>CM062817.1:1736381412-1736981412 GCA_031772625.1 Pinus tabuliformis | reverse complement strand
TTCCCAATCTTCTTCAGAAACTGTGTTCGCCCTCTCTCGGTCTTCACCCTGTTGACCAGATGCTCCTGCATCAGGCTGCCGGGGTAAAAGAGAGATCTCATGGCTCCGTTCCATGAGCTCCTCCACCGAGTAGCCAACCTTCCGAATCTGTGCCTCGTCGAGCCAGGAGCTGTCCTCCATTGGACGGTCCTTCCACTTGACGAGGTAACATAGATACTCCTTCCTGCACGTCTTCTTGGCTACCTGTGTGCTGAGGATTCCTTCGATTTCATGGGTCCGGACCGAAGGCAACTGTTTCTTCCAAAGACTGCTCTCGAACTGGGTGTCCCGTTGTGGCTGTACCATTCTATCATCTTCCGCCTGGGCATGATATGGGAACAGGTCTGCCACGTTGAATATAGGTGATATACCTATATCAGGTGGCAACTGAATTTCATATGCATTCGCTGAAAATTTCCGCAGAATTTTGCATGGACCGATTTTCTTGAATTTCAGCTTGTTATACGTACCCTTAGGAAACCGTTCCCGGCGCAGATGCGCAAGGACTTCGTCTCCAATCTCAAAATGTACCTCTTGCCGCTTTATGTCTGCATGCTGTTTGTATTTCTGCGTGCTGTCCTGTAATCTCAATTTGACCTTTTCATGCAGTTCGCTCATTGCTTCGGCAAAATCTTCTCCGTCTGCACTTCTCCTTTCTAGCTGTCCCAAATCTCGTAGTTCATGTACTCCTCGCGGATGCATACCATACAAGATCTGAAATGGGCTAAAACCGGTGCTCCGATTGGGCGAATCGTTATAAGCGAATTCTGCCTGGGCAAGAGCTCGATCCCATAATCGCGAGTTTTCTCCTGTCAAACTTCGTAACAAGTTGCCCAAACTCCTGTTCACCACCTCTGTTTGTCCATCAGTCTGCGGGTGATACGCAGAACTGAAATTTAACTGTGTGCCCAACTTTTTCCACAGGGTGCGCCAAAAATGTCCTGTGAACTTCACATCCCTGTCTGAAACTATAGTTCTAGGTAAGCCATGTAATCGAACTACTTCTGTAAAAAAGAGGTGTGCCACGTTTGTGGCGTCGCTAGTCTTCCGGCAAGGAATGAAATGAGCCATTTTCGAGAACCTATCCACCACCACCATCACTGAATCATATCCCCGCTGTGTTCTAGGCAATCCTAGGACAAAGTCAATGCTGACCGAATCCCACGGCCTGCTCGGAACAGGTAGGGGTGTGTACAGCCCAGTGTTCTGGCTGTGTCCTTTCGCCAGTTGGCAGATTTTACACCTGGTTACATATCTCTGTACGTCCCGGCTCATTTTTGGCCAATAATAAAAATGCCCGAGCTGCTCCAATGTTTTATCGATGCCAAAATGTCCCGCTAGTCCGCCACTGTGTTTCTCTCTTACTAAGTTTTCCCTCATCGAACAGTCTGGAACACATAGCTGTCCTCCTCGAAACAATAATCCTTCCTGTAAATTGAAATCTAGCCATGGGCTTGTATTCCTCAATACGGGATTCTGGCATGCTTCAAAAGCTTCTTTGAAATCCGCGTCCATCTGGTACAAATCCTTCAAGTACTCAAATCCCATCACCTGTATGCCACTTTCTTGTAAGAGCAGGGCTCTTCTGCTTAAAGCATCCGCCACTTTGTTGGCTTGCCCACTTATGTGCTTCAACACAAAAGTAAAACTCTGCAAGTATTCCACCCACTTGGCATGTTTATGGTTCAGTTTGTGCTGCTGTGTTATATATTGTAACGCTGAATTATCAGAGAACAAGACGAACTCATTGCCTAGTAAGTAGTGCCTCCAATGCTTCAAAGCTTGAACCACTGCATAGAACTCTTTGTCATATGACGAATACTTCTGCCGACTCTCATTTAGTTTCTCACTAAAAAACGCCACTGGTCTGTCCTCTTGACTGAGCACAGTGCCAATAGCTGTCCCGCTTGCATCACAACGAACCTGAAAAGGTTTGCTAAAATCGGGCAGTCTCAAGATCGGCCTCTCCGTTATTTTCCGCTTCAGAAGTTGGAAACTGTTTTCTGCCGCCTTAGTCCAACAAAAAGGTTGGCTGGCCTTTTTTATGGTCTCTAGCATTGGTGCACAGATTTCACTAAAATTCTTAATGAACTTTTGATAAAAACTTGCTAAACCGTGAAAGCTACGTACCTCAAATAAATTCTTAGGTGACGGCCAACTTATGATCGCTGCAATCTTTTTTGGGTCCATCTTTAACTCGTTCTCTACAACTATAAATCCCAGATAAATCAACTCCTTCTGCAAGAAAGTGCATTTCTTCAAATTTATCAGCAGTTTGTTCTGCTGCAGCTTCTTGAATACCCTTCGAATATGCTGAAGGTGGTCTCTTTTCGTCCTGCTGAAAATTAAAATATCGTCCAGATAGACTATCACGAATTTTCCAATAAATTCCTTTAACATTTCGTTCATTAGTCTCATAAAAGTACTCGGAGCGTTACTCAACCCAAATGGCATGACCAGCCATTCGTACAGTCCTTCGTTGGTCTTGAAGGCTGTCTTCCATTCGTCTCCCTCTCTGATTCTGATCTGATGGTACCCACTCTTCAGATCTATTTTTGTAAAGTAAGCTGCCCCACTAAGACAGTCCATCATGTCATCCATTCTAGGCAAGGGAAACCTGTATCGAATGGTAATTTTGTTTATAGCCCGCGAATCTGTGCACATTCGCCATTCTCCACCTTTCTTGGGTGCAAGGACTGTAGGTACTGCACAGGGGCTCAGACTTTCTCTGATCAGTCCCTTATCCAACAACTCCTGCACTTGTCTGCGTACTTCTTCATTGTCTTTTGGACTCATCCTGTACGCTGCCTTGTTCGGCAAGCTTGCTCCTGGTATAAAATCAATGTGATGGCTGATGCTCCTTTTGGGAGGCAATTTATCAGGTAGCTCATCAGCCGCAATGTCTTGAAATTCCTCTAACAGCTCTTGTACTTCCTTGGGCAACTCTGATTTTTCTAAGTTCAGCAATACTGGCTTCATCCTCCTCACAACTGCAAAATTAATTTCATTTTCCTCAACCTATTTTATAAACTGTTTTCCTCCCATTAACAACGCCTTTGTTCCGCTTGATTCTGCTGAATCTTCTTCTTTGATGGGTACAAGTGTGTGTTTGACCCCATCCTTCGTAAATTTATAGCAATTAGTTTTTCCATCGTGTGTCACCTTCCTATCATACTGCCATGGTCTT
Organism: Pinus tabuliformis; assembly: GCA_031772625.1. NCBI lineage: Eukaryota > Viridiplantae > Streptophyta > Pinopsida > Pinales > Pinaceae > Pinus > Pinus tabuliformis. The sequence goes on along the minus strand of CM062817.1, from coordinate 1,736,978,186 downwards.
TCGAGCAGTATATGCCACACGTCCATTGGCATAACATCGTAGACCACTGTATCGTGGTACTTGCCAATGTGAAACTCTACCTCGCATTGTTCATCAACCAACAACTGGTGGCCTTTCTGTAGCCACGACACCTTGTAAGGTGTGGGGTGCTTCAGCCACTTCAACCCCAGTTTTTCCACCATCTCAGTGGCAACCAAGTTATCCGTACTCCCGCTGTCTATTATCACTTTGCAGCACTTTCCATGCGATTTGCAGACTGTCCGGAACAGTGCTTTCCGCTGCGTTGGTTCAGCCACCTCCTTGGTTGGCTTTAACAGCACTTTATTCAAAATCAAAGCTTCTCCGGTTTCCGCCATGTCTTCCACCTCCCGGGGTTGTGCTTCAGCTTCTTCAGGCTGTGCCATCAGCGTTCCCCTCTGACCGGCCTGTTCAACTTCTGGACACTCAAAGGATCTGTGCCCCCATTTATGGCACCTGTAGCACTGGACACCAGTCCCTCTTCCACGGCCATTCCCTCGTCCTCTCTGATATGACCGACCTCCTCTGGTGCTATCTCCTTTTTCTGCTGTCCCTGAAGTTTTTGAACTGCTGCCTTCTTCGCTGTTCGCAGCATTCCTTCCTCTGCCGTAGGACTGTCCCCGTCCTCTGCCATTTCCTCTCCCTCTCCTGCTGTTCTGTTTTCTGTTAATTTTTTCCTCAGCCTTTACAGCGCTCTGAAAGGCTTCTTCAATATTCCGGGGAGAAAGAATACTGATTTCATCTAATATCTCCATCCTCAATCCATTTACGTACCTTGCTGTCTTTTCTGGGTTATCATCAGTATAACCAGCACGTAAATTTACTCGGTAAAACTCTTCCGTGTACTCTTTGACAGTCATTCCCTTCTGCCTTAAATTCTGCACCCGCCGATATAGTTCCACCTGGTAGTCTTTTGGCAGAAATCTGCCCTTCAATTTCGCTACCATCCTTGACCATTGTCGTATCGGCGTCTTATTCATTCGTTTTCTGTCCGCTTGGACACTGTCCCACCACAAGAGTGCGTGTCCCTTTAACTTAGTGGCAGCGAACTTAACTCTTTTATCCTCACTGACTTCTTCGTTTTCAAAATATTTATCCAGTTCGCTTATCCAGTCCAATAGGACATCTGCGGACAGACTGCCATCGTAATTAGAAATTTCTGTTTTGGGTTTGCTGCTGGCCAATAAAACTGAACGCAGCAGTCTCAATTCCGGAGCTTCTTCATCAGACCCGTCTGCAGCAGTTACCACTTCCTCCTCACTGGTATCTCCAAGTTCCGGGTCTCTTCGTCTACCCGCTTCCACTGCTTCCAAACGAGCTGTAAGAACTCTGATCTGTTCCCTCAATCCTTCATCTGCTCCCCTACGTGCACCTCTTCCACGTCCTCGTCTCGGTGCTTCCATCCTCTTCTATTTCAAAAAACTGCTCTGATACCACTTGATGGGGCCAGCCCACGTGGTCCCACCTTATCTCAGCTTACGTGGACCTACACTATTAAACTGGCTCGGATATATGGTAATTGCAAATTGATTTCTGTTTTAATTAACAATCAACCCACTGTACCTGGTATTGTTCCTCCGTGTGACACCTGCCCTCCTTGAATTTGGCAAACCCTACCTCACTTTTTGTTGCCCGGTTCGCGCCTCTACCGTCATTCTTACCTTCGTCGCTTGGTCTCTGCGGTCTCTGTATGGTTTTGGCTCTGCCTCTGGGTTGTTTCTGTCTGTGGTGAAACTCTGTTGAAATTCCGCCAGTTCTGTGGTGAAATAATGCTACTCAGCTATGTCTGGTCATTACGATGTGAGTCTGTATATTCGGCTCCAGGTTTTGTTGGTAAGTTGCTATGACTCCACCATGCATTCAGTTCATTTTTATGACTGTAAGAACATTCCTTGGTTTGCTTTTATGAATACTGTCGGGTCTGGCCTTCTTAGCAAATTTGTGGTGAATGTTTGTAATGTATAATGTCTGGTCCGCTCAGTTCGACGGATGCACAGGTCGATGGACATTCGGTTTGGTTCTTCTCCGGCGCTCGGCTCTGTAGACAAGGTAAGTTATAGTTTCATGCTATCATTTCTCTTCCCCTGTTTGCGCTGGAACTAACGTTCCGCAGCCCCTCTGTGGACAGGGTCTCTGTTTCGGGTTCCGTTGGCCTTCTGCTCCGGCACACAGTCAGGTATGGTTCTCCACCTTCTCCATACTCAGGGTTTTTGTATTTACAACATTATAGTCTCAATTTCTTGCACAAGGATTTTGACTGGATAGAAACCCTGACCCTCCACCTTCTGTTTTGTTTGCAGGTGTGGCCGGTTCCCGTATCTTCGCAGGGGCTTCTGTCGATTCCACCCGGGTAGCTCTACTCTCGTTTTACTTTCTTGTAATGGTTCTTGGTCCTGGTCACGTTTGCAGTCACTTGTTGTGGGAACTGTTGGTTTATCTGTTGAGTCTGGACTTTCTGGGTTTACCCAAACCCTCAACCGTAACGTAGAAGGGTTTTGTGGCTCGTTTGCAACTCTGTTCGGTGAACCCTCGATGTACAGTCTATGTAATTTTTATATAGAAATTACAATGTAATTTAAAGTGATATATAAATTCGTTTGCAGCTAGTTCTGGTGGCTTACCCGGTTGCTGTAGTGGTCTAGTTTGTCCCTCTGTGTTTGCTGGTTCTTTCCGCCTTGTGTTCACTTTCGTCTCGGCCAGTTAGCAGGTTCTTGGATACTGTAAAACACTGTTATTATATTTAACTGAAATGGAATGATTATACAACACTGTACATGTAGATTTTTGTTACTGAGGACATATATATTGGAACAGTTTGTTTGTTCGTGCACTGAATAAGATGAAGGAAAATAAATGTATATTGATTATTCTCATGCAAATGCTCCGCTGCTGAACCCCTCTGGGTTATCTTGCTTGTCTTTTTGTACAATATTTCCAGGCAGTTTGATAACTGCTGGTAGTTATTCTATTACAGTTTATTTTGCAGTTACTATAGACATGATTTTCTTGACTATTCATTAGTTTACTTTGTCTGCCTTTCTACCATAAGGGTTCGTTGTTTTAATCACCTATTGACACTAATCTACTCTTAACGTGTCTAACTAGGACCTATTACAACATTTTAAATAGAATGAACAGAAATTTAAAATGACAGAAGTTAATACGGTAGTTGACCATGAAAGAAAAAAAATGAAAAAAAAAACATAGGAACTTGACAGACTTGTTGTCCGTTCAGTGAACTGTTTTTCATTCCCAATCTTCTTCAGAAACTGTGTTCGCCCTCTCTCGGTCTTCACCCTGTTGACCAGATGCTCCTGCATCACTCGTGATAGGAAACAGGACCAACAAGCAAGAGCGGGCAAGGCGATGACATGAATGACGAAGTATGATAAGACTGAGCGTGCCAAAAATTATCTATGTGGAAGCCTTTGACAAAGTATGCAAAGCACTGAACACTGTTGACCATGTGAGACGTACTGATTGGGACCTATGTGTACTAGTGGTTCTATGGGCTTATAGGACCATGTGAAAAACACTGACCGTGCAGGCACTTCCAAAGCCGAAGTATGATTCAGAGGCTGTAATCCCTATGGAGAGTGAAAAGCCTAGTTTGTGCATGACAACACCCATAGATACAATGGTTCGCGAAGCCTGGAAAGAAGAGATCACACAGCGTCAAGAGAAAGTACACATGAAACTTAAGGAAGAAATTCAATAGGGAAATCTTAGACTCCATGAACTTGAAAAAGAAAGGGTACAGTTAAGAGAGAAAAGCGATTTGATGGACATGGAGGTCAAAAATCTAGAAGACGAGATAAAGGAAGAGCTTCTCGCTGAGAAAACTAGGATGATAAGGCAAGGTGTGTACAATAATACTGACAAATTTGATAACTATCACCATGAATTGGTTAGTCTGTTTCCTTGGCTTGGACTGCATATCGCCAAGCATAGTGACTAGGGTAGTGCATTACAAGTGGTGAAGTACGTGATGCCAACCACAACAATGGAAGGTAGGGATTCTCCACGAACCGTGGTGGAGGATGGGATGGAGACCCTCATGGGTGGTGCGAGCGCCTGACTAGCTGCGGAAAGGATAGTCTTAGCACTCCAGGAAGTTGGAAGGGAGCGTGGGACTATACACTATTCTACCTAGGAGCTGCGCAATATTGGGAATGCATGCAAGAGCACATAGTCACACGGTCTGCGACCGCGCATGAAGGGCTACGCTGTAGTGCAGGTTGGCTAGGAAGTGACCTTTAAAGTCACTATTCACGATGGGATGCTCGACTTGACACCAAATAGAGTGGGCAGCGGGCATTTAAGACTTGATTTATGGGAAATATTTGGGAAAATCTACTGCCAAGCAAGCATTAATGGACTAAAATTGGGGGGTATGGTTGAATTCGAATTCACAAGGTGCTATAAAACACAAGGGGTTGCCCAGCAAACAACACTTAGTCATTTGAGAATTGAGGTATTAGGCAGAGAACTGAGCATTAAGAGCCAAGTGATAATTGAGCCCCTGAGTTTGCAAGTGACAGAATACAACCTAGATACGACTACAACAACTAAAGATGGTTTGGGAATTGAAGAGGTAACCACCGGCAAGGCCGCGTAGACCCCAATGGTGGAGGATGTTCTAGAAGGTGTCAGGGTTGTGGCAGAGATCCCCAAATCACCGCGTACATGAAGACACAACAAGGATAAATAGGCATTGCCTCTAGTATGTGTGTCCTCGAGGAACCCACTGCGTAGCAAACTATCGATGGCAAAAAAAGGGAAAGTTGTCACGATAGAAATAGATGAGGAGGAAGAAGATTTGCAGGCCCTTATCATCGCAGAAGAAGAATATGAAGGCATGGAGGAGGAGATTCAACCTACATGCTTTGCGACAAAGCTACCCGCATATGTCCCCTCATGAAAGGGGAAGGCCAAAGTGCCCAAGGACCTGGACAAAACCAAGAGTTCTCTCCAGACCTTGCTCCTCCCAGACAGCATAGTGTTTGAAGGCACACACCTGGGCGACGTGCCAACCATGAAGTTTGAAGATTGGGACCTCGCTGACTGCGAGAAGTTCCCTCACCTAGAGACGGGGAATCTCATGAAGTAGAATAACATGGGGGTGGTGACAACGTTAGAGCCGTGGAAGTGGTCAAGCGAAGTGGAAAAGGTCGGGCTACTGAACCTGCTATGGGTGCTGCATTTCCACTACACCCCAATAGCCATTTTCATCATCAGATAGTTACTCTGCCTAGTGCAAGATGGGTATCTGTGGTTGGAAGAGCCTATCCCCATCACGGTAGACCTAATCCATTGCATTTCTCGGCTACCATACAAAGGAAAGGACCCTGCGACCATATTAGAGGGGAAGGGTAGTGATTTGGCCCTCGTGGAGGCCATAAAGACCAAATACAAGTTGGAGAAGAAGAAGAGGGGCTACGCTATCTCTAGCATTAAGGATAAAGGTGTACGCATAGCGACCCAAATCTTGGTTGGAAAATTCATGTGGAAGTGCCGCACAGATGAGATACCTACACTGATGATCGCACTAGTCGAGTAATGTGTGGAGGGGGTTAGTTTAACTGGGATGAATTCCTCTGCAGAAAATTCTTGAAGAACTGTCGCGAAGCCTAGGAGTAGGGTAAAACCTTCCACTATGCATGGCTGTTGCTATCCATAGTGCTCGTAGTGGGGGAACTACAGGAGGATAGTCAATTCCCCCCAATTGATAGAGGTTTACTAGAAGCTGCGAAGTACGCTTCACCCTGGGCCACGAAGGATGAAAAAAGAATACACGACAGCAAGATATTCTAGGTGCTCATGGAGATGAACATTTGGATGTGGATCGATTAGAAGTCGCACCTGTGACCCCTGGTGTACAATTTGCAAAGTTTTGCAGAATTCAAAGATGACATGCATAATATATACATCAGGGCGTGTAAGGACACAATGAAGCAATGGACGAAGCTATGTTTTATAGCCACTGACAACACCATTTTCACTGTCTTGGAGGCATGGCCTCCGAAATGGCGTGCCCCAGATCTTTCAGAACTCAAGAGGGTGGCAACACAGAAGAAGAAGGACGATGCTAAGCTGCACGTCACACAATTTCCCAAGAAAAGGCGGAAGGAAACAACAGCAACTGAGGTACGAGCAGTGTAGGAAGCGGCGCAGAAAGCTGCCGAGTAGGAAAAGGCCGCAGAAGTAGCAATAGTAGCACAGGAGGTAGAGGAAGCGACCGAGAAGGTGAATGAGGGCCAAGCAATGTCCTCGCAGAAGTAGGAGGAAAAGGAAGCAGAAACAGCAGAAGGGAGTGCGTACCCAAGGACCGCATCCACACAATTAAAGCGCCCACACATGACAGAGAGAGTAGGACCAAGGAAGAAGGTCAAGGCCTCGAAATTGGCCATTGACCTGATCACCTTAACCGAAGGCGATCTCCATGAGATCGGCGAGACAGTGCGCGATGTCACCAATGAGGCTCTTCAGGATTGTATGCAGGAGCACTAGACTGTGTTGGGGTCCCTTAGGGCACAATTGCAGGAGTTATAGGTGCATTCCCCTCAGGTGGGTACCCTTTCCACCCACCTCGCAGCAGAGCAGATGCTATGCGCACGAATGGAAAACACAATAGTGTTGCTGGAAGGGTCCCTAGTAGCAGTGAATGAGGCTGACAGATTTTCGGTTAACATGATCAAAGGCCTTGGCCTTAATTTGGCTGCCCTTCTATGTGAGACACTATTTCTGCTATAGGATGGGATAACAGCAGAACTCTGCGCCAGGGAGAGCCACGCGATCCAAGGTCGCAGGAGCAGCAAAAAATTCCCTTGCAGATGGTTCATTTTTTTCGTCGAGACTTCATTGATTGAAGGTTATAACCAAGCACAAAGAAGACAGACACAAGACTGGCCAAGTGTTGCAGTGTCACAAGTCTCTTCAAATTTCAACCACATACTCTATTCAAACCCATAACGTAATAGTTGGTAGCACTTATTTCCAGAAACAAATATAGTAATATACGAAGCAAACAAAACAAATGTAAACAAAAATAGTAATCAAAGCAAACAAAGTGAGAACAACAACAAGCAAGCAAAGCAACCAAGTCAGCAAGCAAACAATCATGCAAACCAAAAAGCAAAGATAAGAGAAAAATAAAAAACTACTCCTACTCCTACGTTAAACAGTCGAGGTTACGTGAAATGAAATTTCCAATGAAGCCATCGCCTGCGTACCCGACCTACAGTCACAAAGATACGAGCGATTAAAATAGATAAAAAATAATGTGCAATAGAAAATGAAAAAACTTGAAAAACTTGCACACGAGAGAGAAGGTCTCACCTGCGAGCGGAAGAATGTGTCACAACCACCCAACACACATGCTTACCTCTTTTGTGAATACCGTTTTTCAAGAAACCTCAGAGGCCTCTTGTGAGTGTGTTTTGTTATGCACCAAGTTTCTTAGTGAGTGTGAGGAAGGACTGAAGCTTATTACCTACAACATGACTCACCAAGTAAGATTATTCCATCCATTCAATGATTGGATCATAAAATCCATGATGGTTGTTCTGAAAGATTCGTGATCTTTGAGTAGATGGATTCCTAATTTGAGAGAGGGGATCACAATGGGAATTTGATATGGATAAATAGATCTAGTCATTCTCATCAGTCATGTCAAGACAGTGAGGGCCTTCCATAGCCATCAGTGCAGGCCAAAGTGCCTCACTTTCTTGACAAAAGATTAGGAAGAAAGATATTACATGGTGAAAATCATAGTGCGTGAAGTGACTGTGGTTGGATGTGTTGTTGGGAAAATGATAAACTACATGACAGCCAACCAAGATAGAAGAGAAATCAGACGAGTGGGTCGAGATGTCGGATTCCTAGTTTGACATGAACAAATAAAGCTTTTGAACAATTGTACAAACACTCTGAATGAGGGAGCCAAGTTCCTTGTGCACTAGGCATGATAGAACACCCACCTACAACTGGTGAAAAAGTATGCAGACATCATGGTTATCACAGAAATGTAGAAAGGATGCCAGCACTGTGAATGTGTGAAATTGGTTGGGGTGTGGAGAAATGAGAGTAAATTGATTCGTGCGATAGGTTGTGCACTCGTCATCACACAGGGAGATTGCTGGTGTGATGAGTGGGAAAATTTGCGTGAAAAAATTGCAAAAAGACCAAGGAGTTGATTACGAGAGAGAACATCTGATAAGTGTGAGTTTGGATAGAGGTAATTAACTTCACTATCCCATGATTGGATGAGGGATAGGCACTCCCAACCTGAACTGGCTGTAAGAGAGGTGCATGAAGATAGACATGTTGTAACAGACTTATGGATTCGATCATTAGCGAAAATCTGAAATTTTGAAAAATCACACCCTGAACAGTAAATATTCTTTACACGAGGATCCATGTCGAGTGAAACCATGCAAATAGATGGATTGTGTGTGAGAAATGAGATCTGATTTGTTTTGAAGGGCTTACTAGAGTCGCGAGGTCCTGACATAACCATCAACGGACCTTGAAGTGCCTCGATTCCCTGACATGTCTCCAAACTTTCCATAATTAAAAAATTACATTTTGGGATGTGAACCAGATCATGCATGCCTTGAGGATGGTTGTTGTTACTAATTTCAAAACTTCTCTTAGGATTACATCCATCTTTGTCACATGCTTCATCAAAATTTTCAGCAAGCTGACTCGACAAACTGTCTTCATGCAACACACAAGATTATGATGGGTGGGAAGAGTCACATGTGTTGAAACTATTTTCATCATGGACAACCTCATTGCCTTGTGTTGATTGAGGGGATAACTTAGAAGATGAAGAAGCAAGAGAATGCAGAGTGTCTTCGATGCATGTTGATGCGCTGTGAATGATAAGACACACAGGCAAGTGAGGTGTAGAGGAAGCTTCGATATGGATGTCTACTTTGACCGATGCGCATTCTAGATCTAAGTTAGAGTGTACATAAGATGAAAATAGATCATATGATGTGCTTTGTGTTGGCATTATGTTTCTGGTATGGCTATATGTTACAGATGTTGTACTTGATGGCAACTCCCGTGGCAAGGCTCTTAATTTGTTGAAAATTAAGAAGTACGCAGGAAATCAGTTCAGAAGGTGCGTACCCACAGGTACACCATGCAGGGACCGCGTCCAAATATGCAGGCCAGCCGTTCAGGAGGTGCGTACCCCCAGTGCACACATTTCAAGACAAAGAAATTCACATGTGGGGTTTTCTTATGTGTTACTCTTGGTATTTAGCCGACGGTATTGGATTATTATGGTGTCGGCTCGTGGTATTGTTCCATGATTTTAGGAGGAGCTTGCCTATATAAAGCAAAGGAGATCACTTGGCTAAGCATCTTTTGCAATTGAATATCTTTAGATCTGAAATATTGGGTTATGGTCTTAAAAGCTTGATCTATATGAAAGGGAAGTTGAAGGCGAATCTGTGAAGGGTGATCTCTCGAGCGCATGATCAGATCTGAGCAACTATGCCATTCTGGTGGACTGCCTATTCGGCCCTAATCAGAAGGACGCAGGTGTTTTAACAGAAGAGCTGCGTGGGTACGCAGTGCAGAAGCAGGAGATCTGCATGGGGACGCAGAGCAGAAACAGGAGACCTGCGTCGGTACGCAGAGCAGAAGAAGGAGAACTGCGTGGGTACGCAGAGCGACTAAGGTTCAGGTGCGTCCGCATAGTAAAAGTACGCGGCGCGATAGTATTTTTGGGTGCGTCCCTGCAGTAACAGTACGCGGCGCGATAGTATCTTTGGGTGCGTCCCTGCAGTAATAGTACGCAGCGCGGTTCAAGGAACAGTGCGTGGGCACGCAGTGCGGCAGAAGGATCTCTGCGGGTAGACGCAGGAAAGCAGAAGGTGAACTGCGTAGCGACGCAGGCCACAGAAGGGAAAACTGCGTATCTGTCTTAAAAAGTTCTGTTGATTGAATTTTTCTGTTGATAAGGTGTTCTGGGTTAGTTCTGTTATTGCTGATCTGATAACTGTAGTGGACTGTAACTTTTATGTACTTGATGATCAATTGATGCTTTATGAAAAGAAGTTGGGGGTTGTAGCTCCCTTCCAGGAGAGACTGGAAAACGAGAGAGAGAGAGTTGTAGCTCTCTGCAGGTTGCAGCCTGCGTACTGGTAAAGGACTGCACCAGTACAAAACCATTGTAAAAGAAGTTTCTAATTTGAAAGAAGATAGAGACATATTGCAGCAGGTGGTTTTCACCCACATTGGGTTTCCACCTTATATCTTGTGTTCTTTGGTGTGACTATCTGTTTTTCCTTGTTCATGCTCATTATTTTATGGTACTGACATGCAAAAATAATTCAAAGGACAAATAAGGAAGATTTATTAAAAGAATTAGATAATACTGATTCACCCCCCCTCTCAGTATTATTTCCAACAATTGGTATCAGAGCAGGTCCTTCAGAGAAGCTTGATCGCTTGAAGATAGATCGTTCATCATGAGCAACTATGAGAGAGAAGCATCAATTAGGCCACCGGTTTTTGATGGGACAAACTTCAACTATTGGAAGGTAAGAGTTACTGCCTATCTTCAATCTCTTGGTACAGAAGTTTGGGACATTGTAGAGACAGGCTATGCTTTTCCTTCAGCTACTCCTACAGATGCAGCCGAGAAAAAGAAGTATGAAACAAATGCGAAAGCAGTCAGTACTCTATTAGGATGTATATCTCAATCAGAATTCATGAAGGTAATGCACTATAAATCCGCAAAATAGATATGGGACAAAATTATCACGAGCTATGAAGGAGACGAACAGGTAAAGCGTGCTAAACTTCAAACTCTCAGAATTCAGTATGAGACTCTCAAAATGTATAATGATGAAAGTGTGGCTAACTATTTTCTTCGGGTAGATGAGGTTGTTAATTGTATGAAAAATTTGGGTGAAGAAATAAAAGAGGCTATTGTGGTTGAAAAGGTCTTAAGATCATTGTCCCCCAAGTTTGAATCTAAAGTATCTGCAATAGAAGAAAAGGAAAATCTACGAATTCTTACTATGTCTCAGCTACATGGAATTCTAACTGCTTATGAAATGAGAAAGGGTGGTCCATCAGACAGAAGAGAAGTTGCTTTCAAGGCATCAGGCAAAGGAGATTATTATGAAGCAAGCCACGTCCCAGAAGAAGAGGAAGAAGAATCAAATTTTGTCAGAAATCTTCAAAGGGGTTCTGGAAGATTCAGAGGTAAGTTACCTTTTAAATGCTTTGCTTGTGGAAGAGTAGGTCATTATGCTACAAAATGTCCTTATAAGGATAAAGGAAAGGAACCTGCTAGATGGAACAAGAAACAGAACGCGAATAAGAAAAGCTACTACACTCATGAAGATAGTGATGGTCTATCAAACAGTGATGAAGATGAACAAGGTAATGAATATAAGTTGTTAATGGCATTTGAAGATGATGATTATATGGATGTTGTAGATGTGGATAACCTGTATGATGAAATTACTAGACTCAAGAGATGTATAGAAGAAAAGAACATGATCATTGATACTCTACAATTTCAAATTGATGAAAAGGAAAAACATCTTGAAAAACTAGAAGGTGAAATTGTTGGTCTTAGAAAAGAGATTGAGAAAACAAAAGTTATTAATCTCAAGTTTGTCAAAGGATCTGAAACTTTGGATGAGATTTTCAATGTGCAGCGGTCTCCACTAAACAAGACAGGTCTGGGCTATAATGGAGAAACTTCTCAAGCATCCACCTCAAAAAGTTATCTTGATGCAGCAAGAAGAAATGAGCAAAAGAACAATGAAGATCAACAGGTAAAGCAAGGACGAATTAAAAACAAAAACTATCAAGGGCAATCCATCTTAAGGGTGAACAAAAGTTACAACCAGCCACAGGTAAAATCTTCTCAATTTGGTTCAAGAATAGATGAAAATAGAAATTACAATCAGTTGGCTGGTAGATTCGATAACCGCAGAAGTTTCTTCAATGGACAATGCTTTTCTTGCCATAACTTTGGTCACAAAGTAGCCCAATGTGTTGCATATAAAACAATCATGACTAGGGAAGCTCAAAAACAAAGAAGTATGACAGGGATTACAAAAAGGACCTATAATAACTTTTCGGTTCTTGAAAATGAAGTTGAATGTTCTATTTGCAATAACTTTGGTCATGAAGACTCTGAATGCAGGAGCAGGTTTCAGCAGAAAAAGGAACAAGCCTCAAGCGCCAAAACATGGAGAATAAAGGAACCTCAAACAGAAAGATGTGGGATAGCATTCTATGCAGAGGGACAGGAAAATCTATGGTACATTGATAGTGGATGTTCGAAGCATATGACAGGTGATAAAGAAAAGCTTGAGTCTTATTCTGCTCTAGAAAAGGGAAAGAAAGTCTCTTTTGGAAATGATACTCCTGCAACTATAAAAGGAAAAGGCATTGCTCAGTTAAAAGAAAAGGTCAAGGCTGGAAATGTTTTGTATGTTGATGGATTGAAGCATAATCTTCTAAGTGTTAGCCAAATGTCTGATCAAAGAACCGAGGTTATATTCAGATCAAATGGATGTCTTGTTCGTGATCTTGATACAGGTAAAACAGTGATCAAAGGCAAAAGAACTCCAAATAATCTGTACATATTTGAAGAAGGACAACAACAATGCTATCTGAGCAAGGATGATGAGCACTGGTTATGGCATCGGAGGTTGGGGCATCTAAGCTTTTCACAAATAAGGAAAGCATGCAAATATCAGGCAGTTCGCGATCTTCCAGATATCAAAATTCCTGACAATACCATATGCAAATCATGTCAGTTTGGAAAACAAACCAGAACTAACTTTCCAGAGAAGGAAGGATCAGCTAGCATGCCTCTTGAGCTAGTACATACAGATACATGCGGTCCATTCAGGAAAAGAACACCTAGAGGAGAAGAATACTTGATACTATTCATTGACGATTTCTCCAGGTTTGTCTGGCTAGGACTTATGAAGCACAAAGATGAAGCATTTGAAAAATTCAAATCCTTCAAAGCCTTGGTTGAAAATGAATCAGGTCACAAAATTAAGTGTCTCAGATCCGACAGAGGTGGGGAGTTTACCTCAAATGAATTTTTCGATTTCTGTGAAGAACATGGGATAAGAAGAGAATTCTCTACAGCTATAACTCCTCAGCAAAATGGAGTTGTGGAAAGAATGAATAGAACAGTCCAACAAATGGCTCGTGCTATGCTTGATGAATCAGGAACTCCTGCAACTTTCTGGGGTGAAGCTGCACATGATGCAGTTGTTATTCTCAACAAAACAAATGTCCGAGTGAACAGCACTCAAACTCCTCATGAGCTCTGGAGTGGTAAGACTCCTTCGGTAAAGCACTTCAAAATCTTTGGGAGCAAATGCTATATCAAGAATACTGATGAGCAGCTTGGCAAACTTGAACCTAGAGCAGATGAAGGCATTCTTCTTGGTTACTCTCCACATAGCAAAGCATACAAATGCTACAATAAAAGACTTGGCAGAATTGTTGACAGCATTGATGTAGTGGTTGATGAGAAGGGATACATTCCTAGGCAAGTACATCATGAAGACATCGAAGAAGATGAAGGCTACCCTCAAAGACAGAATGATGAAGAAGAAGAACCTCAAGAAGAACCTCAAGAAGAACCAGAGGAGTAGACAAGAATAGAAGAGAAAACCCCATCCAGATATGTTCAGAAGAATCATCCAGAATCTCAGATTGTGGGGCAGAAAGAAGCAGGTGTACAAACAAGAAGAACAGTTACAGAAGCTTCAAGCTATTTGGCATTACTCTCCTCTACTGAACCACAAAATGTGAAAGAGGCATGCAAAGATGAATGTTGGGTGAAAGCAATGGATGAAGAACTTGAGCAGATCGAAAAGAACAACACTTGGGAGCTGGTTCCTAGACCAAAAGATAAGAATGTTATCGGGACAAAATGGGTCTTCAAAAACAAATTGAATGAAAATGGAGAAGTAATTAGAAACAAAGCCAGACTTGTTTGTAAAGGGTATGCGCAGCAAGAAGGAATAGACTTTGAAGAAACCTTTGCTCCTGTTGCAAGACTTGAGGCCATCCGAATGTTCCTTGCTCTCTCAAGTTTTCAAAACTTCAAAGTATTTCAAATGGACGTGAAATCAGCCTTTCTGAATGGAGACTTGGAAGAAGAAGTGTACATTGAACAGCCAGATGGGTTCATTCTTGGAAATGATCCAAATCTTGTATGCAGATTGAAAAAGGCTCTCTATGGTCTCAAACAAGCTCCAAGGGCTCGGTACTACCGTTTGGACAAATATCTTCATCAACAAGGCTTTTCAAAAGGATCGGCAGATAGCAATCTTTATATAAAAGTTGAAAATGACAAATTGATAATACTTGTTGTGTATGTAGATGACATTATTTTTGGGAGCAATGAAGAAGCTATGAGTCAAAACTTTGCCTTGGTCATGCAGAAAGAATTTAAAATGTCCTTGCTAGGAGAACTGACATATTTCCTTGGTTTGCAAATCCAACAAAAAGAAGGAGGAATCTTTTTATCTCAAACCAAGTATCTCAAACAGATTTTGAAGAAATATGGTATGGAAGATGCAAAACCAGTATGTACACCCATGGTCACAGGATGTAGCCTCAGTGCAAATGATGAATCTGCAGCAGTATATCAACCAACCTACAGATCTATGATTGGAAGTTTACTTTATTTGACAGGTACCTGACCGGACATCATGCATGCAGTTGGAATAGTTGGAAGATTTCAGGCAAATCCGAAGGAGACTCATCTTCAGGCAGTGAAGAGAATTTTCAAATATCTTCAAGGGACTCAAAATTATGGCTTATGGTATCCTAGAGATACAGATCTTACACTTCATGCTTATACAGATGCAGATTGGGCCGGAAGCGTGGATGACAGGAAAAGCACAAGTGGTGGTGCGTTCTTTATGGGTTCCAGACTGGTATCTTGGTTCAGCAAGAAACAGAGTTCGATTGCCTTGTCTACAACTGAAGTGGAATATGTTGCTGCTGCATCTTGTTGCACTCAAATCCTTTGGATGATGCAGACTTTGCAGGATTTTCAAATCACTTGTACACCACCTATCCCCATCTTATGTGATAACACAAGTGCAATCAGCATCTCAAAGAATCCGGTTATGCATTCAAAAACCAAGCACATACCAATCAAGTACCATTTTCTCCGGGAACAAGTACTTGAACAGAAGGTCAAGTTGCAGTAT
Source organism: Pinus tabuliformis (assembly GCA_031772625.1). Classification (NCBI taxonomy): domain Eukaryota; kingdom Viridiplantae; phylum Streptophyta; class Pinopsida; order Pinales; family Pinaceae; genus Pinus; species Pinus tabuliformis. The sequence goes on along the minus strand of CM062817.1, from coordinate 1,736,962,935 downwards.
GTTCCTTCTAAGGAACAAGTTGCTGATATTCTCACCAAACCATTGCCTAGGGACACTTTTGAATACCTCAGGCAAAAGCTGGGGGTTGTTGATGCATCATCTTATTGTTGAAACTTTTCTGATTGATGGTACAGTTTCAGGGGGAGCATATAATGCATTGTTGGCATTATGGAGGATGGTCAGAAGGAGATCTTGGAAATAGCTGCAATATGTCTCTATCTCTTTCATGGTGGATTATGGTTCTTTGTTGCAGATCTGGTTCATTTTTCAGGGGGAGCATGATCTTAGGGGGAGCATACCCCTTTGCCCTTGATGTCAAAGGGGGAGAATGAAGCTGAAGTTTGTGAGGTTGCCATCAAGTCCAAAGGGGGAGATTGTTGGCATTATGTTTCTGGTATGGCTATATGTTACAGATGTTGTACTTGATGGCAGCTCCCATGGCAAGGCTCTCAATTTGTTGAAAATTAAGAAGTACGTAGGAAATCAGTTCAGAAGGTGCGTACCCGCAGGTACACCATGCAGGGACCGCGTTCAGATACGCAGGCCAGCCGTTCAGGAGGTGCGTACCCCCAGTGCACACATTTCAAGACAAAGAAATTCACATGTGGGGTTTTCTTATGTGTTACTCTTGGTATTTAGCCAACGGTATTGGGTTATTATGGTGTCGGCTCGTGGTATTGTTCCATGATTTTAGGAGGAGCTTGCCTATATAAAGCAAAGGAGATCACTTGGCTAAGCATCTTTTGCAATTGAATATCTTTAGATCTGAAATATTGGGTTATGGTCTTAAAAGCTTGATCTATATGAAAGGGAAGTTGAAGGCGAATATGTGAAGGGTGATCTCTCGAGCGCATGATCAGATCTGAGCAACTGTGCCATTCTGGTGGACTGCCTATTCGGCCCTAATCAGAAGGACGCAGGTGTTTTAACAGAAGAGCTGCGTGGGTACGCAGTGCAGAAGCAGGAGATCTGCGTGGGGACGCAGAGCAGAAACAGGAGACCTGCGTCGGTACGCAGAGCAGAAGAAGGAGAACTACGTGGGTACGCAGAGCGACTAAGGTTCAGGTGCGTCCGCATAGTAAAAGTACGCGACGCGATAGTATTTTTGGGTGTGTCCTTGCAGTAATAGTACGCGGCGCGATAGTATCTTTGGGTGCGTCCCTGCAGTAATAGTACGCAGTGCGGTTCAAGGAACAGTACGTGGGCACGCAGTGCGGCAGAAGGATCTCTGCGGGTAGACGCAGGAAAGCAGAAGGTGAACTGCGTAGCGACGCAGGCCACAGAAGGGAAAACTGCGTATCTGTCTTAAAAAGTTCTGTTGATTGAATTTTTCTGTTGATAAGGTGTTCTGGGTTAGTTCTGTTATTGCTGATCTGATAACTGTAGTGGACTGTAACTTTTATGTACTTGATGATCAATTGATGCTTTATGAAAAGAAGTTGGGGGTTGTAGCTCCCTTCCAGGAGAGACTGGAAAACGAGAGAGAGAGAGTTGTAGCTCTCTGCAGGTTGCAGCTTGCATACTGGTAAAGGACTGCACCAGTACAAAACCATTGTAAAAGAAGTTTCTAATTTGAAAGAAGATAGAGACATATTGCAGCAAGTGGTTTTCACCCACATTGGGTTTCCACCTTATATCTTGTGTTCTTTGGTGTGACTATCTGTTTTTCCTTGTTCATGCTCATTATTTTATGGTACTGACATGCAAAAATAATTCAAAGGACAAATAAGGAAGATTTATTAAAAGAATTAGATAATACTAATTCACCCCCCCTCTCAGTATTATTTCCAACACTTTGGTGTTCATCACAACATACGGAAGCATGGGAGTGATGACAACCCAAGACTGGAGGTTGATCAAAAGAATTGATTGTGCATGATGTTTCATCAAGATTTGTGGATCAAGGATCGATCAAGAATGGAAGCTCAATGTTTTGAGAGGAATTGATTGTGTCTTCACCATCCTTCTACTCCACCTATATGATGAGACTACCTTGCACATGACTGCAAATTGAGCCAATAGCTCAAGAATCAAGAGAGTGCATGAAGCTAGCTTGTGAAGTAGATCGCTCAAGCGAGTCATGGTGCAAGGAGTCATCGCTTGTAGATGATGGAGGATGGAAAAGATGCAGATTAGACTCAAGACTTGGATTAGGAATAGTGATGTCCTCTTGCGAAAAGGAGGGATGAGTTTTCGCCATAGGCTTTCCCAACCATTCTGGAATTTCCTCCATTGGGGTGGGAGACAACTGAGTAGATGGATTGGGAACATGTTGCACAGATTTCTCAGCTTTGCAATCGCTATGAGGGGGCACCCTCTTTGAGACATGAGGTGTCTCGTGATCTGGAAGAGTTGAGGAATAAGGGAAATCAAGAGGTTCACCATTTTGGGAGACATGAACCAAGTGTTTCAACTCTTGGGTCATGAAGTCAAGGTCCACAAACTCCTCAGGAATTTCGTGACATAGGTGAAGGAAGTGGGTATCAAAGTCTCAACTGATTTGCTAGGCTTCATTCTTAAACGAGAGATTCTTTCATAGAAATCTTGGTGGTCACACTCATCGAAGGCTTGATGGAGCTCCTTGAAGAAAGTGAGAAGGGAATGGATAGAAGCAGGTGGCAGGGTATGACACCACTGATTAGCACAACCTTCAAGGGTGAGGAAGAAGAGTACACAAACAAGCTCATCACTATCAATTTCATGAGATTCACAGAAATGAAGAAAATCAGAAGTGTGCTTAGTTACGGATGGTCTATCCTCACTGACAAAATTTAACAAGGACAAGTGATCGAGAAGCTCATTGGGGATTGATAACTAATTAAGGGAGAAATGAGAGAAACACACTGGGAGCACAAATTGTGTATTATTCATTGGGTAAGATATTCAACCTAGATGTACAGGCCCATGTTGTCATCTAGCCCTCCTTCTAGTGCCAAAATGTTGACAATGATGGATTTGCTAACATCTGGGGATCACCCCAGTATAAAGTCCCAACTAAACCTCACAATGTTTGGTGTGGGAGTCCCATCCAGTACGATGGCCTGGTTGCCATTATCTTAAGGATTTTCCTCAACTCTTACTTGTTAGCATAGGAGAGTGGTTTTCTTTGTCTTCGACAAGTGAGGTTCACGTGCCTGATGAGTGTAACTGTCACTTCTGTCAATGGTTCTTTCATTGTCAAGGGAGAGGGTGAGAGTGAGTTCCAGGTCGATTAGGAGTAGTCCCAACACTGCTAGGAACAGACAACACAATAGGACATACACATCTTCCGACAGAGTAGTCCACACAGATGCAGCAGTCACAACACACAAGGTAAGATAACATGTATAACACTCAGCGGATTAGTCTAAACGAGTGCAATGGTTGTTACAAAAATTTTCATGTGAAAGGTTTGTTTAGTGTCTGGGAGAGTAGTCTACATGGGCGAGATAGCATTAACAACATATACAAAACATTTCCATTAATAGATTATGTATTACAACAAGTGAATTAGTTGAAATGTAGAACACATGTTAAAGAAACATGCATCACAAGTGTTAAAGATTAGTCTTACAACAACTACAATACATGTGTGAAAATGTGTTGGCAGTTGGCAGGCTCCTGAGTTAAGTGAAATTTCCAAGACACATCGCTACACCATACATTACTAACCCTGAGTTTGGGGCATTGGAGCCACTACATTATCCTCAGAGAAATTATTACAGACTCTCTTGGCTATGTGGGAGGAGCTGAGGTGAAAAGTCCTTTGCATGTACAAATGAGGGGGTATTTATAGCCAAGGGTAAAAACTGGCCCTTGTGGTTGTTCAACTACCCTCACGACTGTTTGACTTCCATGACTCTTTGTACAACAAGTGGGTCTCTTGGACTTCCATGTTACATTACATTGATTTACAACATAGCCCATAGTGGAGATGTGGGCGACATGACTCAACATGATAGTGCTAGTACATTCATGCTGCTGCTAGAGTGCATGTCGAGCTATAGTGCTATTGGGTGATGGATGTCTTCATGGTGTATCACAGCTTCACCTCCGCATGGCAAAGTGTGTGGAGTCTTCGATGGTCTTTGGTTCACTTGATGATGCTTAGGCATGTTTCTCCTTGCTTGCATGTTGGAAGGCTCGACAGGATCATCTGTTTGTGAAAGGTGCATGTTCGTCCATTTGTCCGTTCGTGAGCACATATTGCATGTTTGCTTGTCTGTCCGTCTACAAACATATCTTTGCATGATCATCCATTTGTGAGCACATCTCTTCACATCCATTGTTCATTCATCTGTTGGTGAACTTGTCCTTCTACTTGTGCTCCCTTCATTTATCCGATTCATTTTCTTGTTATTTTTGTTGGTGTACCTATACCTGCAGTCGCTCATGATGAGATGACATCAAATCCAAAACCTCCTAGTCTACCATGACACATGATCATTTTGGATGTAGGTGATCGAGAGAGGTAGCAAGGTTGTGAAGTAGGATGATGGCTCTAGGTACTACTGAAGAAAACTGTGGAAGAGTCACTGAGTGATGAATATGGGCAATCCAAGTTGACAGTGATTGTCTGCGAGATCTGGCTCAGCTGGAAGGAAACATTGCACAAATTTTGGGAGGGACAGTCTAGGTTGCAGGAAGGTAAGGTAGGCAAGTTCTTCATGGTTTTCGGAACGAGTGAGAAGCAGGGGCTAGAAGGCCAAATTTACACAATTTTCTGGAGGAATAGGCCAAGCTGCAAGGAGGGTTAGCAAAAAAATATTGCGCAGTTTTTGGGAGGAACTACCCAGGAGCCTGGCAGCCAAAACTATGTAAATCCCAGAGGGAACTGGCAGTTGGCTGCTGGGGTCACTGGGAGCCAAAAATACATAATTCCTAAAGGGAACTCGTAGTTGGTTGCTGGATCACTAGCAGCAGAAACTACGCAATTACTAGAGGGAACTGGCATTTTGGTGCTAGGAGCTCCAAGGAGAGGAAACTACACTAAGGCTAGGAGGATGGTTTGCTGATAATCTCTGTGCAATTTTTGAGCTAAGTGGACTTCTAGGCAGCAGAAAGCCTGCTCATGAAAACTACACAATTTCTTGGATGAGTAGTCGGTCGATTGCTGCAATGACTAATTGGGAAAATTGTGCAATTTTCTGAGGGAGACTGTTATGAAACCAGCTCAAGAAAAGATAGAAAATATAGATCAATGCCTTATAATTCATCCTCTTCGAGGGGGAAACCTCCTTTACATTACATAAATGAACAATGCTTGGATGATACAAATGAAAAGACCTCCTTTCTATATATAGGAGTCTAAGGGGTCATAACATAATCAGAGCCGACATAACAATAATAATGTAAGAGCACAATAATAACAATAGTGGGCTTCTATGGGGAACAATGGTAACAATATGGGCACTACATGGGTACATCAATATAATAAGTGGGTTGTACTAATAACAATAAGGGGTTACACTAGTAGTATAGGGGCCTAACATGCCCCTCTCCTTCAAAAAGCATTGTCCTCAACGCTTGAGTAGTTATTGATGCTTTTGTATAAAATTCTTGTCCTCCCATGTGGAATCTTCAACGGGTAAGTTCTTCCACTTGATGAGATACTCTGAAATTGATCGATTTCGCAGCTGTCGGTTTCTTGTTTCTGTGACTGCTCCAGGTTCCAATATGATTTTTCCTTCCTCTTCAATTTCTGGCAATATTGTTTGAATTGGGATCTTTTACAACTTTTGAATAAGTGGCCATACTTCTTCGTCCTTCTTCCATTCATCCCTTGCTTCGTTTATCCAATCTGGTTGGATAATAGAAATAGCACAAAACAATGCTTCCACATCCTCATCCTTGAAGAGTCTTCCCATTCGGTAAGGTCGCCATTTTTTAAGTGCATGTAGTATTGCCAATATTTCCTTCTCATAAATAGCTTGCTTGAGATGTAGCAATAAAAATACCCAATCACCTACATCAAAAATGTTTTCACTACGATGTTGATCTACCTGTTGTTTCATTTGATTTTGTACCAAAGTGGCATTATCTTTTAAAATTTGGAGAACTTGTTGTTTATGCTCGATGTGATCTTTCACTGCTTGAACCTTTTTCTTCTTGATATGTCCTTCTATCTTTAGAGTTTGAGGAGTGGTAATTTCTTCCAATCCTTTACAAGATATGGTCGGATTCATTTCTTGATGCTCGATGTGATGTTTCACTTCTTGAACATTTTTCTTCTTGATATGTCCTTCTATCTTGATAGTTTGAGGAGTGGTAATTTCGACCAATGAATTACAAGATATGGTTGGATTCATTTCTTCTTTCTTCATGTGATCTTTCACTTCTTGCACCTTTTTCTTCTTGATATGTCCTTCTATCTTGAGAGTTTGAGGAGTGGTAATTCTTGCGAATGCTTTACAAGATATGGTCTGATTCATTTCTTCTTTCTCTCGGGTGGGGTCCTCGCGTATATCTTCTTCTTTTGTTGTTTCTTGATCCTTTTCTTCCTCCTCTTCATATTCTATGTAAAATAATTTCTTCTCAGCACACTTATGACCTTTAGTGCATTTGCTATCACAATTGTAACAAAGCCCTTTTTCTCTTTTTTCTTCCAATTGTTGTGGTGTAACCCTTGTAGGTTGTGGAAGGCTAGGAGAAACAACACTTCCATATTTATAGTTGTGAGAGGTATGCTTCCTAGTTTCCATAATTTTTCTTTCCACTATGTCACAAAGCCCTTTTACTCTTTCCAATTGTTGTGGTGTTTCTCTAAAGAAGGTGTTGCTCTTTGTATCCTCATAATGTGCTATCATTTCCTCCGTGAAGATTGACCACGTAACAAGTTGTTTACGAGAACAAGCCCTTCATACCATAAAAATTGATCCGGTTCTAAATATGAAGATGAAATACTTACCTTTTGTAACAGTGGTACACCATGTAGATCAAAATATTTCTCCATCTGAAGTATCCAATTTACCGGATCCGTGCCATCAAACTTCCTCATCTTGCTTTTTCTTGATTTTAGGAGCTCGATCTTGAAACGACTGTAACTTTGTACTTGCGGATATTTAAGTTTTGAAATTGTGATTTGTAGTAGCCCTCTGTGTCCTCTTTCCAATGCCTCCATTCTGACCCAAATTGGATTCTCCAAGGAAGAGTTATGCGAAATCTCCCACAGTGACTTGATTATAGACTAGTTCAGTAGAGTGAACTTGTACGACGTTCCACGTGTCATTGTTTTGACCTTTTTCTCTAAAAAATATCTAAAAGAAGCTACAGTCCGTCCTCTTTTTGTACCTTCTTACAAAATTTTAATCCGATGCTCAGAGAGAAAGTTATGACGATTTTACCCAGGTCACCTGTTTGGAATGTAATTTAGGAGTCTGCAAAAAGACCAACTTCCTCAGATCATATCTCTGCAAATATAGCGCGAAAAGATTTGCAATTTGGATCCAAGGTTTAGTGCGATTGCTTCTCAAATGGGTTTTTTTTTTAGCTTCTCAAACATCGTAGAAAAAAAGTTATAGCGAAAATTCCACGATGATCTATTTGGAGCAGCGAAACCCTAGAATCCAAAGCTCTGATACCAAATGTTATGAAACCAGCTCAAGAAAAGATAGAAAAGATAGATCAACGCCTTAGAATTTAGCCTCTTCAAGGGGGAAACCTCCTTTACATTACATAAATGAACAATTATTGGATGATACAAATGAAAAGACCTACTTTCTATATATAGGAGTCTAAGGGGTCATAACATAATCAGAGCCGACATAACAATAATAATGTAAGGGCACAATAATAACAATAGTGGGCTTCTATGGGGCACAATAGTAACAATATGGGCACTACATGGGTACATCAATATAATAAGTTGGTTGTAGTAATAACAATAAGGGGTTACACTAGTAGTATAGGGGCCTAAAGAGACAGGGACGGGCACTTGGTGTCTGTCTGGCCTGTCTGTGTAATTTCCTTAGTCAGTTGAGTGAGTAAGGTCATTGGCCTCTGTGCAATTGTTTTGGGGAGTCAGTCCTGGGGTGACTGTTGGGTTTGACTGTCTAGGTGGTCAGTATGAAAGTGGATTGAATTCCTTGTAGGTAGCACAGCTTGAAAAGACTTGCTTGATGCTTCTGCAATGTTCTGGTTGACAATCGATCGAGTCGATGGTAGGGTGATGGTTTGGATATCAAAGGGGAGTCTAGTTGTCATAACTTTAGCAAAAATGACAAAGTGTGTGAATGATTGAAATATGCATAGGTGATCATGCAAACACACACTCTCATGACTCGACGATGAAATGACTCAAACCATCCAGACACACATGTTCAACATGATTGATCGACGGTGCAAGTGACAAGCGCGACACTGGCGATTGATCGTTCATTGATCAAGATGATGCTTGTGTGACAGTGAATGTGACTCTGTGTGTGAGTGCAACAGATGCTTTCATAGCGAACACAATAAGCACATATGAAGAGAAGAATTTGAGAATACCAGAACATGGTTGAAAGCATGACTTAAACACCAACATGTAGAAACTTGAGTGAAATGAACAAGCAAGGTAGATGCAAGGACTCACATGATCTCATGGAGTGAACCTGAGTGTGTGCAGTCATCAAGTGAAACTCTCAAGGGAGGCTCCGAAATTGGGTGTAGGCCAAAATTTTGGAGGGTGGTTGTAGCCGCTACAACAACCTCAAAAGTTTTCCAACGTATTTATGTCTTTTCTTGCTCATTAAGTAAATTGAAAGTCAGTGAGAGATCTATTTTCCATTCTCAAATCTCATTATACTATGAGAAGGGTATGAGTGTAATTTTATCTCTTCTTTAATCTCATTAAAGTTTACGAGAAAGGAACCTATTGAATATACTTGTCTTATCTTTCATGCTCATTAAACCATGTAGGAGACTAAAAAGAGAAAATGGGAAGGGGGAAATTATTTCTAATAGTCATCAAAATGGCACCATTAGTTGTGTTTCCCTTGAACATGGCACCTTTTTGAGTCATTATCTCATAGTTGGTTTTTAGCTTGCCTAGGAGTCGTACCATATATGCGAGTCTATTTACTTTGGCTGGTTATTCTTCTAGTCACTATATTTGAGCGTGCTTCAGTGCCTCCTATGTTGTTGCATGATATCATGTGGTGCTCATTAGTCATGCTTCCAAGTCACTTTTGTGTCATGTCGTTATGTGTTCAAGGGAAGTCTCAGCGTATGTCAACCATTTTTAGTCCGCGTTGACCCTTTTTGTGTCATTCATCCCTGCATCAATTTTACTTCATCATCTCATGAATTAATCGATTCACGTCATCTCTTTGTCTGTTCTGTGTTAATTAATGGGGGATACATCAAGGCCCTCCTTTAACGAGTCTTCTCATTTTGACTCTAGCACATTCTCCAATAATAAATTGGATCTTGCAGACCTCAATGGAAGGCTTTCTTGTGATCAAAAATGGGTTTATCTTATTGTATCATGATTAGTTGATTTTGAAAGCGTTCGATATCAACTCATCTAATCACACTTCGTGGAATATGATAGGTACCATGTGGTCCATTTTAATCATTGGTGGGTCCCATCACATTCGTTAATGGTACCCTGCATTGACCGGTAATCAGACGGTTACTACCATGCTCGACATCAACACATTTATTCGCATGTTGTAGATTCATACCATCAGGGCTATATAGAAGACTCTGGGTTAGGGACATATCACTCTTAAATGGAACCCTTCCTAGGTAGTGTTGGAGTTACATATCATTTATGTTTTTTGAGGAATACTCTGGGGTAGCTCTCAATTATGTTTCCATAGCCCTATTGATTTAGTTTTGACATAGATCCACACTATATTTGTTGGTGGCTATGATATTTCTGATGTGTAACATGAATCCACTATGTATTGTCTATGTCCATGTCTTATAATTTCATGTCATGGATCCATATTGTATGTTTGGAAGCCATGTTCAGTTTCTCTTTAAGACCAAGGGATGTTATCAGCAGAGTTGAGACTTTATCACTTGAGATTGTCTGATCTAGCTTTGCATTGTTGGCTCCTTCCTCCAATTTTTAGCTTTGAGTTTTTTTGTAATCCATTTTGACCGTCAATTTATATTTTTAGCTCATGCATTAGGGGGGCATATTTTATAACCCTATTTTCCACTCCATTATAGTGAGAGAAACCTAAGTTTAACTTACCTCATTTGTTGGCTAGAATGCATCCCCTTTCACCTTTTCTTTCACTTATGTGGGATTTATTCCATGTTAAAAGGGTGGAATAACATAATTGAGTAGTTTCTCATAAATATTTTGTCAAAACTTTATAATTATGAGATAATAATTATTTCATGATTGAGATAATTGAGAAAAGCTCATAATTGCGAAAAATGTTTCTAGAGTTTGTCATTGCCAAGGAGATCATCTTGACCCCCTTGTGTATGAGTTGGTTAGGGGTCCATTATTGTATAATTTTGCTAACTTCTCAATCCCCTAAGTGTCTAAATACATTCTCCTGAAGGATAGAATGAACCTATACAATCTCACCAAGAGGAAATGTGGCTAGATGGAGAATCCATATTATAGTGCGAGAGCTTTGCTGCATTGGGATAATGAAGCCAAGTTGCAAGTTGGAGGAGAGGAGCTTATTTCTTGGGTATATTATCTTATGTATTGTCATTTATAATTAATAGATCATTGCTCCCTTCTTATACTTGTGATCTTATCATATTCTATACTTTTGCATGTTGTTTTTAAACTAATAATCCCTCTACAGAAGTATATTGTGTGTTTGGTTGGTGGTACATGTGTGTAGGGTTTTTTCTTATTCTAGGAGAAAGAAGGATCTTCAAGTTGGAGTGGATTCTTCTCTACATCAAGCCCAAGAGACATCATCAATCTATGAGGGTGCCTAGTACAAACCTTCAAACCTTTCATTTATAACCATTTGTATGAGTGTAGAATGTGCTTGCTTGTATAGGAAGGAATTAGGGCTAGATCCTTTAATCCAATTGCATAATCACACACATATGGGTAGATCATCATCTGATTTACTAGTTTTAAAGTATTTTTCTAGTTCAGATGAATTTTTTTTGTAATAGACACATACAACATGAATAATCCTTTTTGATAAATATCACCATTGGTGAAGGGAAAACACTTTATCTAGGTTGAATGATGCCATACCCTCCATTGGGTACCATTTATGAGAGAGAACTCATTGCAAGGTTAAGCTACCCAAATTGTCACCCAATTGGCATTGCTTTGTAATCTTGGAGCTCTTCATTCAAAGAGTGTCCAAGAAATTTCTTAAGGATAGAATCACACCTGCATGAGAGGAAATGAGGTACCTTCCTTTAGGAAAGCTAAGGATCCATTGTTTCCAAATATCCCTTTAGTGCCTTTGGGAGATATTGTATCACATTTAAATCAATAAAGATATTTCTTATTTCTTAGACTCATGTTTTCTTTCTATTTTTATTTTTTTTCATTGTAGTGTTAATATCTCATGTTAGATTTCATCACTTTTCTTGTTATTTTTTATTTTTTTTATTTTGTACTAATAAACTATTGATGGATCTATGTTGAAAGGAATAAGTTTCATAGGATGGGATTTTGCAACTCTTTTGTTCCAACAAACCAACACCAGATTGGAGAATCCGTAAGCTTCTTTCCCTAATTTATGTTGTGTGTAGATTTTTCATCCTCTCAATTCTCTTTCATAACCATTTCATCATTTTTTTTAATCCTTTGATGGTGTCATGTAGGCCATGGATATATGGAATTTGTATCCTTTTTTATTTAGATATGATTTAAGCAATTCTAAAAAAAATAAATGCATGGTATTAAATATAATTAGTTTTATAGTTCTATCGGACCTCGCAAATATCAGTTAGTACTGTGTCTATATTTACAGAGATCGATTTTTTGTAATTTTTTCCTCTTTTATTAAGTAGGGTGGTCTCCATTAATAATATTCCCCCACTCTGACATGTTTTGACAAGTTAGTTAGCCTTATTTTTATTTCAATTAACCACTAGAGTGGAAGAATTTATATCTTTTGCCACATGGATGGACTTTCCTTTTTGTTGATCAATTGTAGAAATGGAATTTGTAGTAAAATTTACTTTGGAGTGTTATCTTCCACTTGCACTCGTAGTGATATGGGGGAATCAGAAACCTCTTGAATCCCATTTTTTCCTCCCTTTAGAAATAGATAATAAATCACATAGTGTAAGTAAGAGGTATGTAAGCATCACATTATATGCATATATTTTGTTTTCAACATGGTACAAATCATAGAGTTTAACTCATTTTGAATAGTAAAGGATCATTGATATCCACATCTCTAATATCCAATATACATTTTGATGATAACTTTCCACCCTGCACCCACTACACTTCACACATTTGAGTTTCTCTTAGATATTACTTGATTAGTATGCTCTTTCCTTGACACTCATAGTGGTTTGGGGGAATCAGAAAATTAAGTATATACTACATTAAATTTACCATTTGTTACACCCTAAGTCAAACGAGTCTTGGGTCATCATCCCAAGCTCATAATCCTCTTAAAATAAAGGTAATTTGAAGCTACGTAATTCCCCTTATTGCGAGGTCAAAAAAGAAAATTAGAGTGTAAGTTAGGACCTTCGGGGTAAGAATCCAAATGACCACACTTGGTTATTCTCATTTGAAACATAGAGTATTGTATTTTAGTAAAATTTAAATCCTCCATAATGCAGTTTCAAAAATAAATTGGTGAGAAGAAACCCATGAAGGGTGTTATACGGAATCTACGACTGTAGACAAAAGTATTTTCCCTAGGCCTGGTGGACTGACCTAGAACAACAAAAATATAAAGGGACTAATTTTTTCCTTATAGTAAATAGATAAAGGGATGAATCCTACCTATAATTTTTCGTATGATTTTCTCCTTCCTTGCCTTGTATGCTCCAATTCTAGCTCAAACTACTAATTAGAACCCGCACAATCAAACAACACAAGCCAATGTTCTACGAGATCTATGTAGCATCATCTAATCAATTTATTCAATAGATAAACATGGTATTGAAGTAAATGAAATCATAACAGCATATATAGGAAAATAAAGAACTCTTTGCATTAATAGAAATGGAGTGAGTTACAACCAAAAATAGGTGTTGATCTTGTAGAAGAGTTCCTCCAAGTTGACTTTTCCTTTCCTTGTCACAAAGTAGACTTATAGCCACCTTAATGCATGGAATGCTATCTATCACATCAATAACATAAGGGTAAAATCAATCTCCAAAATCCAACAACAACCAACCAGGTGCTTGTGGAATGAGGTAAATATAGAGGAAGGACAGGTACTTCATTAATTCTTATCCATTTACCAATCTAGGCTTGAGATCCACTCCTAATGAAAGGATGAGCTCAAGGGATAAGGGATGAAAACTCCAAGTTAGGATAGGATATGATTCAATATTTTTATCTAAGGTAAATAGTTACAACAAATCCTAGAAGAGTCTGGAAGAGGAAGCTTTAGAATTCATTTTTGTTTTCAAAAATTTCTAGAATCAGCACACCCCCAACACTGAGAAACCTATTGGTGATCAACGTAGGTGCAGAGTAGGGAAACTTGGTAGTCAATGCTTTCCAATGAGGGGCCAGGGTGCGTTGGTCCTAAAAATGACTGAAATAAGGAGGTTTCAGGAAGAAATTCAGGTATATGAGAGAGGCATACTTATGGCTTTGTGTAGGGAGGATGACAAAGGGTTCAAAGGATGTGAATGATCTTGTTTGAAGGCCTATTAACTAGATGTGACAAAATGGACTATAAAAGATTCCCCCCTAAAGCGCAAAGTAAAAAATGATAGCTAATGATAGAAGTGCTTTACCTTGTGACAAGTCAGGATCACGAACAATCGACGGGATCACCATTTGTTACAATACATTTACGTCATCCCATATTTGTTGAGGGAGGCATACCCATACTTAGCACATAAGCTAACATTACATGTATAATGATCAAAAGACACGTCCACAGATGAAAAAAGGTGGACTCATGACTAAATGATTGTTTGTATGATTATATCCATCATACATTCTGATCTTGTATTAACCTTGAAATTGCAACCCGGATAGATGAAACTAGATCCGTGGTCTTCTAACTCGTTCACACAGCCAACCAATGTATGAGTCTAACCATGTGAATTAATGAGCTGAGCTAAAACATGTTAGACACCATCTGATTACTGACCAATTATGTAAGTCGTTAACAGATGCGAGAGAAACCACATATTATGTTAATGGCTCTCAAGGTGTGAATGAATGAGTTGATGTTGAACACCACACAAAATGTTTTGGTTGAAGGCTAATGATGTAAACCTATTTCCGAGAGTGGGGAAACTTTCCATTGATGTATGTAAGAACAAAGGTACCAAAGGGGTGTTTCTAAGTCAACTTCATGGATAATGAACTGATGTCAACAAGAAGCGACCCATCACAAGAGGGTCTTGATGTATCCCCCATAAAAAAAATGAAACATGTATCATGATTTGAGACAGAATGATTAGAATGATGCTAATATAGAACTAGATCATTAAAGACAGACATGGAATGAAGGCTTAATATTATTGTAGTAGATATTGACGGAATGACTTCTCTTGAACACAGTGACAACACTAAATGGAGTTGGCAGCATTGACGCAAAACCAAGAACAAAGGCTTTGAAAAGGTCTCATAAACCAAAATACAAGAATATTTCCCAACCCAACAACCACAGAGATGGAGTGGAAGAGTTTTTTGTTCAAGAGAGAGTCGCTGCCATTAACTAATGGAGTACCCTATTTTCTCAACTTCCCCAACCATACTGGTCAGTACCTCATTATTTTTTAACAATCTTGAGGAGGATAACATGTCCTTAATCTGTAAGTTCATCATTTAGATGAATCCCTTTGAGAATATTTAACAAACCGAGAGAAGGAGTGGTTCGGTCCCATCATGAACGGAAAGTCCATTTTTGTTTGATGTTTTAACGAGTCTAGTGAAGGTGAAAAATTGACATCTTTTCCATATTTAGAGAGTTTGAAAAAGAGGCAAAAAAGAAAATGCCAGATTTTCCATTTTGTAGATAGTCTCTTAGGTCTAAAAAGGTATAAAATAATACCTAAGAGAACCTCTTAGCCATGTTAGACTAAGGTATTCCTTTTTTTCGTAAATATTCTATCTCAATTCAGAAAGGGTTTTAACTTATACTGAGTAGAGGTCTTTTCATTTACTTTAACGAGTTCGAAAAGACAAGTGCTTGACAACATGTTCATATTTTGGGAGTCTGAAAAGAGTTGAAAGAAGACTCCTCCTGGAGGAATGAGTGGTACAAAGGGTAGCAACTGGTTTTGGTCATGATGGAACTTCTCAAAACACACAAAGGTCAAGAGGATGGCTAATAAGAAAAGTCATCACAACGATTCCTCAGGAAAGGGTAAAAACCAAGTGAAAGGGTTGGCAAAAAATATGGTGATGATGGAAAGAGAAAACCAAGGCTCATCTGGCATAAACAGGCTGATAAAAAATGGCAATCATGAGAGGTAAAGTGGGAATGGTTTCATTATTACACAAGCTTGAAACATGGGAAACTATGCTTGAAATAAGTTTGCATGCCCCTAACATAATGACTCAATTTGAGCTACATGACCACCAAGCTTCATTTCATTCACTTATGTATACTACCAGTTTCCAACAAGTGGATGGAATGAAGATTCATTTACGAGATCAAGTGAAAGACATGACTAATAATTTACGAGATATAATCAAAGACTCAAATTGGAAGGGCATTTGTTTCATTTTTTAATGAGCTTGACACATGAAAAGAACTATGCTCAAGACCTTATTTCATTTTTTAATGAGCTTGACATAAGAAAAAGAACTCTTCTTAGGGACCTTGTTTCATTTTTTAACGAGCTTGATGTAAGCAAATGGAACTCTGCTTCAACACATTTATTTATTTTTTAACGAGCTTAACACAAGAAAAGGAACTATGCTCCAAAATTAGATCATGGCCTCCAAGAGACCATGATTCCAAGAGGTTCTCATCAGATGGATGAACAATTCTCTCGAAGGTTTCAAAGGATCCAAAGGAAATATCAAACTCCAACGCCCCCAGTAAATGATTCACCGTATCACCTATTGGATCTAGGTAGAAAGAAGTTGAGAGTATAGTGAAAGGCTCATCTTCATTAGTAGGTATGTCAATGGGATAGGTTTGCACATAATTAACCTGAGGTGGGGAATATATCACTTGCACATTCGAAATGCTTAGGGAAATAGGATGACAGGCAGTCAAATCAGGACCAACAAATGAAATTTGATCAACAGTCACAATCCTTCCATCATGCTGGAAGTACATCACTCGAAAGGGCGTGGATACAAAGGAATTCATTTCATAAACATAGATTTTCCCTAGGAGCAAATTGAAGTCCAAAGGGCCCATGACAAGCATAACATCAGTACGTAAACAAATTCCTCCCAAGGTAATAGGAAACTGAGGAAGGATCCCTAAGGGTTGACTAGCTCTTTTGTTAAAATCTAACAAACTCGGGGTGACAGACACAAGCTGTGGGGAACCTAAAGCTTTCCAAGTAATGGAGGATAGAATACTTATTACTAACAAAATCTCCCTCATCTAAAACAAATTGATGGATGTTCTTATCGTAAGACTTTACCATAATCTTAAAAGGAATGTAAGAAGTGAGACGAGGTTCTATCAATTGACTCCAGTCAAAGGCAATGGCACATTTTCTTGGAGGGGTTTCATAGGAATGTGAGAAATGCTCCCTGTTCTGGTAAAATAAAAGAAACATGAAGAACCCGAGCGGTACGATCCTCACTCTTTACAGGAAAAGTATGATTGACTAAAGGTGGAATCAGGTCAACCATTTCTTCAACTAATGGTTTGTTGGTAACGAACTCGTGGGATTCATGTTGAGAGAGAGTGGGATCAATTGAAGATGAATTCTAATAAATCACTTCATCAACTAGTGGAAGATTGGGAGAAAGATTTCGATAACTAGCCGAAAGATGAGGTTGAGAAGTTGTAATGTTTTCCAACAATTTTGAGGCTTCAATCATACAAGGAAAAAGGTGAATCAGACGAGTCCCTTCACATAACCTATAGGGAAAATTGACTTTACCCTTTTTCCCATGGACCATACTATCACTAGGTGAAGGTTTGTCATCAACATGATCTCCAGAGGCTAATGACAAAGGTTGATGTGAGCTTGTGGGCCACACTTCTAATATCTTGCGAATACCAGGACAATCTCTAAGAAGCTAGTCACCCTTACGTAACTTGCAAGGGAATTAAAATTTTCGGGGCTGATTCGAAGGTTCTTCCATACTAGTTGCATGGGTAGAAATGGTTACTTGGATTCCCCCCTGCTTAATTTTGTTGGATTAAGGGGGTTTTGACCCAGGTTCAGAGTTTGTTGTGTTAACCAACAAAACCCTACATTATCGGCCCTTTCGGCAACAACTTGTTTAGTGCATGATGCAGTCTCACCTTAGGTATTATTGGGGGATGCTAGAACTAGGTTTCTGCATCGAGAGGACTATGTGATGTGTTTCTATTACTTCTAGGGATTTATTCCAACCTTTGTGAACCCTAACCCTTGAAACCCATAAGTTACAGTAACTTACAGATAACAGATCTAAACTCTTTGCTAATTGTTATAAACATTCATAAAATCAAGTAATTAATCAGATCTACCACTTTCACGCATCTATTAAGTACTTTTCATGATAAATTCAATAAACAGAGTGAATATACAGTAAATGTAGAAGTAAAGAGTAATGCAAAAATACACAAGTAATGCTCTAAAATAGCCTTTATTGTGCTCAAATATTTAATTACAGACTCTTCCTATCTTGCGCACACAGTTGCAGGGGCCCACGCACTCTGTTGTGGACTTACTAAGCTCTCTGCATGCAAAGTTGTAGGAAACTTCCCCTTTGCCTAAGTATAGAAAATAGACTTCTCTTACTTAGATCATTCACTCTTTGATTCACTTACTTCTTATGAATCTCTTTGACTCCTTTTTATATCTTCTTCTATTACAATACCATGGTCCGCAAACCATGGGCAGGTCACAAAACAACTTATCTCCTAACAAACTAAGGGGTTTTAAATTTCCTAAATCCCCTTTGAATCCTATCAACCTTCATGCTTTGCTCCTCAAAATGTGGAGACTTTACAATAATAACAAAATTGTTTACAGAATTGACCCCAGAGGACCTTATCCCAACAAGCCCCCAACACAAATTCATGACTCGTCTCAAGTCACTCTGATGGTGTTGCCTCCAACTTTTCCTACAGACCACTAAACTCTATCTTCAATGCTTAACGATCTGTCATACACTGTGCAATAGCCTGATGAACTTCCTCAACCAACTTCTTTGTCACTAGACCTTCAACTGTAAGGCCTATGGTTCTCTGTGTCTTCTTCATAGCCTTCAACTTGCTCTGCATTATGTGTGTCAACTGGCTGGCCTCATTCACCCAGGGATGCATCCATGAAGATATGATGGATTCCTTTTGACGCAGCTTATCAATCTCGCTCTAGATGAGATTTCCCTCCTATAATCTGGTGAACCTTTGCACTGGTGCTAAGGTCCACGTTGTAGATATGATTTCATCGAACTCCCTCTACTTTTCCTTGATATCTGTTTCAATTTTATGCAAAACTGGATCCTCCTGCAATGAGGTCCATATTTCCATGTCTTGTTCAAACAACTGGGTGCAGTCCTTGACTGCAGCTTCTAGGGTAGCCATCTCTTCTTTAATAACATCCCTGTGTTGCTCTTTGACTTTCGAAGGAGTGGTTGGATGCAGCTTAAGTTGAAGATCCGATATTTGCATCTACAGCTCAAAATGAACCTTACCAATTTCCTCCTTCGACTCTTTCACTGCGGTGGATAAGTTAGGAATATTTTTTGCAGAGGCTACTTCTGCTGGAATATGGAGCTTGGGAAGCTCACTACAGACCTGCGTTATTGTTGCTTCTAGCTGTTGAATATGCATAATAACTTCTTCGCGTTCCTTAAGGGCCTGCGCCTTTTCCTCAAACATTTGCTAGTCATAATTTTTTACTTCACTAATGACCAGTAGTGTGCATTGCTCCCAAACTATGAGCTCATCTGATACCCATTGGTGCAACTCATGCAGTATCTAAATAGGGAGCATTTCAAGGTTTAGACTCATTTCCTTTAGATGTAATAGGTGCACCCTGTCCTCTGATGTCTCAACGTGTAGAGACCCCTATTGTAACTGCACTGTGTGGAGGTCTGTGGTGAGCTCTATTGCTAATGCTGACCCACTCACTTGTTTCAAGCCCACTTGCTTCAGGCTCACCTGTCCAATGCTCACTTGAATGATGTCTGTCTAGACCTGCAATTCCCTCAGGCCCTGCTGCACCTTGTCTAGTGTTTGATGGTACTGGTCCTCAATATGGCTCCAAATATTCTCCATTGCATTGTGGACCACATCAAAAATCTCATTTAGCTCCCCCTCTATGAGGAACAAAGGTGTCACACTCATAGACTTGTCAGTTTTCTTCTTCTTGCGCGGTCCCATAGAACTCCGCTTCTGCCTCTTTTTGAAAATGAAGGGGGACTCCAAGCCTACGCCCCCTTCCTCTTCACCTTCTATTTCACCCTCTACATTGGTGCGCTCCATGTTAGACTCGCCGAGGTCAATGGTGGCCTGCGACGTGGTGGAAATTTTCTCCTTTGGTGCTTTTGTCTCTTTGGAAGAGACCTTCTCTTTTGTTGCTTATTTCTCCTTTGTAGATGCCTCCTTCTGCTATGCAACCTTTTCCTTCATGGAAGCTTTTTATGCTTCCTTATTATTTTCTTTCATTTTTTCTGTCACAACTATGGTTTTCTCTACTTCCTCTTCAACAGCCTTACTGCTCTTGTGCTTGCATCAGATGGGGTGAGCCAGTCACTCAACCATTTACTGATGACCCCCATAATTTCATCTTCGGTGACCAAGTATGGAAACTTGTGCCATGTGCACATGGCATATTTCTTCATGCGGATATGCAGATTATGAAAATCTTCCTTGAAATCAACAACATTGGCATACTATGCATGTAAGCTAGGTGATAACCGTGGCCACTGGTTAATCACCATTCTCAAGTCTAATTCAAACAAGACCCAAAATATTTTAGTCTCCATGACATGCTCAAGGTCATTGGTCATCCAAAATGATGCCAAATTCAAGGCCTCGGGTAGCTCTAGATCATGCTGTGAGAATTGGCTTTCCTTTGGCATCCTCCATGTCACCATCACAATCAACAAAAGTAGCCACGTATAGTGGAATGCCTTGCCATCATCCAGGGCCTCTCTGCAATCCTCCAAAAACTAATGACATAAGTAATGATCCCAGTTGTATTGGACTCCCTTTTTTCATTTCGTAGCAAAAGATACTATTGTCGCTGACACTTCCTCATGATTTTCCCAACCAAAATTTGTTCAGCAAACTACACCGCTCCATCTCAGATGGAATTCATTGCATAACCACGTGACTTCTTCACCAGCCCAAAGTCGCTCTTCATATGATTTGCTAACTTCTTCTCCTGTGATTTTCCTATGAAATAATCCGTAGGGTCTATTCCTTGATCCAGTAGGAGTGTTATCTGGTGAATCAGCATATCCGTGATTGAGATGAGCTCTCCCAACCAAAGGCAACCATCATGAACCAATGTCAATAATTGATGCACACAAATAGTATTAATGGCACTGCGAGTGAAATGTGGCACCCATAACATGTTTAATAGGCCCGTGCAACCAACTCCAGCCACCCATTTCATTAGCTCAAGCCACATGACATCCAATTCTTCATAATATACCTTCTTCGGGTACTTTCTTCATTCTAGTTGTGGGAACTTCGCGTGATCCCCCAGGTCCTAGTCCTCCATCCTCAAATATGATATTGAGGACAACAAATTGCCCTCAAATGGTACATTTTCCAGTAGAAATGGTGTGGAGACCATGAAATTCGTTGAATCCAGGTCTTTAGGAACCTTGCCTATTGATTTCCTTGGTGAGATAAAATGCGGTAGCTAAGTTATCAGCTCGACTTCCTTTGCATCAATATCCTCAATTTTCATGGTGAGCTCTTGTTTTTCTAAATCTATAGGTTCCGTCAGCTTCCTAGTTCTACCCATCCTCCCCTTTTGTCTGATATCCATTGGCTTTTTGCGTGGTGATTGTTGGCATTATGAGACAAGTGTTGTCCTTGATGGCAAACCACACTGATGAGAAATCATAGTGCAGAAGGACAGCAGCAAGGGATTGATGATCAGACTATAAGAAGAAGAGGAAGTTCATACACGCAGGTTCATTAAGCCCAAGTCGCGTGTACATGCTGGTTGGCTTCAGTAAAAGCGCGTGTATGTGGAAAACTTATCTTTGGTCCACGGCGGTTATTCCTTGGAAGTTGTGCCTATGGTTTTGGACCTTGGTGTCTCGACGGACGTGTTGATCCCTAGTTTTGAAGATGATGGTATTGGATTTCTATGGTTTTGGCCCTTGGTATTGAACAAGGCCTAAGGCTATATAAGGAGAAGGAAATCATTAGGCAAGTGTATCTGAAAAGGCTTGAATATCTGATGAAGTATTAGATCCAGTATGCAAGTTATTGGTTGATGATGTATTGCTTGATCTGTGCTAAGGAGAGATCTCATCGGTTGATGGAGAACAAGATCTAAGGAGAGATCGGGATCAAATGGTTTGAAATGAACTATATTTATATGGTTGATTATACGTATTTCTAGATCTGCATACTGACGCAATGTTATGTTCTGGGTATAACTGATATCTGGTACAGCTGCAAGTTATGAAAAATTATTTTTAGATCTGTACGCAGGTTGTCTTCAGTAAAACCGCGTGTATACGCGGGTTGCCTTCATTAAAGTAGCGTGTATCTTTTGGAGCTTGATTTTTGGGTTGCAGCTGGGTCTGACTGTTATTGCAGAGTTCTGTAGTCTGCATTGTGTTCTGGTGACTGGGTTTGACAGGTTTTCAGTGGTTCAGTGATTCAAAGATTGTTGATGCGAGTATTGGTTGTTTTGTAATCTGCTATGAAAGTTGAATGAATTGTGGTCTTCAGATTGTAATGTTGTGCTTCAGGAATATCCAGTCTGAAAATGTATGAAAGGTGGTACCTGAAGGAAAGAAGATTGTAGGCCAGCACCTACGTACTAGTATTCTTAGCTAGTACAAGAGCAAAGGGGGTTGGAGATCCCTTCCAAGAAAGTTTGGAGAACGAGAGAAGGTTGAAGCCTTCAGCAGGTTGTAGCCTGCGTACTGGTATAAGACTGCACCAGTACAAAAGATTGTAAACTGAAGTTTCATATTAAAGAAAGATAGAGACGACTTGCAGCAGGTGGTTTTCACCCACATTGGGTTTCCACTTTATATCATGGTGTTCATGTGTGTGGCTTTTGTGTGATGATCTGTTCTGTTATACTGCATCTGTTTACTCTTAATATGGTGAATAATGACCTGATGCACTTAACTGAAGATAAACTAACTGAATTATAAGTTTTCTGGTTATACGCCGTTTTCTTTAGACACAGTAGCGTGTACACGCTGGTTCACTTAACTGAAGTAGCGTATATGTTTCTGAGCATTGAAAAAGTTTTATTGATCTGATAATACTGATTCACCCCCCCCTCTTAGTATTATTTCCAACAATTGGTATCGGAGCAGGTCCTTCAGAGTAGCTTGATCACTTGAAGGTAGATCGTTCATCATGAGCAACTACGAGAGAGAAGCATCAATCAGGCCACCGGTTTTTGATGGGACAAACTTCAATTATTGGAAGGTAAGAGTTACTGCCTATCTTCAATCTCTTGGTACAGAAGTTTGGGACATCGTAGAAACAGGCTACGCTTTTCCTTCAGCTACTCCTACAAATGCAGCTGAGAAAAAGAAGTATGAAACAAATGCGAAAGCAGTCAGTACCCTATTAGGATGTATATCCCAAACGGAATTCATGAAGGTAATGCACTACAAATCTGCAAAAGAGATATGGGACAAAATTGTCACGAGCTATGAAGGAGATGAACAGGTAAAGCGTGCTAAACTTCAAACTCTCAGGATTCAGTATGAGACTCTCAAGATGTATAATGATGAAAGTGTGGCTAACTATTTTCTTCGGGTAGATGAGATTGTTAATTGTATGAAAAATTTGGGTGAAGAAATGAAAGAGGCTATAGTGGTTGAAAAGGTTCTAAGATCATTGTCCCCCAAGTTTGAATCTAAAGTATCTGCAATAGAAGAAAAGGAAAATCTACGAATTCTTACTATGTCTCAGCTACATGGAATTCTAACTGCTTATGAAATGAGAAAGGGAGGTCCATCAGACAGAAGAGAAGCTGCTTTCAAGGCATCAGGCAAAGAAGATTATTATGAAGCAAGCCACGTCCCAGAAGAAGAGGAAGAAGAATCAAATTTTGTCAGAAATCTTCAAAGGGGTTCTGGAAGGTTCAGAGGTAAGTTACCTTTTAAATGCTTTGCTTGTGGAAGAGTAGGTCATTATGCTGCAAAATGTCCTTATAAGGATAAAGGAAAGGAACCTGCTAGATGGAACAAGAAACAGAGTGCAAATAAGAAAAGCTACTACACTCATGAAGATAGTGATGGTCTATCGAATAGTGATGAAGATGAACGAGGTAATGAATATAAGTTGTTAATGGCATTTGAAGATGATGATTATATGGATGCTATAGATGTGGATAACCTTTATGATGAAATTACTAGACTCAAGAGATGTATAGAAGAAAAGAATATGATCATTGATACTCTACAATTTCAAATTGATGAAAAGGAAAAACATCTTGAAAAACTAGAAGGTGAAATTGTTGGTCTTAGAAAAGAGATTGAGAAAACAAAAGCTATTAATCTTAAATTTGTTAAAGGATCTGAAACCTTGGATGAGATTATCAATGTGCAGCGATCTCCTCTGATCAAGACAGGTCTTGGATACAATGGAGAAACATCTCAAGCCTCTACCTCTAAAAGTTATCTTGATGCAGCAAGGAGAAGCGAGCAAAGGCCAAATAAAAGTAATCAAGTGAATCAGGGATAGTTTACCTCAAGAACAAATAAAGACCATCAAGAAATTTGGGGACAAACTGCCTTAAGGACAAACAGAAGCTACAATCAGCCACAGGTAAAATCTTCCCAATTTGCTCCAAGAATAAATAAAAGCTACAATCGGTTGGATGATAGATCTGATTATCGCAGAAGTTTCTTTAATGGCCAATGTTTTTCTTGCCATAACTTCGGTCACAAAGCAGCTCAATGTGTTGCCTACAAGACAATCATGACTAGAGAAGCGTAAAAGCAAGGGAGAATGACTGAAACCATGAAAAGGACTTATAACAACTTTTCGGTTCTTGAAAATGAAGTTGAATGCTCTATTTGTATTAACTTTGGTCATGAAGACTCTGAATACAGGAGCAGGTTCCGGAAGACAATTCAGAAGGAGCAAAACTCAAATGTCAGAACATGGAGAACAAAGGAACCACAACCAGAAAGATGTGGGATAGCCTTTTATGCAGAAGGTCAAGAAAGTCTATGGTACATTGACAGCGGATGTTCAAAGCATATGATAGGGGACAAAGAAAATCTTGAGTCATATACCGCATTAGAAAAAGGGAAGAAAGTTTCTTTTGGAAACGATATCTCTGCAGCCATAAAAGGAAAAGGTGTTGCTCCATTGAAAGAGAAGGTCAAAGCTGGAAATGTTTTGTATGTTGATGGATTGAAGCATAATCTTCTGAGTGTCAGTCAGATGTGTGATCAAGGAACAGAGGTAATATTTAGATCAAATGGATGTTGTGTTCGTGATCTTGATACAGGCAAAACAGTGATCAAAGGAAGAAGGACTCCAAATAATCTATACATATTTGAAGAAAGACCACAAAAATGCTATTTGAGCAAGGATGATGAACACTGGCTATGGCATAGGAGGTTGGGGCATCTAAGTTTTTCAAAAATAAGGAAAGCATGCAAATATCAGGTAGTTCACGGTCTTCTAGATATCAAAATTCCAGACAACACTATATGCAAATCTTGTCAGTTTGGAAAGCAAACCAGAACTAACTTTCCAGAGAAGGAAGGATCAGCCAGCATACCTCTTGAGCTAGTCCATACAGATGTATGTGGTCCATTTAGGAAAAGGACACCTCGAGGAGAAGAATATTTGATATTATTCATTGACGATTTCTCCAGGTTTGTCTGGTTAGGGCTTATGAAGCACAAAGATGAAGCATTCGAAAAATTCAAATCCTTCAAAGCCTTGGCAGAAAATGAATCAGGACACAAAATTAAGTGCCTCAGATCTGACAGAGGTGGGGAGTTTACCTCAAATGAATTCTTCGATTTCTGTGAAGAACATGGGATAAGAAGAGAATTCTCTACAGCTAGAACTCCTCAGCAAAATGGAGTTGTGGAAAGAATGAACAGAACAATCCAACAAATGGCTCGTGCTATGCTTGATGAGTCAGGTACTCCTGCAACTTTCTGGGGTGAAGCTGCACATGCTGCAGTTATTATTCTCAACAAAACAAATGTCCGAGTAAATAGCACTCAAACTCCTCATGAGCTCTGGTGTGGTAAGACTCCTTCGGTGAACCACTTCAAAATCTTTGGGAGCAAATGTTATATTAAGAATACTGATGAGCAACTTGGCAAGCTTGAACCAAGAGCAGATGAAGGCATTCTTCTTGGTTATTCTCCACATAGCAAAGCATACAAGTGCTACAATAAAAGACTTGGCAGAAATGTTGACAGCATTGATGTAGTGGTTGATGAGAAGGGATATATTCCTAGGCAAGTTCATCATGAAGACATTGAAGAAGATGAAGGCTATTCTCAAAGGCAGAATGATGAAGAAGAAGAACCTCAAGAAGAAGAAGAACCTCAAGAAGAACCAGAGGAGCAGACAAGAATAGAAGACAAGACTCCATCCAGATATGTTCAAAAGAATCATCCAAAATCTCAGATTGTGGGGCAGAGAGAAGCAGGAATACAAACAAGAAGAAGAATTGCAGAAGCTTCAAGCTATTTGGCATTACTCTCTTCCACTGAACCACAAAGTGTGAAAGAGGCATGCAAAGATGAATGCTGGGTCAAAGCAATGGATGAAGAACTTGAGCAGATCGAAAAGAACAACACTTGGGAATTGGTTCCTAGACCAAAAGATAAGAATATCATAGGGACAAAATGGGTCTTCAAAAATAAATTGAATGAAAATGGAGAAGTAATTAGAAACAAGGCCAGACTTGTTTGTAAAGGGTATGCACAGCAAGAAGGAATAGATTTTGAAGAGACCTTTGCTCCTGTTGCAAGACTTGAGGCCATCCGAATGTTCCTTGCTCTCTCAAGCTTTCAAAACTTCAAGGTATTTCAAATGGATGTGAAATCAGCCTTTCTGAATGGAGACTTATAAGAAGAAGTATATATTGAGCAGCCAGATGGTTTCATTCTTGGGAATGATCCAAACCTTGTATGCAGATTGAAAAAGGCTCTCTATGGTCTCAAACAAGCTCCAAGGGCTTGGTACTATCGATTGGACAAATATCCTCACCAACAAGGCTTTTCAAAAGGATCAGCAAATAGCAATCTCTATATAAAAGTTGAAAATAACAAATTGCTAATACTTGTTGTTTATGTAGATGATATTATCTTTGGCAGCAATGAAGAGACTATGAGTCAAAACTTTGCCTTGGTTATGCAGAAAGAATTCGAAATGTCACTACTTGGAGAATTGACATACTTTCTTGGATTGCAAATCCAACAAAATGAAGGAGGCATCTTCTTGTCTCAAACCATGTACCTCAAGCAGATCTTGAAGAAGTATGGCATGGAAGATTCAAAGCCAGTATGTACACCCATGGTTACAGGATGCAGCCTCAGTGCAAATGATGAATCAGCAACAGTTCATCAACCAACTTATAGATCCATGATTGGGAGTTTGCTTTATTTGACAGGTACTCGACCAGACATCATGCATGCAGTCGGAATAGTTGGGAGATTTCAGGCAAATCCAAAGGAGACTCATCTTCAGGCAGTGAAGAGAATTTTCAAATATCTTCAAGGGACACAAAATTATGGATTATGGTATCCTAGAGATACAGATCTCACACTTCATGCTTATACAGATGCAGATTGGGCCAGAAGCGTGGATGAAAGGAAGAGCACAAGTGGTGGTGCATTCTTTATGGGCTCCAGATTAGTATCTTGGTTCAGCAAGAAACAGAGTTCGATTGCCTTATCTACAGCTGAAGCAGAATATGTGGCTGCAGCATCTTGTTGCACACAACTTCTTTGGATGATGCAGACCTTGCAGGATCTTCAAATCACTTGCACTTCACCAGTCTCTATCTTATGTGATAATACAAGTGCAATCAGCATTTCAAAGAATCCAGTCATGCACTCAAAGACCAAGCACATACCAATCAAGTACCATTTTCTTCGGGAACAAGTGCTTGAGCAGAAGGTCAAGTTGGAGTATGTTCCTTCTAAGGAACAAGTTGCTGATATTCTCACAAAACCACTGCCCAGGGAAACTTTTGAATATCTCAGACAAAAGCTGGGAGTTGTTGATGCTTCATCCTGCTGTTGAAGCTTGTCTGTTCTACAGAAAATTTGGTATACGCAAGTTACGTAAGGGATATCCGCGTATATACGCCGATTTATGCTGGGAAAGTCACGTGTATGGTGTACGCGTGTTGTAGAAAGCATATCCGCGTGCATACGCTGTTTTCTGCAGGAGAAGTCGCGTATATGGAGTTCTGAACAGCAAGGGCAGACTCCTGTTGGAGAAGGTCTGAGATGGGTATGCCAAAATTCTTCAGGCACAGTTTCAGGGGGAGCAGCAGGCACAGGTTCAGGGGGAGCAGCTTAAAGTCTCATAAAGCATTGTTGGCATTTAGATGCTTTTGGTTCTAGTACACAACTGTTGTTGGTTTCAGGAGAAGGAGCTCAGAAGGAAATCTTGGTTGCTGATCTAAAAGATGTGTATCAGATGCTGCTTGTGACTTTCATAAGTCTTGGTCT
Source organism: Pinus tabuliformis (assembly GCA_031772625.1). Lineage (NCBI taxonomy): Eukaryota > Viridiplantae > Streptophyta > Pinopsida > Pinales > Pinaceae > Pinus > Pinus tabuliformis. Next base: position 1,736,934,860 of record CM062817.1, on the reverse strand, counting down.
AGATTTGTTGTCTCTATGTCATGTATCTCTTCTGTGATATCTCTTTTATGGTGTCAAGGTCATGTAACGGCCTATGTTGGTTTCCCCACTATGCCTGGGATGAATGATGTAATATAATTGGTTGTTTCTGATGTATCCCCTCTTGGTTGGGAGTATGGATGTATGTATTGAGTCTTTTGGTGATAGGAAGGTCCTTTATGATGTACAAGTCTTGGTTCTTTTGAAGAACATCTTTTGCAGGTCTTGCCTACAGTCAGAGGGAGCATGTTTCAGCACAGCCAAGCAAAGATATCAGCATGTACTCAGGGGGAGCACAGCCCTTTGCCCTTGATGACAAAGGGGGAGAGTGATTTAATTTGGTGTTGTTGCCATCAAGTCCAAAGGGGGAGATTGTTGGCATTATGAGACAAGTGTTGTCCTTGATGGCAAACCACACTGATGAGAAATCATAGTGCAGAAGGACAGCAGCAAGGGATTGATGATCAGACTATAAGAAGAAGAGGAAGTTCATACACGTAGGTTCATTAAGCCCAAGTCGCGTGTACATGCTAGTTGGCTTCAGTAAAACCGCGTGTATGTGGAAAACTTATCTTTGGTCCACGGCGGTTATTCCTTGGAAGTTGTGCCTATGGTTTTGGACCTTGGTGTCTCGACGGACGTGTTGATCCCTAGTTTTGAAGATGATGGTATTGGATTTCTATGGTTTTGGCCCTTGGTATTGAACAAGGCCTAAGGCTATATAAGGAGAAGGAAATCATTAGGCAAGTGTATCTGAAAAGGCTTGAATATCTGATGAAGTATTAGATCCAGTATGCAAGTTATTGGTTGATGATGTATTGCTTGATCTGTGCTAAGGAGAGATCTCATCGATTGATGGAGAACAAGATCTAAGGAGAGATCGGGATCAAATGGTTTGAAATGAACTATCTTTATATGGTTGATTATGCGTATTTCTAGATTTGCATACTGACGCAATGTTATGTTCTGAGTATAACTGATATCTGGTACAGCTGCAAGTTATGAAAAATTATTTTTAGATCTGTATGCAGGTTGTCTTCAGTAAAACCGCGTGTATACACGGGTTGCCTTCATTAAAGTAGCGTGTATCTTTTGGAGCTTGATTTTTGGGTTGCAGCTGGGTCTGACTGTTATTGCAGAGTTCTGTAGTCTGCATTGTGTTCTGGTGACTGGGTTTGACAGGTTTTCAGTGGTTCAGTGATTCAAAGATTGTTGATGCGAGTATTGGTTGTTTTGTAATCTGCTATGAAAGTTGAATGAATTGTGGTCTTCAGATTGTAATTTTGTGCTTCAGGAATATCCAGTCTGAAAATGTATGAAATGTGGTACCTGAAGGAAAGAAGATTGTAGGCCAGCACCTACGTACTAGTATCTTAGCTAGTACAAGAGCAAAGGGGGTTGGAGCTCCCTTCCAAGAAAGTTTGGAGAACGAGAGAAGGTTGAAGCCTTCAGCAGGTTGTAGCCTGCGTACTGGTATAAGGCTGCACCAGTACAAAAGATTGTAAACTGAAGTTTCATATTAAAGAAAGATAGAGACGACTTGCAGCAGGTGGTTTTCACCCACATTGGGTTTCCACCTTATATCATGGTGTTCATGTGTGTGGCTTTTGTGTGATGATCTGTTCTGTTATACTGCATCTGTTTACTCTTAATATGGTGAATAATGACCTAATGCACTTAACTGAAGATAAACTAACTGAATTATAAGTTTTCTGGTTATACGCTTTTTTCTTTAGACACAGTAGCGTGTACACGCTGGTTCACTTAACTGAAGTAGCGTATATGTTTCTGAGCATTGAAAAAGTTTTATTGATCTGATAATACTGATTCACCCCCCCCTCTTAGTATTATTTCCAACAGTGATTTCCTCACCGACGCTTGTTGGGGCTTCTTCTCCTTCTTCTCTCCAGCCGTGGAAGAAAATAGTTTAGGTCTCGGCGACCTAGGTGCTGTAGTAGGCACAGTCGTAGGCATTATTTTGGTAGGCTCAAGCTCAGGTCAGGTTGCAGTCATTCTCTCGAGGAATCTTTTGCGCTAACAATCAGTTAAATTTGAGAATCCCGACTGTGAAAGCTTCTCTTTAAGTGTTTCCCACTCTTCTGCATACATACAACAATTCTTGTGGTGCAAGCTAAAGTGAAAAAGCTCAAGGAAAATTCTTAGGAAGAAAATTGTTCGAATGTGGAGTGGGATGCTGTATTTATAGCCCAATTTGAATTCAAATATTTCCATTCCCTCCAAATCCCTGTCATTAATGCACTTTTGGTGACAGATTTGCAAAGATATGCGTCTTAAATGTCCCCCCCCCTTGTTGCCTTTAATAGAAAAAATCAACATCCAATCGGCTACAATGCTTCCAACGGTCACTTTTTGGCTAGGTTGTGCGAGACCCACCAGTCTAGCACAAATCCTTTGTCACAGCTCTCCCCTGTGCCTTCCCTCAACTCATCCCACAACCCATTCAGTTCACCAACCTATCCTTCTGGTTGTGTATTTTATAGTCTCGGACTCCCTTGCAATTGCCTAGAGTACTAAGGCTATACCACATTCATATAGTCATTACACAAGGTCAAGATCACCACTATACAACTTTAATCGGCTTCCATTGACCTTTCCTAGAAATAGTTCCTCGTTTTGCTTCACGAGTTGAATTGCACCTCCATCCTTAATCTACTTGATAATATATGGCCCCAGCCAATGCATTAGGAACTTTCCTAGAAATTTCGTGAACTTACTGTCATATAGAAACACCAAATATCCATTCTTAAAGGTGTGTTGCTTAATATGGCGATCATGCCATGCCTCTTCGCCATCCTTCTGCACTTGCTGATGAAAACCAACCAAGAAGCAATCTTCTTCCAACTCAACCATTTGCGCGATATGTTCCTCCATGGTATCTCGATCGACCATGTCTATAACTACAAAAATTCGCAAACTTGGCATAGTGTACTCCATCAACATCACAACTTCTTGTCCATAAATGATGGCATTTAATGCGACTTGTTACTTATAGTATTTTTCAATTACAATACCATGGGTCAATTCCATGGGTGGATGTCACAATACCATGGGTAGACTAAGGTATTCCCTTTTTTCGTAAATATTCTATCTCAATTCAGAAAAGGGTTTAACTTATACTGAGTAGAAGTCTTTTCATTTACTTTAACGAGTTTGAAAAGAAAAGTTATCGACAACATGTTCACGTTTTAGGAGTCTGAAAAGAGTTGAAAAAGGCCTCCTCCTGGAGGAATGATTGGTATAAAGGGTAGCAACTGGTTCCGGTCATGATGGAACTTCTCAAAACACACAAAGGTCAAGAGGATGGCTAATAAGACAACTCATCACAACGATTCCTCAGGAAAGGGTAAAAACCAAGTGAAAGGGTTGGCCAAAAATATGGTGACGATGGAAAGAGAAAACCAAGGCTCATCTGGCATAAACAGGCTGATAAAAAATGGCAATCATGATAGGTAAAGTGGGAATGGTTTCATTATTACACAAGCTTGAAACATGGGAAACTATGCCTGAAATAAGTTTGCATGCCCCTAACATTATGACTCAATTTGAGCTACATGCCCCCCAAGCTTTATTTCATTCACCTATGTATACTACCAGTTTCCAACAAGTGGATGGAATGAAGATTCATTTACGAGATCAAGTGAAAGACTTGACTAATAATTTACAAGATATAATCAAAGACCCAAATTGGAAGGGTATTTGTTTCATTTTTTAATGAGTTTGACACATGAAAAGAACTATGCTCAAGACCTTCTTTCACTTTTTAATGATCTTGACATAAGAAAAAGAACTCTTCTCAGGGACCTTGTTTCATTTTTTAATGAGCTTGATGTAAGCAAATGGAACTATGCTTCAAAACATTACTTGATTTTTTAACGAGATTGACACAAGAAAAGGAACTATGCTCCAAAATCAGATCATGGCCTCCAAGAGACCATGATTCCAAGAGGTTCTCATCATATGGACGAACAATTCTCTGGATGGTTTCAAAGGATCCAAAGGAAATATCAAAACCCAACGCCCCCAATAAATGATTCACCATATCACCTACTGGATCTACATAGAAAGAAGTTGAGAGTATAGTGAAAGGCTCATCTTCATTAGTAGGTATGTCAATGGGATAGGTTTGCACATAATTAACCTGTGGTGGGGAAGATATCACTTGCACATTCGAAATGCTTAGGGAAATTGGATGATGGGCAGTCAAATCAGGACCAACAAATGACATTTGATCAATAGTCACAATCCTTCTATCATGTTGGAAGCACATCACTCGAAAGGGTGTGGATACAAAAGAATTCATTGCATAAACATAGATTTTCCCCAGGAGCAAATTGAAGTCCAAAGGGACCATGACAAGCATAACATCAGTACATAAAAAAATTCCTCCCAAGGTAATAGGAAACTGAGGAAGGATCCCTAAGGGCCGACTAGCTCTTTTATTAAAATCTAACAAATTTGGGGTGAGAGACACAAGCTGTGGGGAACCTAAAGCTTTCCAAGCAATGGAGGATAGAAAACATATTACTAACAAAATATCCCTCATCTAAAACAGATTGATGGATGTTCTTATCATAAGCCTTTACCATAATCTTAAAAGGCATGTAAGAAGTGAGACGAGGTTCTATCAATTGACTCCAGTCAAAGGCAATGGCCCATTTTCTTGGAGGGGTTTCGTAGGAATGTGAGAAATGCTCCCTGTTCTAGTAGAATAAAAGAAACAAGAAGAACCTGAGCAGTACGATCCTCACTCTTTACGGGAAAAGTATGATTGACTAAAGGTGGAATTGGGTCAACTATTTTTTCAACCAATGGTTTGTTGGTAACGAGCTCATGGGATTCATGTTGAGAGAGAGTGGGATCAATTAAAGATGAATTCTAATCAATCACTTCATCAACTAGTGGAATATTGGGAGAAATATTTGGATAACTAGCTGAAAGATGAGGTTGAGAAGTTGTAATGTTTTCCAACAATTTTGAGGCTTCATTCATACAAGGAAAAATGTGAATCAGACGAGTCCCTTCACATAACCTACAAGGAAAATTGACTTTACCCTTTTTCCCATGGACCTTACTATCACTAGGTGAAGGTTTGTCATCAACATGATCTCAAGAGGCTAATGAAAAAGGTTGATGTTAGCTTGTGGGCCACACTTCTAATATCTTGGGAATACCAGGACAATCTCTAAGAAGCTGGTCACCCTTACGTAACTTGCAAGGGAATTAAAATTTTCGGGGTTGATTTGAAGGTTCTTCCATATTAGTTGCATGTAAGGTTCAACTTCTGGAGATTGAAACTACTTTGATACTTGCAGCATCTCGTCGGCATTTTCAGCTAATACAAGCTTCTTTTCTATTAACTGCTCACTTTCCACCTCTTTTCTGTTCTGGGTTGTGCTTGATTTGCATTTCTTCTTGAAATCTTGATGTGTAGCATTAGAGAGGTTGTCATCCCACCTCTGTGTCATAATCTTGCAGGTATCAGTGAGTGTATTAATCAGGTTTCTTTTCACTTAGTGACAGAGAGCTGTCATCCTGTCTGTTCACTAGGGAATTAGATTTGCAGACCTTTTTATTGGTTACAGCCGGCCATCACAGGGTCCTATGCATCTGCTGGTGTGGTCAGTATTCTCCATATTCACCCAATCCTTAAGCTGTGAGTAATTGGTGGTCTAAAGCCTTATAGTTTGGGGGCGTTCACACATGTCTAGAGTCAAGCAAAGTAGGAGTGGTTATCTGGCTTGAATATGCATCATTCCTTCCATTCATCCATTTCCAACATTTAGTTGAGTTTGTGATGTCCCGAGCATCTCCAAGCCACAACCTAGGAGAGTTTCTTTGGGAGATAACATCGATTGGCACCGTTGCAGGGGAGAGGAGATTGAAGCTCAGCTTCCCTGGGAGAACGACACAATTCCATGCTTTGATGATAGACAAAGTTTGGGCATATTTCTGGCTGTAATCATCTATCTGGCGACCCTACTGGAGGACCAACCTGGTGGCGACTCCACGTTTCAGTTCCGGCTCAGTTTGTGAGGCATACCTGGAGAAATCCTCAGAAATCACTAGCTGACCCAGTGCCTAACCCTGAGAAGATTACTAAGTAGAAGAAAACTTCACAGAAAGGAGCATCAGGATCAAGTAAGCCCAAGAAATCTTATACATCTCTGAAAGGAAATATTACAGCTGAGAATGCACAGTTTGAAGACTTAGAGCCTAGCACTGTTAGTAAAGAAATACCTTCAGAGATTCATATAGCTCCTTGTTCAGTTAGTTCCCCTTTGGATCTCAGTCCAAAGAAAGCTTCCCATACAGTCCATCAATTTCCCTCATTTTTGTCATCTATTTCATCACTTCCTACCATTCAATCTACCAGTATCCTTCCACATATCCCAATCATGGCAGGCTAGCAAGCTCCCACGAAGATGGAAAGAATTATAGCTGCTAGGTATGGACCCCTGGTCTTGCATGTTCCTTTGAATGCCATGCCTGTAGGAGAATATCAGAAATATATGCCCAAATTCATTGGTATAGAGGGTGTAACAGTTGAAGAACACCTTGAATATTTTTATAGTTATGCTGATAACTTAGATATCAGTGAAGATGATGTGTGGATGAGAGTGTTTGTTCAGAGCCTTGATGGAGAGGCTAGGAAATGGTTCAGAGAATTGCCCCATAGGTCCATAACAAACATTGAGGCATTGGATGATGCATTCCTAAAACAATGGGGAGATAGAAAAGACCTGCTTTACTACCATACAGAGTTTGGAAACCTAAAGAGGGAGAATGGGGAATCTTTGCTTGATTTTCATAAAAGATTTAATCGTATGTATAGTAAGATACTAGCTAAGGTAAAGCCTACCCCCACCTCTGCCAAACTCACTTATGCCAATCTTTTGACTTTGATTTTTTCCTGTTGTTGAGGGAAAGAAGATGTGCCGCTCTAGCTGACATGCAGGATGCAGCATTAGAGGTGGAATCTAATGTTATGGCTGTAGAAAAGCTTAAAACACATGCTGATAGAAGGAGGCAGAAAGGTGAGGCTTCTTCTTCCTCTGCTTCATCTGCAGAACCTAAATTGGATAAAATGACTAGGATGATAGAGTAATTGGCTACTGAGATATCTACGCTGAAAGTTGAGCAGAGTTCTAGGAAGAAAAGGTTCCAAAACACATTTGCTCCAAGAAATTCAAATCCATTCAGAAGAGCAAATGAGCAATTACAAATCATTCAAAGGGGTAAAGAAGCAACTTAAGAGCAAAAGTTTAAGGCTCCTTTCCAAAATGCAGTCATGGAGGAGGAGTAGTTTGAAGAGGAGGATGAAATTCATTGCATGGAAGATAAAGGTAGTGCTACCTTTTTGACATTGGCTGCATATGAAGAATCATTACTGCAAGACCAAAACAATCAAGAGTGGGGCAGAGAGGCTGTTCTGTAGACTGGTGAACAACAGAGATATAATCTGAGGTCAAAAGAAAACAATGTCAAGGAGAGTCCTGCCCAAAAAGCTGTTGTCCAAACAAAGCAACAGAATATTAGACAGAAGAACTAGCAGTTGATCTAGTCATCCTCAAAGCACTAGCTCAAGAGGTAAGGGGTCCTGATAAGTCCCCTTCCCCTTTCAGTTTTGAATCAGAAGTCCAGAATTTAAAAATATCTGTGCCTCTGTTAGAACTTGTAAGGAGTGAAATGTTTACAAAGCCTATCCTTGAGACTCTTGAGCTGAAAACCACACAAACCCCCACTGACTATGTCAATTTGCAAGATGACAAGCCTGTAGTTGTGCTTAGCCCTATTTTCGAACGTACTGTTAATAATTCTCCATCATTTTATGTCTCTTTGACCATTCATGACAAAATCCTCCATAATTTCTTGCTAGACACAGGGGCCAGCCACAATCTGATGCCTAAAGCTGTCATGGAAGAGTTAGGCCTTGATATCACTAGACCATATCATGATTTATTCTCTTTTGATTCAATAAAGGTTAAATGTCTGGGGTTAATTAAAGATCTAGCCATTACCCTAACTCAGCTGCCCATGAAGAGTATGATGATGGATATTGTGGTAGCATATGTTCCTCCTAAGTTTGGCATGTTTTTGTCTGGAGGATGGATTAAGAGACTAGGTGGGACATTACAGAATGACTTATCTTATGCCACTGTCCTAGTCTTTGGAGGAGAAAGTAGGAGACTGTACAGGGAAGCACAGTTGGCATACATCATCAGTGATGAGAAGAACCCTACTAATCATCCCATTTATGCTGTGGACATTGATTTTGGAGCGTGTATCCTCCAAATTGAAGAATCCCAGAAGGCCTCAATGCAGCTCAAGAAACTAGTCAATCAGACTGAGGGAGAGCAAGGAAGTCAGGTTTGGGAGATGTTCTTTGATGGAGCATGTTCCAGGGAGACTGCAGGAGCAGGGGTGGTGCTGATATCTCCAAAACAAGAAAGCACACATCTGTCTTTTAAGCTGGCTTTTCAAGTAACAAACAATATAGCAGAGTATGAGGCTCTGCTATTGGGCCTTAATGCAGCTAAAGACAGAGGAATTAGGAACATAAAGGTGTTTGGAGATGTTGATCTTATCATTCAGCAAGTAAACAGAACATTTCAAGCAAAGCACCCAAGGCTGAAAGCGTACAGAGATGAGGTATGGAGACTCAGAGATTCTTTTGATAATTTTTGTATCTCATATATCCCTAGAGCCAAAAATCAGCTTGCTGATTCCCTTGTTGTGTCTGCTAGCATGTTTATTCCTCCCATGCCTCCCAGACTAGTTTATGAAGTCCAAATGAAATATAGGCCATCCTTGCCTGATAATGTCCAGCATTGGAAAGTTTTTGAGGATGATGCTGAAGTGAATAGATTTCTACAAGTCATTGATGAATTTTCTGAAATGCAAATTGACCAAGAGAATGAAGCCTTGGAGGAAAATCCCCAGTCCCAGCTTAGAAACAAAATTGGTAAAGAAAACATTGTCCAACTGCCCAGCAATCATATACCTAGGGGTCTAATTCCGCTAGAAAGACTGTTTGACCAGAATGATGTGCCTTATAAGGCTGCCCAAAAAGAAGACCAATCTGCAGTCTGTAAGCACAATATAGGGAGTTCAGGTCAGCCAAGATATATAAATCTGTCTACTCGCCTGTCTACTGCCCAAAGTGCTGAATACTGCAATTTAATGAAGCAATTTGCTGATGTCTTTGCCTGGGAATATAGTGACCTAAAAACTTATGATAAAAAGATCATCTAGCATAAAATCCCTTTAGAGAAAGACACCATCCCTTTTAAGTAGAAGCTGAGACCGATAAATCCTTTGCTCCTTCCTTTGATTGAAAAAGAAATAGAGAAGTTACTGGCTGCCAAAATCATAGTCCCTCTCAGATACTCGAAATGGGTAGCCAACTTAGTGGTAGTGAGGAAGAAAAGTGGAGAAATCAGACTCTGTGTTGATTTCAGAAACTTGAACAAATGCTCTAAAAAGGACAATTACCCTCTGCCCAAGATGGAGCATCTGCTGCAGAAGGTCTCAAGAGCCAAAGTAATGTCTTTCCTGGATGGATTTTCAGGCTATAACCAGATTGTTGTACATCTAGATGACCAAGAGAAGACTGCATTCACCACTCCTTGGGGCACTTTTATGTACTCTAAGATGCCTTTCAGGCTGATGAATGTTGGAGCCACCTTTTAGAGAGCTATGGATATAGCATTTGTGGGAGAGAAGGATAACTTTGTCCTTATCTACCTTGATGATATAACAGTATACTCCAGCATCCATCAAGACCATTTGCAGCATTCAAAGAAAGTGTTCCTGAAGTGCAGAAGGTTTGGAATTTCAATCAATCCCAAAAAATCACAGTTTGCTTAAGAGGGGGGCAAGCTGTTAGGACATATTGTTTCTGCTGCAGGTGTTAAAATTGACCTAGAAAGAGTGAGGGCAATACAGAATTTTCTTGTCCCAAGATCAAAGAAAGATATCCAGTCCTTTTTGGGAAAAATAAATTTTGTGAGGAGGTTTATCCCAAATTTTGCAGAACTTGTAAAACATATTACCTCCATGTTGAAAAAGGGGTCAGAAATTAAGTGGACTGATTCAGCAAGAAAATCCTTTGAGTCCATTAAGAAAGCTATTATGGAGGCTCCCACTTTAATAAGCCCAGATTACAGCAAGGAGTTCCACATATTTTCTTTTGCCTCTGAAGATACCCTAGCAGCAGTTTTATTGCAAGCAAATGAAGAAGGTTCAGAGCATCCAGTGGCATTTTTTAGCAAAACCTTAAGGGATGCTGAGCTGAGGTATGATATTGTGGAGAAGCAAGCATATGCTCTTATCAAGTCTTTGAAAGCTTTTAGAGTTTATATCCTGCATTCCAAGATAATTGCATATGTACCCTCTGCTGCAATTAAAGATGTCTTAACACAGCCTGATGCCGATGGAAGAAGGGCTAAATGGATTGCAAAGTTAATTGAATTTAATATAGAATTGAAGCCCACCAAGCTGGTCAGAGGTCAGGGCCTGGCCAAGTTATTAGCTGAAGAAAATTGCAGAACGCTGGATATAAATCTCATGGGCACAATTGCAGAAAATGGTCAAACAGAAGAAGAAGAAACAACTGAACCAGAAAAGAATCAGACATTGGCCGAAAATCTAGCTTCTTGTGATTGGTACTCTGCAATAGCTAAATTCTTGTTGAAGCTAGAAATCCCTCCAGGCTTTACTCAAAGTCAAGCCAAAACTGTTAAACTTAGGGCAGCAAAGTATTGCATTCATGAAAATCTGCTTTATTGGAGGGATCCTTCTGGAATCCTGCTAAGGTGTCTGGATAAAGAACAATCAATGGAGGCTATGCAGCAATTTCATTCCAGCATGTGTGGAGGGCATCATTATTGGAAAACTACAGCCCACAAAATTCTCAGAGCTGGGTACTATTGGCCCACCTTGTTTTCTAATGTCTTTTCATTTGTTAAATCTTGTGACAGGTGCCAAATATTTGAAGGAAAGCAGCAATTGAAGTCCCTTCCCTTGAAACCAATACATGCTAATGGACCTTTTCAATAGTGGGGCTTGGATTTCATTGGAGAAATCAATCCACATTCCAGTGGCCAACACAGATGGATCTTAGTTGCCACTGATTACTTCACCAAGTGGATTGAAGCAATCCCTACCAGGAAGGCTGATCATAATGTGGTCATGAAGTTTTTGACAGAGAATATCTTCACCAGATTTGGGTGTCCACATAAAATAATCACAGATAATGCAGCAGCCTTCAGGGCAAAAGAGTTGGTGGATATGTGTGATTCAATGGGCATTAAATTGGTTCATTCCACCTCATATTACCCTCAAGGCAATGGCCTAGCAGAGTCTTCCAACAAAAGCCTGATAAGAATAATTAAAAAGCTGCTGGAAGACAACAAAAAGAATTGGGATTCTAAACTCAAATATGCACTATGGGCTGACAGAGTGACCATTAAGAAATCCACAGGCAATTCTCCATTCAGGCTAGTGTATGGCACTGAAGCTATATTCCTAATTTAGTTAACTCTCCCTGTGGCAAAGTTCCTACAAGAAGAGCTGAACGAGGAAGAGGACATGGAAAAAAGGATCACTGATTTAGTAGAGGTACATCAAATCAGGGAACAGTTGGTTGAAAGGTCTGCAGCACATCAAAGGAAGATCAAGGAAACTTTTGACAGAAAGGCCAAATCAGAGAAATTTCAAGTGGGAGACTTGGTTCTGAAGTGGGATGCACTGAAAGAGAAAAAGGGTAACCATGGGAAGTTTGATGCTTTTTGGACAGGGCCTTTTGTTATTTCACAGATCCAAGGGAACAACACCTTTATACTGCAGAGTATGGGAGGAGAAGCAATTTTTGAAGGCCCAGTTAATGGGCGTTTTTTGAAAATTTATCTTATTTAAGGTCTCTTGGCCTTAAAGTTGTAAATATGTTATTTTATCAGTTTTTAATGTAGGTTCAGTCAGACTCCATGCCCAATGGAACACTAGAATTTTTTTTTAATTAGTTGTCACAGGAAAGGCATTGATCTGCAAGTTCTTGAGACCTCACAGGGAGGATCTCATCCCCAGAAGGAGCCAGTGTTAGCTCTGCTACATACTTTGATGATTCAAGGGTCAAACACAGGTCTGGCCGTGTTAGTTATGCCCACAAAGGACTCGCATCAGTCATTCGTCTCCTGCTCGTTCACACTGTTCATACCCTCATAACCCTCGCTATCTCTGTTTTCCTCCAAAACCCAGAATAAACCCATATTTCCTTAGCTCCCTAGGCACCGATTCTAAACCATCTTGTAACCGCTATCACATGACCGCACGCTCTACACAAGCCCTTCCCCGTCACATCAGTCGAAACCCATGTAATCAAGTTCCCGCCATCTGATCACCTATCACCCAGATCCAACGGCATCTGCTCCTCCCGCACCCATGAAGTTGCCCATGCTTTAACTCACGATAAAGGTGGTTTCCGCCACATCTAGTCATCCACGTGTCACGCGTTGAATGGGATCATGCACCCACGTATGATTACCGCCCGACCTCTGATAGTGGTGCAAGCAATACCGCTTACTGCTCAAGTCCACTCTCCCCACCTGATAAACTCTATACATCTGCCGTGCCCGACTACCATTGGATCTACCTGCCTAAGATCCAACGGCCTGTGATCACCCAACTCCCACTTCCTCTCGATCCATCCCGTCAAGAGATCTCTGCAATCCATCCATGCGATCCAACAGCTGATCTTCCTCCTCCATTCATTCGCCATGTAGTCCTTGTGTCCTTGACCTATACCATGCAGCCGAAGGACGAAGGTGGCCAATGTTCAGTACTCTGCGCAGTTACTCCTCAACAACTGCATTCAAGAGCAGTATGACCGAGAATGAGAAGGACGTGCCTCGAGCAGATCACAACATTTATCAGTTATGGAACTTCTTCTATACAACACTCCATCTGCTCAAGAAGGACAACCGAATATTAGAAAAGATCAAATTCATTTATTAAAGCAAGCAGTTTGCAGCAGAGACTCTTTCAGACAGTTAAAGCGGTTGGTGGTCCATTAAGACCCCTCCATGCATAGAATAGCAGAACATTTTTGTAATCAAACTCTATATATACCCAGAAAACAGATGTAATCAGGGTTGATGGTTGTTGTTTTGATGTAAGGTTCAACTTCTGGAGACTGCAACTACTTTGATACTTGTAGCATCTCGTCGGCATTTTCAGCTAATACAAGCTTCTTTTGCTGTTAATTGCTCACTTTCCACCTCTTTTCTGTTCTGGGCTGTGCTTGATTTGCATTTATTCTTGAACTCTTGATGTGTAGCATTAGAGGGGTTGTCATCCCACCTCTGTGTCATAATCTTGCAGGTATCAGTGAGTGTATTAATTAGGTTTCTTTTCACTTAGTGATAGAGAGCTGTCATCCTGTCTGTTCACTAGGGAATTAGATTTGCAAACCTTTTTATTGGTTACAGCCAGCCATCACAGGGTCTTGTGCATCTGCTGGTGTGGTCAGTATTCTCCATATTCACCTAATCCTTAAGCTGTGAGTAATTGGTGGTCTAAAGCCTTGTAGTCTGGGGGTGTTCATGCATGTCTGGAGTCAAGCAAAGTAGGAGTGGTTATCTAGCTTGAATATGCATCATTCCTTCCATTCATCCATTTCCAACATTTAGTTGAGTTTTTGATGTCCTGAGCATTTCCGGACTACAACCTAGGAGAGTTTCTTGGGGAGATAACAGTGTGAGACCCACCAGTCTAGCACAACTCTTTTGTCATAGATCTCCCATGTGCCTTCCCTCGACTCATCACATGACCCATTCACTTTGCCAACCTATCCTTCTGGTTGTGTATTTTATAGTCTCGGACTCCCTTACAACTACTTAGATTACTAAGGCTATATCGCATTCATATAGTCATTGCACAAGGTCAGGATCACCACTATACAACTTTAATCGGCTTCCATTGACCTTTCCTAGAAACAGTTCCTCATTCTACTTCATGAGCTAAACTACACCTCCATCCTTAATCTCCTTGAAAATATATGGCTCCAGCCAATGCATTAGGAACTTTCCTAGAAATTTTGTGAACTTACTGTCATATAGAAACACCAAATATCCATTCTTAAAGGTGTGTTGCTTAATATGGCGATCATGCCATGCCTCTTCGCGATCCTTCTGCACTTGCTGATGAAAACCGACCAAGAAGCGATATTCTTCCAACTCAACCATCTGTGTGATGTGTTCTTCCATGGTATCCCGATCAATCATGTCTATAACTACAGAAATTCGCAAACTTGGCACAGTGTACTCCATCGGCATCACAACTTATTGTCCATAAATGATGCCATTTAATGCGACTTGTTACTTATAGTATTTTTCAATTACAATACCATGGGTCAATTCCATGGGTGAATCAATACCATGGGTGAATGAATACCATGGGTGGATGTCAAATACCATGGGAAAATACCATGGGTGAATGAATATCTTGGGTGGATGTCACTTACAATACCATGGGTGGATGCCACTTACAATACCATGGGTAAATTCCATGGGTGGATGAATAACATGGGTGGATGAATACCATGGGTTGATGCCATTTTCTATTCGAATCAAGAATCCATTCTAAATGACATTTGTCCAGCCAAATTTTTACAGGTAGTTTTATACACCTGTAGAACAATTGGTATGCACACATCCCAATTGTTCCATTTGGTATTATAGATCTTTGTTAAGGCATTCTCCAGAATTTTGTTAAAGGCTTCCATTGTTTCATTTTCTTGAGGGTGATATTATGTACTCTTCTGGTGATACATTTGGAAGCCTTCAAGCAAGGCAACAATTGTAACGTTCAAGAAATGTGAACCCCTATTGCTCATCAAAATTTTAGAACAACCAAATCGAGACAAAATGTATTAAAAAATGAACTTTGCAGTTATGGCCATGCTACAATCCTTCACGAGTTGTGGCTCAGCCCACTTGGTCAAGTATTTGGTCATTGTAATGATGCATCTGGCTCTTGTCTTCTTTCCTAGTGGCTAAATTGGTCCCATGAAGTCTATTGCCCACTTATCGAATGATTGTAATGACACTTGCAGGTTCAAGGATAATTCATCCCTTCACAAGGACCTCCCCATTCTCTGACAGACATCACATGCCCTGCAATATTCCTTGGAGTCCTTGTGCTTAGTTGGCCACCATATTCCTTCTCATAGGATCTTCTACGTAGTTACTCGTCCCACATAATTTCCTCCTACAACTCCTTCATGCGCGAACAAGTATACTTGGTCATTCATAGTCAGGGACATACTTATGCATCGATTCATCCGATCCCATTTTATATAAGTGTCCTGTAATGACAGAAAAATCTACATCCTTGACCACCAATTCTTTCTTTTGCTGTGTTGTATACCCTTCAGGAGTTGTACCCGTAGACAAGAATTGGATTATGTCTGCAAAATGTTCGTCCATGACATGTACAACAAAGAGATGCGCATCAGGTTATCCTTCCTCCATGTTTTTAGGTTCGTCACCATTCTCAATCCGCAAGAGGTGATTTGGTCCAACATTCAGTCATCCTAGCTTCCCAATTACTTCAAATTCATATTCTTGAAAGAGTAGCAACCATCTACAAATTCTTCCCCCCCCCCCCCCCCAAAACATAGGCGTGTTGACTAGGTACTTCAGAGTAGAATGGTATGTGTACATTTTGAAGTGTGCACCCAACAAATAGTGTCTAAAATTCTGGATCACATACACCATTGCTTATCCTTTGCGCTCTGTGGTTGAATAATTCTTTTCTGCCTTAGATAAATTTCTTCTCACAAATGCTCTCGAATGGTGAATATCACCTACGCCTGGCTAGGTTAGCATAGCTCCTAATGCTATGCCTGATGCATCTACATGTACGTGGAATTCCTTCTTCCAGTCGAGGAACAATAGTATAGGCGTTGTGACCATTTTTTCCTTCAAGACATCTATACTCTTCTGGAAATCATCGTACCAACAAAATATCACGTCTTTCTTTAGTAATCTCTCCATGGGTGCAGTGATCTGCACATATGATTTGATGAACTTCCTATAATGTTCTATGTGGCCCAATGTTGCGCGCAGCTATTTGAAATTTCTTGGAGGCTCCAAATTGGTAATTACTGCAATTTTGGCAGGGTCTACCATCAACCCCTACTTACAAATAATAGGCCCATAAGTATCCCATATGGTATGCAGAATATGCACTTCTTTAGATTAAGGGATATTTGATACTTTCGATAAGTATCTAGCATGAGGCAAAGACTAGAAACATGGTTATTTACTAACCCAAATACTGTTCAATCATTAAAGTAAACCTCCAAAAACTTATGAATAAATTCTTTGAAAGCTGCGAATACCACCCTACAGAAGATTGCAGGGGTGTTCTTAAGTCCAAAGGGCATAACTTTATATTGAAAACAACCCCATTCAGTAGTGAAGGTAGTCTTACTCTAATCCTCTAGTGCAATTTTGATTTGATGATACCCTGATAACCCATCAAGAAACGAATAGGCTTCTTGACCTCCAACATTCTCCAACAATTCGTCTGTGAATGATGTAGGAAACAGGTCATGGACACAAGCATCATTCAACTTTATTAAATCTACGTAGATCTGAATTTATCCCTTCATCTTATTTTACTGAACCACCATAGGATTAACCCAATATTATTCCTCGACGGGCTCAATAATCTCGGCTACATGCATCTTATCCAATTATTCATCCACTTTTTCCTTGTACTTAGGATTCAACTGGTATGGGCACTGCTTCAGTGGCTTCATATCTGGCTTCAAAGTGATCTTCATGACACCCAGATAACCTACTATGCCCTTCATATCAGAGAACCTGGTGGGAAACAAGTCTTGATACTCCTACAATAACTTTATGACCTTGTCCATTATGTCCTCATCCCAATGGTCACCTATGTTTGTGGACTTCGACTGTGCTTCCGACCCAATATTCACCTGCTTAGTCTTCAACGGCTTTGAGATATCAAGGACTTTCACTTTAGGTGTTGTGACTTCATGTTGTCCCTATGACTCAGGAATATTGATGTTCCTAGGATCTTCCTCACCTTCTTTTCTAGTCACATTATAGCATTCTAGAGCATGGAGCAAATGTGTGCTCCAATATGGTTGTACCCATGTGACAGGCTATTTAGGCATTCTAAAGATTGCAACTTTGATCTCCTGTAACACTTCATCAATACACTCAAATCTGTCTTCAAAACTGAATGTTAAAAGAAAACTTTCCTTCATAACATCCCACTCTATAGTTGCATGTCGCAGTTATGTCTGTAGATACCAGTTCATCAGAATCGTATCCAAACTACGGCAGAATATATGAACCCATTTTAGCTGTGGTTCTTCTCCCCATTCTTTTTTCCACTGAGCCAAATGTTGGTGCAGATCATCCTTTCTTGTGTATATCTCTCCAATGCGGGCATTAGCATATCCAAACTGTAGCTTCATCATTCGTCGATATTCCTTCCAATCTACAAAGTTGTGTTTATGTGTACCCCACCATCTAGTAGGCATAGCTCTTAGCATGAGTTCTAATGCCTAGAACCGATGTTTTTATGGTACATCCATTTCAAATTTATCGAGAAATAAATTGACATCTTCTAAACCATCATAATACAATAAATTGTGTACCTCAGTGGATATGCACTAGAGCGACTTAGTAATCCTGTTACATCGTAGCGACGATACCTCATGCAATCTATTCTGCTAGTGCTCAAGGTCCTCATCTGAATCTGAATTGCAGGAGCTGTTGTTCTCCCAAGTAATTCACCAATCCATTATCGGGTTGATCAAATCCTCATCATGCACAATAAGCTTATAGATTTTCTCATGTTGCACTTCTTGAGGTTAATGACTGCATTCATATCAAAGGCCCAATCAATGCCAAGCAGCACTAAGTATGGGTTACTGTCATCCACTATTTCAATTACTTCAAAATCGTCTATGGCATGTGCCCCTTCAATATCCACAGTTACTCCATGTAGGCACCCCATAGGAATAATCGTTTGTTGATTCACCATTCTCAGCTGGATTGGAGACCACTGTAGTGCTGTTTTTCCCATTCTTTCCCATGTTTGCTTCGGAAAAACATTTGCATCAGACCCCAAGTCAATGATCACCTGGTCCATTTCAAAATCTCCAATCTGGGTAGTCAATCTCATTTCATGACCAATCCTTTTCTTACCTTTGTCCACCTTATGCACTTCCCGTTGTTTCAGTAATGGCTTACCCTTACTAGCGCAATTATATATTAACTATTGTAGTCCCTCTACTACTTTTTGGTCCCTTAGGAGCTTCATACAGGTGTGTAAGAAATATGTCAATAGTGGAGGGTCTATTTCTTGCAGAGTACTAACTCCTTTAGGCTTCTTCGTGCATGTATTTTGATCCCTTGAGGAATAAGCTCCTACATTTGTGAAGCTTCACTTTACTTCCATAAACATTTCCTTTACTTTATGAAAATCAAATCCAACATTTTTGTCAGCATCTTTTTGTACCCATACATTTTCCTCTACCTGTTTTCCTTTATCCTCCTCCAACTGTCTTATTTTCTTTCATCTTTGCTATGAGTATGAGACAATGTTCTATGACATGATCAAGCTGTCTGCAATACTAACACAAGGGGTGCATTGGATTCAGACAATCTTGCGCAAAGTGACTTGGTTCTCTGCAATTGTAACAAATGATCTGGCCACAACCTCTTCCAGCTCCTCCTCCTCGTCCTCTTCATCATCCCTGGAATCCTCCGCACGCTACAGTTGTGCCTTGATCTCTCTGAGGACATGCCTCCATCTGTACCCTATAGTTGGTTTTTTGTCCATCATCAATTCATAACTTTGTCAATTGCATTCATCATGAGAAACATATTTGCAAAAGTTACAAAACATTGTTGTGGAGTCTTCACAAACTTCTGTAACAAATGACAATTGTCCGTCATATGTTTTGTTGTAATCTGACAAATAATGCACCATGGTACTACACCTATACTTGTCCCAGCAGTATTTTCTTGCTTCAGGGGGACAAGAACTCCCCCAACTAGATAATTTTGATACATCGAGCAATCATCCTTGTTGTGACCATGGACTTTACATTTCAAACACCATACTTCAGTGCATACCTCATCCTAGACTTATTTTCCCTTCTTGAGGCTCTGCAACTCCATATGCAGGCTAGCCAACTGAGACTGAATCTATTGCACTCCCAAATTCATATCCTGAATAGGTGAGGCTTCCAACTTCATAGCAATCTAGAATGCCTCAACCTGTGTTCCAATCTTTTGTTGTGACAGTGGCAATATTAAATGGGGTAATAGTGAAGAAATATACCAATCCTTGTTTTTTCCATCTGTGATATTCATATTAGCTTGTTGAAGCAGGCACTTCAACCTTTGATTGAAATCCCATGTAGACTCATTTACCATATGTTGGATCTCTTCGACCTTTATTACTTACTGGGCTTGCAACTTAGGTTTCTTGAATTCATTATTTAGAACATCCTTTGTATCCTTTAGTGTCGCAACTAGATGAGTCAAACAATACTTAATATACCAACTCAACGCTCTATCTTGGAATTTTGTGAACAATTGCGCTTTCTTTAGGTCATCATCCATTATCTGTTGTGACTTCCACACAACATCTACTATAAACAAAAAATGTTCAAGGTCTTATGTCCCTAGACCCTTGAATATGGGTGTCTTTATAGAATTTTCCATATTGAATAGTGGAGGTGAAGGTGGAGGCGAAGTTGTAGGTGTAGATGTATGAGGTGGAGGTGATGGCGAACGTGGAGTGGATGGATGTGGTATTCCTGCGATTCCTTGATTTATTGCCTGTGGTGTACTTTGAGGTGTTTTTAGACAATTACCTTCTTCATCACTATCAGACGCTCCCAACGAAGGATTGTACTCAACACCTGAATCTAGATTTCTTTTGAATGGCCTTCCACTTCTCATAGCTCTCATAAAGTCTTGGTTAAACATCAATTCAATGTGATAACCCTTTTCTCACACAAGAGAATTTTAACCCAGGTTTTTAGGGATTTCAGATACTTACCTCTTGTTCCTTTGAAAAATCAGCATTCAACTCTGTTATAACTAACAAATGTGTCGATCACAAACTCAATCATGAATCCACCTAAAATAATATCGATCCAATAATTGAAAACCCTCATGATCTTATTTTCTGACCCTTCCAGACCCCTCGCTAGCTCTGGAGTACAAACAATAGGGTTATCCAACTTCCACGTGCCTTGATTGTCCGCAAATTTATACAACTATTCATATAACTTGCATGGGAAAGAGCAAAAGAATATCTCACATTATTCTGTATACAGGTTTCTATTCAACCACTCTTCCTTTGACAGGAGTGGATTCCTATTTTCCTGGGTTGCAAATTCGTGCAACTTCCAATCTATCCACATCTCAATCTCTTTCTTAGTCGGTATCCACTTATTTCTCATCAAATATTCCTCAGATAGATCCTGATCCTAGCAACGGAACCATTTGTTGGCTTAAGGGGGCTTGGACGTATGTTTAGAGTTAGTTGCACTAACCAACAAACTTCTCCACTACCTACTCTTTTGGAAACAATCTACGTAGCATAGGCTATAGTCTCACCCAAGGTAGTATTGGGGGATGCTAGAACCAGGTTTCTGCATCCAGAGGACTATGTGATGTGTGTCTATTACTTCTAGGGCTTTATTCTAACCTTTGTGAACCCTAACCCTTGAAACCTGGAAGCTACAATAACTTACAGATAATAGAGCTAAACTATTTTATAATTGTTTTAAACATTGATAACATCAAGTAATTAATCATATCTACCACATTCACACATATATTAAGTACCTTTCATGATAAATACAATAAATGCAAAAGTAAATAATAATGTGAAAATACACAAGTAATGCTCCAAAATAGCCTTTATTATGCTTAGATCTTGAATTACATACTCTTCCTACCTTGTGCACATAGCTGCGGGGGCCCATGCACTCAACTACCAACTTACTAAGGTCTCCGCACACACAGCTGCAGTAGCCTTCACCTAAGTACAAAAAACATACTTCTCTTACATAGATCATTCACTCGATTCACTTACTTCTTATGATTCTCTGAGTCCTTTTTATATCTTCTTCTATTACAATACCATGGTCCACGAACCATGGGTGGGCCACAAAAAAACTTATCTCCTAACAAACTAAGGGGCTTTGACCTTCCTAAAAGCCCTTTGACTCCTATCAACCTTCATGCTCTACTCCTCAAAATGCGAAGAATTTACAATAATAACAAAATTGTTTACAAAATTGAGCCCAAGGGACCCTGTCCTAACAATTTTGTTTCTTCTTCTTCTTCTTCCATTTCTTCTTCTTCTTAGCTTCCTAGTTACTAGAATCAAGACTTTCACTAGGAAAAGGCGAAGAAAGGGATGAAGAAACAATAGGTGAAGAAGGAAAAGGGTAAAATTTAGGATCAACATGAGGTTGATATTATTCAAGTGGAGGAGAACTTGGTTGATGAGCAGTTTGGACACTCAGAACCATAGGTGTCAAAAAAACCCAGACTAAAAAACTAATGGTAAACACGAGAAGGGACAACGTTGCCTTATAAGGAGAACCAATATTTCAAAAGGAAGGAAAAGGACCAAGATTCCTATCAGAGGGGTTTCCTTGATTGGTAGACTCAGGAACTATTGCCATTAGTCTCAACCTAAGGTATACTAAGGATTTTTTACATGGGGAGGATATTATTCCAGGGTCAATTAATTGATTTTATAAATTAACAACACAAAATAAAAAAAAATGGGTACTAGGCAAAAGGATTTACCAAGAAACCATGAACTAGAATATACACCTTGGTGAGCCAAGGACTTAATTTACATGCATGAAATCTCCCCGAATGTTGTGTTCACTATATCACAATGTATCAGGTAGACAACTTGGTTACCTATGGATATAGCAACCTAGGGTGGACTTCCAAAATATATTCGATGTTATGTGGAAGTGTAGTCTGTAGTAGTGTTTTCTAATGTGTAACCGTTCAGTGAGAATTTACATATTCTTTACGTGTGTGGAGCGTCATCCAATATGCCCAAAGGTACGTGGAGAATGATCCTATACACTCATGTACGTGGAACGAGATTTCACCCCTGGGATATAACATTGGAAAACAAAAACAACTCCTATGTTTAATGACGCCAGAAAACATCTCTAGCCTAAACCTCTAAGTGTTTATGTTAATGTTACAAATTCTCCTTAGGTTGATTCAATAAATTTTAATTTTTATCTTCAATTAAGTTTCAGTTTTGAGGCTCACCTTGAATTTCACTTGAATATCCTAAAATGCAAACTGACATGAGGAAATGAAATACTCTTGATTAAATGAAAATATTTCTAAGGAAGGGAAGGGGAAAAGAGTATGCAGCAAACAATATACAAAGTAAAATTCCATTTTTAATGAAACTATTCCAATGTTGATGCACACACAAAACCCTAAATTCCAATGTAATTTTTTTTCTTTTCAAACCACTTAATTTTCGAAAAAGAAGAAAACTAAGATGCAAAGTTCAATCACTGATTCAAACAAACATTTCAGAATGATGACTAAAAAACCAATTCAGCTAATCACTCAATGATAAAAAAAATTAGTTTGTAAATGACCTAATGATAAGAACGAAGGAAACTTTAAACAAATCCTTACCAAAGGTACTTAAAAACAAAAGAAAACCAAATGGAGGCTTCAGAGAGACCACAAGACACTTAAAGAATCAAGGAAGAGCAACTGGAAAAAGGTTGATAAGAGAGAAAATCAAGACAAAAGCAAGTTTTTGTATCAATAGGGTCCAACGCAGGTTCAAAGAAGGCTCAACCAAGGTGAAATAATTTGTCACAACACCAGGGTTCATTGGTCAAGTGATGGAAAGTTATGACACAAAAATTGTAATTGAAACTAAGTGAAGGGTCTTCCTAGGTCTGTCCTTGACTGAATAAGACAATAAAGGTCTGCAGAAGAGGTAAGACAAGAAGAATGGAAAAATAAACCACCAAGGAAATACACCATTCCCGAGTGGAGTCACCAATTTATTATATGAAATCTATGACTACAGACATAAGTATTTTCCCTAGGGCTGGTCGTCTAACCTAGAACAATAGAAAGACAAAGGGACTAATTCTTTCCTTAAATTAAATAAATAATGGGATGAAGCCTACTTATAACTTTTCATATGCTTCGCTCCTTCGTTGGCTTGTATGCTCCAATCCTAGATCAAACAGCTATAATTATAACATGAAAAATTAGACAACACAAGCCCAGGATATACATGATATATGTAGCATTATCTAGTCACTTTATTTAATAGATCAACATGGTATTGAAATACATGAAATCATAACATCACATATAGGAAAACAAAGAACTCTTTGCATTAATAGAAATGGAGTGAATTACAACCAGAAATAGGTGTTGATCTTGTAAATGAGCTCCTCCATGGTGACTTGTCCTTTCCTTTCCACAAAGTGGACCTCTATCCACCGTAATGCATGTAATGATATCTCTCACATCAATAACATAAGGGTTAAAAATCAATCTCCTAAAACCAACAAAAACCAATCAGGTGCTTGTGGAATGAGGTAAATATATAGGAATAAGAGGTAGTTCATGAATTCGTATCCATTTACCAATATGGTCTTGAGATCCATTCTTGATGGGAGGATGAGCTCAAGGGATAAGGGATGAAAAATCCAAGGTAGGATAGGATAGGATTCGAGATTTTTATCTAAGGTAAATAGTTAGAACTGATCCATGAAGCTTTTCGAAGATGAAGCTTTGAGATTCTTTGTTGTTTTCCTAGATTTCTAGAATCAATGTACCCCCAACACTGAGAAACCTGCTAGTGCTCAATGCAGGTGCAAAGTAGGGAAACTTAGTAGTCAATGCTAGCCAATGAGGGCCAGTGTGTGTTGGTCCTAAAAATGACTGAAATGAGGCAGTTTCAGGAAGAAATTTATGGATATGAGAGAGGCATACTTAGGGATTTCTGTAGGGAGGATGATAAAGTGTTCAAAGGATGTGAATGGTCCTGTTTGAAGGCCTATTAACCAAATGTGGCAAAATGGCCTATAACAAAGGGGGGCAAGGCTTAGAAAAAATATTATCACGGGTCTCATTGAGGCTTCTAAATCTTGGTAGGGGCTTCATATATATGGCTAATACCCAGAAGCTATTATTCTCTCACCTGAATTGGATGATGGTAAATTAGTGAAAAAATATTATGGCATCTTACCCAAGGTGTTGGGTGCAGGAGTAATTGCAACTGGAGGAAATTTTGAGAGACTGTTAGAAATGCCATAGTTTATTCTACATGTTCCCCAATACCCGTCATTATAAATCTCCTTTGATACCTTCATTAGTTTTTCTTCTAGTGGCCTCATTCCCCACTGTTGACAACTTTCATAAGGCCTAATTACTATTGAGTGGAAGGATATTAAATCTTTTATTATTTCATATGAAAACGCTCATTAAAACTTGGTTTGTTTCACACATTAAGTATCATTAAAGTAATTAACCATTTATTTTTTTCTTTGTTTAGGTGTCGATACATCAATTTTCATACTTAGTATCCCCCTCACCGGTTATACAATTCAATGAGCACCATAGGAGAACACTTTGTACCCTAATTATTTCATCACCTTCAAGGCCTCCCACCTTTGGTTAAAGGTGTATAAGGACTTACTATTTCACCTACTTTCCCTTCCCCTAAAATATCATCTACTGATATAGATTTGATAGGCTCATATATCATTGTAACCACTTTGTTAGGTACCACCTTACCTCAAATTATTAATCCAACCTACACATGCTACAAACTATGGTAAACCAAATACTCAAAATCTTGTTTTTCACTTCACTAAACCCCCCTGATCTCTCAAAATTGATAGATGATCCCATAGCTCATGATGTGATATGGATTGATATTCCCACCAAACTACCTTTATACATACCTAAGTTTGAAGCTAAGCTTGGGGAAGAACTTACCAACAATGTTATCACCATTCATATATGGTGTTATTTGAACAATATTACTGATGACTAAATTCGATTAAAGCTATTTTAGTGCTCCCTCCCTGGCCCCTCGGATAACTGGTATGTTAGTGAGAAGGACAGATCTCAAAACACATTTGAATCCCTGGCTAAATTATTTCTCACCATTTTCCAATTTCCTCTTCATCATTATATGACATTGGGGTTATTATATAAGTTTCAATAGTCATCATCCATCCACATTGTGGACTGCACCCATGAGTGTCACAGATGACATAGTATCTACAAGATTGAAGTCCCCTAATTACTTCTATTAGAATTCTTCCTCAAGTACCTCTTGTTATTTATAAAAATGGATGTTGAAACCACCATGCCTCAAGATAAGTAAGCATCCATTTCCAAGGTTCAATAGTTTGATATGCTTTATGCATAAGCAAGGTACCTTTATATCATCATCTCAAATTCCCCTTGACCCCAACCTTTCAATAAAGAGAAATTAGGTGTATCGAATATTTGTGATAGCCTCATAGGGTCCATTACCTAATATAACCCTCAACATGGGAATCAACTTCCCTAACATGAAAACCCATATGTTCCACATCTATCATTTCCTAATAATGGTGGGACACCTCCCCCACCCCGCCCCCACCCAAAAATGGTAAGATATTATCATAATCCTATTATTATAGTTACTTCCCCTCCTATGCAAGGGGAAACTTATTCCACCACATGCAACTTTGTTGTTTTTTCAAAATCTCAACCACCCTATGGGAATCTCGCATAAGGAAATCCACATTTCCCTTTTCCTAAACCATTTCAATCTAATCCCACAAATCCCTAACAACATGTTGGGGTTAATTTCATCTAACCTTCTTTCCACCAACAACAATAGGCCTTTGCACAACTGAACATGACCAACCCCTACCAATAAAAAAATGGGAGGAAAATGGAAATAACAAACCAAAGACCAACTAGGCATGGGAGGAAACCCTTAACAATCAAATACATAGGTTGGGGGAAATCATCCCAATAGGAACCAAAATCCTAAACAAGCATTGAAAACCTCACAGAAGCAAGGCAATAACAATAATCTACAGATTAATTACCCTTGGGCTTTATTTGGAGAGTATGGACATTATACTCATCATTGCCCAAAATTGTTGAGTTTAAATACATTAAGGAGGCTATGGGAAGCCACAGTGGCATAGGTGGAGCCACCCACCAACCTGTAGTACTATAGACACCCTTCTCTCAGCAAGGGGTTGTTGTTACCCAATAGGAGGGAGGAGTTCCTGATTTTAACAACCTTGCAGTAGAAAACATCTAAGACCCCACCAATCAAGACATTTACATTAATGTAATATATGTCCTACTGCAAACATGTCATCAATACTATGGCCCTCCTCTTGAACAAAATCCCTATTCAACAAAGGTGATTCCATCTACCTCTATTTCCCCATTAAATATATCACATTCATTCAATTTTGAAATTTACCAAAGGGTCATCGTGACATGATTCCCACATTTCTAAGACACACATAACTACAACATTGTTGATTACCTTTCCCAATAATCTACTACCATGTCAACATTAAAAGTGCTTTGAAAATTCCCAAAATACATAAGGCCTTACTCTCTATGTTAGGCACCATTGACAATTTCAATTCCCATTTGATCACATTCGACATAGATAATTCAACACCATGAATATCAACATTAGTCTCTTTCTAGATTCTATTCATCATATTCAATGTTTCCATGCATCCTTGCATTGTTGATATGGGTGGATCCACATGCATCATGTCAAAAACTGTGTGGCAAAAACTAGGATCCCTCAAACTTGTAACCTCATACATTACCTTAAGGGCATATAATGGTTTCCCTTCGAAACCAGTAGGAATCTTTGAGAATGTGCCAATAGAGAAAGTTGGAAAAATAATTCTCATTTTTATTAAGGTCCTTGATTCCCCTTTATACTATAACATCCTATTTGGATGAAGTTGCATGTATTCCATGAAGGATTTAGTATCATCAATATTCTAGATTATGAGCTTTCCTAACAATAGAAATATCGTAAACATCAATAATATTACACACTACAAGAAAAGAGCCTCTCCCTCACTTGATAGCATGTTACCATTTACATGATGCTAGCAAGAACTAGTTCCCTCCTTCAACAAATTTGGGTCTGGAGTATTCAAAGATTCCACGCTCCTAGGTACCTACCTTGGAGACCCCCCTTCCATGCCTATACCTAGATCAACACATGTATGTATAGTAAACACCTATTCCAACAACTCATATTAAGCTAATAAACCAAACACAACCACCTCATATGTGGTTTTCATAAGTAATACAGTTTTTTTACCATATGAAATCACTTAAACTATCTTTTTTGTACCCACCACCTAGTTTCGTCTCACATGAAGTGATGACGACACACACCTTCTGAAACATTGCTCTAGCACTTCCCATATGGTATTTGGTACCACCTACCACATTAGATATTCTTGTTTTCATTCTCATTGGACATATTACCTCTACAATGTCTTTGAAAGAATCTACTCCTTGTAAACACCAACTAGCACAAGGACACCAAGGGGCACCAAACGTTATGCAGGGGGTAAATAGAAAAAGAAGGAAGATGTTTCAACACCACCTACTCCTAGGGTGAGTCCCCCATGCATCTTCTATGATACACATGGGAACCATAATAATCCATGTCCTACTCTCTAATAGATAAATGATATCTTGCATTCGCCTCAGGAGCCTCTTTTACTTCCCACCCCCATAATTAATGGAAGTACTCCATTTAATAAGATTTTGTGCACTAACCACCTATATTCCATTTGCGCATGACACATATATTATACTTTTGGAATTATGGTTATACTAAGATGCGTGGGTGAATCACTATAATCGCTAACTTTAATAATGTTAGAAATACTAAGAGGGTCTTAGTATTTCATGCAAATTGAACTTTTACCCAGTTTTTGTTCTTCTTTATAATGTTAACTAAATCATCATTTAACTAGTAGTACATTATGACAAAAAAACCATGCATAACCAGGTAACACATGTAAACCATGAGAAAAATCTAATCATAAAATGCAAGTTAAACATAAGAGCACAAAACATCAACAAGTCAACACCATCATTGTCATCACATAGAGACACCAGATATTAGGTGGAAAACCCAATTGGGAAAAACCACCGTTGTCATTGTCTTTGTCAACTTTTATTAATATTTAGAAAATAATCTTTTACAACTTGCACTGGTGAAGACTTATACTAGTGCACAAGCTCCAATCTACGGGAGTGTTCCAACTCCTATTGTTCCTCCATCTACCATTAAAAGGGAACCACCACTCCCTGATATAATTCTCCTACCACAAAAGGAAGGAAGGTACCACTCCCTCATTGAGGGCTCTAACCCTCAAACCTCTTGTGAACCTCATTTTAGAATATTTCACACTATATCCACCTACAAAAAACACAAATCATGTAAAAAAATAAAAAAAAATGAATACCAAAACCAATCCTCCAATCTCCTCACTATAATCCAACTCAATATTCAAACTATGTGTGCAATGTCAATCTAAATAACAAGATATGAAAACCACTCTGTAACGTCAAACTATAGCTTTATCATATACATCAATACTATCAAATACTGGCAACAAACATGCACTCAACGACTATGACCAATAATATACCAAACCATACTCTTTTCTCACCCATGAGATCAAACCCTAGTAGCATGCTCATAGAAAAACCATAACTCATCAATCTATCAAAAACCATAGTAGCGTCGAGATATCTACCCAATATAATACACAATAGCATACAACAATCAACTCTAACAATAGTTATTCATATCAACTCATTAGCATATCCAAATCCTCTCATTACTCTTCCTTAGGTTTTGACTCAGTACACTCACCAACATCTCAATACAAATCACCTCACCTCATACAATCATTCAACAATTTTGTAAAATTCTCTATGAAAAATATGAACATATAAATGAGAAGCAACAACTAACTCAACATAGTAGAGTGATAATAAAACCCCATTAGTGCATCTAACATCATCCGCATAAAACTTTGTTACACAAGAGATAAGTAGCTACAAATAAGAAAGATATATATCATCTGTATAGACAATTCACTAATTATTGTTCACTTCTTAATATACTTATTTCACAATAACAATGGAACCCCTCTACATCAACACACTGTTAGTCTCAATCAATGACCTCTGCCCAAAGATCTCAGCAATAAACAATCAATCTATCAACCCTAAACATTCATAATCAAAACATACTCTCATCAAATTCTCTCCACAACATACACTTTACATGGAAAATGCTCCTCAACATAAACTCTACAGATACTTTGACTAGTACCATATATCAACACACACACACACACACACACACATATATATATATATTAGGGTTTTGTGATGCCATTCCTATGAGCACATGAAATAACCAAGTTCTAGTAGCATTATAAAGTATTTTGTAGAAAACTATACTCATTCATACCATATAAGTAATGCACCAAACTTCAACATCATAAAAACCTTGCAAAACACATTAAACTCAAGACCAAAACCTCATCAAACATACTCTACTCATTAACATACTGACATATCTAGTAGTGATGTCTCTCACACATAACATGCAACACTTCTCATCAATGCACATGCTCAAACCCTCGCAACATGACTCCATCAAACCCTAGTGCATCTCATTAGCCATACAAAATCACTCTTGCAACTAAAACATACAAATATTTTTAGGTTTCTAATATGGTATAAACATCCTAATAATATACATCACTCCTATACACCCTATCAATGTTACCTCAGTATAATGTTACAACAAAGATATAACAATTACAAGACTCAAATTCATGTTCCATAATTGTTGTCTTCCTATAATAAAATCACTATTAGGACATAATATATTGTTTCACAACATCAACTCAATCTCTTCCCAGTATAATATCCATAGGAATAAACATTTAATAATATCAACTCTACAAACTAACATACATCCTACAACCCACAAAAACATACTACAATTAAAGTTCACACATTAGCATATAAATAGTTTTTTATATGTGCACTAGAAATGCACTTATGAAATTGCTTTGCCATAGATCAACCACCGGAAATGCTCTATCCATACTCATAATATCTAGAAATTTCTCTTCTCTTCAGGCTCTACCCTCATGTGAATAAAATATATGTTTTATCCACAAGCATATATTGTAGATTGCACTTGATATTCATTATGCATACAATGAACCTTCGCATCGTATATTTTCAATCACACATATTAAATCACGTCTACTAATACAACCCAACTAACATTCTTCCAAATGATTTGCTCCATGCACATTATGCTAGATTGATCTGATCCCTACATACTCTAATATGAAAACTAAATCAACCATTCAATAAAATTCTTGGAGACTTGTTCTAGAACAAAAAAAATGGAGACAAATAAAAAGATAAATGAAACTTTGATCTCTTCAATCCACAAAGAAGCCAACTTTGTATGCTCAGATCAATCCCTCAAGTTCCTTTAACCTATGTTAGAGGATTGAGATAATAGTAAAAAGAAGACAACTTTGTTTAATCCATACCGATACCTCATAATCTTGACTACTCTCTTGTTCACCCACTCTTTAATCGCCTTGTGGAGTAATAGGATTTTCAACATTCAATTACATTGGGCAAGAGTCACTGATTTGTTGATGGTATCGTTGAACAAATATGACAATCCTTCGATCACATCATTACCTTGGGAAATTTGATGGTTTGAACCATGGTTTTTTAATTTTATTTACCCATAGGCATCATCATGGGGATATTCATGGCTCCTATAGAAGATCGTCACGATGATAAACCTATATCCTAGAGAATATGTTGTAATCATCACCCTATGCTAGTTATCTTCCTAGCAATGATGTGCTAACTTGAGTAAAATGATAGTTACTCTACCCATAAATTTACCAAACTAATACATAAAGTTGTCAGAGACCTTCATAGCATGTCCAACTTCTACATCGCCTTTGCCTCCTCTTGCAACTCCTCTGCAAACATCAAATCATCATGGGTCTGTTCAAACCAACCTCTACACACTCTTACAATTTTGCTGCCAATAACCAAGTGTGTGGTAAGGCCACGATCTAGGTTGAGATTAAGTCCAACAAACTAGTCATAATTCCAACAAATAATTTAAAATAATTCAAAACTTATAAGCATAAATTACATAAGATACACATGAGGATAATATATATATATATATATATATATATATATATATAGAGAGAGAGAGAGAGAGAGAGAGAGATAACATATATAGCATATATATATATATATACATATATATATATATATATATATATATATATATATATGTATATGTGTGTGTGTGTGTGTGGAAACCCTTAAAGAGAGAAAAACACAAAGTTTATTTGTAAGGATATTGATCTAGGTGGATATTGGTGGCCACCTGCCAAGTCCACTTAGACCCCCACCATTGTTTCCTTTAGCTTTTCAGTTTCCTTAATTGTAGCACAATTTACTATTTTTAGCAGTTTTTCAGGTCCTGAACTTTTGGAGCCGTTTTGAGGCCCTAAACGACGTTTTTTGGGAAAACTAGGAGCAACATGGGTCCATGGACCGATGTTTCTCTTCCCAAAGTTTTAGTTCTTAGATAGATCTTTCTAATGAGATACCGTGCTCATCAAACGAAGATCCAGAAGGAGGAACCCGAAGATCTAGAGGAGGAGGAGTGTCTCTTCCACTCCCATATGTGGGTAAAGGGCTCCCAGCCATAGTTCATTGTCGACAGCGGGAGCCAAAAGAACCTCATTTCGGCAGAGGTCATGAAGGGATTGGGCTTATCAACCACAACACATCCACAACTGTACACCATTGGGTGGCTTCACCAAGGATGGGATCTTCGTGTGAGCCAGCAGTGTCGCCTTCCATAGAACATCAAGCCCTTCACGGATGAGGTATTATGTGACATTGCTCCCCCTGAAGTTTTTGATGTATTACTAGGACAAACATACTTGTGGAAGCAACATTCTATGTATTGATCAAGGTCCCATGCTGTTATTATTACTTTGGGAACTAAGTTGTATAGGATATCGGAGGTAGCACCGCCTACCGCCATCTCTTTGATTACTGCAAAACAATGTAGTAAGCTCGTTTCCAAAATCAGGAAATTTGTTTTCCTGATGATACGCCCTCATGGAAAGAAGAAGATGGTGGCCATGACCTCCAGATAGGGCTCCTCCGCATGACAACTACAAATGGACAAGGTTGTGGAGTAGTACGAGGACATCTTCACCTCCCCACAAGGGTTCCTCTACACTGTCAGGTCAAGAACTCCATCAATCTGACCCCAGGTGTACTGCTGCCCAATAGACCAATCTATCAATGCTCCATTCTGGAGAATGATGAAATCAAGAGGTAGATTTAGAAGCTACTGCAGAAAGGTCAAATCCATCCAAGTTCATCACCCTGTGGGAGCCCAATCATGTTGGTACAAAAAAAGGATGGGACTTGGAGACTCTGTATTGACTATCGGGTGCTGAACAAGATCAATATCTGTAATAGGTACCCGATCCCATGGATTGATGACCTCTTTGACCGACTGAAGGGGGCAAAATATTTCAGCAATATCGATTTGAAGTCAGGATATCAGTAGGTACCAATCGAACCCTCCGATGTGTGGAAGACTACCTTCAAAGCCAAGGAGGGCCTGTTTGAATGGTTGGTGATGCCTTTTGGATTGACGAATGTTCTTGAAACCTTCATGAGGCTAATGGATGACATCTTGTAGAAATTCATCAACTCATTTGTAGTGGTATACTTGGATGACATCCTGATCTTCAGCCAGAGTTGGGAAGAGCACCTCCACCACATCTGACAAGTTCTCCAAACACTACTACAACAAAAGTTATGTGCCAATTTGGAGAAATTCACTTTTGACATGACCCAAGTTCAGTATTTGGATACATTATTGATTAAAACGGGGTGCATGTGGATCCATCTAAGATCCAAGTCATTCGAGATTGGCCATCTCCAACCACTCTGACAGAGCTCCATAGCTTTCTAGGTCTTGCCAACTTCTACCACAGGTTCGTGTTGGGATTTTCTCATATCACTTGGCCCTTGAGTCAAGTCACCAAGGGAGGAGCGAAAGCCAAATTCTTTTGGTCTAAATCTCAACAGAGAGCATTCATAGAGTTGAAATATTGCCTCTGCACGACACCTGTGCTCGCATTACTAGACTTTCAACAACCATTCAAGGTCGAGACAAATGCCTCTGACTATGCTATTGGGGCAGTCCTTGCTCAACATAGGCATCTAGTATCATATCACAGTGAGACACTTTCAAACACAGTCTTGAAGTATCCCACTTATGACAAAGATATGTATTCCATGGTGCAAGTTTGCCGACAATGGAAGCATTACATTTTGGGGAAGGAAACGGTCATCCACATAGACCACCAACCCCTGCAGTTCATACAGACCCAAGGGAAATTGCAGAATGATTGCCATCAGAAGAGGTCCACATACCTGCAACAGTTCCATTTGAATATCAAGTATAAGAAGGGTAGCACCAATAATGTTGCAGATTGCCTTAATCAACCACCGATCATGGTGTTAATCACTGTGCTCAACTCTTATGGGCACGAGACTTCTGATTGGCCTCTTCTATACAAAAGTGACCCAGAATTTGGCCACACATACCAGACACTCTTGGAGGGTTAGCATGTTCCATATTTTCACCTCCAAGATGCCCTGTTATGCCACCTAGGTCACCTTTGTGTTCCTTCAAGTGAGCGTGCCAAGATGATTTGGGAAGCACACTACAGTCGGGCTGCTGGACATTTTGGGGTCGAGAAAATGGTGGCAGTACTGCAGAAGTATTTCTATTGGCCGAATCTTCGACATGATGTTGGGAAGTACATCAGATCATTCACTGCCTACGCCATTGCCAAACCGACCATTAAGAAGCAAGGCCTCTATACCCCACTGCCTACCCCTAGTTGACCTTAGGAATCCATCTCCATGGATTACATGTCAGGTTTTCCTTCCACTAAGCATGGAAATGACTGTGTTTTTGTGGTTGTCGACAAGTTCTTGAAGATGGCCATTATGGCCTCCTGCAAGAAGAATATCACAGCAAAAGCCACTGCTAAACTCTTCTTTGAAGGAGTGTGGGTACACTTTGGAATGCCACAGTCTATCTTCTCAGATTGGGACAACAGGTTCCTCAGTACATTTTTTTCTAGTCTCTAGTCGATGCTCAACACCAAACTCACTAAATCCATAGCCTTCCATCCTCAAATTGATGGCCAGACAGAGGTTGTCAACATGATGATCGTAAACATTCTGCACATGTACAACACAAAGTATCCATGCACATGGGATGAGAGCCTCCCCTATGTTCAACACAGCTACAACTGGGCTCTCCATAGCTCGACTTGCCATAGCCATTTTCAGGTGGGCTTGGGATTTCAGCCATTATGTCCCATTGATGTGGCCATGCCATTTGCAGCTACTCACGCAGATTTGGCTCATGTCCAGTCTGAAACAAATAAGGAAAACAACTTCATTGAGCACATCCAACATATTTGCCAGTAGGTCCATGACATTCTGGAGAAATCAAATGCCAAGTATAAGCAGCGACATGATCAACATCGGGTGCCACACAAGTTTCAGGCGGGCGATAAAGTCTGGTTGCATTTGTAAAAGGAACACCTTACCGGAGCATATCGAAAACTCAGACCACTCCGATATGGTCCTTACACCATTACCAAGGTTGTGGGAGACAATGAATTTGAGCTTAGCATTCCCCCATTCCTTGGCCTACACCCAGTGTTCAATGTGGACTGCCTTCGGCCATACTTTCCACCATTACTAAACACATCCGACATTGTAGAACAACTCACACCCACAAAGTTGAATCCAGATTGCATGGAACAATCTGAAACTGATTGGATCATGGACACATAGATCAAGCACGCTCGCTAGCAAAATATACAATTGTATCAAGTTGTCAAAGTAGGCCAACTCTTTCACCAGGGCAGGTGGCTCACTAGGGACCAAGTTCAGCAGAAGTTTCCTCATCTCATGGAGGAACTCAACGCAATGGGGACCAATGCTTCCTAAGGGGGGAGGAATGATCCAGGTGGATATTGGTGGCAACCTACCAAGTCCACTTGGACCCCCACCATTGTTTCTTTCAGCTTTTCAGTTTCCTTAATTGTAGCACAATTTACTATTTTTAGTAGTTTTTCGGGTCCTGAACTTCTGGAGTTGTTTTGAGGCCGTAAACGATGTTTTTTGGGAAAATTGGGAGCAACATGGGACCATGGACTAATTTTTCTCTTCCCAAAGTTGTAGTTCTTAGATAGATCTTTCTAACAAGATACTGCGCATGTCAAACGAAGATTGTATGCCAAAGCTATGAACCCAGGAAGTTGATGTACCAATTTACCCAAACGGGGCCCACAGTTTGGTGTTTCATCTTCTAGGGTTAGGTTTTTGTATGTTTAGTGTTTTCCACTGTTTCTCAACAATAAATAGGCCTTCGAGCCTCATTGTAACATAGTTCAGAGGCATGTAGCCACCACATCTCTTCTCAGAGATAAGCTACCATTGCCCTAGCTGGTTTATTTCCATTTCTGTTTATATGCATATTTCAGTATTTTACATTATTGAAATGAAGTATTATTTCCACTAAATCTTTGTGTATATGGTTATCTCTATATTTTGTTGCGTTCCTGTTTAAATCCGGATCATATATTCTTATATGCACCAACATTTTGTTACATCAAGTTACTTGCACTAAGAAAAAGTAGACACCCATCCCTTGATTTATAGGTACCAACCTGTAGGAGACACGTATCCCTTGATTTACATGCACCAACCTAAAGGAGAGACCTATCCCATGATTTTATAGGCGCCAACCTAAAGGATACACTCATCACCTGATTTGTAAAAAATCTGTGTTTTATCCTCGTTTGTAAAAAATATGTGTTTTATCCTAATTTGTTCTTCTCAACTCTGTACATTGAACTTTGTTCTATTTTTTATAGTTCTACTTTGTGTTATAACGCTATTTTTCACTCCAATATAGTGAGAGAAACCTAATTTTAACATACCTCAGTTGTTGGCCAGCATGCATTCCCTTTCATCCTTTATTTTCCTTATATGGCTCTTACAATGAAGTTAATACAGGTTATAGGGGTGAAATTACATAATTCAGTAATTTATCGTAATTATTTTGTCACAATTTAATAATTATGAAATAATAATTATTTCATAATTGAGAAAAAGGTTCTAGAGTTTGTCATTCCCAAGGAGATCAACTTCACCTACTTGTGTATGAGTTGGTTAGGATTCCATTATTGTAGAAATTTCCTAACTTCTCAAGCCCCTAGGGGTTTAGATACATTCTCTGGGGGGATAGAATGAACCTATATAATTTGACATGGTCAAGAGGAAAGGGGCTAGATTTGGCTAAATTGAGTTAGATCCAAATCTAGTTAGTCAGAATTTGTGAGAGAGCTCTGCCATATTGTTCGGGTTCTTGGAGACTATCTCGATGAGGAGACCAGGATTGCGAGCTAAAGAGGAGGACTCTCATATTGAAGGTATATTATATCATTTTGATTTATTAATGAAAGTTAATTCCTTCCCACCATATTGATATTTTTTGTTTCTCTTATATGTTATGCGTTGGATTTCAATTGTTCTCATGCTAATGGATTTTGCAAGATATGTTGTTGGGTATATTTATTGGTTGAATGCGTGCATGTCCTCGACATTTGAAGGTTACAAGTGAAATCATTTTTGGTGAATCTCTCAAGTTGGTTTCATCAATTAAAAACCTCTTTAATTAAGAGATACACTCCATTTTCCATCCTTTGTAATGATTGTGTCATTTGTTAGGGATTGGTTTAATCACACTGTTATCATGTATGGTTGGTGGATTTTAGGTAAAATCCATGGAGTAATAGCTCCTTGTACTAGATTTATTTTGTTTACAATAGAATTGGTGATTCAACTGGTGAGTCTAACACTAGTGTTGTGCCTCTCCTCTTTTTTCTTTAGATCTTGGTTTTCTATTAGTTTATGAGTCTTTCTCTTTTATTTTCGACCTAATTTGAATCTTCTTTAGGCCAATTTGCTTTAGACATAAATAAATTTGGTCTTGATTTAATTTTTCTATGTGTATTAGCCCAAAGATGTAGGTTGTAAAAGTAAATCAGAGTCTTTTCAGTAAATACACGTGTTGCACACTGTAAATTGCATCTTATGATGTCTATTGCTCACAATCAATTTACATATTTCTTGAAATTTGAGTTTTTTGAAGGGTTTTTCCTTAGATCTCTCTCTCATTTTTTATATTTTTTCTCTACTGTATATATAGGTTGATATCTGTATCATATCCGTTTCTAAAATTTTGTATTTTTATTGGATCCAATTGGTTTTGCAATTTTGGTGTTTCCATCAAGGTTGTTTTTCTCCATTTTGGTTCCTTTCTTTAGCACTATTTTCCTCTATTTGTTATGGTTGTGAAAAATCAGATCCGAGAGGTCTGGTTATGTCTTTTACATCTATTAATATGATTGGACCATAAATATTACCTTTTGTTTTCCAACCTCTCATGACTTGTCCTTAAATTAGTGTTTGGTTTTGAACCTTTGTAGATCATTGTCGTTGCATGAGTTTTGTTGTCTCCATTGAAATACAGTTCTAAAACTTTCTTTTCACTTCCTCTTTCAATTTATCCATGTGTGATAAATTATTTTTGGTAATATTTTTGTTTACAAAGCCAAGTTTTTTCTTTTGAGTGCTTTTTATTCTTTCTAGGTTTTAGTTTGAAACCTTTTTGTGTTTGTTCTTGTGTTTTTTTTTTGGGTAATTTTTCTATTATGAATTTAGTAAATTTTAGGAGTGAAAATTGAGAGTGTGTGAGGTTGTTGTCTTTATTTTTAAAAGGAAGGGACTCTATTCCCTTATGTAGATATCTTTCATTGAATGAAAATGAAAAAAATTTTATATTTCCATATAGCTTGCATTAGGATTGAGTTTTGAGTGTTTACACAACATAGTAGTTGCACACCACTTCCTTTGAGTAAATAACAACCCATAAAATAAATGCTTAATAAAATTTGCTCGACATATTTCTTTTCTTTGGTAACACATGCATAGTAGCTCAAGCTAGGGTCTTGGATTAGGGGAGTGAGATAAACTCTCCAAGACCATGAAAATAAACCTAGTATCTTGAATTAGTAAGAGAAAATCCATTTGTAATGGCATGTTGCCTAGGAATCCCTTCACACACAAGGGTCAATCAAGAGGTCACATTGATCCCAATAGAGTGATCTACCTTTCTTCATTGGTCTTGGTGGCATTGGTTTGCACATATTACTTGGGGATATTCTTGAGAGGCATCTGAATCACTTTGAGAAATATCTCTAGAGGTTTCAGGCTTAGCTTTCATGCCCTTACATGTAGACTTGATTGATGACTATTCACCCAAGTTAGGTTGTTATACATAGTATTCTTAGTGGTTGTAATATTAGGTATCATACATGGGTGATGGTGAGGAGGACATCGTTTTTTTTCCTAGGTAGACATTAGTCAAGACTCACTTGGTTCTCTAGGGGCTTACCCCATTACTCATAAGGGTACTTAGCTATAGGAATAAGAGTTTCAGTGTGCCGAAAATGCAACAAGAAAATATTGATTTAATTTTTTCCTTGAATCAAATTAGGAATACAATTGTAACTCTACATCACAAGATAACTTGTACAAGTTAACTAATTTAATTTGACTTAGTTGGCTCAGTTAATTCGAGTTGAGGGTCTAACTTGAGTCATGTAGAGTGTCTTCTACTTTATAGGAGAGCTGGTTGAGTTTATTTTGAGTTGTAATTAATTAATTCAGTTTAACTGAGTTAAAGTCAGTTAAAATAGTTCCAACTGATGGAGGAACTAGTAGGGGGTCAAACAATGAGGTGCTGCTTCATGGGTTAAAACAATTAAATGGTGATTCACTCATAAATAACTCATATGAGAGTTACGCAGTTGAGATTAGAGTTCAAGGGAAATGTACTATAATTTGTATAATCATCCAAATTGTATGAGTGGTGCATGTAGTCAAAGAAAAGCTTATGAGTATTGCACAATTCATATTGAGGAATTTCCCTAATTAATAGGGGGTTAATTCCCAAGGAAACAACGTAAGGAAATAAGGATTTGGGAAAGATATATTTGGTTAAGTATTGCCCTGGGCTTGTCTAGGAAGCTGTGAGATAGATAGAGATAATGCAAAGGTTGCTCGGGCAT
Organism: Pinus tabuliformis; assembly: GCA_031772625.1. Taxonomy (NCBI): domain Eukaryota; kingdom Viridiplantae; phylum Streptophyta; class Pinopsida; order Pinales; family Pinaceae; genus Pinus; species Pinus tabuliformis. The sequence continues at coordinate 1,736,895,325 of CM062817.1, read as the reverse complement.
GAGAAAACCGTTATAATCTTCTCATATTCTTTTACTAATGTCATATACAGATAGTAGGGGTTTTTAGCTATAGATTTCCCTAGGAAATCATTGTGTAATGTGTTGATTGAATTATTTCTCTTGTATGATTCGTGATTTCTCAATCGATAAATTATTTCTGCTAATGAGTAGAGTAGATTCAAGTCTTTTGTTTTAGAAAATTACATAGGAAGCTTGAATCTACAAGGAATTTCTACATGGTATCAGAGCAGAAATCACTCTAGAAGAGGAGAATACGAATTTTTCTTTGCAGGTGAAATCGAATTTGAAGTATCATTCTTCAGAGGCAGAAGGATGTCATTCTACGAATAGAGACTCGAATATGCCCTTGAGGGTAGTTGGAACTATATTTATTTGAAGGACAAGATAGAGGAAGTGTTGGAAGAAAATGGGCTGAAGGAATTCATAGACAATGATATTCCTAAGCCTCCAACAACAAATGCTCAAGATCTGGTAGAGTGGAAGAAATGTGTTTCAAAGGTGAGAAGGATCATACTAGAAGAAGTTTGAGATAATAGTGTCTCAAACCTCCATAATAAGGATACACCATATGCAATGTGGCAAGCCTTGATCAACTTGTTTCAGAACAACAGTGACCAGAGGAAGTTGTCACTTAAGGAAAAGCTTTGGAAGATCAAGATGGAGAAGGGTGAAAAAATACTAGAATACTTGAGCAGGTTCAACCAATGTCAATATGAGCTTGGGAGTGTCAGTATTATAGTTGTTGAAGATGATCTGGTAAACCTAACACTTCTAGGCCTTCCCAAGAGCTAGGACAGCTACCAGGATTCCATAAATGGGAGGGAGCATCTACCAAAGTGGGAGTGTTTTTGGTCTGACTTGTTACAAGAAGAGAAAAGGAAGAGCACTAGAGATGGAACCTCATCCAAGCATGATGATGAGGAGAACTGTGCCTTAGATGGAAAGGTGAATAAAGGGAAAGCAAAGAAATTCCAATCCAAAGGAGATTCTAATCAGGGCAGCCAGAAGAAGGACTTGTCGAATATTAAATATTTTCACTGCCATGAGCTGGGACACTATGCCACTAAGTGTCCGCACAAGAAGGCTGACAATAAGTGCTTAGGAGGAGCGATAGGTGAAGCTTTTGCTTCAAAATTCAAGTTGGATTTCAACCTCATTGCTTGCATGGTGACATCGGTGATGGGTAGTGTGTGGTATCTCAATAGTGGATCCTCGTTCCATATGAATGGCAACAAAGAATTTTTAGTGACTTGGAGGAGAAGAACCTCCATATGCACATCGAAATGGGAGATGATAGAAGGTATTGTGTGAATGACATCGGTACTGTTACTTTTCATAGGGAGTCTGTTTATCCTCTCACATTAAAAGATGTCATGTATGTTCTGTGTTTGAAGAAGAATTTAGTTTCAGTTGCTATGTTGGAGGACTGTGGCTATGATGTGATATTTAGCAAAGGAAAGGCTTTCCTTCGTGACATAGCCTCGGGACAACTAAACCAGATCAGGGTTCGAGTGAAGAACCTATACAAATTGGATGTAGAATATTGTGTAACATCAAGCACAAAAGCAGAGAAGGTGCAAAGATGAGACATCTGTGAATTATGCCATATAATATTGAGCCATCTTCACCATGGAGCTTTGAAGAGCATGCAACATATTTCTACAAGACTTCCCAAGGGTGCAGTAGAGTAGAGAGATACATGCAAAGGGTGTCCATTGAGGAAGTACACCCAAGCCACCTTTCATGATAAGGATAGTCGAGCACAAGAGATCCTTGAAATATTTCACTCAGATGTGTGTCGACCATTCTCGATAGCCTCCATGGCCAAGCACATGTATTATGCAATATTTGTAGATGATTTCTCACGTAAGTGATGGATTTTATCCATGTAGAAGAAATATCACAAGTTCTCTAAATTATTTTAATTTAAAGCACTTGTTGAGAAAGTCACTGGAAGGAAAGTGAAGGCTCTTAGGAGAGATAATGATGGAGAATATGTGTTGAATGAATTCAAGAAATTATATGCATCAGAAGGCATTTGACGAGAGTTAATAGCACCCTATAACCCACAACAGAATGGGGTGGCTGAAAGGAAGAACATAAGTATTTTCGGAGTTGTATGAGAGATGTTACATGATCAAGGCCTACCATTACACTTGTGGGATGAAGCATGCAACACAACTGTATATTTGCAGAACAGAAGTCCTTATTGGATTCTTGGGATGATTACACCAGAAGAAGCTTTTACGGGTAAGAAACTAGTTGTGGCACACTTTAGGATCTTTGGTTCATCTATTTACTGTTATGTTACCAAGGATGCAAGGAAAAAGGTAAAACCAGCAACTGAGTTGGGCATATTTGAGGGGTACACGGATACACCTCAGAACTATCGAATGTACCTTCCATCTCACAGGATGAAAATGATTCGTAGATATGTGAAGTTCGATGAAGAGAAGGCCGTGAGACATTCCCTTGAGAGGGAGATTTAGTTTTATGCAAATGAGGATATTTTAGCTCCAAAATAAGAGCCTCAGGATGATGTGGAGTATCCACATGTAGAGTAGCAGAGAGTGGAAGTACCCACTCATTCAAAGACTTCCAAAGATGGAAGGAAAAGCACCAAATAAGCTGACATATTGAAGCATGATGCTAGAGATAATGTGGTATCACCCACATCACAACATAGGTAGATGAGGTCACCAGGTAGGTACACTTGCTACATGACTCTTGTCGGGCGGATAAATCGTCTTGCGGACAAGACCGATCTCCCTAGTATCTAATGATATCTAGTGACAAGCAAACCAAACAAATTCTATCTTTCTCTAAATATGCAATTTATAAATAAAGGCCAACAGGTGTTTTAGGCCTACCTCGAGTCCAGTGCTAGTTTGTGGAAGCCACGCTCCATTGATCCAAATGAGCTCCCTTTTAAAGAATCTACAAACACAAACAGGCACACATATCAAATAACACTTGCATAGCCAATATAATAAAGCATATTTATCATGATGATCAAGGAATTCATGAAATAAGCCATATAAGACAATTTATTGAGAAAAATGAATCTGATTGTATTAACTTTAATCAAAGAAGAACTTTACAACCTTGGTACCTTGATGTTGTACAAGCTCCTCCCAGGGTCCAGCAAGAATCTCCTCTACTTTGACAAGTTTCACTCTCTTCCCAATGAAGCCAAAAGTTATGTAATCTCTCCTCTCAAGCTTAACTAGGAAGTCTCAATTCCAAAAGCATTTAGCCTCAAATATGTTCAACTTTCAACCTCTCTAGCAACCAGCCCAATGCCTCAATTTATAGTGCAAAGGAGGGAAGTTACTAGGTCCAGCTTCAAAGGGATAGAGCCCTCCTTCAAAGGGATAAGCTCCTCTCATCAAGGGGTTAGCTCCTTTAGTTATGGGATGCATGAACCACCTAGGAGCAAACCAACCACATCAAGATTCCTTCTAGAAGCGTCCAGAATTAACTCAAAGTGAGTTTTTAAGAATAAACTTGCGCCTTTTTGACTTTCACAGGGTTTCGCACCCACTCCTTTAGAGACAGAGCGGGCAGGTCCGCAGGTAACATGACCAAGGGGTGCAGGACCACAGGTAATGGTAAGAAAAAGTGCAGAACTAGAGTTTTATAGATTTTCAAAGACTTTCTCTCATTTTTAAAGCTTGACATGAAGAGCTAAGGTTTGAGACTTACAAAGGAGGACAGTATGAGTGGTGATAGACTCACATTGACTACAGAAAGTCATGGTGACAATATTTTGTGTAACAGATTGCCCCCTAAAGTGCAAAGTCTGTAGTAGATGAGGATTTCATTTATCATATAAGAAGAGTGAAGTACTTTATCATTTCGAGGATCATCTTGTGGAGAGCCTGGTTGGAACCTGTAAAAACATTCAATGCAAAATATATATATGAGATCATATCATCGCAGAGGTAGGCATTCCCATACTCAGATCAAAACTGACTAGAAAACTAACTAAACTGCTATGATATAGGAATGATCTTGTAATACATCACAAGTATAGACACATGTAGACACAATATGGGCGTAGCCATCTGTTTATGAATAGTCCACTGTATAATGAATACAAAATTCCTCGCAACCTGGATGGTGGAAACTAGATCCAAGGTCTTGATTTCTACTTCCCGAAATAGTACGATTCTATCCATGAGAATGAATGTGTCGAAGTCGAACATGGTAGAAACCACTTGATTACCAGTCAATGATGTAAACTATTAACAAGTGTGAGAGAAACCACCATTAATGTCAATGGCTCTCAAAGTACTCAGTACAATCCATGAAATGTGAATAGATGTGTTGATGTCGAACATGTCACAGAATCCTTTGATCGAAGGTCAATGATATAACCTATCGTCGAAGGCGAGAAACCTGCCATTGAGGCATGCAGATCCCAATGTATTGACAATTTCTAGATCATCTTTCTAGATAATGAGCTGAAGTTGATAGAAAGCGATCCGTTGTAGGCAAGCCCACAACACGAAATCATAGATCAAGTTTGAAGAAATATAGTTGCAAGGACTGACTCAGGGATGGTCAAGATGGATGACAGATATTTTGCAGATGAATTCTTTATTTGCACTGACCTCTTGAACACATAACGACACTACAGATGGTTTGGTGACAATTGACCCAAAGCTAATACCCAGAAACTGGCTAAAGACTTTCAATATGGTTTGATTAACTGTTAGGCAAAGGATTTCCCAACCCAGGTGAACAAAAAGTGTCATGTTCAAGAGTGGTTAAATGTTTTTCTGAGACACAAAGTATGACAAACAGGTTCATTTTCCTCTCTTTTCCCCCACCATTTCTAGCGAGTACCTCTTTATTTTTGACAAGCTTGAGGAGGATAACATTTGATTGATTATAAGCTCATCCTTCGGATGAGTCCAACTTAGTTTAAATTCGAACCCTAAGAAGGAGTGGTCCGTTCCTGTTTGTAATTGAATAGGTCCTTTATTGTTAAATTTTAACGAGTCCAGTATAGGAGAAACTCGACGTTTTTCAATTTTAGGGAGTCTGAAAAACTTAAGAAAACTCCACGGTTGTCCTTTTTCGTAAATTTGTGTCTCCCAAGCCCAAAAAAGTATAAAATAATACTTGAGAGAACTACTTGACCATTACGATCAAGGATTACTTTTCATAATTAGTGTCTCTGATCCGAAAAAGTAAAAAAGCGATCAATGACACGTCATTTTATAACCAATATCGAATTTGAAACGACAAAAATCCGGCAATATTTTCATGTTTTTACGGTCAGAAAAGAGCTGTAAGTGGACCGTCTTTTTAATTCCATTTTAACGAGCTTAAAAAGAAAAACTCAGCAATCTTTTCATATTTTAGGAGTCAGAAAAGAGCTTAAAGGTGACTCTAATGTTTTTTGTCAAAAATGATCAATTTTGCCTAAAAAATCCGTTATCCTGCACAAAAACTCAAACATAACTCATACATGTTTACAATAAATAAAATGCTTCAAAAGTTACCTCTTTAAAGTGAAAAATAAACAAATTAAAAATTCATTTATTCAAAAAAGCTTATAAAAAGGGCTTTTGTAAATTCATTTTTACCGTTTGACTTCAGAGTGAGAAAGAGAGCTTTTGGGTAAGAAACTTCCCGTGAAGATTGCGGAAAATCCGTCCGTTGGAATCGAACACCGTCACCTCCAGGTAATCCACATCACCTTACTCTTGCATTTCAACCGTTTGAAATTTTGTTTTTAGGTTTATATTTTGATTTTTTGGAAAAATTTTGTTTAAAGGTCTGCTCGCGGGGGTCCGCAGGCGCAGCATGCGAAACCTGCGGACCCCGACTTTTTCGCATGCAGAAAAAAGTCAGGGGCCCGCACCCACTGTTTAGGCAGAGTGCGGACCTACGCACTATCTCTAACTTAGAGGGTGCGGTCCCCACGGCATATGTTCTAAAATTCCAAATTTTCCAATATTTTCCCAAAAACTTTGATTTAAGATGTTCTAATCCGCCTTTTCTTTGAATGTAGGGTATACATTATGCTTAGCTGGCGGGAACGGGAGCACGAGGATGTGGATGCTGCCGCACTAAATCATCAACCCTCAATAGATGCATTGAGGGCATGCGAGCTATATAAATTCTGGGCCATACCTGGCATGAGGGCCCAAGTAGACTTTTTGCAGTGGCTGGTAGATAGGTGGAATGTGCAGGACCAATGTTTCATTATTGGTGGCCACCAGCTCGAAATGGAGCTGGAAGACATTTACTTTTTAACTAGTTTTCCTAAGAGAGGTGAACAATTGACTCTATTCGGGACTAGGCCAGGTGGCCAGTCTGTCGATAGCCTCTGGCTAGAGTTTTGTAACGACCAAACCAAGGACAAAGGGATTGATATCAAAACCATTTCCCGTCCTGAACTCAAAGTGATTGCATTTACTGTCACCAGGCTCTGCGGAAGTGCAGCACTACATATGGCCACTAGATCCCAAATGCGGATGGCAGTAGACTACTTTCGAGGCATCGTCTTCAACTGGTGCGAAGCTGTGTTGGCTAATGTAAAAGGCTAACTGACTAGAGGAAAGAATGGGCAACTGAAAAACTTTGGATATGGTTTCTTAGTTGTGAGCTTTGGTCTAGAGAGGGTCCCAATGTTGGTCCCACAGCATCTTTCCATTGAAGCTGGACTTCCCCGAGAGCCCAAACTGATGCGATGGGTTGCAATTATGGCTCGTCATCCTGAGGAGGGTTCAGAGGTTGTTTGATTTCCTCCTAAGTATTTTCATTGGTTGGAGAACCAATTTTTCATGATTTAGGATTTTCCTTATGCTGGGATGGATTATCATGGTGACCCAGACATGGCTCTTCCACCAGGAGAGCAATGGGATGACTCAGGTAAAATCATTTTCAACATTTTCTAATTTAACTTTTTTTTTTGTTTTTAAATCATCCCAAAATTGATAGTAAAAAGTTTCAAATGCAGATGTAGGTCCACGGCGAACAACCACTCTCCGGCCTTATGAGAGGAAACAGCCAGCTGCAACGGCACCAGCCCCACGGGACAAATCTACAGAGACACTGGTCGAATTGGAAAACCATCTAGAGCGTTTGACAGCAGACATTCCAGAGACTAGCATAGATGACATTCCTCTTAGGCTACAACGCTATGTGATTAGGGTCCTAGGACCTTTCAGGAGGTTCCTTTGTAGGGTGGCCCGTACAGTGGTTTCTTATCGTGATCATCACCAGTGATAGGATGATCGCCTGTTGTAGACTCATATGACGTTTTTTCTTTTTGTACTATCATTTTTGCCAATCATAAGGTGTTTTTCAACCTATGATCGAAGACGATGTATATTTGACACACTTCTATGCTATGCTATATCACTATTACCGGCTATCTTGTAAAACATGTTATGGAATGTTTTTAAATTTACTTGTTTGATTATTGCAAATGTCTACTTAACATTCTAGAAGCAATTGCATCTGCTATTGTGTTTAAATATCTTGGAATATGCTGATATTCAATATAGTCAAACTCATGTTCCAAGAGACGAACTCTTAAAAATAATCTTAATAACACTAGATTTCTAATGGCATAGACTCTATTAAGCTGCAATAAAACAAGTTCAGAATCTAACCTCACAATCAAACTCTGAATCCCAAATGAGATGGATTCAGATAATAACTCAATCACTGCAGTATACTCTGCAATGTTGTTTGTTGTTTGACCGAGGCTTACTCCATGCATAGATACCAACTCATCAGAGGGTGAATAGATAACCCAAGCTGCGGAAGAAATGTTTCATGTATTACGACAAGCACCATCAGCAAAACCAATGTATGTTTGGAGAGACGTCGACATCTGCAATATCAAGAGTAAAATCAAGATAAGCAGGAATAATGACAAAAACACTCTCTAAACTAAGCACACTTTTCTAATCTAAAACACACCAGCTAGAAAGAAAACTAACCTAACTAAAATCTCCACACCCAGATTTAAGCATAATATCTCTTCAGGTAAAGACCATTTCTGGGTTTACCAATTCATAGGCCCCTTTTGCCAGCTTTCACTTAACAACATAAGGACCATGCCACATGGGTACGAATTTTCCAGCACCTAACTTATCATTTTCTTGATCATACAGTAAGACTAGATCTCCTTCCGAAAAATTACGAGGTGTAACATTTTGATCATACTGAGCTTTAATACGTTTGGCATGAGTTTCGATTGCTAGTGCAGCATCACGTCAATTCTCATCTATCTGAGCCAAGTACAACAAACGTTTCTCCTCTTCGGAAGTGGCTGGAAGTAATTCTATGGCCATTTGCAATGACGGGATTTCACATTCAATGGGTAACACAGCTTCCAAACCGTAAAATAGTTGGAAAGGAGTGAAACCGGTTGATGTTTTTACTGAGGTTCGATACGCCCAAAGCGCTGAAAATAACATGTTATGCCAATTCAACCTATGAATCCCAATGATTCGTCAGATCATAATGACTAGAACTTTGTTGATGGCTTCAACCAGACCATTAGCCTGTGGATAATATGAAGTTGAACTATCGTGATGCAAGCCAAGTTGGTATGTTAGTTCAGTCATCATAATGTTTCGAAAATGATGCCCATGATTAGTGATAATCACTTGTGGAACACCGAACCTAGCAATTATATGATTGAAAACGAAAATCATAGTAGTTTTTCCATCTGTCGAAAATGTAGGCATCACCTCGGCCCACTTGGTAAAATAATATACCGCAAGGATGATATACGCATGCCCCCCGGCCGAGTGAGGGTTACATGTAATAAAATCAATACCCCATTTCGCAAAAGGACTGACGACAATTATAGGGTGAAGAGGAGTAGGTGGAGCACGCATCTTTCGATAAAAAATTTGGCAGTTGTGGCATTTTCGGACCGCGTTAATACAATCTTTAAACAAAGACAGCCAGAAATAGCCAGCGCGCAATATCTTTTGGGCTGTGGCAAACCCAGACATATGACTACCACACGCTCCAGAGTGACAGTCATTTAGAACCCTTTCAGCTTCCTCATGAATTAAACAACGTTGGAAAACAGAATCTGCCCCACGACAATAAAGTGTATCTCCAATAATTTTGAATTGTTGGGATTGGAATCGTATTTTCCGACACTCAGATCTTGAAATTTCAGGCCGAAAGGATTGGGTTTGGAGATAAACTATGATATCTCCATACCATGGATCAAGAGTGCTGATTAGAAACAAGGATTCGTCCGCAATGGGCTCTTCCACCACAGTTTCAGTATCAGCACGCGGGAAGTCACACATCAACTCTGCAAAAACTAAAGATTTCTTTGACTTAGATTTTTCAAACTCCAAGTCAAATTCCTATAGGATAACAATCCATTTGGAATACTTTCCCCCTAGCAATTGTTTGGTCAAAATATAGATCATAGGGTTGCAATCGGAAATTACAGTAGTTTTGCGTAGTAAAATGTAATGACGAAATCGTTGGACAGCTTGAACAGCTGCCAAGGCCAATTTCTCCACATGTGAATATTTTAGCTCAGTTGGATTCAAAGTGCGACTAAGGTAATAAATCACATGTTCACTACTGAATTCATCTTCTTGAACTAACACCATTCCGATGGTGGAATGAGAGGCAGCGAGATATAAGAAGTAGTCCTGGTTGTAGTTGGGAGGATGCAATAACGGTGCATGGGTCAATGCGTGTTTTAGTGCATCAAAAGATTTGTTAGCTATCTCATCCCAAAAGAATGCAGTATTCTGTTTCAACAGCCTGGTAAAACCCTTTGTTATCTCAGCGTAGTTAGGAATGAATCGACGTAAAAAGTTTTCTTTCCCTTGCAAACTTTGGAGTTGGCGAAGAGTCGAAGGAGGAGGCAATTTGACAATAGCTTCAACCTTCGAGGGATCGACACGAATGTCGGCTTTCGAAACAAAAAACCCCAGTAACTGACCCGTTTCTATACAGAAAACATATTTGTGTGGATTGAACCTAATTCGATAATGCCTACACCTCATAAAGATTGCTTGTAAATGGATGAGATGATCAGCTCTACGTAATGAATGAGTAGGTAAATCATCGAGATAGGGTTGCACAATGTGCTTGATGTCATGAAACGCGTAAGACATGGCTCTTTGAAAAGTTGCACCGGCGTTCTTGATCCCAAAAGGTAATTTGCAATAAGAAAATGTTCCCCATGGACAAATGAAAGCCGTTTTTGGTTGATCAACAGGTAGAATGTTGATTTTATTGTAACCCGAAAAACCATCCATGAAGGAGAATATTTCACTGCCGGCACAATCATCAATGATTTGATCAATAGAGGGAGTCGGATAATTGTCTTTTGGATAGGCTCGATTAATATCCCTATAATCGATACATATTCTTATTGTTCCTTGCTTTTTGTTAACAAGAACGATATTCGATACCCAATCCGTTAAGGGAATTGGATAAATGAAACCTGCTTTAAGTAATTTTTCAACTTCTACTTTAATAGCAGCAGCTTTTCACGGGTGGATCTGACGCAAACGTTGCCGGACGGGTTTAGCATCCGGGTAAGTTTTGATTTCATGGACAACAATTTCTAGGTCAATTCCTGGCAGTTCCTCATATGACCAGGCAAACACGTCGCGAAATTCTTGAAATAGGGCCTTATATGTTTGAATTTCATCTTTCGTACAAGAGGCACCTATATGAATGTTTTCAACAATTCCAGGCTTAACCAAAATGTCAATAGGAATAGTTCGAGAAATATTTCCCAAATTTAACTCAGAATCAGGATTTTTCAATGGATTATGAGGTTCCTTGACATAATCAGTTGTAAAAATAGATGAAAATTCATTTTCAAAACAATCAATCTCAGGTAAAAACGAAGATCTATGATGAAGATCTTCCCATGGTAAATCATCAACAGACAAGATTTCACGAATTTGCTCATCAGTGTGAACAAGTTCGGAAAAAGTTGTTGAATCTGAGTTTGATGTTGAAAGTGATTCTTCATGGACCACATTCATTAAGTCAATTTCGGTCGAAGAGTGGTCGGAAAACGACTGTACGGCCTGATACACAGTTTCATATGGACTCAAAGGGATAGCATCACCAAATGAATCTATCTCAGATTCGGAAGGTATGATCCAAGGATCATCATAAACAATAGTGTCTGATGAAATCATATGAATGGTTGCAGTAGAAGGCGATACGTTAGGAGGAGGAAAGGAAAAAGTTCCTAGTAAACCAGAATCTTTAACTAGTCCTACTCCAACATCCTTATAAGGGATAGTTGTTTTGCCGACATGCTGGATCCTTTCAAAAGAGGCTGGGTCGGATGAAAAGTAAGTTAGCTGGTCTATAGTTATGATATTTCCATTATGAGGAAAATTTATAAGCCGAAAGACCGATGAAACAACAGCGGTCATAGCATAAGACCAACTACAACCCAAGAGAAGGTTGTAGTCTAGAGGGGCATCAACCACTTCCACATCTAGATTAACAGTTTTGCCTTCAACCCCTATAGGTAAATCCTGTAGAATGCCAAAAGGATGGAACCCACAACCATCAAAAGCCTTTAGAATCGTTAGGGATTGGTTAAGTGTAGGAGAACCAAGCGATCTCCAACACTAGATCGACATAATACACGTTGAAGCTCCCTCATCAATCACAGTCCTAAAGCAAGGTATGTTTTTTACTAACACTGGAATCTGGAAAGCCATTTGATGAGGTAAGCGAGGTGTACTATTTTCTAAATCGAAGATTATAAGGTTCAAGTCCTGAATATCAACAGCTCCTATAGCCAACAATAGCAATTTATGCTATGCTGGACATGATTGCAGCACCTCCAAAGCTGACATTGCTGAAGGTGAAATAGCCAAATCTTCAACAATGTTATAGTTCTAAGTAGCTATCGCATGTAGATTGAAAGCTGACTTTCGAAGTATACCCTTGGCGGGCGGTTTGATTACTAAGTTTGGGTTAGGTTTCTCGATCTGTAGTGGATCGGAACCGGGAGTTGAAGTTGATGGGTTCGAATTAGATGTTTCTACTTCCTTACCACCAATAGGACTTTTACTTCCATAATCTTGTGATCGTGTCGCAATCCTAACATGGGACATCATCATTATGGGTTCTTCTGAGGCATTTGAGGAAGAACCTATCATCTTACTGTCTTGACTAGGAAAAGGATCCTTCAAAATAGCAGGCATTTGAGAACCTTTGACGATTTTCGCAACCTCAGCGCAATGAGGGCAGTCTCTTGTAAAATGCTCTTCATCACAAATGAGACAAGGATAACGAGGTTTACGTTTCTCATCAATAGATTCCATTTTTTCTGGTTTCTCTTTTGAATTTTTATCTATTTTATTTTTCTTCTTCCCTTTCTTTTTACCGCCGGATTTTGATTTGGCCGTAGATGACTCTACAACATCAATATTGGCAGAAATTTCCATGGAAGAGTCTCCTGTTGGAGAATCTGGTAAAGTTATGATAGGAGAAGAATTCTTCGAAGATTTCTTCTTACTTTTGGTATTAACTGTACGAATCATACCATCAGCAGCATGAGACCCTGAAGGAGCTGCAATTATTTGATTTTGTTTATGAAGGTCGGGGATTTTCTCATGTAAGGTACCCGACTGCATATAAACGAGGTCAAGGTACTAAGCTTGAGCAATTACTTGCTCTTCAGTAATGACTCCTGCCTTAGCTACATCCTCAGTGATTTTAGGTCATAATGATTTGACAAACCATTCTGCTAAGATCTGATCTGGAATAAAAACTTTCACTAAACGTTGTCGACGTCTCCATTCATGAATGTGAATTGAAATGTAAGTGGACGTTGACTGTTTTAATGAAGTTAATAATTCCGTGCCATTGTCATATCTGATAGGCAACTGAAAATCAGTTAAAAACAAAGTAGCTAACTGACTAAAGTTATAAAATGTGGCTTGCGGTAACTCAATGTACCACTTGGCCGCAAGACCAATTAGAGTGCGTTGAAAAAGCCGCAAAAGAATTGAATCAACTAAAATGGAGTTAGATGCACACCAGAGGTGATAAGTCATCACATGGTTTGACAGATCCTCTCTTGATTTACCTTCAAACTTTGCGATGTCACTGGGCAACTTATTCGGTATTGGCGGCCAAAACGGAAGATAATTAATCGGATCGTTCGTAAGGCGCGACAAGTTAGGCAAGTCCAAAGTTGCAATGAACGGTAACTGACGATTAGGGTCTCGAAAACCCTGGGTCATGAGACCAGCCCCAGGAGGAGGATATCCAAGATAACTAGGAATTGGAATTGCATTTGGGATATTATATCCTCTCGGAAAACCAGGATTAACCGGACCGTACTGGGGTTGTTGAGGTTGTTGATAAGTATATCCAGGGTACAGTTGATACTGATAGACTGGGTTCTGCACAGCAGGACTGAATTGGTATTGTCCCTAGTACGGTTGATAAGTAAATTGAGGTTCACTTGTGACAACCGTACTTGGACCAGGTTGTCCTACAGGCATTTGAACCGAAGTTTGAATTGTGGGTCCAGACTGAGGTAAATATGCTTGAGGAATTGATGCAGGAACAATAGAAACCGGAGCTGTCGATACTCCAGAAGTAGGTGGGGTAGATGGAATAGATGTTGCAGCAGTTGTCGCAGTCATTTGAGGCGGAGTTCGAGGCAAACTAGGCCCAGGCTGAGAAACTACAGAAGGTGCAGAAGTTTGAATAGTCGGCTGGACAGGTTGCTGGGTTGAACCAGAAACCAAGGGTTGTCCAGATTGAGATGAAAACTGCACATTCGGTTGCAAGATCTGTTGAGATTGAGATGGATCCCACACTAAGTTCATTCTGAAGTATGGACCCATAGAAGGTTGAGCATATTGAGGACCATAACTAGGTTGAGGGTAGGGTTGATAATTCAGAGGTACATTTCCAGCTACTTGGACAAATGATTGACCTGAAGGTGGTTGGAAACCTTGGGTTGGGTACTGACCTTGAGCTTGATAACCTTGAGGCACGTACTAATACTGGGGTTGACCTTGAGGTACATATTGATACTGGGGTTGACCTTGAGGTACATAATGAGTCTGGGGTTGACCTTGAGGAACATACTGTCCTGAAGGTATGTACTATCCTTGAGGTTGCCTCCCAGGCGGTAATTGGGCACCTTGAGGTTGCCCTCCAGGCAATAATTGAGGACCTTGAGGTTGCCCCCCAAGCGGTAACTGACTACCTTGAGGTTGCGGATTTGGAATTGTGTCTGACATCATAAGAATATCTTCTACACTCAACGGCTTAGTTCCGTTATTACCAGTTAATAACCCTTGTTCAACAGGTTGAGGAGATGCTCCCGAAAAAGTTCCAGTAAGTGACTGGTACCCAGAGAGAATAGAAGGACTGCCATACAAAAATGTTTCTGGAGATTGAGAAAACATGGATGACTGTCTCGACATATTCAAAGGGGGATAATAACCTCTAGGTGTTGGATGAAAAGGAATGCGAGGTGGTGAAAAAATTAGTCCCGGGTTTTCCAAAAAATTGGTCAATGAAAGATACCAAGCATCTCTCCTAGGTGGATTGTAAAAGATCAATTCATGATCCCTAATTTCTATAGCTGGTTGATTTTCAGGGATGGATATACCTTCTTCCAGAGTAACAAGTTCTTCAATAGCAATAAGTCCAAAAGGAAGATTTTGGGTAATGACTCTTTCTACCCTGGGTGAACCAGGACCACTGGAAGTTGGAGAGGAAAATCCTGATGATGGAGTAGCAGCAGGTTTGGTTTCAGGTTCATAAATTTCAGGTTCCTCGGCTAACTCACTAGTAGAAGAAAAACTACCAGTAACTTTAGAAAATGAAACAGGTTCAATAATGTACTCTGGTGCTTGAACTTGATAATTAGGATGTACAACTAAAGAAGACTCTCCTTCTTCAGGTTACCCAACTCTACTGCTACTAGGAGTTACAAGGGCTTGTAGCCCTTCAAGCTGGCTTGGTGAAAACTCAGGAGGTTGGCCCCGAAGTCTACGGGACTGCCTCGGTAATTCAACACTTTAATTACTTCACACACAAACAAAGAAAAATCTCAATGAAAACCACCTAAAGTCTCTAAAGAACCAAACAATTTTGAATCACACACCTAAAGAATCTAGGAGGTCAAACCACACACAAACAGTAACTTTTCGTACCGAAAACACTAGTTGGTGATGAAATCCAATGTCACAGAGTTCAATACAGAAATGGCGGTTGGAACAGTTACCCCGACAACTTGGTTAATGAATAGACTGGCACAAGTTTCTCCACTAAACCATCTCGAGTGAAGAGAACCCCCCAGAAAATCCAAGTGAGTCTAGCTGACGTCTACTCCAGGTACAGTGGGATCTTCCCTCCACCGTCACCTTAGGAAAGAATCCTATAGATTATGGTCACTATGGTTACCAAAAGAAACAAATATACCTAGGGGAACAGTCTGTGATCCGATACACATGCAAGGGCAGAGTAGCAAGCTCAATCCCCTTGAAGGCTCCTTGACATAATCCAAGGTTTACCAACAAGTGACCCCAGGCTCCTTGACAATGGTTAATCCTAGGTTTACCGTTTTTAATACGTGTATATCTGCTGTCGTTGCCAATGAGGAAGGATTGATTACCCCACTGGTTTGGATATGACCTCGTGCTTGACTCCTTTAAGAGGAGCTTCCCAAAGCATAGATGTAACAATTGGAGTTTATCTCCTACCGCAAGATACAGCTACTTTTTCGTTTTTACTATCTTGGAGAGTTAATTACTCCCTACTCCAAGATACTAGCCTAAGCTATGTTGGTGATAAAGAGCCCTAGAAATAAAGAGATTACTAGATAGATTTTACTTTAAGCGTTATTTCTATTGGTTTTTTCTTAAGTCAAAAGGTGCAGAGATGAAACTTTATGGTGTGAAGACTCAACTCCAAAACACTAAAAATGCACTTAAGATGATAAACAATCCTTTTCTTCAATGAATTTCTAGCTAAAGAAAGAGTTGAGAATGCAATTGCTTGAAAAACAAATCTTTCCTTAACAAACAAATAAAAAGAAGAACTTTTTTGTCTTTTTCAATTAACTCAAAAACAAGACCACTAATTATGCTCACGAAAAAAATCCTTTTTCCTTCAACACTCAAATACTACAAAAACAAAGCTTTTAAAAAGATATATATATATATTTTTTAAACACTCAAAACTATTAAAAAATCTAATCTTGAGATCTATAAATTCTAAAAAACTAATTGAAGTAAAATCTTACAAAATTTCTTTTCAAGGATGTTTTACTTAGTTATGAGCAAACTAAGGACTAATTTGTCAGAATCACAAATTAATCAAAAAACAACTAGCTTTTGTTTTCTTTTTAAAGAAAAAATGAAATCCAAAACTTTCAACACAAGTTCTTTCGAAGCTTGGCAAAGAGAAAAATGAGATGTATTCCTCAACAAAGGCATATTTTAAAAATCGGTCAGACTCATAAGAAGACCAGCAAAAACCAGGGTGATCCGAGGTTTCTAAGGCTTCTAAGCTCTGAGTTACTACAAAGACCAAACGAAAAAATCAAGCCAAGCACACAAAGCTTCTAGAAATTCACCTAAAACCTAAATGCCAATGGAATTTACTCACAAAAGGTTTCTAACAAGACACGTGACACGTGTAGATCTGGGCAGAGGCTAAACAACATAAACAAATCCTAAGCTTAACTAGATGAAAAGATTTTAGTTTTTTCAAAAATTTGACAGGGTCCACAGTCCCCTGGTATAACCAGGTGCAGTACCACACTGTGTAGTAAAGGAACAGTGCGGGTAAGTCCGCACTGTGTTACAAACAGCAGGTGCTATCCACTCTCAAAAAAAATGAAAAAACAAAAAACAATTCAAAATCTAAAAACCTACCCAATCCCACACAGCAAGCTAAAACCAGGAACAGAGAAACAGTTTCTGAAGTCAAAGTAAAAGCAAAGGTAAAAACCAAAAATTCAAGTCCCCAGCGGAGTCGCCATTTTGTTGGGGCGGATAATTCGTTCTTGCAGACAAGGCCAATCTTCCTAGTATCTAATGATATCTAGCGACAAGCAAACCAAACAAATTCTATCTTTCTCTAAATATGCAATTTATAAATAAAGGCCAACAGGTGTTTTAGGCCTACCTTGAGTCTAGTGCTAGTTTGTGGAAGCCACGCTCCGTTGATCCAAATGAGCTCCCTTTTAAAGAATCTGCAAACACAAACAGGCACACATATCAAATAACACCTGCATAGCCAATATAATAAAGCATATTTATCATGATGATCAAGGAATTCATGAAATAAGCCATATAAGACAATTTATTGAGAAAAATGAATCTGATTATATTAACTTTAATCAAAGAAGAACTTTACAACCTTGGTGCCTTGATGTTGTACAAGCTCCTCCTAGGGTCCAGCAAGAATCTCCTCTACTTTGACAAGTTTCACTCTCTTCCCAATGAAGCCAAAAGGTATGTAATCTCTCCTCTCAAGCTTAACTAGGAAGTCTCAATTCCAACAGCATTTACCCTCAAAAATGTTCAGCTTTCAACCTCTCTAGCAACTAGCCTAATGCCTCAATTTATAGTGCAGAGGAGGGAAGTTACTAGGTCCATCTTCAAAGGGATAGAGCCCTCCTTCAAAGGGATAAGCTCCTCTCATCAAGGGGTTAGCTCCTTTAGTTATGGGATGAATGAACCACCTAGGAGCGAACCAACCACATCAAGATTCCTTCTAGAAGCGTCCAAAATTAGCTCAAAGTGAGTTTTTAAGAATAAACTTGCACCTTTTTGACTTTCACAGGGGTCTGCACCCACTCCTTTAGAGACAGAGCGGGTAGGTCCACGGTAACATGACCAACGGGTGCGGGACCGCAGGTAATGGTAAGAGAAAGTGCAAAACCAGAGTTTTATAGATTTTCAAAGACTTTCTCTCATTTTTAAAGCTTGACATGAAGAGCTGAGGTTTGAGACTTGCAAAGGAGGGCAGTATGAGTGGTGATAGACTCACACTGATTGCAGAAAGTCATGGTGATAATATTTTGTGTAACAACTCTGATGAGTGAGATTGTAGAGATGAATCCATCCTCATTTGAGGAACAATGGAAACACCTAGTATGGTTTTATGCCATGGTATAGGATTATGACTCCAATATCAGAAACAATGTTTGGGAAGTGGTCCCAAGACCAACAGACAAGTCACTGGTGAGTTCCAAATGGCTTTAAAACTTAAAGCAAGCATTAGATGGGAGTATTGATAAACACAAGGCTAGATTTGTGGCCAGAGGGTTCTCTCAGGTGGAGGGAAATGATTACAAGGATACCTTTTCTCCAATAGCAAGGTACTCTTGAACCATATCTATTCTAACACTTTCAACACGGATGGGATGGAATATACATCAAATGAATGTTAATACAACATTGCTCAATGAAGTGATTGAGGAAGAGGTGTAAATGGAGCAACTAGAAGGATTTGAGACCTTCAATAAAGATTCGCATGTGTGCAGACTCAAGGAAGCACTATATGGATTGAAACAAACACCCTGTGCTTGGTACCCCATTCTTGATAGCTATTTCACCAGGTTTGGCTTCAGCAAAAGTGAAGCAGATGCAAACCTTTACCATATTGTGGTTGAAGGTAAATTAGTGATAATAGTATTATATGTCGATGATTTAATTCTAATAGGTGATGAGAAGATGAAAAATCTTACAAAGAGGATCTTGCGAGAGAATTCTAGATGAAGCACCTAGGGCTAATGCATCATTTCCTCAGTATGGAAGTATGGAAAGGAGATGAGGAACTACTTGTATCTCAGGGAAAGTATTCCAACAAGATACTGAAGAAGTTCCACATGGAGAGAAACAAACCCATGGAAACTCATTTAGCAGGAAATATGAGGAAGGAAGATGCTACTTCAGGTGACATAGTGGAGGCTACTATTTACAGGCATCTTTTGGGTTCACTTATGTATTTGGTGAACACACGACCGAACATATGTTTTGCAATTAACTAGCTTAGTCAAGCAATTGCAAGCCAATGGAAGGCAACTAAATATGTGTTGAGATACCTTAGAGGCACTACTTAGTTTGGTCTTTGGTATAAGTAAACAGAGGGAGTGAAATTCCAAGTCTTCATAGATGCTTATTGATCAGGGAGTCCATCCGATATGAAGAACACATTAGGGGGAATCTTTAGTATTGGGTCAACAACAGTTTCTAAGTATAGTAGAAAGAAAAGATCAATTGCACTTAGTTCGACAAAAGCAAAGTACATGGTTGTTATTCAATAAACTTGTGAGGCTATCTGGATGAGGAATATCCTTCTTGGGTTATTTGGTTAGCAGATGGATCCTACAATGATTTACTGTGACAATCAGAGTTGTATCAAACTCTCTGAGAATCTAGTTTTTCATGATTGGTCCAAGCATATCGACATCTGATATCACCATCTATGAGATTGTGTGCAGAGGAGAATCATGTTTCTAGAGTACATTCCTATAGAGGAACATGATGTTGACATCTTAAATAAGGCATTGTTAAGAGGAAATTTGAGTTCCAAAGAGGAAAGGTTGGGGTATCTGATAATCGCTTTCTTATTGAGAGGGAGTGGTGAAAATGCAACAAGAAAATCCTAATTTAATTTGGTCCTTGAATTAAATTAGGAATAAAATTGTAATTCCACATCACAAGACAACTTGTACAAGTTAACTAAGTTAATTTGACTTAGTTGGCTCAGTTAATTCAATTTGAGGGTCTAACTTGAGTCATGTTGTTGGCTTATTGGGCCCTGACCTAGGTTCGGAAGAGTTATTAGCCAAACAAATCCCGCAGCTACTGGCCCTTTCGGCAACAGCCCGCGGAGTGCGGATTGAGGTCTCACCCGAGGTAGTAGGGGAGGGTGCTACAACTTGGTTTCCGCACCCTTGGGATGTCTTGATGTAGTCTAGAGAGGTTGTGAACCATTCTGTGGCCTCGCGCCACTCTGTATTATTATCGGGCTTCTGCGTAGATCTGCACGGGTGTACTTTCTTATTATTATAGATCTGATCTTCTTGTTACAGTATTTAAGTAAACATTTAATAATAAAACCCAGTGCTCGCAATTATAAAAAGATATAAACTCATATAATAGATGCATAAACTAGAACACAATAGATCTGCGATACTTCATAAAATTAACTTTATTGAAATCTTCCGTTAATACAACCAGATCGGCCCTATGCACTCAGCTGTAGGGGTCAGCGCACATAGTTGCAGACTCTACCAAGCCTCTGCGCACACAGTTGCAGACTCTACCAAGCTTCTGTGCACACAGTTGTAGACTCTACCAAGCCTCTGCACACACAGTTGCAGAGCCTCTATCTATCTACCAACACCCTTGACTCAGACTTACAGATGCAGATAATATTGTCTTCACAAACCCATAACACCAAGATCCAAAACAAAAACTTCTCCAAAAACTAACCTCTAGCCATAGAGCCTTGCTCTATTTATACATTCCCATGGTCCACGGACCATGGGCAGGCTGACTCACTTACTATTATTTTTCATTATTCTTGGGTGGACAACCCTTTGACTTGACTCATTACAATTCACGCTCCGCGCACTTCACGAAGTCTTTATAATACATTTTCCCAAAATTTTAGACTTTGATTCCAAAAACCATTATGCGAGGCCTCCGCTACCCAACAGGCCCCCAACACTATCAACGTGACTCGTCCTGAGTCACTCGGTTGGTGTAGCAATCTTTGTGCAAAGGTCATGCAATAACTTCTATGTTTTGCTTACACTTGCAACAAATTCTTCCGCCATCTGCTGTACTTGTTCTATGCGAACCATCAGTGCATCAGTATCTACTTTAGTCACCTGTCCGGGTGCATATGCTGCCTGCATGTGGGCCACCTTTCACTTAATGGTGGTGGAAACTCCGAACACCTCATCAAGCCAAGGCTAGATTTGTTTTTTAATCACTGGTGCTTTCTGCTGAGCGGCGTCAGCCTGTATCTTAAGACCCTGAGCCTCCCTCATTTTGGCCAAACACTACGTAATAGCAACTGTCTGTGTGGTCCCCCTGACATTATCATAGGCTTGTTGTAGCTCCCTTGCCTTTGTTTCCAATCGTTGTAAGGTTGGATCCTCCTGTAGGGATGTGAGCGTAATAAGTGATTGATCCAACACATTGGAGCACTCCTACATAGCACGTGCTATTGTTTCCCGTCTAGATTGAATGATGCCTCTCCACTGTTCGGTGACCTCTGGTGGTGTAGAAGGCTGTGCTTTGAGTTTCAGCTCTGCGATCTACAAGCTGAGAGCCAACGGAATCTTCCCAGCCTCTTCCTTTGCTTCGCGGAACCCACTAGCCAACTTGTGGATTCATATGCCAACAGGAAACTTGACCGCAATATCGAACTCAGGGGCACACAAACATGATTCCCTTACAAGTTGCTCCAACTGTCGATTCTGTGCAACTGCTTCATCTTGTTGGAAACTCAACTATTCTATATTAATTCTCTGCTTGCTGAGTACCTGTACCACATGTCCTTCCCTGGCGCGGAGCTCCATCATTGCGATTTCCTGGAGCTGGTACAAGGTTTCGCACGGGAGAGCAGCCAAATTTAATCCAAGCCTCATAAGCCGGCCCACCACAGCTCTGTCCACCACATTTTCTATTATCAATGCTCCTGTTGGGAGTGCAATAGTATTAGCCATTTGGGCCTTTAACAGATGCTCAGTGGCTGACATACCTGTAACTCCACGAGTAGTGATGGTTCCCAGCTACGAGGCCCGTGCCCCAAGTTCCTATATCTGCGTGTGGATCGCCCCCAACACAATCTATTGCTCCGACATGGCCTCGTCGATTGCTTCCAAAGTGACTTTGTGAACTACATCCCCTATGTCACCTAGGTCACCCTCGGTCAATGTGGTAAGTTCTCCATCCCATTTAGACACCTTGGCCTTCTTCTGTGGCTCCATCTATTCTATCGGCTGCTGTCATTTTAAGGGAGAACCCATGGTGGGTGGCATCATTCCTTCCATCCCTATATCTATGGCCGGCTTTGTGGTCACCTTCGGACCACTTTCATCCTTTGTCGTTGTAGCCCCTTCTGTGTGTGCCTTACTTGTAGAAGCCTGTGCTGCTTCCCGAGCTGCCCATACTTCTGCAACATGCTATTCGTTCCTCTTTTGCTATGCTACGCGCTTAGCTTCAGCCTTTTGTTTTTGGAT
Organism: Pinus tabuliformis; assembly: GCA_031772625.1. Lineage (NCBI taxonomy): Eukaryota > Viridiplantae > Streptophyta > Pinopsida > Pinales > Pinaceae > Pinus > Pinus tabuliformis. Next base: position 1,736,873,067 of record CM062817.1, on the reverse strand, counting down.
AGTGGTATCATTGTGCCCCACTACATCGAGTCCGCGCCACTCTGGTGGCCAAGTATCCAATACTGCAAAGACAGCCTCATCAATGGCAATGAAGGGAAGTGTGGACCATGTCTGATGGTATACATCGTGCATGTTTGCCTTAAACTCAGCAATGTTATTCACATTGTCATATGTCTCATCGGATATATGGGGTTGTTGGTTGATCCATTGTCTGACATTTGCTTCCATTATATCCTAAAAATCTTGATTCCCAGATTCTTGCAGCGTCCTTCGTCGCCCAGAGTGACGCGTATTTGGTGGCTTCTAGCCAATCCTGGTCCAAGGAAGGGAATTGGCTGTCTTTGGGTAGTTGACTTGTGACCAAAATAATGGATAACAACAACCATGCATAGTGGAGGGTCTTACCCTCCTATTGGACTTCCTTGTAGTTGGTCAGGAATTCGTTGCAGGGGAACTGTGCCTAATTGAATCATTCCCCTTCTGCACACTACTCCACTAGCGCGACGACTATTGCTGGGACCTCGTTGCTGTGGCATTTCCACATCACTTTTCCTGCCAAAAACTGGGTAGCAGCGTGAACCCCTTTGTTCGGAATACTGTCAATAACATACCCTCACTGCTTCTCCTCTGATTTGTATTTCTTTTTCAAGGTTTTCGTCATCGTCACATTGCCACTCATAGCAACTATTTACATGGGGTCCCTGCCTTCATAGAGAAGCTGCGTGATCTTATGAATAAGTTTGGTCATGATGGGAATAGGTTTATCTATCCATAAGTATCCATTGTGTACCAAATAGAGTAGTTGTTATATGACCAATATTGTGATGGGGGCCTGTTGAAAATGTGGAATGGACAGGAGACAGAGTAATCCAGCTTCCTCCACCTTCCGCAGCCACTCCTTTGGCTAAAGTGTCGTAACAATTCCCTCCATGCTTTGCTCCATTAGTTCATTGGTCACTAAATGGGGAAACTTATCAATATCTGCAAGGTCCCAGTCTTCAAACTTCATATCCGAGATGAAACCGATCGTCATTCCTTCAAGTGGAACCTCTTTAGGGAGGGACGGGGTCATAAGTATGTTGTCAATGTCATCCAGATTTGTAGGGACTGATGAGCCCCAATTTTTGGTACAATTTGGGCTCATTGGGCCTACTTACCTTGCTCAACCATTCATCTTTTATCACTTATGCATTCATTTCTTAGTATATTTGTGTTATTTGTAGGAAGAAAGGCAGGCATTATATCTATGTGGCTAATACATGATGATTTCAGGTTTTTGGCATTAAAGAGAGCAAAAGACCACGCAGAAGGAGACAAGGAGACAGCAAAGGTGGCATTGCAGGTTTATAGGGAGGTTGTCTACAGCCTTAAATGACTTCCCTCATGATTTTCACCTTAACTCCGAGCTCCAACAGCTCTCCCCACCGAGCTTAAAGGCAGCCAACAGATTCTACAGGATCAGCTGTTTAACTTTCAGTTGGACAGCCAAGCTCCACGAATGGAGGAAGCCAACTTAATTTTCATTGTGTATAAATATGAAGGCCGTAGCCTTTGATGGGAGCTTTTTGACCTTTTGAATTACTATTGTAATTTCTGAGCACGAGTTACAGCTCGGTGTTTGTTTGTTTTGTAAGCCAGTTTTGGCATGACATTAGACTCTTGATTATGAATAAAGGCAAGCAGATTTGGATCTAATTCTGAGTTTTTAAGGGAGCTATAGCTCTCAGGTTAGGGCCCAACCTGAGAGCAATAGACCTCCTCTTCTTTGTAGTGTTATTTGCCTTTCGTTGCAGCACTTTATTTCCTCTGTTTGACATGCATTTAGAATTTATAGTCTGCTAATTTGGTTTCTTTAATGAGATTGAGTAGGATTAGCTTATGGTTAAAATGCTTTCAGTTGCTTAGATTAGAATAGAAGGATTGTAATTCATTGGAGCCCCAAGAAAAGGTTGATAGTGCCTTCACTGCCATCTCTGTTTAGAGATTGGGGTGCAGTCTATCCCAACCACCAAAAAAAACACAGTCTTTTACTTTCATGCAAGCTGCAACACAGTCATTTTAATTGTAGATCCATCCATGCACTTTGATCTTGAACCATACTTCTTCATTTTAACTCCATGCACGACTTCTCTTCACGATTTACATTGTTGTTCATTTGTTTAATAGCACAGGTAGCACAGGTTAATGAATTCTCGTTTTTGGTGCAAGACATAAGCAATTTGTTTTGTTCACACTGCTCAGCATCATTCCCTTTCCTTCTTTTTCTTCTTAACCACGCCTCAAGCCACCTACTCGACCTCTGTTCAGCTCGTTTACCTTCCAACTCTTCCATTGTCCACGTAGCTCCATTTTCTTGACCTTTCGTTGCTTCCATCCTTCTATCCACCAACCAACTTCATGCACTCTTTCTCCATCTTATTTCTCTGTCCCTGAGCCATCACAGCTCCATCTCCACCTTACCTATCCACCCATACCGCTCCATCACTTCACCATCACCCAAAACTCCCACGGTAGAGCATCCTGTAGAAGTTAGCAGACTTCCTGTAGAATTCCTGAGTTTCCTGTAGGATCCCCTGCAGACATCCTGTAGGAGCCTACAAACTTGGTTTCCGAGCATCTGAACGTTGTGGACTTCTGTGGACTGATGCTAGGGATCCCCTGGGACCTCTCCTAGCCCCCTGACCTTTCCCAAGCTTTCCTTCCCTTTGCACCACCTCTGCACAGCCAAACCCTAATAAGAAACAAAATCATAATCACTCCAACCACTTAAGCAAAAACACAAAAACAATGTTCTTTTCAATAGAAGTACTTTAAGTTCATGCATTTCATATTACTAGAGGTAATGGCATCATTCTTAGACATTTTCACTCCCACCATGGCATCATAGAGATTAAGCTAGTCAGATTAGGGTTTACTAGGGTTTCCATGTTTTGGTTGGCTTTCAGTTCATTTTTGCAAAGTAGATTAATTTCCTTTGAGATAGCCTTCGTCCATCATTTAGCAAGCTTCTTCTGAGAGCATATAGAAGTTGGCTTGAGCCCTAGCGGACTTGTGCCAGCTGACCAAGTGACAGCTGCAACAAGAGCTAGTACTTGTGCATACAGCACCGTCGCTTCCAAGTTTGTACGAACTACCGGGTTGATAAAATTAGAGATAGGAGGTCCCAGGAGTTGTAGCATTATTGCTACAATACTGGAGCCCACCATCTTTTTGGCGCCGTTGCAGGGGAAGCGTCAGAGTATTAGTAATTGTTGCTTTTCTTCCATTTTCTTACTCTTACCTTCTGCTCAGTAGTTTACTTCATTTCCATTCTGCAAAAGTAGCATAGACATTTCCTGCTTTCATAGATTAGCATTTCCTACTTTCATAGATTAGCATTTTCTGCTTTCATAGATTAGCATTTCCTGCTTTCATAGATTAGCATTTCCTGCTTTCATAGATTAGCCTTTCAATTCCGCAATTTCAATTCTGCAAGCGTAGATTAGCATTTCCATTTCTGCAATTTCATTTGAGCAAAGTAGACTAGTTCTTTCCTGCTTTCAATTCAATTCCGCATCTTTATTTCAGTAAGATAGTTAGTTGTAGATCAATATATTTCAGTTTTGCAGGTACCAAGAAAAAAATCAAAAGCAATCAAAAAGAAGTTTTCTCCATTTCATGCCTCGTAGGAACCGAGATAAATCAGGAAAATTCCTACCCAACACCCCCACCACATCACTGAGTCACCCTTCTCTCTTCTTTGGTGACAGTGACCCAGAAGAACCTATAGGTGAACATCCTGAGATATACAAAGATCCTATAGAAAAAGAAGAGTTAGAGACCACTCCATCTGAAGCTATGGCTGACAATAGAGGAGAAGATGAGAGAATAGAGGGTGCCTTCCCCATCCGAGAGACCAATGGAGAGATGAAAATGAAGAACATTAGCCCCTCTGCTTTACCTCACTTCCATGGACTGACCACTGAAGATCCTGATACCTTCCTGTTTGAGTTTGCTGTCCTTTGTAGAACCTATGACTATACTGAAGATGAGCAAAAGCTGAAACTCTTCCCTTCAACTCTTAAGGATGCAGCATTGCGCTGGTTCATGGGATTACCTGGGAATAGTATCACCACTTGGGCTCAGATGCAACAAGCTTTCAATACCAAGTACCGGGATTACTGTAGGTCCAAGGAAACCAAGGGAGAAATCTTTCGGATGACCATGGGAAATGATGAGTCCTTAGAGGATTATGAGGAGAGGTTCCAACTTAGCTATAAGTGGGCTAGGTGCACACTTGACCCTGAATCCCTCAAGTTGGTTCTGCTCCGAGGAGTCCCTGAAGACCTCTTAGATACCCTTCACATGTTAGCTGGGGGGGACATTTACCAACTGCCTTATGAGGACATCAAGACTGTGTTTAGAAACCACTCCAGGGCAGCACGAAAACGAGGTAGAGGAAACCTCCTCTCAACTGGTGTCCCTTTCTCCAAACATGAGCTTGAAAATCAATTAGAAGATCTTAAGAGTGAGGTGAGACAAACCATTGCCATGCAGCTGGACACATTCAGGATCCAACAGAAGAAAGAAGAAGCTGAGAGAGCCTTGGCTGTCTTCTACCCTAGGTGCACAAGGAGACACCCTAAGAACGAATGCCCATTGCATTCGGTCGAAGTGTGTTTCCTTTGTGAGGAGGACCATCCCACAAATCAGTGTCCAACCTTACCTGGGTTTAAAGCCATGTACCAAGGGAAAGAAGCCCCCACCGAACCTCTCTATTTCATCAACCAAAGGAGGCCACAAGGATCTAGACCTTATCAGCAGGGAATGCAAGGGGCACCTCAATCTTATTACAGCCCCAACCAATCGACTCCTATGCCTTCCTGGGGTCCCCCTGCTCATCCTTCTTGGTCCATGCCTCCTCCATGGTCTTATCCACCTCAGTACCCTACTCAACCTACTTCTCATTCATATCATTCACATGCCCAGCCACAGCCTCAGTGGAATGCACCTCAGTCGGGGTGGAGGCCCCAATACAACACTCCTCCTGCCATTTTGCCTCCACCACCAGTTCAACCTCAGCCTTTACCTCCTGCTCCTCCAAGGCAACCTCAAATGCCTGCTCAACCGAACCCGAACCCCAACAATAGACAGGCTCAGCAGGTATACACTGGGGAAACCTCATGCCCTACCTATGCTGTGGAGATCCAGGAGATCAATCTTCGATCTGGAAAGACTCTTCCAGATCGCCAACCGCCTCCCCTAGAGGATGAGGAAGATAAACAAGAAAGTGAACCAAAGGCTATTCCACTCCTGAGAGACTGACAGCCACCACACAACCCAACCCAGAGGAGGACGAGCTTCTGGGTGAGCTCAAGCAGTTGTGTGTGAAAATACCACTTCTCCAAGCCATCAAGGATGTGCCAATATACAACAAACTGGTTAAGGAAAAGTGCTTCAAACACCCAGGCAGGCGGAAGAAAGATGCTTCAACCATTAATGTCATAGGACAACTGTCTGACCTTATGCTAGGACAAGTCATCTGCCCAAAGTACCTAGATCCTGGAAGTCCTGTAGTAGATGTCCACATCAATGGCACCATCATACCTCACACCTTGATTGATCTGGGGGCTGCCATTAATGTGATGACCAGGGATACCATGCTCAAACTCAATCTTCAGGGTTCCTTGAGGAAGACCTCGACAGTACTGCAACTAGTAGATCGCTCCACCGTGACTCCCGAAGGGATTGTGGAGGATGTCTTGGTCTCTATTGACTCTTGGGAATACCCTGCAGACTTCCTAGTTCTGCAACCAAAGGCAAAGCTTACTGGATATCCTCTCATTTTGGGAAGGCCTTGGTTAGCTACTGCAGATGCTTACATAAGTTGTCGTGCAGGAAACATGACCATCAAAAATGGTCCCATGTCCAAGCAGCTAGTCCTATACCCTCCTGCCCAACCCTCCTTAGAGCATGACTTACCACTCTGGTTGGAAGAAGGAGAGGAAGACGAGGTGTACTTAGCACCTTTGTGCACCCTATATACCACTAGAAGAGACCCCCCAACTGAGGATGACTTGATCGAGACCTTGATCCAGAATCCACCTTCGAGTGCACTACCCTTAGAGAAATTGGTGGAGGATGCCCAAGCTAGCACCTTAGTGGATCTTTGTACAACCAACCCTGTTACTCCCAGAGTCAAGAATGTGGAGTTCGGCCCTGAGAGAGCATTGAAGATCAGCTCCTCCCTATCTCCTTCCCAAGAAAAGGAGCTGTGTAGCCTGTTGGCCAGCCACCTAGATGCTTTTGCTTGGAACTATAAGGAGATGAAAGGAGTCCATCCTTCGGTCTGCACCCATCATATATACATCAAAGAGGATTGTAAACCGGTTAGGCAACCTCAGAGGAGAATGAATCCAGCCCTTAAGGACATCGTCAAGGAAGAATTGCAAAAACTGTTGGATGCCGGATTCATTTACCCCATCTCAGATAGTGAGTGGGTGTCCCCTCTGGTCTTGGTTCCCAAGAAAAATGGGAAATGGAGAATCTGTGTGGACTACCGAGAACTGAACAAAGCTACCAAGAAAGACCATTTCCCTCTACCTTTCATAGATCAAGTGTTGGATGGACTGGCAGGAAAGAAGTTCTTCTCTTTCCTGGATGGGTTTAGCGGGTACAACCAGATCCAAATCAGCCCGGAAGACCAAGATAAGACCACCTTCATTTGTCCTTGGGGTACCTTTGCCTACCGAGTTCTTCCCTTTGGGTTATGCAATGCTCCTGCTACCTTCCAGAGAGCTGTCTTGAGCATCTTCTCGGAGCTGGTCCATGATGCAGTGGAAATCTATATGGATGACTTTACTCCTTATGGGGCCAACTTCCAGGAAGCATTGTCCAATCTGGGAAAAGTCCTAACCAAATGCATTGAGATGAACTTGTCCCTTAGTCCTGAAAAATGTGAATTCCTAATGACTGAAGGGACCATGCTAGGCCATACCATTTCTTGCCAAGGGTTACAGGTGGATCCTAACAAAATTGCTCTCATCAAGAAGGTTCCACCTCCTCAAAAGGTAAGGGATGTTCGGAGTTTCTTGGGATTAGCAGGATATTACTGGAGATTCATTAAAAACTTCAGCAAGCTAGCCTCACCATTGTTTGGCCTGTTGGAAAAAGATGTGGAGTTTAAATGGACTGACGATTGTCAGAAGAGTTTGAATGAATTAAAGGACAAGTTGGTGTCAGCCCCAATCCTGAGAGGTCCAAACTGGGCCCTACCTTTCCACATCCACACTGATGCCTCGAACAAAGCCATAGGTGCAGCTTTAGGACAAGTCGAGCAAAAACTTCCATATGCCATTTACTTTGTTAGCAAAAACTTGTCCAAAGCTGAGCTGAATTACACTGTAACCGAGAAAGAATTCTTGGCTGTGGTCCATGCACTGAACAAGTTTCGACATTATATCACTGGTTATCAAACATTTGTACATACTAACCATGCTGCAATTAGATATTTAATGAATAAACCAGATGTGAATGCTCGTATTATTAGATGGTTACTTTTATTGCAACAGTTTGATTTGACCATTGTTGACAAACCAGGTAGAGAAAATGTTGTTGCTGACTTTTTATCTAGATTGGATTTGTCTGCAGATGAGGATGGAACAGTGGATGACTAGATGCCCGATGAACATCTGTTTTCTATTTCAGTACTCTCTCCATGGTTTGCTGATATAGCAAACTACCTTGTTTCAGCACAGTTCCCTCCGCACCTATCTTCAAGAGAGAAGAGCAGAATCATCAGAAAAAGTGCCTCCTTTACTTGGATCGGGGGCAATCTGTTCAAGCTTGGCCCCGATCAGATCTTAAGGCGTTGTGTAAGGGAGGAGGAAGTCTTTGATATCCTCCTCACCTGTCATGATGGGCCTTGTGGAGGACATTTTGCAGCAAAGAGAACTGCTTTCAAAATCCTGCAGGCAGGCTACTATTGGCCCACACTTCATCAAGATGTCAGAAGATATGTTAGCCAGTGTGACCAATGCCAAAGAATGGGGAAACCGACCCAAAGGGATGAGATGCCTCTCCAACCTCAAGTGACTCTTGAGCCATTTGAGAAGTGGGGTATGGACTTTGTGGGCCCAATCAACCCTCCTTCAAGGAAAAGGTCTTACATCATTGTGTGTACTGACTACTTGACAAAGTGGGCAGAGACTAAAGCAATCAAAGCAGCAACAGAAGAAAAGGTGGCCGAGTTCCTAAGAGAAAACATCTTCTATAAGTTTGGCTATCCAAGAGAGCTGGTCACCGATCAAGGGAGGCATTTCACATCCAACCTGGTTGAAGATCTACTAGCTCATCACAAGATCAAGCATAGGACTTCCACCCCCTATCACCCTCAAGCAAATGGGCAGGTGGAAGTCACCAATCGAGCATTAGAAGGGATCTTGACTAAGGTGGTGAGCAGCAGCAGAAAGGACTGGGAAGATCGCTTGGTTGAAGCCACATGGGCTTACAACACCACTTGGAAGACCACCACCGGCTTCACACCTTATGAGCTGGTCTATGGGAAGAAAGCTTTGCTGTCCATTGAATTTGAATACAACACTTTGAGAATGGCAGCTCAGCTGGACCTAGATCTCAGCCATGCACAACAAGAGAGGTTATTGCAGCTGAATGGACTGGATGAGCACTGGATGCAGGCCCTCCTTCACTCGGAAGTGGTTCAACTTCAGAGAAAGGTGTGGCATGACCAACATCTCCATGACAAGCAATTCCAGCCGGGAGATTGGGCCTTGTTGTATGACTCCAGATACAAAGATTTCAAGGGGAAGCTGAGAACCAGATGGCTAGGGCCATATGCAGTGGAAAAATGCCATGACAATGGATCTGTTCTTATTCGGACCATTGATGAGGAAGCCATCCCCATGCTTGTCAATGGGCATCGATTGAAGATCTACAGGAAGCCTCTCTCAAGACAAGAGTTCATCAAAACTATGGAGAAGTCAATGTTGGTCATAGAGAAGGGTTCTGCCTCTGCTTTGGGCATACCCTGAAGAATCTAAAAAAATAAAAAAATAAAAAAAAATAAAAAAAAATAAAAATAATAAATAAATAATAAAGATCCTTGGGTGAAAACCTTTCTGAGGCGCCCAAGGCAGGTGGTAGGGGTGAAAACCTCATTGAGGCGCCCCTATTGTCTTTCAAAAAAAAAAAAAAAAGATAAAGATTTGAAAAGATCCTTGAGTGAAAACCTCTCCGAGGTGCTCAGGGCAGATGGCAAGGGTGAAAACCTCATTGAGGCGCTCCTGTTATCTTTCAAAAAAAAAAGAAAAAAGAAAAAAGAAAAAAAAAAAGAAAAAGAGAAAAGAAGAAAAAAACAAGGTTAGCAAGTTCATATTGTAAAAATTGCATGCAGGTTGCAGGTGTCTATGGAGGAGAGGAAGCCTCTCAACTCAAAGCCAAAGGTCCTCATCATGCTGTCAAGACACCTCACCAGCCCCTCCTCCAGGAATACTCATTTTCTCCAAGGTATGTGCAATTTTATTACAGCTTGAGTCTTCTACAGGAAGACGCAGATTTTCTACAGGAAGATGCAGATTTTCTACAGGAAGGTGCAGACTCTCTACAGGAAACGCAACCTTTCTACAGGAAGCTCTGTATTTCTACAGGAAACTTCCTGTAGAAGCTCAGAACGGCCCAGAATCCATTTTATGAGGAGATCTAACGACTAAGGATCGGTTTGGACGCATGCAAGCTATTGTTATCTCCCTTGCACATTGTTGTCACCTCGTCCTGCTATCCTTGTCAACATGCAACGAAGTTACCTGCACCAGCAAAGCAGATCGATGAGTTCTCAAGAAAAAGCAAGTTCTAAATGAAAAAACGCTGGAGATCTCATACCATATCCATCTCAGTCATCCAGAAGCCCTGAGAGCGTGATCGGGAGGCCAGATCCTTCGTCGTGCAGCATGCACCCAAGGAGGAAGAACTGTTACCAGACATCCCGCGGAGTCCTGTAACAGTTGAGCCCGCTAGAGTGTATACTCTTCACAGCGCTGGCCATATGCAGTGAACGCGAATGCATGCAGCCAAGCATCAAATCCATCGTCGGCAGCCTGAAACCGTGAACCTCCGGGCCTGTGTAAGTTTGCCAGCAGCAGGTAGATCCACTCATCATCGTCCAAAAACCGAAACATCGTGTGCAGCCGCGCAGGTAAGTGTCTCGACCCTTCCTTCCATCAGATCGCATGAATTTTACTTTGAATTGATTGCAAAGTGTAAAGGTGAATGGGTTGAGCGGCTGTATGGCCAGTTGACTGGCCACATCGACCGATTAATGGTCCAGTCAGATGTTTGGGTGGCGGCCGTGACAAAAGGAATGATCAGCACACACGTGAGAACAACCCCCATTGGGAAAAAATGGATTTAGCAGAAGAAACGGCGGCGGATCTGCTGAAGGGATGATGCGGTAGTAAGTGAACGCACAGACAAATGATGGGACGACGTCATCCAATGGTCCGGCGGGGACAGCTCACCTCCGCGCCACGGTTTCCACCGGTTCAAATCTAATTGGCTAGATTGACCGCATGCATTTATCATGCGCCATCTGAACCTCGAGTGAACATTCAGATCCCTCTGCAGTTCTAAACTCCGAGCCTTTGGCTATCAGAACGGCTGAGAAGCACCACCGAGAGCGTAGACCAACTGCAGTCTTCCCCAAGAATCACACGCTGCTTCTACAGGAAAGCTGCTCCTACAGGAATGCAGTTGCTACAGGAAGGTGGGTGCCTCATGTAAAAAGTTGGCAAATTAAAAGGTAACCTTGAACTCCTCATGCAATTGGTTTTTAAAGGTGGCAGAATCGTCGTCCACAGTCTGGTCATAGAAAATTGGTGAAATTATTGTCTGCTGTGCCTATACTGTCATTCTACAGGATGTCAGGGTAGTTAAACTGTGTTAAGTTCCTCAGGGATAAGTTTTGTGGATTATGTACATGACAGAAGCGTAATTCTACGCTCTGTCTCAGTAGACCAAATTTCTTCCACAATCACCACCTCTGGTTAAGGAAACTGTTTTATCATGCCGGGTGGGTTTATTAGACGAGAACCCACTGATTCAGCTAAGTTAAGGGAAAATCAGGAGGTGGTGGAGCTCTTCACACGAGCACAATGGATATCCTTTTGTGATAAGCTGCAGGGTTACGACGATGAAGTGGCCGAAGAATTCTTGCAGGCTCTGAGGCCGAAATCCAAGACACTGGCCACAGTAAATTTCAGGGGCCTAAGCCTCAAGCTCACCCCGCAATATATCAGTCGAATCACTGAACTTCCAATGGGTCTGCCGTGGGATAAGGAAGAACGGAAGTTGAGCCAGCAGGCCAAGAAAGAATTCTTTCCACCTGAGGAGGAATTCTCGGAGGACAAAAATGGGGTGCGAAGAACAAGTTTGTTGCCACCATGGAACGAATTTGGCCTGCAAATCATGAAGTATATAACCTGTGAAGGCCGTTATAGCATCGTGTACGGGTATCACTTTCGGTTGCTCACTGAATTGAGGCACCGGATTGATCTTCCTGTAGAAAAGAAACTGAGCATTCCTTATTTCCTGCTACAGTCTTTGATTGAGTGTGCTACAAAGCTAAAAGAAGGCATACCAGATCAGGTAGCCCACCATGGGTTGATCAAAATTCTTGTGGAGGATGCACTTCATTCATATAAGGTTCCCCTCTCATGGGAATCATTCAGGAATTTAACAAGAGACGGAGACATAAGGATGCTGACTGAAGAAAGTGGTTCCTCCAGCAGTGAGGAAAAAGAATCAGTGGCCGAGGGAAAGAGAGAAACAGGCCAGAAGACCCCGACCACAGTGCAGAAGAAAGAACAAAAGAGGAAGCACGAGAAAAAGGAGGACAAAGAAAAAGGTGACACACCCATCTTGTCAGCAAGAGAGAAGAGGTTGCAGAGCAGAACGGACAAAGCTGAGATGGTCCACGTCAGCCCAAGTACCTCATCAGCACCCGCAACCAAACCAAAAAGCAAAACCCATGCAGCAAAGCAAGCCAAGGTGGTGACACCTGTGTCTACAGGAAAGCAGAAACAGGCTTCTACAGGAAGCCCAAAAACAGAGAAAGGGTCTTCTATAGGAAGCCCGAAATTGGTCAAAACAGGGTCTTCTACAGGAAGCCCAAAAATTGCTAAAACAGGGTCTTCTACAGGAAGCCCTGACAAAGTGAAACCCAAGGCGAAGAAGGCTGATATTTGTGAGAGGGAGGCAGCAGCTGTGCTGGCCGCCCTCAGTACACCACCAAAGCCAAAGGAGAAGAGAGAGAGGGAGAGCCCTCTACCTTTTGAAGCTAGGAGAAGTAAGAGAATAAAAACAGGCAAACCACAGCCTCCGTCCAGCAGCCCGATTGTTATTGAAGATACCCCTACTTCACCCAAGGAAAAGTCTCCCTCAAGGATCACAGTCACCTATGAGAAGGGGAGCCCAAAGAAGACTAAGTGGCAAGAAAGGTTAGACCTGTTGACCGAAAAAGCTCGGCTACAGGAAGCTGAAAATGTTCTACAGGAAACTCTGACCCGGCTACAGGAAACAGAAAGGAGGGAAGAAGAAGGACCCTCATCACCACCAAGGGAGGGTGAGGTAGAGCCACCTGAAGAGGTAGAAAAAGAACATATACCAGAACCTAGCCCTTCACCGAGTCTGAGTTCATACTACACCTTTTTAGAGGCGGGCAAAATCATACTGCAGAAATTTACTGTGCCTCTAATTTTTGCATTAGAGGAAGAAAGAGTCCGTACCCACACATGGATGCAGATCACCAAGTCAAAGGGTGTGGTGGACATAGGTCCCTTACAAGAGCAACTCAAGGAGGTCAGGAGTGAATTCGCCATGGCTAAGCATGTGGCTAATTGCCAACGTGTGCTTCTACAGGAAGAAAACCAGAAGCTGAGATTGCAGCTATAGGAGCTAAGGGCAGGGGCAGGTACATCCTCCAAAGACACCACAGAAGAACAACAGGGAAAAAAGGAGCTGACCACCAATCTTGAGGAGCCAATGACACTTCTATAGGAAGCAGAACAGCAAGGCCAAATTGAAGTGCAAGCTCTAAAAGAACAGCTGCAGCAAAAGGAAGCATAATTGGCCTGCATGGCCAGTTGGGCCATGGAGGCAATAAGGTGCAGACAACCTGCAAAATCCTATGGTTTTTACTTGAAAGACCAATGGCTGCAGTTCCAAATAAACACCTTGGCACAAAGAGGTATTTCTCAGATCCAAAACCCCCAGCAATTTTCTGAATTGTGCAACACTAGTTCGTCAGAGGATAAGGCTAAATTAGCAGAGTTCTACCTCCACAATTTGGTCTTGCCTAATGAAGCTTCCTGGGATCCCAATACTGCCTTGGGTGATATGCAATTAATGGCGTTCGCTTCATGGTTGAACCATGAGGATCAAAGAGCAGCAGAAGAAAAATCGGTCATGAGCCGAGAAATAAACGAACCATTGCTCATTCGAGTGGAACCAGAGGATCTAGTAGCACTCATCTCAGCACACCAACACTTGTCTACTGATTCCACAGCTTCCTTGAGATTTATGGACCAACAGGCCCAAGCCATAGCTCATTTTGAAGACATGGAAAGACTGCTAGGAGAAACTGCTGCCCAAGCATGTGCACGCAAATGGAATACCTTGGCACACAGTTTAAAGATCCGAGAGTACCATACCCCAACTCGGATGAGAGAAGCTTTGGTAAGGGTAGACCTTTACAAGAAATCAATGCAAAGCCTCCAGGCCAGCTGGATTGGCCTTAAACTCAGCCCACCACTGCTGCTAGGATTGGCTGAAGGTAGCATAGAGAAGGATGACAGTGAACAATGGGAAGAGGTGAACAGGAAAGCTGGGTTTCATATCAGCAAGGAGGACACTACCACAGAGGCTTGGGATGTAAGGGTAGCAGTCAAAACAATGAAGGATGAAGAGTTGGACTAGTTGCTCAAGGATGAGCAAATGTTTTAGCTGGGGGGTGATGATGAGCCCCAATTTTTGGTACAATTTGGGCTCATTGGGCCTACTTACCTTGCTCAACCATTCATCTTTTATCACTTATGCATTCATTTCTTAGTATATTTGTGTTATTTGTAGGAAGAAGGGCAGGCATTATATCTATGTGGCTAATACATGATGATTTCAGGTTTTTGGCATTAAAGAGAGCAAAAGACCACGCAGAAGGAGACAAGGAGATAGCAAAGGTGGCATTGCAGGTTTATAGGGAGGTTGTCTGCAGCCTTAAATGACTTCCCTCGTGATTTTCACCTTAACTCCGAGCTCCAACAGCTCTCCCCACCAAGCTTAAAGGCAGCCAACAGATTCTACAAGATCAGCTGTTTAACTTTCAGTTGGACAGCCAAGCTCCACGAATGGAGGAAGCCAACTTAATTTTCATTGTGTATAAATATGAAGGCCGTAGCCTTTGATGGGAGCTTTTTGACCTTTTGAATTACTATTGTAATTTCTGAGCACGAGTTACAGCTCGGTGTTTGTTTGTTTTGTAAGCCAGTTTTGGCATGACATTAGACTCTTGATTATGAATAAAGGCAAGCATATTTGGATCTAATTCTGAGTTTTTAAGGGAGCTATAGCTCTCAGGTTAGGGCCCAACCTGAGAGCAATAGACCTCCTCTTCTTTGTAGTGTTATTTGCCTTTCGTTGCAGCACTTTATTTCCTCTGTTTGAAATGCATTTAGAATTTACAGTCTGCTGATTTGGTTTCTTTAATGAGATTGAGTAGGATTAGCTTATGGTTAAAACGCTTTCAGTTGCTTAGATTAGAATAGAAGGATTGTAATTCATTGGAGCCCCAAGAAAAGGTTGATAGTGCCTTCACTGCCATCTCTGTTTAGAGATTGGGGTGCAGTCTATCCCAACCACCAAAAAAAACGCAGTCTTTTACTTTCATGCAAGCTGCAACACAGTCATTTTAATTGTAGATCCATCCATGCACTTTGATCTTGAACCATACTTCTTCATTTTAACTCCATGCACGACTTCTCTTCACGATTTACATTGTTGTTCATTTGTTTAATAGCATAGGTAGCACAGGTTAATGAATTCTCGTTTTTGGTGCAAGACATAAGCAATTTGTTTTGTTCACACTGCTCAGCATCATTCCCTTTCCTTCTTCTTCTTCTTAACCATGCCTCAAGCCACCTACTCGACCTCTGTTCAGCTCGTTTACCTTCCAACTCTTCCATTGTCCACGTAGCTCCATTTTCTTGACCTTTAGTTGCTTCCATCCTTCTATCCACCAACCAACTTCATGCACTCTTTATCCATCTTATTTCTCTGTCCTTGAGCCATCACAGCTCCATCTCCACCTCACCTATCCACCCATACTGCTCCATCACTTCACCATCACCCAAAACTCCCACGGTAGAGCATCCTGTAGAAGTTAGCAGACTTCCTGTAGAATTCCTGAGTTTCCTGTAGGATCCCCTGCAGACATCCTGTAGGAGCTTGCAAACTTGGTTTCTGAGCATCTGAACGTTGTGGACTTCTGTGGACTGATGCTAGGGATCCCCTGGGACCTCTCCTAGCCCCCTGAACTTTCCCAAGCTTTCCTTCCCTTCGCACCACCTCTGCACAGCCAAACCCTAATAAGAAACAAAATCATAATCACTCCAACCACTTAAGCAAAAACACAAAAACAATGTTCTTTTCAATAGAAGTAGTTTAAGTTCATGCATTTCATATTACTAGAGGTAATGGCATCATTCTTAGACATTTGCACTCCCACCATGGCATCATAGAGATTAAGCTAGTCAGATTAGGGTTTACTAGGGTTTCCATGTTTTGGTTGGCTTTCAGTTCATTTTTGCAAAGTAGATTAATTTCCTTTGAGATAGCCTTCGTCCATCATTTAGCAAGCTTCTTCTGAGAGCATATAGAAGTTGGCTTGAGCCCTAGCGGACTTGTGCCGGCTAACCAAGTGACAGCTGCGACATGAGCTAGTACTTATGCATACAGCATCGTCGCTTCCAAGTTTGTACGAACTACCGGGTTGATAAAATTAGAGATAGGAGGCCCCAGGAGTTGTAGCATTATTGCTACAATACTGGAGCCCGCCAAGGACCTTGGCCTTCCCTTTGCTTGGAGGAACATACTTGGGTCGTCTTACAGGTTGGATATCTTCTTTGCCTTCTTCGTCTGGTTCTATTTCTTCAACATAGGTCGGAGGTTCCTCTTCCTCATCATTGCTTTCAATAGTAACAACTTTTCCCTTTTCTTCCATTGTGAGCTGCTAAATCACCGATTTCGTGGTGACATCCTTACTGGTCCTAGTATCTAGGGATCCTTCTTGGTCCGCAACATCCAGGTGATTTAGGAATCTCGGTTGCCTGTGGCATAGGAATCTATGGAACCTCCTTGGTGGGGGTTATCATCCTGAGAAATGGCTCTTGCAATTCCTAAAACCACAAGCTTTCTTTCATTAGTTTTTCATTCATCTTGCTCCTCTCGGTTTGAACCCAGGGTGTCCTATTCTTTGAATGATCAAGCTTTGTTGTGTGCCCCTTCACTTGTTTTTTATATACGATTTCAAATTCAAATTCAGCCTTTTTCCCTATTCGTGGCTCATTAATGCAATCTTGGCGGTTACCCCTATGCCTTAATTGCCCATCGCCTACTCCTCGGTGTCTTAAATGGGACATCTTATCATGAATAGTAACTGCAACGGTCGCCTTCCATCCCTCCCACGCGGCAGCGCAACCCCTGGTACGTGGGTGCGTTCTATGCTTTTGACTGGCCTTGCACACCATGGCTGAATCACGCAACTTTCCTACAGCTTGTTTTATAGTCCTGTGCCCTCTTTCAACTGCATGGAGCACTGAGACTGGGCCTCCTACAGATAGTCAGGTGGTCGCACCTTTCATGCGAGCCTTCCTTTTCCCTACTAGCCCAGGCTGCGGGCACCCTTCGCGTACCTTCGAATTGAATAGCTTATTGTGGTTTGTACTCCCTTGTTCAGTAGGGTGTAGTCGCAACCATGATAGCAGGGTCACGGCTTGTGCTAGGATCATAGGAGGGCCAGCCAGGTCTGGTCCCTTCCTTCGTGTGCTCGCATGGCCCATTTGTGTGTCTCCTATTTTTATTTTGTCAATTTCTTCATCCAGCCTCACGCTTTTCCTTCTTATCCTTGCCCCTCTTTCCTCTAGTTCACGAAGCCTCAGGATACCATGTCAAATGGCTTCCTGCAACTGCCAGATCCCTTCATCTAGGTCTATTCATTCAAGTCGAATGGCAGGGGCAGTGGTCAGGGAAATTCTCTTTAATTCCCATCTGACCATGGATAGAGTTTCCTTGGCACACTATGCTCTGTTTATGGTTGTATCGGCCAGTGAACCCTTGTTACATGCATAGTCAGTCAGGTCGATGGTTGCGCAGCATACCATCATGTCCGCTGTTGTAGATGGGTGGCCGCCCTGCTCCATCATGGCTGCCCTGGCTGCATTTTCCGCACACATCCTCCAATCCATACTCGGAACTGCCTTCTACCTCCGCGCTCATTACTCCTCATCTTCCTTTGTGCACACCACCCTGGTGTGATTGCCACACATGGTGCCTCTTCTGTCACCCCCTGCAGCTTTGGCCTTATGATTGAAGTTTCACAAGGGTTGATAAAATCCTCCTCCTTTGTTGTGTCGTTGTCCGCTGGATGTTGTCGTGCCTTGGTTGTCATGCATCATAGTGATCTAATCATCATGTTATAGTTGAGTGTTGTGACTTCATGTAATTGGTTCTGCCACCATTCGATCTCCTCGTCTGAATCCGAGGTGTAGGAACTATCGTGCTCCCATGAGATTCTCCCATCTGCTGTGGGATTCACCCAATCCTGGTCTTGCAGTATTATCTGGTAGATGCAGTCTAGTTCATTGTCACTTTCCTCGTCGTGCACTGGTTCGGTGTAGCACGCTCCTTCAGCTAGGTCCTGTTAACCTTGAGGTGCAGCACTACTAAGTTTGAAGATTAAAGGAAGAAGATGGTCTGCTTTGCTATCCTGGAAAGGGCCCCCACATAGGCCATCACTCCACTTTCCCCACTCTTTCACTTACATTCTATCCCGTTCATATCTTAACCCGACCCTCACTTCATAACAAAACCCTCTTCCGCCTTAGCCCTAAATAAATAACCCAAAACCCCGAAAAACCTTACCTTTCCATCCATACGCGCCCTTTGCACATTTCTCGAGGACATCCTATACCTTCGTGCCCCCTCCATCGTTTATCTCTCCTGCTGATCTAACGGCCCACATTTCACCTGATCAATGAGACATGCTCGATCGATCTCCACCATTAGATCACTCCCACTAGATCTAACGGTTGTCGCTCTTATCACGCGGGAAAATAGTGAGAGGAGTACCCACCTGATAAAGGTGGTTTCTCTCTCTCCTCCTCCGCTATGTGGCATGCAGTGAGTGGCATTGGGCGGACTCCACCCTTTACTGCTTACTGCCCGATAAGCACCCGATAAAAACCATAACCACCCAAACCAAACCACCCCTCAGGTGCTATTGTCCGAGCACCTCCTCCGCCCGATAGCCATCCAATCTGTCCACAGAGATCCAATGGCTTAGACTTTTCCGCTCCCCCCAAAGACCACAAGCCTCATGCAATCACTCCTCTCTGTCTATTTCTTCCGATCCAACGACCCTCGTTCATGATCGCTCCCGCTTGTCCTTTGCCACCCTGCCATTACTTTGTCCGTCCGATTTAAATTCATACAACAGCTACCCACTTGTCCTCCACCATCCTGCCATTACTCTGTTCTTCCTAATTAGCACGTCCAACCGCCCATGCACCTCATACTCTACTTCCTACTAGTTACCCGAGGAGGAAGGTGGTTGACTCTGTTAGTATTATGATAGTTAGGCCACTGAACTAAATTAACAGAAAGTATGGCCAAATGAGGAAGGACACAACACGATACAAGCAAACAGAATTAAACAGTCATGGAGCCTCATTGGCACAATCAAGCCAGCCACCTAACAGGGTAGCGCTGTACCATAATTAATTACCATTTTCATGATGGAAGGAGAATTGTGTCCTTGTACACAATCAGACAGTTAAAGACAGTGGGGATAGATTAAGGCACCTGGAGCCCTAAAAATCTCGAGGGAATTATAAAGAGCTATAAATAGCTGAAAGAAAGATGTAATCAAGGTTCAACTTCTGGAGACTATAGAGACTTTTCTACTCAAGATTCTCATCTTCATTCATCAGTAATACAAACTTCTTTCGTTGTCATATGTTCCATATCCCAATTTCTCTTCTTTTCTAAGCTTTCACTTGAACAGGCCGTTCAGGTTTCTTTTGTGTCTAATGCTAGATAACTGTCATCTTATCTCTACGTTGATGTATCAGATTTGCAAGTTTCATTTACTTTCTGTAGCTATCCATCATATGTTTATATATGCATTTGCTGGTATGGTTAGTATTCTCCATTCATTCACCTAATGTACAAACTATTGAGAATTGGTGGTCTAAATCCTTGTAGGCTGAGGGTGTTCATGCATGCCTTGATTACTAATAGAGTCAAAGTGGTTATCTGGCTTGATCCAGACCATTATTTATTCCAATAGTCCAAAGAACAATATTAAAGATTATATGTTACGAGGCATCTCCGAGCTGCAACCTAGGAGAGTTTCCTGGAGTGATAACATAACTGGCACCATTGCCGGGTAGAGGAGATTGAAGCTCAGCCTCCCTGGGAGATGACACGGATCCATATTTAATGATAAACAAATTCTGGACACTATTCTAGTTGTAATCATCTATCTGGCGACTCTACTGGAGGACGAACCTCATGGTGACTCCACTCCATAATTTTGGTTCAGTTTGGAAGGCATACTCAGAGAAATCCTCAGAAGTCACAAGCTGACCCAGTACCTGACCCTTAAAAGATAATCAAAGAAAGAAAGGCTTTCCAGAAAAGATCATCAGGTTTAGGTAAACCTAAACAATGTTCTATAGATCTTCAAGAAAATCCTACAATAGAACAAATACATGTTGAGAGTATAGTATCTAATACTAGCAGTGAAGAAAAAATCTTAGAGATATATAAAGCTCCTGATCCCTTAGGTTCTCCTTTTGTTGTAAGCCCAAAGGGAGCCTCACCTCCTACCCATCATATTCCTTTAGTCTTATCAGTCACTCCTCAACCCTCTGTCAGTTAGACTTCTAGTACCCTTCTAGCCACCACAGCTATGGCAGGCCCACAAGCACCCACCAAAATGGAGAGAATTATAACTGTTAGGTATGGACCTCTAGTACTGCCCGTTCCTTTGAATGTTATGCCTACTAGAGAATATTAGAAATACATGCCTAATTTTACTGGGATAGAAGGGGTTATAGCTGAAGAAAATCTTGAATCATTCTATAGCTATGCTGATAATCTAGATATTAGTGAAGATGATGTATGGATGAGAGTATTCATCTAAAGCCTAGATGGAGAGGCTAGGAAATGGTTCAGGGAATTGACCCCAAGGTCTATAATAGATATTGAAGCATTAGATGATGTATTCTTAAAGCATTGGGGGGATAAGAAAGATCTTCTCTACTACCATACTGAGTTTGGGAACCTAAAAAGGGAAAATGGTGAGTCAATATCTGATTTCAATAAAAGGTTTAACCGCATGTACAGCAAGATATTAGTCGAAGTGAAACCCACCCCTACCTCTGTTAAACTCACCTATGCCAATGCTTTTGATTCTGACTTCTATCTACTATTGAGAGAGAGAAGATGTGCCACTTTGGTTGAGATGCAGGATGCAGCCTTGGCGGTAGAATCCAACATCATGGTTGCAGAGAAACTCAAGGGACATGTTTATCGAAGGAGGCAGAGGGGTGAATCTTCATCATCTTTACATCCCAAGCTAGATAAGATGACCAAGATAATAGAATCATTAGCGTCTGAAATCTCTAAGCTAAAGATGGAACAACACTCTAGGAAAGGAAGAGCTCCTAATGCCTTTACTTTTAGAAATTTGAACCCATACAGAAGAGCCAATGAGAAGTTGCAGGTTCCTCAAAGAAACAAAGATGCAAATGAAGACCAAAGGATGAAGACCCCCTTGCAGAATGTAGTCATGGATGAAGATCAGTATGAGGAATACGATGAGATCCATTGTTTGGAAGACAAGGGCAGTGCCTCTTTTTGACCCTAGCTACATATGAAGAGTCACTATCTGAGGACCAAAACAACCAAGAGTGGGATGGTGAGGCTGTTCTACAAACTGATGACCAACACAGATACAATCTAAGGTCCAAGGTAAATACTGCTTAGAAAACCCCTATTCAGAGGGCTACCGTCCCTACAATGCAGCAAAATAACAAGAAAAAATGACCAGAAGCTGATCCCATCATTCTCAAAGCTCCAGCTCCAGAGGTAAGAGGCCGTGATAAGTTCCCTTCTCCTTTCAGTTTTGAACCAGAAATCCAAAAGCTGAAAATATCTATACCTCTGATGGAACTAGTCAAGAATGAATCCTTTAAGAGACCCATCCTTGAGGCCCTTGAGCTTAAAACCACATAGGCACCTAATGACTATGTGAATCTACAAGATGACAAACTGGCCATTGTCCTCAGCCCAATGATTGAGCATTTTGATGACAGTTCTCCATCATTCTATGTCTCCTTGACTATTCATGAAAAAATCCTTCATAATTGTCTGCTGGACACAGGTGCCAGCTATAATCTAATGCCCAAGGCTATCATGGATTAGTTGGGTCTAGAAATTAGTAGGTTGTATCATGACTTGTTTTATTTTGACTCTAGAAAGGTGAAATGTTTAGGGTTAATCAAAGACCTAGCCATCACCTTGTCTCAGCTGCCCATGAAGAGCATGATGATGGATATTGTGGTAGCAGATGTCCCCCCCCAAATTTGGCATGTTACTTTCCAGAGGATGGATTAAGAGATTAGGTGGGACATTGTAGAATGACCTGTCCTATGCCATTGTCCCAGTCTTTGGAGCTGAAAGTAGGAGATTGTACAGAGAGGCTCAGTTAGCTTATATCATTAGCGATGAAATGAATCTTGCTAATCATCCCATCTATGATGTTGATACTAATTTTTGGGCCTGTATCCTCCAAGCAGAAGAATCCCAGTTGGCCTCCATGCAACTTATAAAGCTGGTTTGCCATATCACAGAGGAAGGAAGCCCACAAATCTGGGATATGTTCTTTGATGGAGCTTGCTCTAAGGAAGCTGCAGGAGCAGCTATAATTCTTATATCTCCCACACAATAATGCATACATTTATCTTTCAAGCTAACTTCTCAGGTCACCAATAACATAGAAAAATATGAAGCCTTGATGTTAGGCTTAAACGTTGGTAAAGAAATGGGCATCAAAGATCTGAAAGTGTTTGGAGATGTAGACCTTATTATTCAACAGGTGAACAAGACATTCCAAGCAAAGCACCCCAGGCTAAAGGCATATAGAGATGAGGTACGGAAGCTCAACGATTCTTTCAATAGATTTAGTATTTCATACATCCCTAGAGCTAAGAATCATCTTACTGATTCCCTTGATGTGTCTGCTATCACTTTTATCCCTCCTTTACCTCCTAAGTTGACTTACGAAGTCCAAGTGAAATATAGACTGTCTTTGCCTAACAATGTCAAGTACTGGAAAGTTTTTGAAGATGATGATGAAGTTAATAGGTTTCTACAGGTCATTGATGAATTCTTTGAAATGAAAATTGACCAAGAGAATGAAGCCATTGAGGAATGTAACCAATCTAAGCTGAGAGACAAAATTGGACAGGATAGCATTGTGCAGCTACCTAGTAATCATATACCCAAAGGGTTGGTGCCCTTAGAGAGGTTGTTTGACCATAATGATGTACCTTATAAACCTTCTAAAAAATAAAGTAAGTCTGTAGTTCATGAACATAATATAGGGAGTCCAACCCATGCAAAATATATCAATTTTTCCACTCACTTGTCCTCATCCAAAGCTCTAAGTATTGCACCCTGATGAAACAATTTGCTGATGTCTTCGCTTGGGAATATAGCGACCTTAGAACCTATGACACCAGCATTATTCAACATAAGATTCCACTGGAGAAGAACACCATCCCCTTCAAGCAGAAATTGAGGCCGATTAACCCTCTCTTGTTACCTTTGATTGAAAAGGAGATCAAGAAGTTGCTAAATGCCAAAATCATAGTTCCCCTAAGGTACTCGAAGTGGATAGCTAATCTTGTGATAGTGAGGAAGAAGAATGGAGAAATTAGGCTTTGTGTTGATTTCAGGAATCTGAACAAGTGCTTTAAAAAAGACAACTACCCCCTACCCAAGATGGAACATTTGCTGCAAAAAGTTTCAGGGGCTAGAGTCATGTCTTTGCTGGATGTATTTTTAGGCTATAATCATATTGTCATACACCCAGAAGACCAAGAAAATACTGCATTCACTACTCCTTGGGGCACTTTCATGTACTCTAAGATGCCTTTTGGACTGATGAATGCTGGGGCTACTTTTTAGAGGGCCATGGACATAGCCTTCGTGGGAGAGAAGGACAAGTTTGTCCTTATCTATCTTGATGACATAACAGTTTTCTCCAGCAGTCACAAGGATCATTTATAGCATTTGAGGAAGGTATTCCTAAGTGTAGAAGGTTTGGAATTTTAGTAAATCCAAGGAAGTCATAGTTTGCTCTCGAAGAAGGCAAACTTTTAGGGCATATTGTTTCTGCTGCAGGTGTAAAAATTGGTCCAAAAAGAGTTCAAGCAATACAAACATTGTCCATCCCAAGGTCAAAAAGGGACATTCAATCCTTTCTGGGTAGAATTAACTTTGTGAGGAGACTTATTCCAAACTTTGTAGAGCTAGTAAATCACATCACTTCCATGCTAAAAAAGGGGTCAGAGATAAAATGGACAGAGGCTACAAAAAGATCTTTCGAAACCATCAAAAGAGCTATCATGGAAGCTCCCACTTTAATCATCCTAGACTACACCAAGGAGTTTTATAGCTTCTCTTTTGCCTCTTCTGATACACTTGCAGCAGTCTTGTTGCAGAAAAATGGTGAAGATGTAGAGCACCCAGTGGCCTTCTTCAGCAAAACATTGAGGGATGTTGAATTAAGGTATGACCTTATTGAAAAATAGGCATATGCTCTTATAAAGTCCTTAAAGGCATTCCGAATTTACATTCTCCACTCCAAGGTGGTTGCCTATGTGCCTTTAGCTTTAGTAAAGGATGTCCTAACCCAGCCAGATGTTGATGGAAGGAGAGCCAAATGGATTGCAAAACTCATAGAATTCGATATAGAGGTGAAGCCCACCAAGCTTGTCAAAGGCCAAGGCTTGGCTAAGCTTATGGCTGAGGAAAATTGTAGTCTACTAGACATAATTTGCATGAGCTTAAGTTCAGATGGAGAACAAATGGAGGAAGCAGTAGGAAAGCACGAATAGAACCAGTCTTTGGCTGAGAATTTGGCCACTTGTGAGTGGTATTCCAGTATAGTTCATTTCTTATTGAAGCTAGAAGTCCCTCCAGGCCTTAGCTCAGGACAGGCCAGGACCATTAAGCTCAGATTAGCTAAGTGTTGTATTACTAAGAACCTTCTTTATTGGAGGGACCGATATGGAATCCTCTTGAGATGTCTAGACAAAGAACAATCTATGGAACTTATGCACTATTTTCATTCTGGCATCTATGGAGGGCATCATTATTGGAAAGCCACGACCCACAAGATCCTGAGGGTTGGGTATTATTGGCTTGCTCTATTCTCTGATGTGTTTTCATTTGTGAAATCTTGTGACAAATGCCAGAGGTTTACAAGAAGACAACATCTAAAATATCTGCCCTTGAAGCCCATACACACCCATGGTCCCTTCTAGCAGTGGGGTTTAGATTTCATAGGGGAGATTAATCCACATTCCAGTGGCCAACACAGGTGGATTTTAGTAGCCAATGACTATTTTACCAAATGGATTGAAGCTATACCCACTAATAAGGCTGATCACCAGGTTGTCATGAAGTTTCTAACCGAGAATATTTTCACTAGATTTGGCTGCCCAACCAAGCTAGTCACTGATAATGTAGTAGCTTTTAGAGCGAAGGAATTGGTGGACATGTGTGAATCAATGGGAATTCAATTGGTGCATTCTACCTCATACTATCCTCAAGGCAATGGCTTGGTAGAATCATCAAATAAGAGCCTGGTAAGAATAATCAAAAAACTGCTGGAAGACAACAAAAGGAGCTGGGATTCCAAGTTAAAGTTTGCACTGTGGGCTGACAGAGTTACCACCAAGAAATCCATAGGGAACTCTCCATTCAAGCTGGTGTATGGTACTGAAGTTGTTTTTCCTATCTAATTGACCCTCCCTATAGCCAAGTTCTTGCAAGAGGAGCTAGATGAAGGACATGACATGGCAAGGAGGATGAGTGATTTGGTTGAAGTCTAGCAGATCAGGGAACAACTAATTGAGAAGTCAGCAATGCATCAAAAGAATATCAAGGGAGTCTTTGATAAAAAGGTGAAGATGGACAATTTTTAGGTTAGTGACTGGGTCCTCTAGTGGGATGCGTTCAAGGAAAAGAATGGTAATCATGGTAAATTCGACGCCTTGTGGACAGGACCTTTTGTCATTACTTAGGCTCACACAAACAACACCTTCATCCTTCACAATCTGGAGGGGGAAAGTGTTTTCGATGGCCCAATCAATGGGTGTTTTCTCAAGCTTTATTTTGTTTAAGGTTGTAAAAGCCTTAGCTTTGTAAATATGTTTTTGTCTTAGTTTTTATTTTTATCCAAAATTGACTCCATGCCCAATGAAACACTAGGAGGAAGATTTGATTTTGGTTTTATTGGAAAGGCAGTGATCTATAGTTCTTGAAACCTCACAAGGAGGCTTTCATCCCCAGAAGGAGCCAGTGTTAGCCCTGAGGTGCAGCGTTACTAAGTTTGAAGATTAAAGGAAGAAGATGGTTTGCTTTGCTATCCTGGAAAGAGCCCCCACACAGGCCATCAATCCACATTCCCCACACTTTCACTTACATTTTATCCTGCTCATATCTTAACTTGACCCTCACTTCATAACAAAACCCTCTTCCACCTTAGCCCTAAATAGATTAACCCAAAACCCCGAAAAACCTTGAAAAACCTTACCTTTCCATCCATATGCGCCCTCTACACATTTCTCAAGGGCATCATGTACCTTCGTACCCCCTTTGCCATCGATCTCTCCCACCAATCTGACAGCCCACATTTCAGCTGATCGACGAGATATGCTCGATTGATCTTCGTCATTAGATCACTCCCGCTAGATTTAACGGTTGTTGTTCTTATCGTTCGGGAAACCAGCAAGAGGAGTACGTGCTCGACAAAGGCAGTTTCTCTCTCTCCTCCTCCGCTATGTGGCATGCAGTGAGTGGCATCGGGCGGACTCCACCTTTTACCGCTTACAACCTGATAAGCGCCCAATAAAAACCATAACCACCCAAACCAAACCACCCCCCAGGCGCTATTGTCCAAGCACCTCCTCCGCCCGATAGCTATCCGATCTGTCCACCGAGATCCAACGGCTCAGACTTTTCTGCTCCCACCAAAGACCACAAGCCTCATGCAATCAATCCCCTCCGTCCATTTCTTCCGATCCAGTGGCCCTCGTTCATGATCACTCCTGCTTGTCCTTTGCTACCTTGCCATTACTCTGTTTGTTCGATTTAAATTCATACAACAACTACCCACTTGTCCTTTGCCATCCTTCCATTACTCTATTCTTCCTAATTAGAACGTCCAGCCGCCCATGCACATGATACTCTACTTCATAACAATTACCCGAGGAGGAAGGTGGTTGACTCTGTTAGTATTGTGATAGTCAGGCCACTGAACTAAATTAACAGAAAGTATGGCCGAATGAGGAAGGACACAGCAGGATACAAGCAAACAAAATTAAATAGTCATGGAGCCTCACTGGCATAATCAAGCTAGCCACCTAACAGGGTAGTTTTGTACCAGAATTAATTACCGTTTTCATGATGGAAGGAAAATTGTGTCCTTGTACGCAATCAAGTAGTTAAAGATAGTGGGGATAGATTAAGGCACCTGGAGCCCTAAAAAGCTCTAGGGCATTGTAAAGAGCTATAAATAGCTGAAAGTAAGATGTAATCAGGGTTCAACTTCTAGAGACTATAGAGACTTTGCTACTCAAGCTTCTCATCTTCATTCATCAGTAATATAAGCTTCTTTTGTTGTCATATGTCCAATATCCCAATTTCTCTTCTGTTCTAAGCTTGCACTTGAACAGGCCGTTCAGGTTTCTTTTGTGTCTAATGCCAAATAACTGTCATCTTATCTCTGCATTTATGTATTAGATTTGCAAGTTTCATTTACTTTCTGTAGCTGGCCATCATATGTTTATATATGTATATGTTGGTATGGTTAGTATTCTCCATTCATTCACCTAATCTACAAACTATTGAGCATTGGTAGTATAAAGCCTTGTAGGCTGAGGGTGTTCATGTATGTCTTGAGTAATAACATAGTCAAAGTGGTTATTCGGCTTGATCCAACCATTATTTATTCCAATAGTTCAAAGAACAATATTGAAGATTATATGTTACCAGGCATCTCCGAGCTGCAACCTAAGAGAGTTTCTTGGAGTGATAATAGGTCCATCAGAACTATTACCTGGAGTGAGTTTTTTTTGAATGCCATTTTCCGTATTTTTAATTTGATGACCCCATTCATGTCCGTGGCCCAATCTATTCCTAGCAATGCAAGGTATGGATTACTGTCATCAACAATTTCTATTACCTCGAAGTCGGTTTGCGTACTTACACCTTCAATGTCCACTATCACCCCTTGCAATCGTCCCATCGGTAAGATCTTTTGCTGGTTGGCCATCCATAGGTGAATAGGAGACCACTGTAGTGTGGGCCTACCCATGCGTTCCCATGTTTGCTTAGGCAACACATTCGCATCTAACTCTAAATCTAGGATGACCTGGTCCATCTTGTACTGGTCAATTTGTGCTATCATTCACATCTCCCGTCCAGTATGCAGAGCATGTTTTCCCAGTTTCTCAACTATGTGCGACTCCCTTGACCCTAAACACTTAGTGATCAGCTCTTGCAGTACTTTAATGGATTTATTGTCATGCAACAACTTCATACATGTCTCTAAAAAGGTGGTAAGCATAGAGGGATCCATTCTCGGCAAAATTTTATTCCTTCTACCTAGAGTAGAGACTTTTGTGAAGCTCTTTTGAGCTTCCTTAGACGTCTTCTTCACCTATTCCATATCAAAGTTAGGTTCCCTTGTAGGGGCATCATGACCCTTCTCATCTTTTGTAGGTTGTTTCCGTGCATCTCCCCCTGTAGCTGTGTTGCTCCTTAGTACCATGTTTATGCTGGGGTACTCTTCGCGCAGTTCCAACTTCATCATTTAGACGTTTTGAGTTGGGGTGGGCTGTAATACCCCATTTTCACGCATCTGGGAAATTAGCGTTGAACAGTCTACCATTTCATTATCAAACTGCTCACAGTATGGACACGATATTCTCGTATGGTTAGTACAATCGCAAGCGTAATGCCCTGGCCTGCAGCAATTATAACAGATCAGTTGTCTGTGGCCCCATCCAGGCCCCAAAACTCTTCCCCGTCCGTGTCCTTGGAATCCCCCGTGAGGCCCTGTGGCTAGGTCGAAACCCCGCGCCTCAGTCTACATTCGATAGGCTAGGGTCCTCTCCATCATTAGCTTGTAGCTTTGACAACTTCGCTCATCATGACCTACTGACCTACAAAATTTGCAATACAGCTATTGCGGAGTCTGGGTATACTTTTACAACAAGTGGCAGTTGTCTGTTGCATGCTTTCCTCCTACTTGACAAATCACGCACCATAGGGTAGGTGCTGCACTTGGTCCTACTTGTACCTCCAGCCTTAATGGCATTGGCCCCCCTCCCGCCAAATAATTTGCGAATACGAGGTAGTGGTCTTTGTCGTGACCTTGACCTTTGCATTTGATGCATCCTACTTTTGTACACGCCTCTAGTCGGGGCACCCTTTCTTGCTTCAAGCTTTTCATTTCTAAGCATAGGTTTTGTAGTTATGCGTGGATTTGCTGAAATCCCAACCTTGAATCCTGTATTGGAGTTTCATGCAACCTCATTGTTGTCTCCAATGCTTTAGCTTGGGTTGAGATCTTTTGCTATGATAGCGCTGTCCTCAAATGTGGTGTCAATGATGCCACAAACCACGCACAATGTTGTGCATCCGTCAGCATTATGTTTGCCTCATGGATTGTACTTTTAAATCTCTGATCTAGATCCCACGGGGTTTCACCAAGCATCATTGCGATCTCCTTGAACTCGATGATCAACTGCGTTTCCGATTTTGGTCGGTTAAATTCTTTGTTCAACACATCCTGAATCGCTGCTATTCTCGCATTCGAGTGATCGCTAGAGTACTTTATATACCACCTCAATGCGCGGTCCTACAACGCGCTCACCAAAGAAGCATTTTTAATGTTTTCATCTGTTACACCTTGGGCTTTCCATACAACCTTTACCACGAACTAGAATTGATCTGGTTCCTCATGTCCTATGCCTCTAAGTATCAGAAACTTGATCGCACCTGCCATCCCAACCCTAGGTGGTGGCGGTGGTGGAGTAGGTGAATATGGGTTGGATGTAGGTAAAGTAGGTGATGGCGTGGATGGCATTGGTGTTAGTGGAATGCACTGCCTTATCAATTAGACTGTGCTTCTCGAAGAGAACCCTGTGAGCTCCTCCTTGCTTTCTCACGAGAGTGAAATCAGAGGATTGTTTTCTAATCCTTCAGTCCCTCGATAGCCTCTTCCACTCCTCATTACCCCAGACATCTATGGATGCACATAACCTGTTTTTCACATAACAACATTTTAATCCAAGTATTCAATGATTTGATGTACTTACCCCTAGGTCCTTGGAGAAAGTACCTTTATGCTTCGTTGTAACTCATAATTGTGTCTATCATGAACTCGGTTATAAACCCTCCTATTATCCGATACAACCAGTGATGTACTTCCTGTGCGATTTTATCTTCAGATGCTTCTAGCCTACGCACCAATTCTGGCATCCACATGATGGGCTGACCCAGTCGGCACCTTCCCTGACTGTTAGCTAGCCTCGCGATCCACTCATATAGTTTTGTTGAGAAAGACGCGAAGAAGATCTCATGGATTTCTGTGTATATGTAGCGATCTAGCCACCTTTCCTCAGATATCCACAAGTTTCTGTTTTCTTGTACCACGAATTCATGAAGCTTCTGATCCAACCAATCTTCAAGTTCTTTCTTCATAGGGTTCCAATGTTCCAACATCAGACATCCCTTAGGCAGATCCCGGTCCCAGCAACAGAACCATTTGTTGCATTATTGGGCCCTGACCCAGGTTCAGAAGAGTTATTAGCCAAACAAATCACACAGCTACTAGCCATTTCAACAAAAACCCACAGAGTGTGGACTGAGGTCTCACCTGAGGTAGCAGGGGAGGGTGCTAGAACCAGGTTTCCGCACCCTTGGGATGTCTTTATGTTGTATCGAGGGGTCGTTGTTGGGTCCCTATAATACTAGTGATTACCCCATTACTATTGTAGTTGTATCCCTTATTAATATTGTTGTGCCCCTATTGTCCCCATATTGTTATTATTGTGCCCCATAGAATCCCTCTATTGTTATTTTTGTGGCTTTATAGTATTATTTTTAGGTCAGCTAGGTTATATTGTGACTCCTTAAACTCCTATATATAGAAAGGAGGTTTTGTCATTTGAATCATCTAAGAATTGCTCATTTATGTAATGTAAAGGAGGTTGCCCCCTGAAGAGGCTGAATCTAAGGCATGGATCTCTCTTTTCAATCTTTTTGTGAGCTAGTTTCATAACATTTGGTATCAGAGCTTTGGATTCTAGGGTTTCACTGCTCCAAACAGGTCATCGTGGCATTTTCGCTAAAAAAAATTATGCGACATTTCAGAAGCTAAAAAACAAACCCATTTGAGAAGAAATCACACTGAACCTCGGATCCAAATTTCAGAGCTTTTCGTGCTATATTTGCGGAGATATGATCTGAGGAAGTTAGTCTTTTTGCAGACTCCTAAATTACATTCCAAATAGGTGACTTGGGGAAAATCGTCATAACTTTCTCTCTGAGCATCGGATTGAAATTTAATAAGAAGGTACAGAAATAGGATAGAATGTAGTTTCTTTTATATCTTTCTCAGATCCAAAAGTCAAAACAGTGACTCGTGGCACATTGTACAAATTCGCTCTACTGAACTAGTCTATAATCAGGTCATCTTGGGAGATTGTGCATAACTCTTCCTTGGAGAATCCAACTTGGATCAGACTAGTGGCATTGGAAAGAGGACATAGAGGGCTACTATAGGTCACAATTTCAGAACTGGATGATCTGAAATTGCAGAGATACGTCAGATTCAATATCAAGCTTCTACAAAGTGAAGAAAGGTGTGTAGTTTTTTCTTTAATTTTTGCATAAGCTTGGTTTGAAAAATTAGTTTGAATCGGTAATTGATTCCCCGAGGAAAGAAAATGCAAACACTTAGTAAGAAACCTGAAATCTCTAGCATGACTTATGAAGAAGAGGAAGAAATGCAACATGATATATCAAAATTACGAGACCAAGTGCAACAAGTGTCACTTGCACAAAAAGCAACAGAATCTAAGATGGATGGTTTAAGGAAAGATGTAGAAGCTAAGATGGATGGTTTAAAGAAAGGTGTAGAAGCTAAGATGGATTGTTTAAAGAAAGGTTTAGAAGCTAAGATGGATGGCATGGAAGCTAAGATGAATGGCATGGATGCTAAAATTGATGGCATGGATGATAAGATGGAAGAATTGAAGATAAATATGAATAAGTTGCTACAAGAAATGGTCACTAATGGTGAAAGGGTAGTAAAGGAAACTCATGATGAGAACAAAAGAAATGTTAATCATGATTCCAAAGACTCTAATTTTGGATCGAAGACCCACCATATTCCAAAAATCGATATGAGGAAGTTTGATGGCAAGGATCCCG
Organism: Pinus tabuliformis; assembly: GCA_031772625.1. Taxonomy (NCBI): domain Eukaryota; kingdom Viridiplantae; phylum Streptophyta; class Pinopsida; order Pinales; family Pinaceae; genus Pinus; species Pinus tabuliformis. The sequence goes on along the minus strand of CM062817.1, from coordinate 1,736,841,006 downwards.
CAACATGGATATTACAGATGGAGCAATTTTTCGATCTCAATAATGTGTAAAACACACAAAAGGTACGTATTGCAACTTTATATTTGGAACCAAATCAGTTTGTATGGTATCAATGGCTTTGCTCTCATAAACAAATTATCACTTGGGCAATTTTTACAGAATAATTGACAGCACATTATGAGGATACAAAAAGCAACACTTTTTTTAGCCAATTGATAAGTCTCAAACAAAAGGGTTCAATAATGGTGCACATTGAGGAGTTCCAAAAATTGAACATAAGGGTAAAAAATATTCTAGAGGAGCATAGGATTGATGTGTTCATAGGGACTTTAAAGGATAATATCCAACATGATGTTCGCCTTTGAGAACCTGATTCATTAGAGAAGGCATTCAGGTTAGCAAGAAAAATGGAAAGCAAAATTATGGCAACCAGGAGGCATACCACTCACAACTATAAAATGGAAGTGTTGTTGCCCCTAGTCTTCCACAAACTATAAGGTTGGAACCACAAAAATTGAAAGAAAAAAGAGCAAAAGGGCTTTGTTACAGTTGTTATAGCAAATACACTAAAGGTCATAAGTGTGATGAGAAGAAATTATTCTACATAGATTGTGAAGAGGAAGAAGAAAAGGAGCAAGAAAGGTCAAAAAAAGAGGATATACTCCAGGTACAAAGCCTAGATAAAGAAGAAATGAATCCGACCATATCTTGTAATGCATTGGTGGGAATTACCACTCCTCAAACCATCAAGATAGAAGGACAAATCAAGAAGAAAAAAGTAATAGTGTTGATTGATTCAGGAAGTACCCACAATTTTATTCATTGTAAGGTAGCAAAAGAATTGAATTGCTTCTTATATCCAGCACCAGAGTGTCAAGTGATGGTTACAAATGGAGGAACAATAAATTGCTCTGGAAAGTGCCATAATATCAAGCTATCCATGGGAGAATATGTATTGACTAGCCCAATGATTTCCATTCCAATGGGAGGTGCTGATGTTGTACTAGGAGTCCAATGGCTACAATCCTTGGGTACAATAGCTTTTAATTTTCAAGAAATTTTCATGAAATTTTCTATGGAAGGAAAGGAAGTTGAATTAAGGGGTATTGCAGGGAAATTAGGAAAGATAATCATCTCTAATGGTATGACAAAGCTTCTAAAAAAGGCACAAAGAGGTGTAATTGCACAATTATGTTCGCTAGATGTTTCCACATTGGAATCATCTATTTCTCCAGATCTCCAAAAAGTCTTGGACAATCATTCCAAGGTATTTGAGACTCCCAAAGGTCTCCCACCTATTCGTGATCATGATCATGCTATTCATCTGATTCCAGGAAGTTTTCCTCCAAACATCAGGCCGTACAAATATCCCTATGCCCAAAAGAGTGAAATTGAACGTATGGTTGTAGAAATGCTAGAGGCTGGTATAATTCAACCGATTCAAAGTTCGTTCTCTACTCCAGTAGTATTGGTGCACAAGAAGGATGGATCATGGCAGATGTGTCCGAATTATAGGGAGCTCAACAAGCTCACTATTAAAGATAAGTTTCCCATTCCTGTCATTGATGAATTACTGGATGAATTGCATGGATCAATTTACTTCACCAAGTTGGATCTTCATTCAGGATATCATCAAATTAGAATGAATATTGAAGACATTCCGAAAATGGCATTTAGAACTCATGAGGGTCATTATGAATTTTTGGTCATGCCTTTTGTCCTTACCAATGCACCTTCAACATTTCAAGGTTTTATGAATTCCATTTTCAAACCATTCCTTAGAAAATTTGTGTTAGTATTTTTTGATGATATACTAATCTATAGCAAGTCTTGGAAGGATCATGTTGACCATGTTGACAGGGTGCTACAACTATTGGAGGAGAAACAACTATATGAAAAAAGATCCAAATGTTTCTTTGGAGTACAAGAGGTGGAATATCTGGGTCATATTGTATCTCATGAAGGAGTTAAGGTAGACCCTAGCAAAATTAAATCCGTTAAAGAGTGGAAAATCCCCACATCCATAAAGCATCTGCGAGGATTTCTCGGGTTGACATGGTATTATCGCAAGTTTGTTAATAATTATGGGAGAATAATAGCACCTCTAACAACATTATTGAAGAAAGATGCATTTTCATGGACTCCAGAAGCAACAAAGGCCTTTGAGCATCTTAAAGGGGCAATGTGCCAAGCATCGGTCTTAGCTACACCAGACTTCACAAAAACTTTTATTGTGGAATGTGATGCTTCAGGAAATGGAATTGGTGCTAGTTTAACGCAAGATGAAAGACCCATTGCTTTCGAAAGTCGTCCAATCAAGGGAAAGTTTTTACACAAAGCTATTTATGAGAAGGAAATGTTGGCAATACTCCATGCACTTAAGAAATGGAAACCCTACCTAATGGGAAGACACTTCAAGGTAAAAATGGACCATGATAGCCTTAAATACTTTTTAGAACAAAGATTATCCTCTGAAGAGAAACAAAAGTGGGTCACAAAGATGTTGGGTTATGACTTTGAAATCATCTACAAAAAAGGGAAGCAAAATGTGGTGGCAGATGCACTCTCAAGAAAGGATGAGGATGTGGAAGCATTGTTGTGCGCCATTTCTATTATCCAACCAGATTGGATAAACGAAGCAAGGAGGAATGGAAGAATGATGAAGAAGTGTGGGCACTTATTCGAAAGTTACAACAAGACTCCAGTGTGTCTGATACATTTAGCTGGCACAATGATTCGTTATGGTACAAATATCGCTTATACCTCTGTAAGAATTCCCAGCTAAAACAAAATATTCTTATGGAATTACACACTTCTCCTTTAGGAGGGCACTCAGGATTTTTAAAAACTTACCACAGGGTTAAGAAGGAATTCTTTTGGGAGGGCCTTAAATCAGATATTCAAAGTTTGTGGCAGAATGTTTGGTTTTCCAACAAAATAAAGTTGAAATAATTAAGACACCAGGTCTACTACAACCTTTATCCATTCCAAGCCAACGTTGGGAGGAGGTTTCAATGAATTTTATCACAGGTTTACCCAAGTCTGAGGGAAAGAGTGTCATCATGGTAGTAGTTGACAGACTTACCAAGTATGCACACTTTTGTGCATTATCACATCCATTTAAAGCCAGTATAGTTTCTACTGCATTTATGGAAACAATTCAAAAGCTACATGGAAACCCAAAGATTATTGTAAGTGACAGAGATCCCATTTTCACTCGAAATTTTTGGACAGAATTATTTTCTTGTCTTGGTACTCAGTTAGCTCATAGCTCATCTTATCATCCTCAATCTGATGGGCAAACTGCGATAGTAAACAAATGTTTGGAAGGATATCTTCGTTGCTTTGTATCTGATAAATAGACACAATGGGTCAAATGGTTGCCTCTGGCTGAATGGCGGTATAACACTTCCTTCCATACAGCAACAAAAATGACCCCATTTATGGCACTTTATGGATATCAGCCACCATCCATCACATCATGTTTAAGAGAAAATTCTAAGGTTCAAGCAGTGGAACATCACATCGAACATCAACAACATGTCCTCCAACTCTTAAAGGATAACCTCGTTCTGACATAGAATAGAATGAAACAACAAGCAGATCAACATCACAATGAAAGAAGTTTTAATGTAGGTGATTGGGTATTCCTACGGCTACAACCATATAAGCAAATGTCTCTCAAGCAAGCTAAGAAGGATAATAAATTATCACCAAAGTATTATGGTTCGTACAAGGTGTTGCAAAAGATTAGTACTATGGCATACAAATTGGAGCTTCTTGCAGCTTCTCGATTGCACCCAGTTTTCCATGTTTCATGTTTAAAGAAGGTTATAGGCAACAAGCTCCCAGTTCAAACAATATTGCTAGAACTTGACGAGGAAGGAAAAATTATATTGGAACCAGAAGCAGTCATAGAAACAAGAACTCGACAGTTATGAAATCGATCAATTTCGGAGTATCTTATCAAGTGGAAGAACTTATCCGTTGAAGATTCCACATGGGAGGATGAGAATTTTATACAGAAGCATCCAGAACTACTGAAGCGTTGAGGACAACACTTTTTTGAAGGAGAGGGGCATGTTGGGTCCCTATAATACTAGTGATTACCCCATTACTATTGTAGTTGTATCCCTTATTAATATTGTTTTGCCCCTATTGTCCCCATATTGTTATTACTGTGCCCCATAGAATCCCTCTATTGTTATTTTTGTGGCTTTATAGTATTATTGTTAGGTCGGCTAGGTTATATTGTGACTCCTTAGACTCCTATATATAGAAAGGAGGTTTTGTCATTTGAATCATCCAAGAATTGCTCATTTATGTAATGTAAAGGAGGTTGCCCCCTTGAAGAGGCTGAATTCTAAGGCGTGGATCTCTTTTTTCTATCTTTTTGTGAGTTGGTTTCATAACAGTCACGAACCATTTTGTGGCCTTGTGCCACTCTATATTATTATCGGGCTTCCACGTAGATTTGTGCAAGTGTACTTTCTTATTTTTATAGATCTGATCTTCTTGTTACAGTTTTTAAGCAAACATTTAACAATAAAACCCAGTGCGCAATTATAAAAGGATATAAACTCATATAACAGATGCATAAACCAGAACACAGTAGAACCGTGATACTTTAGAAACTTATCTTTATTAAAATATTCCGTTAATACAACCAGATCCACCCTGTGCACTTAGCTGCAGGGGTCCACGCACACAGTTGTAGACTCTACCAAGCCTCTACGCACGCAGCTGTAGAGCCTCTATCTATCTACCAACACCCTTGACTCGGACTTATAGACGTAGATAATACTGTCTTCACAAACCCATAACACCAAGATCTAAAACAAAAACTTCTCCAAAAACTAACCTCTAGCCATAGAGCCTTGCTCTATTTATACATTACCATGGTTCGCGGACCATGGGCAGGCTGACTCACTTCGTATTATTTTTCATTATTCTCGGGTGGACAACCCTTTGACTTGACTCATTACAATTTGCACTCTGCACACTTCGCAGAGTCTTTACTATACTTTTTCCCAAAATTGTGGACTTTGAGTCCCAAAACCATTACACGGGGCCTCCGCTACCCAACACATGTAGAGTGTCTCTTACTTTATAGGAGCCTTGGTTGAGTTTATTTTGAGTTGTAATTAATTAATTCAATTTAACTGAGTTAAAGTCAGTTAAACTAGTTCCAACTGATGGAAGAGCTAGTAGGAGGTTAGGCAGTGGGGTGTTGCTTCATGTGTTCAACCAATTAACTGATGATTCACTCATAAATAAATCATGCATGTTAGATCTGAGAGTTAGCCAATTGATATTGGAGTTCATGGGAAGTGTACTATCAGTTGTATAATCATCTAAATTGTACAATTGGTGCATGCAGTTAGAGGAAGGCCTATAAGGATTACACAATTCATATTGAAGAATTTCCCTAATTAATAGGGGGATAATTCCCAAGGAAACAATGCAAGGAATTAGGTACCTGGGAAAGCCAAAATTTGTTTAAGTATTGGACTAGGCTTGTCTAGGAAGCTGTGAGACAGATAAAGATAGTGCATAGGTTGCTCAGGCTTGAGAAAGTCACTGTAATCTTTTCATATTTTCTGACTAATGCAATATACAGATAGAAGGGGTTTTTAGTTGTGGCTTTCCCCAGGAAATCATTGTGTAATGTGTTGATTTAATTCTTTCTCTTGTATGCTTCATGATTTCTTGATCAGTTAATTATTTCTGTTGATGAGTAGAATCGATTCAAGTCTTTTGTTTTAGAAAATTACATAAGAAGTTTGAATCTACATGGAATTTCTACATTATGTAGGAGGCTAACTTAGCTATCTCAGCCACTTCTTCACAACTAACTTTGGCATTGATAAACCAAGATATAACTGTGGGAATATCATTCTCTCTCTCTTGGTTTATGTGTGCTTGACTCCTTATATTTGATAGCTTATGTTGTTTGGTTAGAGTGTAGTTTTCCATAAGGGTGTCTAAGATATATATATATATTTCTAAGTTGTGTGAGTCCTGAGACGACTGCACACTTAACCTTTGGATTGAGTAACCATGACCTAGGGGCATCTTAGTTATTAAAATCACATGGGGATTGCACCCATCTTGGGCTACACCAACCCTTAACATGATTTGATTTTTTCTCATGAACTTTCAAATCATTGACCTTAACACCACAGAGTGCCTTAATAGTACACCCATGCCACTGTTTATTCTATGCCCCATGGGAATAAGGGTGTCTTAATTAATTCAATTTAATAATCAAATATATTCACCATGGCTAACTGAAATATTTAATATTCTCATAGACTTTTAAACTTCTATCCTAAAGAGGATGGACCACCAACTAAGAGATGTAGGATAGCTTCATTAATGGAGGACTTAGACCACACTTAGGTTGAATGGGATAACCTTGATCCTCTGGGGGAAGATAGTTACTGTTGAAGTGAATGATTGATCAAGAGCTCAGGACCAAGTGTCGTAAAATGCTCGAAAATGAAAGTACTTAGAAATGGGTTGAACTTGAACGATCGGATAGAGCTCGTCCTCCCGATTCGGGTGCCGCAAACGGTTCGAAAAACGGTCGCCATATGAGAAAGTTATGCTAAAAAGAAAAATTGCCCAATAACAATGAAATTTTGAATTTTTTCAAAAAATTCAAAATAGAATTTTCTTTGGAATATTCCGTTATGGGCAGCAAATGGCAGGCTGCCACATGGCAAGCCCGAAAGCCGCCACGTGGCCTAGATGACATCAGCAGAGGGCATTGGTCATATTAAAATTTTGGTGGTAGAGGAGAGGTTTGAACCCATGACCTAACATGTAACAATTCCTCGTCTTACCGTTATACCATATGGTTGGGACTTGACAGATGGGTGGAACGAATTAACTAAGAGTTTTGAATTCAGTTTGAGCGAGGCCCAAATGGGGCCAGCCCCCCTTCCATGTAACCAAGGGCTGAGAACCGGGTGCCATGCTTAAACCGCCAGCAGAACAGTTAATTGTCACTGGTTATAAACATGTGGTCACATATCCCATTAAGCGCGGGTTAACAAACAGTTCCAACTCCCCGTTTTGCAAGCTATGCATAACCGCTGACTATTCACATGGTATTTAATATAACTGCAGTTCCAACAAACAATTACGGTTAGTTTGGCAGGTTTTTTGGTGGACCGCCAAATTTGGGCGATCCGCCATAATTGGTTGAGCTAACTGAACTTCCACTACAGTTAGCTGGAGTGATTCTAGGCCAAACTGGAGGAAATCTTCAATGAGCCATAACTTTGGCTAGGAAAGTCTTTTCTGGACGAATTTTTTTTTTTTGATTTTGGGTCTCTTCGATCTTCTGAAGCCATTGGCACAGGTTTCACAACCATCTGAGGTCGTTTGCAGGTGTTTTTGCTTCATGGAAGTTCTAGGAGCCACTAGGGCCAAATCAGTGTTAGAGCTGCATTGAGAATTGTGCAGCCAGTGAATGTGGAAAGAAGGCCATTCTTGAAGGTTTTCATCATTATGAATCCATTTCTACAGCTCTTTTTTCCTGTTGAGGCATTCTTCTCACTTCTTAGCTTCAGGGAAGCTTTCAGGGCCACTAGGGCCATTTCAGTGCTTGCGCTGTTTGGGGGCTGTGTTCATCCATTTTTGGTGATTCAAAATCCTATGTCTACTATTTTTGACCTTCTGAGTCTAATGGCAGAGGTTTCAGAACCAATTGAGGTCATATTCACCTCGAAATTCTCCATGCAAGTTTAAAGGGCCACTGGGGCCAATTGGGGAAAGTACTGTATAAGGTACAATTTCACTGTTTAGTGCTTGGGAAAGAGCATGTTTAGCTAATTCTTATCTTCTAATTCTGTATTTACAGTCAGATTTGTCTTTTGAGACATTCATATTCTTGTATTTACCTTTGTAGCATTTTTAATACAAGAGGACAAGCCTAGTTTGAGAGGCTTGGTCTAGCAGATGTAGCCTAGGAGGGGTGAACTGCTTCATCATTTTGATGCCTTTATTTGCTAAAGATGGTATGCTAAAAAAAACTGATATAAAGTGTTAAACATCAAATATACATAACTTTCATACACACATAATCACCTATACAACTGCAAAAAGTTATTTGTTTTATTCCGCAAGACATCAAACTTCAAGTATGTGTATGTCAATGACTTCTAAGTGTTTACTTCATTATTTCTTTAGGAAGAGCTTGTAGAGGGCCAGGTAGCCTCTGGAACTCATCCTCTCTTTAGAGGTGACATGTCCGGTGAATGCCCCTACAGTCTATCTTTGTATAAGAAATAAGAAGTTTTCACATTTTCAGAGGTCACTTGGAGTGTATAGATCACATTTGAAATTATGGGAAATGGATACCTTGCACCCTTAAACAAGTACATTCCATTTTCAGATCAATGATGAAAGTACGCTACCACACACCAACCCATATTTGACCGACCCTTTTGGCCTTGTACTTGTGCAACTAAGACCTTAGGAACCCCTTTCTTTGTTCTCTCATCATAAGTCTAGTGAGATAAGTACATCCACTAGGTGGGAAATGGGTCCCCTATCATCTTCTACATTGATAGTATCCTTTGTCATGTCGTCATTACCACCACTTAGTGTGATAGGGACCACTCCTCCTACTTTGAAAACACATTTTTCCTCTTCATGGGGAATTCCACCAGTCACTTTTGTGACCCCTACAGGTTTTCCAATTTTGTTTATATCTATGCCTTTGTCCAACTTTGTGTTTGGAATGGGGAAAAACCCTTTTCAACTAGTAGGAACTATGGTGCTTACTCCTATATCATTTATACATATGATTCCTTTACCTAGTACGAGAGTTCCTACTTTGGGGAACATGCACAAGGCATTGGGAGCTTGATAATACTGAGAGGGGAGGTTGAATCAATATTGTGACGATGGATCAATAATTACTAGATCTTTGCCTTTTTTTACAAAATTAACCATACATTTGAAAATTAGGGCCACTGCACTCAACATAATCATCTATAGGGCATGTTTCATCCTATTTTTATATTGGAATCCACAAAGGATCTATGCTCATCAACTAAATACAAAACATTGCTAAACCCAAGAATTCAATCTCCATCACATCTTCTATTCATTAATCACAAACAAAAACATCATAAAAACTCTCTCACGTACAACCATACATCATTGATAAATATACATGGCATCACAGTCATACATAGACCTCTCCCTTTGTTCATACATCAACAACTCAACAACAAAAAACAACACACTCAACCATACACTCTCACTCTAGCAACTACAACATACATAATGTGGCATATATTCATAACATACCACAACCTATACATGGTAGCCATACCTTCAAATATGTCAACCCTACAAACACACTATTAGCACATAAACATTCCAACACCAATCGTATATTTCTGCCCATACACTGTCTCTACCCATACACTATCACTACATCATTTAAGGATTGTTGTCAATATTCAGAATCTTGCACAAGATATCATCTATGGTTGTATTTTATAAGCTCCAAATCACCCATCTAAGCATACTCATGCACAAATCTCCATTTCTAAACTAGTAAATGTGAAGCACCTCTCTACTCCCACACGCACAACAATCAACTTTCAAAACTTTGCCATTCAAACCATAAAGATATAGGTACTTGATAATGGGGATGGACCTACCAACATGTAAGGGGATCTCCCCGATAAGAAGTCCCAATTAGACCTCCAACTGTTTGGTGTAGGAGTCCCAACAGTGGGTCATATAGCAATGCCTTGAAGGTGATTTCACATAGAGGCAAATAAGATAACTCTATTAGTAGCAAGGGTGTGACCGCTACGGTGAGTCAAGGAAGGTGCATGAGAGGTTCTAACACATGTGGGTTGAGATGAGTGCACCCCTTGGCAACTTGTAACAGTACTCGAATGGGAAGTGAACACATGAGCGAAGATGCATCAGAAGCTGGAAAGCAAGTCAGCTGGCAATCCAAAGTGATGTTTAAACCAATCAACAAATTTTAGAAAGATTCATACATACTCATACAGAACAGTCCATACATGAGTGTGTAAGAAAGAAAATACATATTCCATTTAGAGTAAACAAGATAGTTGGAATACAATACAACATATGCATGAAACATGTTGGCTCTTATTATATAAAGAAGTGTAAGTTCCAGCCATAAAATACATCAATGTACACCCGCTATCCCCAACAGTGGAACGTTACAACTACATCCACCTGCTCCTCCAAAGAGATGTACTAGCTCCGTGGAGTGGAGAAGCCAAGGCGTGATACAATACTATCCAATCTCTCTCCAAGATAGTCTTATAGGAAGCTTGGCTGACCAAAAGCCTATACAATGAGTTATGAGGTTCTATTTATAGCAAAGGGTGGGGTGACCCTTGACATTCCCCTTTGTGAGAGTTCATCTACCCTCATGACTCTTCATCTACTCTATGACTGTTACATCCAAATATTGACACTTGAATTTCCACTTGACATGAAGTTACATTACAATGCACATGTGCTCATGTGAGATGAAATGGCTTGAGCAAGCCATGCAAGACATCACTGACACTCGGTCTGTAGAGGTGATACCAACTCTTTGACATTCTTGTGATGGTGAAGGTTGTAAGCTGATGCCAAGCTTGGTCATCCGTGATGGTGTGCATGCACACCATGGTGACATCTTGTTGAAGTGAACTCTTGCCTCCATTGCAACCAGTGCACTGGTTCGGCTCCTTCATCCATCACATATACTAACATGTGCATGGTCTTCTTGGGTGCGGCTGAATTGACAACACACTGATGCATAGTGTTCATTCTGATCTTCAAGTGTGTGCTGGTGGTCATGTGCATCAACTTACTGAAGTACATGTTCAGCTCCAGTTGGAATAGCTTCTTGTCTTCACCTTGGTGAGTGTAATGAATGGGTTGGATTGCATGTGTGCACACAATGACATGCATGTCAATGAATCCCTTGCATGAGATCAACAACACTGATCACCATGTCTACTCTATGCCAGCTGCTAGGATGGATCTTTAACATTTATGGGCAAAGTTTCATCCGTGAGTGCATGTTGCACCCACTATTGTTCCTGTTCTTACTACAACTCATTCGTCTGTATGTGCAACTTCATGTTCTTCCCTTAGTTGCTACATCAGCACATGCAACTCTTTCTTTGTTCCATTCTCTATCCTCACACAATCTTCATGTTGTGTCATTACCTCATAGCCTGAGTCTCCAAAGTTGCTTTCATCATTAGTGGATGTGCTTGAGCTCGCAACTTTGTTCCGCCTCTGTGTTGTCAACAACCTTCCTCTTGCATTCGTTGCATTTGTTACATTCGTTGCATTCGTTGTGTTTTTTGCATTCATTGTATTCATTGCTTTCGTTGCATTTGGTACGCTGCCTTCAGCTGTTGTTCATAATGCTACTTGTTGTGATGTTGCTGCTGTCATATCTTGATGTCATTGTCTACGAACAACTTGATATATTCGTGAGTAGGCAAGCTCATATACATTTGATCGATTGCATCTCCAGGTGTGTTCTGAATGATGTTTTCAACTTTTCTCTCTTGGAAACCATTGTACCTGTATTGTTGAGAGGCAGATGAACACCTGCAATACCTGGAGACATGGCAACACTCATGGCAAGCAATATGTCAGTTGAAAACCAAAATGAACTTGAGAACTGACTTGCAACATGCCTGTGTGACTTATCATGAAGGTTGCACAATTTCGGCCGGGAGGTCAGGAGACTGACTACCAAGACTATACAAGGCATAGTCTGGGCTGCTAGGAGACTGACTGACTTCTGGAACTGCACAATGCACAGTCCAATTTGGCTGTTGACTGCTGGAATTGCTCAATGAAAAATCTCAATTGGCAATGGCTGCAAGCTCAGTGACTGCATTGTGTAATTTTCTGGGCCAGTAGTCACTGTCCCTCAGATATGCACAAAATAGTCCTAGAGGACAGTGCTTCGGTAGAAATGTGCATTTCATGAGAGGAAGATAGAGCCTTCCCTCTTAGGATCGTGCACTACTATCTTGGTGAGGCTCTTGGTGAGGGAGGGTCCGGGGCAAGGCTGCCTAGACTCACTGATGGGCAATTGAAAGCAAATGTAGAAGTGAATGCATGGCAAAAATAAGTGTAAGCATAAGTGAATGGTCATGCATGCAAATGGTGAACTGTAGATTCAGAAAACTGAACAACAAGCACGTGGGTGAGGCGAGTCGCCAAATCAGCAACCGTTCATGAAAAATAGTTTCATTCATGTGATAATAGTGATATGTTGATGAAAACTGAAAGGGTCCTAATAAAAGATAGTATGTATCAAAATGACAACAAGCACTCATTGAAATCAAGCAAGCAACGTTCATACAAAGTGAAACACAATAAGTGCCAGAAATGCAACACAAGTCATGGAAAGCGAGCTTACCCCAAAATTGCTGAGTTGAATGTGCCGACAGCTCCTAGATGTGATGTGGGATGTTAGAGTTGCAAGGTTGATGTGAGGAATGAGCTCTATGACATCTGGTTGATGATTTTTGATAACATCGAGGTTGTGATGCGCATACCACAAATCTAGGGAAAGCGATACTTGGTGGGAGGTTTCCGAAACGATTCTTGCATGTAACCTCCAACTGCTAAAATTAGATACCTAAAACAAGGGATGCCTTTGTATGCTACCTTAGGAGAAGTAGCGCATGCATGCGAGTAGGTTTTTCTTAGTCCTGGAGGGAACCGGTCAACTCAGCTGCACATGCAAGAGACTGCTCGACTGCTAGGAGAAAATGCACACTTCTGACTGGGAACTGGGCTGGCAGCCCAAGCGATTTGTGCAATTTCTAGGCAGAGCATCTGACTACTTCCCAGATTTGAGTAAATTATGGGCTGAGCAGCCCTACTTGGGAAAATTGCGGAATTTTCAGTGCGAGTGTTGACTGCCAGAATTGCGCAATTCTGAAGCCCAACAGGTTGCCAGTCAGTATTGTGCAATTTCTGGAGGGAAGGTTGGTTGCCCTCTATAATTTCACAATTTCTTGGTGGAGCTTCTCAGCCTGCAGCTGGACCAAGTCTGGGTGATCAGCCCGTGAGGGGAATGCATCGAGCTGTGATCGAGAGGTTGCCTTAGTGTAAGCAAAACACTAAAAATTGTGAACTTGACAAAGCAAGGAAAGCTGATGTGAAGGTTGGAAGGGAGGCTCCAAAATGAAGCTAAGGAAAAATTTTGGAGGGTGGTTGTAGCCGTTACAATAGTACTCAAATTGCAAGTAGCCCATAATCACTCAGATCACACCAAACTTAGTCACACTTTATTGACCCAAACATGTGTTGTCACTGCATTACTAGTGTACGCGACAGCATAATTCACACTCCAAACTCCTCGTCATTGACCAAGGGCTCACAAATACCCATGAACAAATAATGAAAATGATACTACAAGGCTTCATAATGAGAATGTGTGGCTGAATCAATGAATCGTAGGCTCCAAAAATGATATCAAAAGGCCCATACATGGCTAAAATATGACTCTCTTCAATGCATGCCTAGAAAAAGAAACTCTTCCTCCTATTAATGACTGAAACTATGAATCTCAACCAATACACGAAATGATGAAAATGAAAATGATACAGGGTTAGATCATGCACACAAATGTGCATGCATGGAAAAACTAAATAACTCACTATTATGGATGCCAAATGACTCTTTCTCCCAAACATTACTCATACTAGGGTTACTTCCTGAAACTAACAAAAAAATAATCACAACAAGCACATACAAGGTTGATTCATATCTTTCAATTCATGACTACAACCATATACATCTTCTGTAAAAGAATGAGTGAAAACAATATGAAACATAGTAAACAAGCCTTGAAACCCTATATGTATGCATAGCTCCCCCCAAGCTCACATAACTTTTCACCTTCTTTGCTAACAAACTTGATTGTGCATTTTGGCTCTAGATCACATCATGTTGCTACTACTACAACTCAAACTCAAGTCCCCACTAAGACCATGCAGGCCCCACATGCACTTCTAGAGTCTGATCTAAATAGATATGAGAATAATGGATTATAGCAGGGGCTAGCTTCTCCTACTTCACTTGCTAGTAATCCTTCTAGTTCCACACCTTAGTAGGCTACCTGTTGGCATATGCATTCTTCTCTAGTTTTCTGCGAGGCCTACTTATGATTTGTTGCTCCTTTTGCATGTTCTACTTTGAAAAAATAGACAACTTACAATATCTAGCCATGTGACCAAAGTTGTCACAAGTCTAGCATCTCATATGACTGAGATATGATGTAAGAGGGTAAAATATCCTACTAAACATGTCATATATCTACTTTACATAAGTCATGCTTCTACTCCTTGTACGATATCTACAATTAACCACTTGTGGCCAAATAGGTTACACGAGAAACAATAAGCATGAAATGAACTAGTATACTTGATAATTAGTGATCTCTTTGGCTACCCAAACTGTTGCACACTTTATTTAAACAATGTAAACTATGAAACGGGAACTGATACTGTTACCCGTTTCGTAGAGATAGCTAAAAAGTGACCTGATTTTGAAAATGGGTGATGCAGAACGCACATGTTTTTTCTAGAGCATAGTTTTTGGCACTTTAGTTTTTTTTATGTACATCACGTTTTAGAATGGTAGTGATTTTCATGCTGATTTTAAAAAGTGAGCATTCTGCATCACACTCCTTTCTCAAAAGCCCTGTTTTTTGGCTTTAAATTTTTTAATGTATAAAATGTAAATAATTATTTAGTAAATTTGATAATTTTTGAAGTGGTCGTTTTCTTCACATTTCCTTTTTTTTTATTATAATTTTAATTTTTTTTTTCGTGAGGTTTTTACTATTTTGCATTTTTAAATTAGAAGGTCGATATTTAGACTTTTCGATATTCTACATATTTATACATCCTTAATTAATTTTTCAATCGACATGAAATAATTGTTTCTAAAAAACAATATTTTTTAACAATGGACATAAAAATAACCATTTTTAACATAAATATAACTAAAAAACTACACGTTTTGATAATTTTTTGTTAGAATTGACATGTCAAAATCACAATTTTTATACGATAATTTTAACTAAAAATGGTTAAATAATAGTTTTTTCTATGAATTTCATGTCAAAAAAATAGTAAAAATCACTTTTTTTTTCAAAAAATAATGATTAACTTAAAAATCAATGCAAAAATCACATATTACCAATATTGAACGTATAACAACCATAATTGAGTGTTTATTCTTCTCATAAAATGTCAAAGTCAAAACATTGCAAAGCTTGATTTACAAGCATAACTTAAATTTAATCAACAATGTCACGTAATCCAAACTCTTCGTCCTCTAGAGTTTCATCATTGTCCTCTTCCACAATATTTTCTGTTTCATTTTGCTCATTTTCCTCTTCTAATGGGTCTTTGATGTCTGCAAAACTCCCAATGTATGTCTTTCCAAACATTCCATGTAATGGTGGTTGGGGTTCCTTTGCCTTTTTTGCCACACGTGATTCACTAAAGTCCCCTTTCTTCAACCCAATTTCTTGCATTGCATCTGGAAGAAATTGAAGAGCATTAATTCTTTGCTGAATGAAATTGCACTGTACTGGATCTTTTTCAATTGCAATGCAATTTCTTCCTTTTTGAAGGCAACATGCTAGTGTTGTACCTAATTTTCAAGCACAAAAGAAATAATGAACTAAATTAGTACAATGACATATTAATTAAAAAAATAACATATTGAAATTCAATTCCATATAATAAAACTTACCTGAGCCAGAAAATAAATCCAAAACCCAATCTCCTTCATTTGAACAAATGTCTATAAGATAGTTAATCAATAACTGTGGTTTTTGATAAATGTTAACTATCTCTCCTTTTGCTTCTTTGTCTTCATATGTTAGTTTTCTCACAACAGCATCATAACTCAGTATTTGGCTATGACTCTTTCTGTCTACCCGATTAAAAATCATAGACATATGGCTATCATCTTTTGCCCAACTATCAATATGAATGAACTCACAATCATTTATAAATTGTTGATCTTCATTGTGAAGAAGATTTGGCTTTTCCCTGTAACACGAAATAGTAAAAGTTAAATTAACTTGTACACAAATAAATTTTTCAACATTAATCAAATATACATTTTAAACGTCTTACCATGTAAGCTGCATCCTTGAATTTGTTTTCCCCTTGAAGCTTGACAATATCATTGCCAATTGTGTGTCTGAATGAAATGTCACAAATCTCCATAATGGTGATGACGTGACTTCTACAAATCCCGCAACCACTTTACTAAAAACTTGATAAGTATAAGGGTCACTATCATAGTCAATGTTTGGAATATTGAAACCATGGGGAATATCTGCAATGACTAGGGCATAATCCCTTTTAGGTATGAGTTTAGCAATGTCTTCACAGTCGCCTTGTATTACTTGATATTGAATAGTGTCTAGCCCATTCCAAATGAAATGATTAAGAGTTGGATCAAGTTGAATATCCTTAATACGTTGCTTCCTCAGTCTTTCGATCTTTATCTTTTCGATAAAGGTTTTGAAACTATCTGGCACTCCATTATCATCCTTCCTCATCTTTTATAAAATAAACAAATATATGTGTAAGTTATAAATTAAAAATAGTACACAGGTGAATAAAAATGAATGTATAAATCAAGATACCTTTTTAAATGCAAGATAAAAAGATTTTAATGTTGATGTAGAACTTGCATCTGGATAGTTGCGTATGACATCATCCCAACTATCTGCATTCAACAATCTAACCATTTGTTCTTGAATTTTCATGTAAACTTTGTGACTGCATAGATAAAGTAACAAAAAGTTAATATAATGATATGTATAACAAATACTACCAAGAACAACATGTTTTATTTAAAATATAATTATAATCTAGAAATAAATAAGAATATTTCAAGAAACTTACTTTTGAAATTCTTCAGACATTTCCTCCATTGATAATTCCCCTGACCTCACACGAGATAATATTGTTTTGACAATTTTCTCATCTTTCACTCCTTGCATCGCCCTCCAAGGTGTGATAGTCATATCGTCTGGAAGATGCTTCATTTCAGGAGCTAATTTACTGTTGCCACATATGAATGGCTTAGACTTTTTGACCTTCTGGTTTTTAATGGCAATGTCTTCCCACATGCCAAAAATCTCATCAATCAACCTCCAAACATCTCCAGTTCTAAATGCCAATTGGAAAATGTTATCAACACCTCTGAATAAATCACTATGTTTGTTGCCCTTTCCACCTTTTGAATTGGTTTTCTCTTCAATTTGATATCCTATTTCCATACAACATTCCTTTCGGAACTCTGCAGTAACTTTTGTCCTATCCCCACCACATTTTTCTTCAAATTCACTATGAATAAATCTAACCCTTTGGATGAAAGTCATAGACATCCTATATTCATTATCTAAATTATGATCCCATGCCACTAACTTTGCTTCTGTATCAGATAAACCAGCGTAAATGATACATTTCATTGTTTCAAAACGTGGGTTATTAGGATATTCCTCCATCAATTGTCTTTGAGCTTCTACAGAATGGTTCCCCCCAAGCACATAATAATTGTATTCAAAACATTTTGACTTATCAAATGCTTCTTTGTTGGGAACTTGAAGTGGATCAACAAGAAGCACATAACTAACCACATGAGCATATGGATTGTACCTCATCAATGTATTCAAGTTGTGAACATGCAGATGATGTGGCTTTCTAACTTGATATTGACATTGTCCTTCACTTGCTTTATAGGTTTGCCTGACAGTAAGCTGAAATGTGCGACCACCATCAATTAAGTTTCTCCTTGTCAAATTCTCTCGAATGACATTTTGTTTTGTTTTGATAATGCCATCTTCTAAATCAGCTCCTGGTGTAATGATTTCTCTGCTTTCTTTTGAAGTTTCACTAGGTTCTTGACTGCTGGTAATGACTGCTTCAAAATCATCAACTCTACTTTTCTTGGTCATAACATTCCCACCAGAGTTATTCTTGGGCATTGTTACTTTTGGATTTTTATGGCT
Organism: Pinus tabuliformis; assembly: GCA_031772625.1. Classification (NCBI taxonomy): domain Eukaryota; kingdom Viridiplantae; phylum Streptophyta; class Pinopsida; order Pinales; family Pinaceae; genus Pinus; species Pinus tabuliformis. The sequence continues at coordinate 1,736,822,924 of CM062817.1, read as the reverse complement.
CTTCTCAGTTCCAATGTCATCTTCAGTAATGACAACATATGTTTCATCGTCAATTTCAACTTCATCGTTCTCAAAAGTAACTTGTTTACCCTTGCTAGATTTATCCACCAGAGACCTTTTTTTCTGATTCTTTGGATGTAGTTTTGTAGCATTATCAATTACTTCATTTTGCCTCTTTTCCATATTTTCTTCTGACACTGAGTAAAAACTGCTGACAACTTTCATGATATCATTCTCAATGAAATGAATGCCTCCCAACCTAATTGAACAACTTTCAACGAAATTCTGCCAAACAAAATATCATATGTCAATAAAAAACAAAGTTAAAAAATATAGTGAGACACTTTAAAAAATGCAAAATACAAATATAAATAATAATACTTACGATGTTATCTGTCATCTCATTTACGATTTGACTACACAACTTTGTAGATACCTCGCTCGTGTCATACAATGAATATGATAGTTGGTATTTAACCCTTTCATGTGACTTGGGAGCATTTGTAAGTACGTAAACAACTTCAGTGTTCGTTACCGAACACATATCTACGACTCTTCCCATCACCTCAAAAATTCCACTATCATTCGGTATATCGATATATAGATATATATTCACATTTGTGCTTTCTCTTTCTTTCACATACCACATTCCTGATGGAAATTTCACCTCTTTCGAATTCTTCCAGTCTGAAATCATCTTCTTATCACTTGAGGCACTTGATAGATTTGTAGTCATGAGCTGAGGTGGAGTTCGTTCACCAATGTTTCTTTTAGATGCACCTTTATGAGTCTTTGGTCCAGAAAGATTCACTGAAATTCTCTTTGATGCCATTTTCCTGAAAAATAGAAACACATAAATCAGTAAATAATAAAAACATATTGACTTAAAGTAACAACGAAAACTTATCATAAATTTTAATCAACAATCGCCCCCCGCCCGGCAACCTCACCCACCCGCCCGCCTCACCCGAACCCCCCTCCGCCCGGGCTCCCAACCTCTTCCCACACCCGCCCACCCCGCACTACCTCACCCGCCCACTCCAAACCTCCTGGCGCCCTCACCCCTTCGGGTGCCCTCGCCCGCCCGTCCGCCCGACGCCCTCACCCAACCACCCGCCTCAACCGAACCCCCCTCAGCCCGGGCTCCCTACCTCTCCCCCAACCTGCCCACCCCGCACCCCATCATGCACCCCTCACCCAACTGCTCAACCCCTCCCGGCACCCTCGCCCGCCCCCCCACCCGGCGCCCTCACCCACCCGCCTGCCTCACCCGAACCCCCCTCCGCCCGGGCTCCCTACCGCACCCCCTCACCCCGCACCCCTTCACCTACACACCCCGCACCCCCTCACCCGCACCCCGCACCCCCTCACCCGCCCGCTCCTGCCTGTCGGGCGCCCCGCCCTGCCTGCCGGGCGAGGGCGCGGGCGGCCCGGGTGGCGCCTGCACGAGGGCGCCCAGCCCTCGTGCAGGCGCCACCAGGGCCGCCCGCGCCCTCGCCCGGCAGGCAGGGTGACCCTGCCTGCCGGGCGAGGGCGTGGGCGGCCCGGGTGGCGCCTGCACGAGGCCGCCCAACCTCGTCCAGGCGCCACCCGGGCCGCCCGCGCCCTCGCCCAGAAGGCAGGGCGACCCTGCCTGTCGGGCGAGGGCGCGGGCGGCCCGGGTGGCGCCTACACGAGGGCGCCCTCCCTCGTGCAGGCGCCACCCGAGCCGCCCGCGCCCTCGCCCGGCAGGCAGGGTCGCCCTGCCTGCCGGGCGAGGGCGCGGGCAGCCCGGGTGGCACCTGCACGAGGGAGGGCGCCCTCATGCAGGCGCCACCCGGGCCGCCCGCGCCCTCGCCCGGCAGGCAGGGTCGCCCTGCCTGCCGGGCGAGGGTGCGGGCGGCCCGGGTGGCGCCTGGACGAGGTTGGGCGGCCTCGTGCAGGCGCCACCCGGGCCGCCCGCGCCCTCGCTCAGCAGGCAGGGCGATTCCGGGAATCGCCCTGCCTGCCGGGCGAGGGCGCGGGTGGCCCGGGTGTGCAGGCGCCACCCGGGCCGCCCACGCCCTCGCCCGGCAGGCAGGGCGATTCCGGGAATCACCCTGCCTGCCGGGCGAGGGCGCGGGGGGCCCGGGTGGCGCCTGCACGAGGGCGCCCCCCCTCGTGCAGGCGCCACCCGGGCCGCCCGCGCCCTCGCCCGGCAGGCAGGGCGATTCGGGGAATCGCCCTACCTGCCGAGCGAGGGCGCAGGCGGCCCGGGTGGCGCCTGCACGAGGGCACCCCCCCTCGTGCAGGCGCCACCCAGGCCGCCCGCACCCTCGCCTGGCAGGCAGGGTGATTCCGGGAATCGCCCTGCCTAGCGAGGGAGGGCGCGGGCGGCCCGGGTGGCGCCTGCACGAGGGCGCCCAACCTCGTGCAGGCGCCACCCGGGCCGCCCGCGCCCTTGCCCGGCAGGCAGGGCGATTCCCGGAATCGCCCTGCCTGCCGCATGAGGGCGCGGCCGGCCCGGGTGGCGCCTGCAGGAGGGCGCCCCTCCTCGTGCAGGCGCCACCCAGGCCGCCCGCGCCCTCGCCCGGTAGGCAGGGCGATTCCGGGAATCGCCCTGCCTGCCGGGCGAGGGCGCGGGCGGCTCGGGTGGCGCCTACACGAGGGCGCCCCTCGTGCAGGCGCAACCCGTGCCTCCCGCGACCTCGCCCGGCAGGCAGGGCGATTCCGAGAATCGCCCTGCCTGCGGGGCGAGGGCGCGGGCGGCCCGGGTGGCGCTTGCACGAGGTTGGGCACCCTCGTGCAGGCGCCACCCGGGCCGTCCGCGCCCTCGCCCAGCAGGCAGGGCGACCCTGCCTGTCGGGCGAGGGCGCGGGCGGCCCGGGTGGCGCCTGCACGAGGGCGCCCAACCTCGTGCAGGCGCCACCCGGGCCGCCCGCGCCCTTGCCCGGCAGGTAGGGCGACCGTGCTTGCCGGGTGAGGGCACGGGCGGCCCGGGTGGCACCTGCACGAGGGCGCCCTCCCTCGTGTAGGCGCCACCCGGGCCGCCCGCGCCCTCGCCCGGCAAGCAGGGCCACCCTGGCTGCCCGCGCCCTTGCCCGACAGGTACGGTCGCCCTGCCTGCCGGGCGAGGGCACGGGCGGCCCGGGTGGCGCCTGCACGAGGGCGTCCAACCTCGTGCAGGCGCCACCCGGGCCGCCCGCGCCCTCGCCCGGCAGGCAGGGCGATTCCCGGAATCGCCCTGCCTGCTGGGCGAGGACGCGGGCAGCCCGGGTGGTGCCTGCATGAGGGCGCCCCTCGTGCAGGCGCCACCCGGGCCGCCCGTGCCCTCGCCCTGCCTGCCGGGCGAGGGCGCGGGCGGCCCGGGTGGCGCCTGCACGAGGGTGCCCAACCTCGTGCAGGCGCCACCCGGGCCGCCCGCGCCCTCGACCGGCGGCAGGGCGATTCCGGGAATCGCCCTGCCTGCCGGGCGAGGGTGCCGGCGGCCCAGGTGGCGCCTGCACGAGGGCGCCCAACCTCGTGCAGGCGCCTCCCGGGCCGCCCGCGCCCTCGCCCGGCAGGCAGGGCGATTCCGGGAATCGCCCTGCCTGCCGGGCGAGGGCGCGGGAGGCCCGGGTGGCGCCTACATGAGGTGGGGCGCCCTTGTGCAGGCGCCACCCGGGCCGCCAACGCCCTCGCCCGGCAGGCAGGGCGATTCCCGGAATCGCCCTGCCTGCCAGGTGAGGGCGCGGGCGGCCCGGGTGCCGCCTGCATGAGGGTGCCCAACCTCGTGCAGGCGCCACCCGGGCCGCTGGCGCCCTCGCCCGGCAGGCAGGGCGATTCCGGGAATCGCCCTGCCTGCCGGGCGAGGGCGCTGGCGGCCCCGGTGGCGCCTGCACGAGGGCGCCCCACCTCGTGCAGGCCCCACCCGGGCCTCCCGCGCCCTCGCCCGGCAGGCAGGGCGATTCCCGGAATCGCCCTGCTTGCCGGGCGAGGGCGCGGGCTGCCCGAGTGGCGCCTGCACGAGGGCGCCCAACCCTCGTGCAGGCGCCACCCGGGCCGCCCGCGCCCTCGCCTGGCAGGCAGGGCGACCCTGCCTGCCGGGCGAGGGCACGGGCGGCCCCGGTGGCGCCTACACGAGGGCGCCCAACCTCGTGCAGGCGCCACCCAGGCCGCCCGCGCCCTCGCCCGACAGGCAGGGTCGCCCTGCCTACCGGGCGAGGGCGCGGGTGGCCCGGCTGGCGTGCGACCCTGCCTGCCGGGAGAGGGCGCGGGCGGCCCGGGTGGTGCCTGCACGAGGGCGCCCAATCTCGTGCAGTCGCCACCCGAGCCGCCCTCGCCCTCGCCCGGCAGGCAGGGCGACCCTGCCTGCCAGGCAAGGGCGCGGGCGGCCCGGCTGGCGCCTGCACGAGGGCGCCCTCCCTCATGCAGGCGCCACCCGGGCCGCCGTCGCCCTCGCCCGGCAGGCAGGGTCGCCCTGCCTGCCGGGCGAGGGCACGGGCGGCCTGGGTGGCGCCTGCACGAGGGGCGGGCGGGCGGGCGGAGGGCGGGTGAGACCGAGGGCGGAGGGCGGGTGAGGCGGGCGGGCGGAGGGCGGGTGAGGCCGAGGGCGGAGGGTGGGTGAGGCGGGCGAGCGTCGGGCGGGTGAGGCGGGCGGGTGGGCGGGTGAGGGTGCCCGGGGGTGGGTCGGGCGGGCGGTTGAGGGCCCCTGGGTGTGGGTCGAGCGGGCGGGTGAGGGCGCCCGCGGGTGGGTGGGGCGGGCGGTGGGCGGGTGAGGGCGCCCGCGGGTGGGGTGGGCGGGTGTGGCGGGCGGGTGGGTGAGGGCACTCGTGGGCGGGTGGGCCGAATGGGCGGGCGGGTCGGGGCGGGTGGGTCAGGGTGCCCGCGGGCATTTGGGGAGGGTGGGTCAGGGCACCCGGGGGTGGGTGGGGCCTGCAGGTAGGGCGCCCGGGGGTGGGTGGCCCATCCAAAGGGGTGAGGTGCCCGGGTGAGGGCGCCGGGAGGGGTTGGGCGGGCGGGTGAGGGCGCCCGGGCCGGGCGAGCGGGTGAGGGGGGCGTGGGTGGTTCGACCGGAGGGGTGGGGCTGGGGGGTTAGGGCGCCCGGGCCGAGCCGGGCAGGCAGGTGAGGGGGGACGGTGTGTGTGGGCCGGGCGGGTGAGGGGGCCCGGGCCGGGCAGGCGGGTGAGGGGGGGCGCTGTTAAGGTGCCTGGAGGGGCTGGCGGGCGGGCGGGCGGGCGGGCGAGGGGGGGTGTGGAGCACCCACTGGTGTTAAGAAATTGAGGTTGACCGGGCCCACCATGCTCACGATTTTTCATGAAACTAATTTAATATGAAAGTTTTCAAGAAAAAAATTTAACTTACCTTTTAATTACGAGAATTCTTCGTTGATTATGTTGTTGATAGCGATTTAGCTGCTCCACAAATTCACGACCTCTTTCAACGATTTTCAGAAAACCTGGATGTGATGTTAGTAGTAGTGATATCATTTCGACAATAATAAATGAAGATATACCTTTGAAAAATCCATTTATTTGGCCACATAATGTGTCGAATGAACATGAGGAAGTAAACATTGTTGAACAGCAACAATCTCAAGGTATTATTAATTCTTCACAGGTAGAGGAAAGAGAGATGTATATTGGTTCCAAAAGATCTCGTGCACAACGTGAAGCCATGGAAGACCTTTATAGGGGTTCAGTACAGGATATTAAGGAGGGTTGCATGATTGCAGTGCTAGCAGATGGAGATCCCAATGGCTATCCATTTTGGGTTGCTAAAGTTATAAAGGTCTTTACAGAAAATGAGGATGTTACAAGTGTTGAAGTACATTGGTATGCCACAAATACACACCCATTCAATGGTGTGTATAAGCCAGAGATGGTAGTTGACAAAAAAAATGGCGGAAAAAGAAAAAGAAAGGGTACAAATGTAAATCACCGCCGCACAGACATATTAAAATTGGAGGATGTAGACATACTTGTTTATGACTTCAATTTAACAAAGAGAGGAACTCTTCACTTCAAGACGATAGAGATTCTGAAAAGGTTGTTACCAGAAGGAACAGTGTTGACATGGGAGTCACCTGAAACCAGTCGTAGATCTAGAAGAATTTTGAGACCTGAAATGTTGGGCATGCATGTGGACTCAGATGGGGCACTAGTTGATGAAAGAGAAGAATATGGAACATCTTCGTCAGCATCTAGTCACTCATCTGAAGATGTGAATTCTGATGGTGTGCCAGAAAACATGAGTGATTTTGAATAGTTGTTTAAGACAGTTTATATAACTGATGTATGCATCGTATCTTCAAATAAAATTAATGTTTTCCATATGGTGTTAAATGAGAAGTTATGAGGCATTTTTATGTTGTTGGATTATATGTCTTAGTTATGATAAATTTTATTGTTTAAAATATCTACAATGCAATATTAAATTAGAGATATAAAATATGTTTTATTCAATATACAAATAATGACTTTTGAATGCATTTAGTGATGTAATTTGTTCATAATGTCATGGTTTTTTTTTATTTTATAGTTGAAAAAATTTCAATTTTTTTTGTATCTAGCATGTTATGGTTGAAAACATGTTAAATTTATACTTAGGAAAGAAAAATGATATTCTACCAAAAACATTAGTGTGTTTTTTCCCGCATAAACAACTTTGTTTGACACATAGAAATTTGGTTTTATTAGCATTTTTTTTAAATACTGAAAATTGACCCTAAAAAAAAAATCATTGTTCCAGTGTCATCAGTTTCATTTTGAAGCTATATTTTGCACGAAAATTTCATAGTAAATTTTGTAGTCACTGCCAATTTTAAAACATGTTCAAAATTGATGCCTAAAAAATAAAAACATCGTTCCAGTATACACACTTTTCGTTTTGAGCATTGTTTTTGATGTTCTTTTGGGGTTTTTTGGCCAGAGTTCCCGTTTTGAGTTTATAGTTCCCGTTTCATAGTTTACATTGTTTTTATTAGATATGTACTTTTTTGTTCTATAGTTGGATGCAACATGTCCATAGTTGTGGCATATATTACATTTGATCTCATCAATCAAAGGAGAAAACAGGTTTTGACTCCTCCTTTGAAATATTCCAACATCAACTCTAGGGGTGAATGGTCTTCTACTTATAGGTGCTCTTCTAGGTTCTCTTCTTGGCTGCTAGATTTGGTTCTTCTTTCCTTTCTTGCTACTCTTGTTATTTGTATTACATGTCAAGGGCTCATTAGGATATGCATTTTTGTTTCCTCCTACATGTGAGATCGATTCTCCCTTCTGAAACACTAAACCAGATTTTTTTCAAGAGAGATCTTGTAGCATATTTGATTTGGTATATTTGTTGTTTGAATGTGTGTATGTCCTCAACTATTGAAGGCTATAAGTAACATCATTTCTTTTGAATCCCTCAAGTTTGCTTCACCAACTAACTCCTTCTTCAGTTAAGAGGTATGCTCCATTTTCCACCCTATGTAATTCCTATGATTGTATGCATTTTTTAGGGATTAGTTTAATCACACTTTTACCACACACAGTCTAGTTGATGTTGGGAAAATCCCATGGAGAAATATCTCCTTGTACCAAATTCATTTTGGTTACAACACTTTGTTCACTATAGGGCTAATTTGTTACATTAAACACTGCTCCTCTCACTTACTCCAACATTTGTCTTCACTTCAACAGTCAAACTCATTCTATTCAACTAAGATAACAACCTTTTCCTCAACCATAGAATTCACTACATACTTTTGGCACTCTATTTGGACGTGTTCCCCACACATATTACACGTCTTCTTCAAACTTCATCTTCATATTTCTTCGTGTATGGACCATAGACTATAATCTTCTTCACACTTCCTTTTTTTCTCAAATCGCCACATTGTCACATAAAATCCACACTTTATGACTACTGTATTGATGTATTTATATAGAAGTATCCAAATCTAATCCAACACCTCATAGAATTTTGATCTAGGAAGATGATGTGCCTTAGATCCCATTATGGGATAGTACCATGGAATTCCAAGGAACCATGGGACAAAACCATGGCCTTAGTTAATTTGGAACCCAAATAAAAAAATGCCATAGGATTATGGATATATGAATGCTAAGTTTTCATAAATACTGAACTTCAGGTGCTAAACCACCAAGCATGTGGTATGACCAAGTGTTGGGACCATGGTCCAAACAATTCTTTCAAAGGATTTAGAATTTTGGTTCATTTTTTAGCGAGGACATGCTCTAATCATATTCCTAGATACTAAATCATTGACTAGCTTAGGGTTAAGCCAACAAGCCCTCGCGATCATGTGTTGTGACTTCAATGATGTGAACAAGTATCATCCCCATACCTTGATACCCTTTCCTACCAATTGATGAAATTTTCAAACCAATTTCCAATAGCTAACAAATTTTTTCCCATCATACTAGGATACTGTATACCAGGGTGCTGCATCATGCTATTAATTTCGATACCGTGGTACACCGTATCACTACAAAATATTTCCCCATGCATATATCCATCATGAGATAGAACCATGACAATCCATAAAAAATAGTGGTATTCTCCTCCATATTGGAATGAGTTTGATATTACACAACCCAATACGATATGCACAAGGCCCCAAGAGATGATCCCTTGACTCATTGTGACCATGTTGGCCTTTTAACCAAAAATAATAACAAGAGAAACCTTGGTTATATCAATCTTATCACAAGTATTGATAATTCAGGGTCTACCATGTTAAACCACCATGGAACAATCACTGTCCATTGTGTGGGTTCATTTTCCATGTAATTTTCCATGCCATATGTCACCTTCTAACATTTCCATGTGCCACTTACCGAAGCTCTATTGGCTTACCAATTTTTTTTCTCTACAATGTGTTAATTGTTGTTGTAGCCATATTCTTAGCTATGTCACATATCATCCATGTGGAAATGACACATCATATCATTATCGTGTCATCTTTCTTTCCACATCATACCATATACTATCATGTTTGTTTCAAATTTTATACAATATTCGCTACGTGGTAGTTGGATATGGGACCTACCATTGTTGTGTCACACTAGATCTATGCTCACATCATACTAAGATGCTCAATCAACAAAGAATCTGATGCATGATATACTTAACATCAATAAATCCATCATATATATTCTAATCATGTTTATTAATTTAAGTAACCATATCGATTCAATATAACATCTAGTATTTCAGTCTTTTGAGGCCCCAGTAATTAGTTATTTAACCAGATATATAGATATCTATATTAGTGTTCCCACGAGGGCCTATATATAAATGTAGACCAAATATAGTCCATAGAGTTTGAATATGTGGGGGTCTGGATAACTTGGGTTTTCCTACTCAAATTTTTCCCTTCAACCACCTTGGACTACTTTGATCTACCTTTTGACCACCTGGATTTGCTCACTTAATATTAATAACATTGCATTCAATGACTTACTAAGCTTCCTTTGACATCAATGAAAACAGACTTCCAATAATCTCCCCCTTTGGCATTGATTTCAACATTGGACATAGTGTAATTTTTAGAAACCTTAAACAATATTGTGAGGGGGGAATCAATATTTTGCTCTATGATGAATTTTACCAATTTTTTCTTTTTGTAGATAAACCACGATTCATTCATTTATTAACCAACAACACATTAAACATTAAATATCATACCATGTGAATCATATGAGCATAAGCAAAAAAATCATAAGAGTAATAATGTGCATCACATCAATCATACACATGAGGACACAAGATATAAGGTGGAAACCCAAAGGGTAAAAAACACCGTTGGATGATAGTCTTAATTTTCTTCTTTTATTAATCTAAAAATCTTCTTTTACATCTGATCACTGGCCACCACCAGTGTGCAATCCATAAATTTCCTATCATGCGACCTGCTACTTGCTTCAGACCACTACTTGTATGAACTTTGCAAGCCACCACCCGTTGGAAGTCACCACTCTCAACAAGTCTCACCCAACCACCATTGAACTATCCAAACACCACTCGATGGAAGCTACCATTACCAAGTTCTTAGTCCACCACCTGAAGGATGCCACTACACCACTTTATTGGCAAGCCACCACTCGCCATATTTAAGACCCTAATATTTGAGCTCCTTTGTGGATCAAATTTCAAAATATTTCACACTATATTCATGCAAACACTTGGGAGCCTCATTTTTTCCATTTTCATACCAGACTCATAATAACCTCTATTATCATCAACTAAATACAATCTACAACATAATGACCAATCTGCATACAAAACTCTGCAACATAATCTCAGCCACAAACAATCTCTATAAAAAAATATCAACCAATACATGAACCCAACATCATCAATATGTTCAATAAAATCAAACCCTGCAACAATAAACAATGACAATTTGATCTTCACACTCAATGATCACTAACAAAAATAACAACCATACAAAAATCATACACTTAAGCTACAACAATACATTCTCCAATAAAACCCTCGCAATACAAACACATCAACAATCCAAACTTTGATGTGGAGTCTCTAATGCAACAACTATAACAATATCTTTCCTTTCCGTATCAGCAACAACTGGGACCCATAATCTGCAATGTTAGACATATATATCTAAATATGAGCTATGACCTGCACTCTAACTCTGCAAAAATGTAGCTAACATTCTCTTTAAATCCCACATTATATAACCCCCTCTACTTTAAACTTCAATGTTTTATACTTAATGGAATATGTAGTCAATACACACCAAAAATCCTCATCGTCTTTGACTTGATCACCTTCTAGATGATGATTAAATGAAGTTGACTTTCTCCACAAAAAAACATGAGAAAAACCAAAGTATATGCCATTTGAAATGTCTTAAGTGTGCACAAAATATGGAAAACTGAGTCTCAAAAGGGTAACATAGGTAGTCCCATCAGGAAGTGCATTACTAACACTCTTAATACACCGAGAACTTGTGTTATAATCTTGTTTGTCTATTGCAAACATGTGTTAGCCTAATTTTAGCCGAAAACTTAGTCACACCTGCTCCATCTCCTCCTGGACCTAATCATCTACACCTGCAAACATCTTGCAAGTCTATAGATCCTTTGAAAGCTCATGTCAAGTCTTTGAATCAACATTTCAAGGCATCCAACACTACTTAATTAATCATCGTGTCAAGGTCTCCATCCTAGTTGACATCAAGGCCAACACAATCAAATCTACAATTGATTCCTTAGGTAGACACCTAGGTTGACATCATAAGTTGAATTCCATCAATAATTGACTCCACAATTGAGTCCTTATTCAAAAACCTCTGTTGTTTCCAAACACCTCTATAAAATAATAGGCTCACGAGGGCCACTACAGCTAGGTTGACATCAATGGAAACACCATCAGACAACATGTCCAAAATGCTCCCCCTTTGGCATTGATGTCAAACTACAACCATAACACTAAAAATGATCTCCTAATCCTCTTGTGGTTATCAGTCTCCAATTTGAAATCTGTTGTACACCCTTTGTGTTTCGTAAAATTGTTGTACTGTAGAGGTTTTTGGTTCAGGAGCTAAAAAATGAGCATTTTTGGTTCATGAGAATTTTTGGTTCAGATGAGGACTATTGTACTTGGAGCATTAGATAAACAAAACATAAAGGAGAAAGAAAAAGAAGGAAAAGCACAAGAGGCAATGGAATGTGGGCCTTGCCCCCAATTTTAAAGCTAATGGTTAAGCAATGGTTACTTATCAAGAAAATCCACATCCATGTCTATTTAAAATAGCAACAAGAAAATCCTAATTTAATTTGTACTTGAATTAAATTGGGAAATAAATCAAAATTCTATTCTCATAGCAACTTGTAACAGTGAACTAAATTAATTTGACATAGTTGGCTCAGTAAATTCAAGTTGGGAGTCTATCTAGAGTCATGTACATTGATCCGTAAATTTTAGGGGTCTAGGTTGAGTTCTTTTGAGTTGTCATTAATTAATTAATTTAGTCTCAGTGAGTTAAAGTCAGTTAAACTAGTTCCAACAATTGGAGGAACTAGGAGGAGGTCTAGCAGTGGGGAGTAGCTTCAGTGCTCAATCAGTTAACAAATAATTCACTCATAAATAACTCATGCATGTTAGTTCTGATAAAGACCCAGTTGAGATTAGAGTTTAGGGATAGTGTACTATCAGTTGTATAATTTTCCGAGTTGTATAGATGGTGCATGTAATCAATAGAAGACATATGATGGATTGCACAGATGTGGTGAGGGATTTTCCCAATTAAATATGGGCCAATTGCCTTGGAGATTGTCCAAGGAAGTAGGGGCTTGGCAGGAAGTAGATTTGGTTAATTGCTGGCTTGAGTTGGTTTGTGAAGTAGTGAGATAGATTATACTTGTGCAGAGATTGTTTAGGTTGAACAAGCATTTCTTAGATATTTTGGTAAATGTAATATATATAGTTGGGGTTTTGAGCAGTTACTTTCCTTGGAAAAATATTGTGTTATGAGTGATTGAAATTCTTCCTTTTCTTCTTCGTGATTTCATCGATCAATTTTTTTTTCCACTGATGATTAGAATAGATTCATGTCTTTTTCTTTAGCATATCACATAAGCAGTTTGAATCTACTATAAAAATCTACATGGTAGTGGAGATGAAGTTACTATAGAAGAGGAGAATACAATTTTTTTGTGCAGGTGAAATTGAATGCAGTTTCATACTTCAGGGTCAACAAGATGTCATTCTACGATTTGAGACTTGAGTATGCCATAGAGAGAAGCTCAAATTACATAGCTTGGAAGGATAGGGTGGGGGTAGTGTTGGAAGACAATGGACTGAAGGAATTCATATATCATGATATCTCGAAGCCTCCAATATATGATGATAAAGATATGGTTGAATGGAGAAAGTGTGTGGAAAAGGTGAGAAGGATTATCCTAGAAGGAGTTCGAGATCATATTGTCTCGAATCTCCATGGTAAGGAAACTCCATTTGCAATGTGGACAACATTAATGGGCATGTTTCAAAATAGTAGTGACCACAAGAAGCTGGCATTGAAGGACAAGCTCAAAAAGATCAAGATGGAAAAGGGCGAGTTAATTTTGAAATACTTGACCAAGTGTTGTGGCCAGCAACAACCCCCCTTCTTATTTAGTGTTATTCCTAATACTAAATAAGTGGGGACCCTTAGTTAAAAATTTAAAAAATCAAAATAGTGCTTAAATTTCCTTTTCAAATAAAATTACCATCATAAGCTTAGGAAATATCGCATCGCAAAAAGATGACAGAAGACCACCTTACAAGAATAATTCCAACATTTGCGAGATCGCGATACGCGATAATATCACATCGCATGCAGCAAATACAATTTACATTGAAAAGAATTTTAATTTGCCGATATGCGATGACGCCGATCGCAAATCGCATTTCGTAGAAAACAGGTTAACAAATTTTATCATATATAACGTTCCTGCGAACTGCGATATTGTGATTTCACAATACAGGCAACAATGCGACAATGCGATAATGCGATGTCACGAGCAATCAACTTTACGATGTTGCGATCTGTGATATTGCGAAGCAAATCGCAAACTCGCTCCATCGCAGATCTTTTGGGTGCATTATTCAAGAAAAGTATTTTCCATAAGCTTACACCTGGTTATGCACTTTAATGCTAATAAACGAGTTAGTTTCTAGTTATTAATGGAATATGGGTTCGTTCTTAACGAAGAATCATCTCACGTAAGGTGGTATACTTGATGTGTCTATGGCATTTAAAACTTTCCCATCACCCTTTCTTGTCATTCATTTTCACTTCACTTGTGAATTGCAGGAACGGAGAACAGAGGCCAATACAAAGCAATACGTAGGATAAAATGGGAAACTGACCTCTGAAGAAAAGGAAATGGTGCCCTTGTATACAGACATGGCCTGTAACAGAGACGCGAGAATTTCTATGTGGGAAGGCATGTATAATCTGTTCGAAGAGGAGAATCCCAGAGTAATAGAAGTTACGGCTACTGAGGGCTCAAATGGTTCTTCAGAGGCATCCATCACAGAGCTAGCTTGCTTATTCTTGCACCGGATAGCAGCAAGGCCCAAAATTCTCCCATACACGAATATGGTCAAGTGGACACTGGACAACGTTGATATCAAAAACAGACAGTTTAAAAATCAAGGTCAAGAGCTTATGGAATCATTATTTTTACAAGGTTTGAGCTTTATATCTGCTAAAAGGAAAAGGCGCAAAAGGCGAAAAATGCATCAAGGAAGCCCGGATCAAGAAACGGAGGCAGTTTCCGATGCACGATTAGCGCTTAGCGCTAATCACGCATCGCTGAGAAAAATTTCTCAAAAAGGAAAGCTACTAATTGCCCAGTCACCTGCAAGCCCCGAAAATTGCAAGAAAGCAACGATTCAGACAGATTGGAAGTAGAAGGCAAAAGAAAAGGCAGAAGCAATCCAAGGGTTAACCAAGTTAAACTGGGATCATTACTGGGCATACTTGGTAAAGCCACATATCCAATGGATGACTATTGAGTGCATCATCAATTCGGCCGAAAAGATGGTGCCAGCTCTTGTCAATTCTGTTTTCTCAGCTCAACTAAAATAGGAAGTCGGCCAGCCGACTCTTCTCAAACAGATGATTCATGCGTGCGATTTCAAGGACCAAATACAGAAGTAGTTTAATTTTAGATTCAATTTTAGCTTTAATTTTGTTTTATTTTCCTGAAAAGAGGATGGTCATTTAAACTGCATCCTACATTTTTGTAATAATTTATTTTTAGATTTAGTTAGTAGTATTTAAACCCTTCTCATGCATTTAGAGAAGGGTCCTGAAATTTATCAAAAACTTATCCCCAGAACATGCACTTCTGTACCCTCTAAGGAGGTTTTGATGAATGAATGGAATAGGATTTATTGATGTTTGCATTTGATATCTGCTACTGATGTTGCACTTTTGTACTCTTAGTGGATATTTGATCAAGAAGAGATAAATCGTTATCGCTTGAAGCTCATGAGTAGGACTAGTTATAAATGGTATTTCTATCTCTTAACTATTTCTGCCTTGTGTTAGAGTGATTTTCAAGTTCAGTTATTTATATATTGATGTATGAATGCCTGAGTTATCATTTGGCACTTTTGTACGGTGATAGCTATTTATTTATGCTTAGTGTATGAGTAGCTTATTATGCGATATGTTTTTCACAATTGTTTTGTCTAACTTTTTATACGAAGTGGTTAATCTTTATTGAATTCTTTTCTCATAACAGCTGAATGATCTTTATTACCAGTTGTTGTTTGAAATCATTTTAGATCACATAAAGGAAAGATTACACCTTGGGTTAGTGTAGATTTAGTTATTTTTGTTTATTAGAATATAATTTCCTTATTATTAGATTAGAATTAAAGTAGAAGTATTCCATTTAGAAACTGTTAGATCAGAAATATCAATCTTTCTCACACACACACTTAAACTGGGAAACTGGTCCCATATCCCCAGTCGGACCCGCTATACCAAATGGAAAAGGAGCTGCCAACCAATGTCCGGACCGGGCGGGTATCCCCCTTGTTGTAGACCCGATTTTTGGGGCTTCAACACCAATTTAACCCAATGTTGATATAAGCTTGAAAGTTCAGGGTTACTATTGCAGAAGATGATATGGTGAGCCTATCACTTCTTGGACTTCCCAAGAGGTGGCACAACAACCAAAACTTAGTTAATGGGAGCTAGAAGCTACCAGAGTGGGAGAGATTATGGTCTAACTTGGTACAGGAATAGAATCAGGGGAACACTAGAGACAAATCCTCATCAAAGCATGATGATGAGGATAATTGTGCCTTAGCTGGCATTAACAGTGTTGGGACCGCCAACATGTCAAGGGATCTTCCCAGTAAGAAGTCCCAACTAGACCTCAGACCATTTGGAGTAGGATTCCCAACAATGGGTAGTAAACTAGTGCCTTGACTGCGGTAGCATGCATAGGTGAGTATGATAACTTCGTCTAAAGCTAGTGTGTGACCTTGAAATGAGTCAAGTGAGATGCATGGGGGTTTTATCACATAGATGGGAAAAGGAAGTGTGTCCCTTAGATGCCTACAATAGTACATAGCTTGAAAGGAACACATAAGCAGAATGACATCACAAACTGGAAGTGGAATAGTCCACAAACCAAAGTGACGAATGTTGGCTTGATGGGTCCTGACCCAGGTTCAAAGTTAAGTTTTCCAAACAAATCCCTATACTACTGGCCCTTTCGGCATCAATCCATAAAGTGCGAACTGAAGTCTCACCTGAAGTAGTATAGGGGGATGTTGGAACCAAGTTTCTGCATCCAGAGATGGTTATGATGTCGTTTTATACCCTAACTCTACCTTCGTGTAGATCAATAAGCCTTTTAGGGATTATCAATATACTTCTCTTAATCACCCTTAGACCTTCGCGAAAGTCTATGACTGTCTTTCGTGGACCCTAAACAGGTGAATCTACAACTTACACGCCTCTACAATCACTCCTAAGTCTATTATTACCCAGATCGGCTTAAGTATCTAATCACTTTAACATGCATTAAGATATTTTTCATGTAAATAGATATTATGACTTGTGTTTGTATAACAATGTAAAACATACATATTTGCACATCAACACAGCATTAAATCATAAACCTATTATTCATTATCACGTAGTCACATTTATTCATAACATAAGTAAAAGGGACAAAACATAGATATTTCTGGAACAATCTCTTTACTAATGCTCCAGATCTTCTCACAGACTCAAATGACCCTGCGCACTCAACGGCAGGAGTCTGCGCACTTAGCTACGGACTCTACTCTAGGCCTATGCGCACACATCTGCAGAGCCTCTCTTCACTTCTAATGACCCATTACATCCATTCTTCACTCATGAACTACCTTAGACTCTCTAAGACTCTCCTTTTTATACAATCCCATGGTCTGTGGACCATGGGTAGATCTCCAAAACTGACACAACTTATCTAAACTAAGGGTGAAAAACCATTTTATCTTTAGACATCTTCATGCTCCGCAACCACAAAATGTGGATACTTTACATTTCTTTACACAAAATTTGGGCCTTCTGCCCCAAAACTTGGGTGTTTAACCCAAAATTGACCACCAGGGGACCCGTTCCCAATAGGCCCCCAACATAAACATGGTGACTTGCCCTCGAGTCACTTGGCTAGTGCAGAGATATTATTGCGCAGATCTCCTAGATCAACCTAAACAACTGCTACCTCAGTGTCGCACTGTGTTGTTTCCTGCTTCAGCTCTTCAACCAACTGTTTTGGCACTAGCCCTGTGCTAGCAGTCTGTAGCTTCTACTGAGTCTCCTGCAAACTGGCCAACTTTCCTTCAATGTTGGTCATGATCTCATAGGCCTCATCTAATGAAGGCTTCAAACATGCCTTCAGCATGACTTCCTTGTGCTACACTGTGTCTACTTGCTCCTTTAGTGCCTTGGCCTCCTACAGCTTCGCGAGCCTTTGAGTGATGACAACAGTTCATATTGTTGCCTTAACCTCATCGTAGCACTATTGTAGTTCCCAGACTTCTGTCAC
The DNA here is from genome assembly GCA_031772625.1 of Pinus tabuliformis. Taxonomy (NCBI): domain Eukaryota; kingdom Viridiplantae; phylum Streptophyta; class Pinopsida; order Pinales; family Pinaceae; genus Pinus; species Pinus tabuliformis. The sequence continues at coordinate 1,736,805,402 of CM062817.1, read as the reverse complement.
CAACCTCTGTACATTTGGGTCCTCTTGTAGGTTGGTGAGGACCTCGAGCGACTGCTCAAAATGCATCGTGCAATCCATCACTACACTTGCTACCACTGCTACTGCATCTGCCACAACAGTCGTGCACTGCTCCCTGACTTCTAGCGGAGTCGAAGGCTGGGCATTCAACTACAACTCCGTGATCTTAAGATTCAGCTCCAGCTAAACCTCGGACAGCTCTATGTGCGCATTGTGCACTCCCGCAGTGAGTTTTTGAATCTGCACGTTGACTGGCTCAACCTTGGGGATGTCTATCTCCGAGACAGTCTAACATGCTTCATCTACAACCTTAGTGAGGCACTAGTTTTTCTCTGTGAGGTCAGTCACAAGGTTGAGAATGCAGTCGTTTTGTACTACTATCTAAGTATTATTCACCTTTTGCTCGCTGATCACTTGCAAAGCGTGTTGATCGCGGGCCCGAAGCTCAGCGATCACACCATCCTACAAAAGATAAAAAAATTCGCTAGGAAATGCTGCCAAACTAAGGCCCATGCCCTTGAGGGCTCTGACAATGGGTCTGTCAGTGTTAGTCATCATTATCAATGCTCCATCTGGCAGTATTATGGCTCAGGGGTCCCTAACGCACAACATCTCCGTGGCTTCAGAGGTGCTAATGGCTACACTGGTGGGCGCCATGCTAGTCTCTATCTGTGAAGCATGGATCTGTAGCTTGCATAGACCAGTGTGAATAGCACCCAGCGCCTGCTACTATTGCTACTCGAACTACTGTAGCAGTTCTGTGGTGGCATCCCGCACCATATCCCCTATATCATTCAAATCCCCATCTGTCAGGGTGATCAGATCCAAAGACGTCTTGCTTGCTTTGGACTTCTTCTGCGGTCCTATATTTTCTGGACCCCTAGTGCATTTGATACGGAACATAGTTGTTTCCAGGTCTACTCCTCCCTTCTCTGTCAGTTCATCTGCTTCTTCCTCTGTCTTTGGTGAGGGAAATTTCTCTTTGTCAGAGACATGTTCCTCTCCTCTTGTTTGTCCTTCCTATCCTCCTGCCTCCTATGCAGCAGCACGCTCTGCCTTAGCCTTAGCATTGACCTCCTTTTTTTTGTTTCGTGGCTAGCTTCTCCATATTCATCATGGCTTCTTCCTTCATTTGCTGCGTGACAGTCTTGTTGGATCCCGTAGGCAAGTCTGAGGTAGTGTGCCATTCTTTCGGCTAGCTAACAACGACCGCTTCAATCATGTCATCTGTCGCCAAGTAGGGCAATTCATGCCACTTCTAGTCGGGGTCTTTCCACGCCCTTATTGATACATGGTGGAAATCAACCTTGAATTATGTGTACTCCTGCAATCTATCATAGTTGGTAGGTGACAATTGCGGCTTGTGGTTGATGGCCATGTAGACATTCATCTCCATGAGGGTCCAAAATATTTTTTTGTCCTTTACCTGTTGAGGATCCTTGGTCACCCACAACGAAGTGTACTTTGCGGCCTCTAGTAGGTCCAGTGTGATAGAAGGGAACTTGTTGTCTTTGGGTAGCTCCCATTCTACATCACTATGGATAGAAAGATCCATGCATAGTGAAATTTGTTGTTGATATCCTGCATCTCACAGTAGTTCACGAGGAACTCACCACAGAGGTAGTGCCGCCAATTGAATTGAACACCTTCTGCGCATTGGGCCTCCAAAGATACGACTGGTGCTAGCACTTTTTCTGCATGACACTTCCGCATGACCTTCCCTGGTAAGAGTTGTGTGGCTACTTTGACTGCTGGGTCATAGATTCTTGAGATGGTGTAGCCACGTGGTTTCTTCACTAAATTGAACTTTTCCTTCATGGCCTCCGTGAGGACATGTTCGCCAGTCTTTCCGCCAAACACCATGGCTATATTTTCCCCTATGTATGGTAGCTGCATGATCCTATGGATCAATCTATCAGTGATGGGTATTGGCTCCTCCAGCCACAAACACCCATCGTGCACCAAGCACAGTAACTGCTTGATTACCACCATTGTGATGGGTGCACAGTTGTAATGCGGCACCAATAGCAGGTTGAGAAGTCCTGCCTTATCCATGCCTCTTAGCCACTTCTGCAGCTCCAACGTGGTTACTCCTGTGGTTTTATGGAACATGCGGTGCATGAGTTGATCCGTTTCTAGGTGAGGAAACCGCTCCGTGTCTGCTAAATCCCAGTCTTCTAATTTCAAAAGGGGAACACACCCCAAGCGCGGTCCTTTAAACACAATTTGGTCCAGTAAGAGGGGTGTATGAAGGGTGACCTTACTCTCGTCAATGTCTTTAGTCACCTTTGTCTTTCTCTTGCGTGGAGGAACGTACTCAGGCAGCTTGGTGATGGTGTCAGACTCCACAATTTTCACATCCTCCATTTCCATCCCAACATCCTCATCATCCATTGGGATATCCTCAAACTCATCTTATTTTAGCTTTAGGTTAATTGTCTTTCCCTTTTCTTGTGCAGTGGGCTTAACCTTCTGGGGGTGTTTCCTGGGAGATGCGCAAAAGCTGCGATGGCACAGCTTGCTTTCCCTTCTTGATCTTGGGACCCTCCATGGTTGGGGTAGGCCTTGGCCTAGGTGTCCATGGAGACTTTGGTACTTCCACTGGTATTTCTGCGGGCGCTCCCTCCGGGGTAGCTCCTTTTGCTACCATAGCTACCTCTAGGACAACTCCCTTGCCTGTTGCTGCTTCCGCGCTCATAGCTTCAGTGGGTGTTGACATAATGCTATGTAATAACTCCTGATTCACCTGTGGAAATGTTTCAAACATATAACTTGCTAGAAAAATATCGAAGGTTTCATGGTTCATGTGTGCCTAAAAGCTCAACAACTTGATTCTCAAAATGCCAAGTGTTTTTCGCTGGGAAGCCACTTGTAATTTATAGGCACTTTCAAATTCAAATCCAACTATTCCCCCCAAAATCAGTTAATTAATGCTAGATTGGTGACAGATTTTTAGAGATCTAGTCCATAAAGTCCGACTTAAATGCAACCCCCCACTTCATTTGGTCATTTTTTCATCATTAAATCATGAACAGTGGCTTTAATGGTCAGTTTCTGGCTGCTCTACATGGTTTCTTCCTTGGTAGCGCACCCCCCTGCTCGCTTCCGTGGGCATTGTGACATTTATGCATTCCGTGTAGTTTCCCGATCGCACAGCTCTTCGATCCGGGCAATGTAGTTTATAGTCCCATGCTTCCTTTTAGATTCCTTGAGTGCTAAGACTATGCTTCCCCCATATAGTCACCTAGTTGGATCACCAGTGTATGGCTTCAATCGGCTATCATTCACCTTCCCTGGGAAGGGTTCTCCATTCAATTTAACCAGCTAGACTACTGCACACTTGGTAATCTCCTTGATGGCATATGGTCCTAGCCAGTGCATCATGAATTTCCCTGGAAACTTATCAAATTTACCATCATATAACAAGACTAGATCATTTACCTTGAAGGTGAGTAGTTTGATGTGTCGATTGTGCCATGCCTTTTTGCGTTCCTTTTGAACTTGTTGATGAAATCCAACTAGAAATCGGCCTCAAGCTCTGCTAGCTGCGCAATCCTCTCTTCCAAGGCTTCAGGGTTCGCCATTCCTATGAGTGCTGCTATGTGAAGACTAGGTAGAATTTATTCCATTGGCATCACAGCGTCTACACCATACATGAGTCTAAAAGGTGTTTTCCCAGTCAACTTCTTGCAAGTCATTTTGTAGGCCCATAGCACTGCTGGTACACACACATCCTAGTCACTTCTCTGAGCATTGCAGACCTTCATCAATGCACTCTCCATTATCTTACTGAATGCTTCCACTGTCCCATCGGCCTACGGGTGATAAGGCATGCTCTTCTTATGACACACCTGAAATTCTTCTTTCAATGTGCTATTTGTTTCATTAAGAAAATGAGTACCAAGATTGCTCAACAAGATCTTTGGACAACCAAATCTTATCAATACGTATTCAAAAAGAAACTTCGCTATTGTCGCGCCTGTACAATCCTTGATAGGATGCGCCTCCTCCCACCTGGTCAAGTACTTAGTCGCAGTGATGATGTACCGCACACCTGTCTTCTTTCCCGGAGGTTGAATTGGGCCCACAAAGTCGATCGACCATTTCTCAAATGGTTGTAACATCACATGCGGCATCAAAGGTATTTCATGCCTCCACGATGGCCTTCCAGTCCTTTGACATGCATCACATGCCCTAAAATATGCTTTCGCGTCCTTATGCAAAGTTGGCCACCACAACCCAACGCATAGAACCTTTTGTGTTGTTGCTTTTCCTACATAATGTCCTCCTACAGCTCCTCCATGAGCCTCCGTGAGAATGCTGCTTCGTTCAATGTCAGGTACATATCGTCGCGATATTTCATCTGACCCCATTTTGTACAAGTGTCCTACAATGATGAAGAAGTCTGCCACGTGTACTACTAACTCCTTCTTCTGCTAGCTTGTATACCCTTCTAGGGTAGTTCCCATCGTCAAGAAATGTATGATATCTTCAAAGTGACTGCCTGCAATGATCACAACAAAGAGTTGTGTGTCAGGCAACCCTTACTCTAAATTAGTAGGTTCCTATCCCATTTCAATGTGTGATAGATGATCAGGTCCCGCATTCAGTCATCCTGGCTTCACAATAACTTCAAATTCATACTCCTGGAAAAACAACAACCATCTGTAGATCTTCCCCCCCAACATAGGCTTATTGACCATGTATTTCAACACAGAATGATCTGTATACATCTTAAAATGTCCACCCAACAAATAGTGTCTAAATTATTGGAGCACGTATAGCATGGCTAGTCCTTCGCACTCTATAGTGGAATAGTTCTTCTCAGCCTTGGATAGCTTCCTGCTCGCGATTACTATAGGATGGTTCAATCCCCCCTCACTTGATTGTGTCAGCACGACCCCCAGCACAATACATGAGGTGTCCATTTGCACATGAACTTCCTTCTTCCAGTCCAGGAAGAATAGGATTGGTGTGGTGACCATTTTCTCTTTCAGCACGTCCAAGCTCTTTTGGCATTCATCACTCGAGTAGAACGTAACATCCTTTGTCAACAACTTTTTAATGGGTGTAGTGATCTAGGCATATCCCTTGATGAACTTTGTATAGTATTCGATATGCCCTAGAGTTGCGCGTAGCTGTTTCACATTCCTTGACACCTCCAAGTTGATTATCACCATGATCTTCATGGAGTATACCATCAACCCCTATCTGCATACCACATGACCCAGCAGGATCTCGAATGGGACACAAAACATACACCTCTTTAGATTGAGTGGGATGTATCTCTGACATGTATCTAACATCAAGCGCAGACTTGCCAAATGATGCTTGACCAATCCAAACACTGTGCAATCGTCAAAATATACCTCCAGAAGCTTATGAATGAAGTCTTTCAATGTCGCAATGACTACGAGTGAAAAGATTGTTGGTGCATTCTTTAGCCCAAAAGGCATTACAGTGTACTGAAAACATCCCCATTCAGTCATGAAGGTCATCTTGCTTCTATCCTCAAGCGTGATTTTGATCTGATGGTACGCAGGGAACCCATCAGTGAAAGAGTATGCTTCTTGGCCGCCTACATTATCCACGACCTCGTCAATGAATGGGGTCAGGAAGGGATAATGAACGCAAGAATCATTCAACTTCTGGAGATCCACACATATCCTTATTTCTTCCTTCTATTTCTTTTCATGAACCACTATTGGGCTTACCCAATCAGATTCTTCTACTAGTTCAATAATTCTTGCCGCGAGCATCTTATCTAACTTAGTGTGAATCCCTTCCTTATACTAAGGATTAAGGTGGTAGGTATTTTTTTTATGGGCTTCGTGTCCAATTTCACGGTGATATTCATGACACCTAGGTATCCTATTATCCCTTTTAAATAATAAAACTTCATGGGGAATAAATCCTGATATTCACGAAGGAGCTCAATGATCTTGTCCACTATTGCATCATCCCAATAGTCCCAAATCTTTGCAAATTTTTGTTTCGCCTCTGTGCCAATGTTGACCTGCCTGGTTTTTAATGGCGTGGTTATGTCATGATCCTTTATCTATGGACCTTCAACCTCATGGTGACCTTCAGTTTCTAGAATATTAATCTTTCGAGATCCTCGTCTTCTTCTTTAGTAGTCACGTTATAGCATTCCAGTGTCTGGATCAGCTGGGTAGTCCAATCAGGTTGGACTAGGTCCAAAGGATCTTGCGGTATCCTAAAGATCACTACTTTAACCTCCTGTAGCATCGCGTCAGTACATTCAAACCCATCCTTAAAGCTGAACCTCATTATAAATCCCTGGTGCAAGATATCCCACTCCTTAGTGCCATGGTGGAGCTCAGTTTCCAAGTACCAATTCATGGGTATGATGCCCAGGGTATGACAAAACAAATGCACCCATTTAGGCTGGGGCTCCGATCCATAAGCCTTAGTCCATTTGGTCAGGTGATCATGCAAATCATCCCTTCCATCATACTTATCTGCCATCCGCACTTTTGGTTGCCCAAAATGTTCTCATAATCCTCCTATAGTCGCACCAATCACTGAAACTATCCTTGTGCGTACCCCACCATATTGCGGGCGTAGCACACAGTACACAGTCCAAGGCCTAGAAGTAGTGTTTCTTTGACACTTCTCTTTCAAATGCATCCAAAAAGAAATCAACATTAGTTAGCCCATCATAATGAGGCAGGTCCCTGACTTCAGATGACACACAACACAATGACTTGGTCATCATATTACAAAGCAATGTAGATACTTCATGCAGTCGGTTCTGCTAGTGATCTAATTCTTTGTCTGAATCTAACACACAAGAGATTTTGCAGTCCCATGTAATACATCTGTACACTATCGGATTCACCCAATCCTAGTCTCATGTCGTTATCTTATAAATCTGGTCCAGATCGTCATCGCTTTCATAAACTCGGACTGGTTCTGTATAGCACGGTCCCTGCGCGGGATCTAGCAGCACCACCACCCGAAGTGACTTCTTTTCAAATATTGTCTTTTTCTTCTTCAGGTTGATTACCCCATTCATGTTAGTGCCCCAATCGATTCTAAGGAGCACGGGGTAGGGATTGCTATCATCCACAATCTCTATTACTTCAAAATCCGCCAGTGCGCTTGTGCCCTTGATGTCAACTGTGACCCCTTGCATCCTCCCCATTGGGATAATATTCTGTTGATTTTCCATTCTTAACTGTATCAAAGACCACTAGAGTGCAGGTCTATGCGTTCTTTCCCAAGTTTTTTTGGCAAAACATTCACGTCGAACCCCTGATCCAGGATAACATAGTCCATCTCCTTGCCTTGTGCTTTTCCAAGCTTCCTAACCACGTGCGGTTCAACAGTAGTGCCATCGTTACCAGCGCACCGATTGATCAGTTCCTGCAAGACCTTCATAACCTTACTGTCATGGAGTAGCTTCATACAGGTCTCCAAGAATGTAGTAATCATGGATGGGTCCACTTCTTCAGCTGGTTTCTCCTGACTTCCTGAGGTAGAGGCCTCACTAAAGATTTTCTTTGCTTCCATAAATGTTTCTTTTGTGCACTCTAGATCAAACCCAGTCTCCTTTTATGGTGCTTTGCAGACCCATTCACCTTGTGTAGGCTGCTTACCTTTATCCCCCCCCCCCCCCCCCCCTCATCGTAGTTCTGCTTTGCAGCATAATGTTTACCTTAGGGTCTTCCTGGCGGGGCCTAGCCCTCATTATCTGGAGGTTCTACATCAGTTGCACCCTCTTTTCGTGAATCTTAACCAATAATATTAGGCAATCCTCAGTCACATGGTCAAACTGCGTACAGTATCAGCATGACAATCACGTCAGATTCAGATAGTCCCTCGCATAGTTTCCTAGGCCTTTGCAATTGTCAAAAATCAATTGTCCTCAGCCTCTCCCATGCCCTCCTCCACCTCAGCCTCGGTTTCACCCCTGATACTCACTTCGTGTTCCCCCAACCCCTTGGTCTGGATGCCACATTTCTTTTTGCACCCTGTATACAGGTGTCTTGTCCATCATCAATTTGTAACTTCGGCATTTGCACTCGTCATGGCCTATTGATTGACAGAAATTGAAATAGAGTTGTTGTGGTGTCTACACAAATTTCTGTAGTAAATGGCAATTGTTGGTCGCATGTTTCCTAGCCACTTGGCATATAACACACCATAGTGCAGACCCTGCACTTGGCCTTGCCGAAGCCTCCAATCGTAGAGGCATTAGTCCTCCTACTGCAACATAGTTCACAAAGACTAGGTAGTGATCCTTGTCATGCCCTTGACCCTTGCATTTTAGGCACCAAACTTCTTTGCGTGCCTTTGGTTGAGCTATTCTGTCCTGCTTCAGACTTTGCATTTCGAGACAAAGGTTTTGCAATTGCGCATGAATCTGCTGAACTCCCATATTAGCATCTTGCATTGGTGTCTCATGCAGTCTCATTGTGATTTCCAGAGCTTCTGCTTGGGTCCCAATCTTCTTTTGTGATAGCGCAACCCTTAGGTGGGGCAAGAGCGAGGCCATAAAACATTTGCGATTCTGCCCATCAGTCAAGTTCATGGTGGCTTCACAGATTGTACACTTCAGTCTTTGATCCAGATCCTAGGGTGTCTCCCTCGGCTTCATCATGATCTCCTTGAATCTTACAATCGACTATGCTTGAGAGTTAGGTCTAGTGAATTCTCTATTCAGTGCGACCTGGATATTTGCCAATGCGGACATTTGGTTATCACTACTGTACTTACTGTACCACATTAGTGTGTGGTCCTGCAGAGCACTAATAAGTGTGGCTTTCTTCATTTGGTCATTCGTGATACCCTGGGCTTCCCATAAAGCCTTCGCAACGAACCAGAACTGGTCCAGATCTTCATTCCCTACGCCCTCTAATATAGGTAGTTTTACGGAGTTTGCCATATTGAACAATGGAGGTGGTGGTGGTGTGGGTGATGGGGTGAGCAGAGGAGGTGAGGATGGAGGTAGTGTAGATGGAAGGGATGAGGGTGGAGGTAGTGTAGGTATTCGGGAGAACCCTTGTCATATGAACTGACTAGCATTGAGGGGAGAAGTCTATGGTGCTCCTTTGTTGTCACTCAAAGGAGGCCCGATCAGTGGGCTATACTTAGGAACTTTTCTACCTCTATCCCTGAAAGAATTTCCACTTCACGCAGCTCCAAACATCAAGGTAACTGCATATCCTGCTGTTCACACAAGAGCATCTTAATCCAAGAATTTAGCGATTTTAAATACTTACATTGTGGTCCTTTAAAGAAGTGGCACTCTGCTTCGCTATAACTAATAGAGGTATCAACCACAAACTCTATCACAAATCCTCCTATGATGCATTCGAGCCAATGGTCGACAGCACGCACGATCTTATCTTCAGAAGCTTCCAACCTCCTTACTAACTCTGGTGTCCAAACAATCAGATTGTCAAGCCTCCACCTTCCTTGGCCATCTGCCAACTTCACGATCCACTCATATAACTCAATCAGGAAGGAACAAAAGAAGATTTCGTGTATTTTTGTGTACAGGTATCTATCCAACCATTGTTCTTTCATCAATCGCGAATTCTTGTTTTCTTGCACCGTGAATTCATGGATCTTTCTATCCAACCAGTTTTCGATCTCCTTCTAAGTTGGATTCCAATGATACGACATCACACATCTCGTTATCCAGATCCTGGTCCTGGCAATGGAACCATTTGTTGGCTTGATGGGTCCTAATCTAGGTACAGAGTTAAGTTTGTCAAACAAATCCCTACACTACTAGCCCTTTCGGCATCAATCCGCTAAGTGCGGACTGAAGTCTCACCCGCAACAGTATGGGGGGATGCTGGAACCAAGTCTCTACACCTAGATATGGTTATGATGTCATTTTATACCCTAACTCTGCCTTCGCGCAGATTGATAAGCCTTTTTGGGCTTATCGATATACTTCTCTTAATCACCCTTAGACCTTCGCGAAGGTCTACAACTGTCTTTTGCAGACCCTAAATAGGTGAATCTACAAGTTACGTGCCTCTGCAATCACTCCTAAGTCTGTTATTACCCAGATTGACTTAAGTATCTGATAACTTTAACATGCATTAAGATATTCTTCGCATAAATAGATATTATGACTTGCGTTCATATAACAATGTAAAACATACAGATTTGCACATCAACACAACATTAAATCATAAACCCATTATTCATCATAACATAGTCACATTTATTCATAACAGAAGTAAAAGGGACAAAACACAGATATTTCTAGAACAATCTCTTTATTAATGCTTTAGATCTTCTCACAGACTCAAACTACCTTGCACACTCAGCTGCAGGGGTCTGCGCACTCAGCTGCGGACTCTACTCTAGGCCTCTATGCACACAACTATAGAGCCTCTCTTCTACTCTAAGACTCTTCTCTCTTCACTTCTAATGACCCATTACATCCATTCTTTGCTCATGAATTGCCTTAGTCTCTCTAAGACTCTCCTTTCTATACAATCCCATGGTCCGCGGACCATGGGTAGATCTTCAAAACTGACACAACTTATCTAAACTAAGGGCGGAAAACCCTTTTATCTTTAGACATCTTCACACTCTGCGACCACAAAATATGGAAACTTTACATTTATTTACACAAAATTCAGGCCTTTTTCCCCAAAACTTGGGTGTTTAAACCAAAATTGACCCCTAGGGGACCCGTTCCCAACAACATATTAACAGAAATACACGTCTTCAACAAGATTCATACAATTGTATACAAAATAGTTCATACATAAATTCATAATTTAAATAACATACATTGCTAAAGTAACCAAAATATTCAAACTACAATAAGAACATATGCATGCAAATGTGTTGGCTCAGTTATATTATTAAGTGAAAGTTCCATCCATACATACACCATTGATAGCCACTAGCCCCAATAGTGGAATATTATAGTCATCACCGCCTGCTCCTCCAAAGAGATATACTTGCTCTATGCTATGGAGAAGCCAAGGCTCATCACAATACTCTCCAAGCCTTCTCTAAGCAATGACTAGCCAAAAGCTTGTTCTATGAGTTATGAGGTTCTATTTATAACAAAGGGTAGGGTGACTCTTGACATTGCCCCTTTGACTCTTCGACTACCCTCATGACTCTTCAACTTCTTTACAAATAACTCTTTAAATTACATAGTGATTGTTCACATTCCACTATTGACACTTGAAATTTCACTTACAACACAATTACAAATAATACACATTTTCCACATGTACCCATGTGAGACAAAATAGGCCAGAGACAACCTAACAAGATAAAACACTATGACTTTGAGGTTTGGGGAAAGACCAACTCGACAACATCCACTTGATGCTACTCGATAATTTACTGATGCCAAACTTATTATGGTGTTATGGTGTCCCCAAACTGCTAGATGCTTTCTTGTTAAAAGTAGACTCTTGCCTCCATGGCATCTGGGTATATGGTCTTGGAATCTATGTCCATCTCGTCCTGAAACATGTGCAACATGGTGAGGACCATGACAGGACCACCAGTATGATTTTTCATGTTTGGTGTGCTCATCTCCAAGTCATCCCTAGTGGCCTCTCGCCTTAGCTTCTCCATGTACCTGTTGATCTCCAACTGGACTTGGTTATTGTGCTTAGCTTTGGTGAGGGAACTTGTATATGTTTACTCTTTTCTTCAGATGCTAGTTTTTCTGGCTCATTAACCTGTATTGGCACTATTTTCTATGTCATTGCACCTTTCCTTTATTTTTCTTCTTGTTTCTGCTTCTTTTCTAATTCTTTCCTCCTCAGCTCTCGTTCTTCCTCCAGTTCTTATTCTGCTTGCTACGGTCTCAATTCTGCTACCTACAAGATCTTCTCTTATCTCTTCCTCTTCTTTGATGTTTATGTCCTCTATTTCCTTTTTCTTCCACTGTCAAATATGCTCACATGAAGACTGAGTGTGCTTTCAGTCCGCAACTTTGTTCTTCCTTTATTATGTTAGCAATTTCCTCTTTCCCTGATCTTATACTATATTTCTACCTTCTTCCACTGCTGCAGGTCTTGCTGCCATGTTAGTGTTGATTCCATTTCTGTAAAGAGTTGGGCATCCACATATATTGGAAAGTAAGTTGGCACTTGCTCAACTCCTTTCCTAGTACTGATTTTAGTGGTCTCTCTTGATGCAACTCTCTTTGGTTCTATGGTACAATGACTTTTGGAGAGAAATGCTTCACAAGCATGGTACCTGTGGGAAAGAACAGACACTCATGGAAAGAAAAAATTAGCTCTTACAAATCCAACTTCATGTTGGGATAGGGTCCCCTGGAGTAAATTTTGCAAATAGTTTTGTTAATTTTGTAAAGTCTCCACATTTTGAGAATCAGAGCGTGAAGGTTGTTAGAAGTCAAAGGTGATTTAGGAAGGTCAAAGCCCTTAGTTTGTTAGAAGTTAAGTTGTTTTATGACCTGCCCATGGTTTGCAGACCATGGTATTGTAATGGAAAATGTTGTATAAAGGAGTCATAGAGAGTCAAGGGATATAGAAAAAGGATTGTATGGGCAAGTGATCTAAGTCAAAGAAGTTTGTTTTTTGTACTTAGGTGAAGGGGAAGACTCCTACAACTATGTGTGGAGACATTTTTAAGTTCGTAGCTAAGTGCGTGGGCCCTTGTAGCTTTGTGTGCAGGGAAGAAAGAGACTGTAACAAAAGAATTAAACATAATAAAGACTATTTTGGAGCAAGATCTGTGTATCTGTGTGTTTATGGTTACTTCTACATTTACTGTGAATTTTCTCTATTTATTGTAATTATCATAAGAATCATTTAGTGAATGCTTGAAAGTAGTAGATCTATTAATTTACTTGATGATATGGATGTTTAATGAAATCAACACATGGTTAGAATATGTTATCTGTATGTTACTCTAACTTCTGCATTTTAAAGATTAGGGTTCGTGAAGGTCTGAATAAAGCCCAAGAAGTAACATAAACCCATCATACAAACCTTTGGATGTAGAAACTTGGTTCTGTCATCGCCTAATACTGCCTCGGGTGAGATTGCACCTGTGCTATGCGGGTTGTTGCCAAAAGGGCTGGTAGTATAGGGTTTTGTTGGTTGGTCCAAAAAACTCTAAACCTAGGTCCAAACCCCCTCAAGCCAATGAATGGTTCTGTTGCTGGGACTGGGATTTGCCTGAGGAATGTGCAATGTCGAGTAAATGGTTCCCAACTAAGAAGGAGATCGAGAAGTGGAAAGACCATAAGCTACATGAATTTGTGGCCCAGGAAAACAAGAATCCACGACTGTCGAAGGAAGAGTGGTTGAATAGATACCTATACACAAATGAGAACAAAATTTTCTTCTACTCTTTTCCGTGTGAATTACACAAGTGGTTGTCTAAATTGGTAGACAATTAAGGTACGTGGGAGTTGGATAACCCTATTGTGTGGACTCTAGAGTTGGTGTTGGCTTATGGGGGCTTGACCCAGGTTCAAATTTATTTAGCCAAAGAAATCCCTACACTACTGGCCCTTTTAGCATTAGCCCACAGAGCACGGACTGAAGTCTCACCCGAAGCAGTATGGGGGGATGCTGGAACCAAGTTTCCGTACCCTTGAGATGGATGTGATGTCGATTTAGTCCAACTATTGCCACCTTCATGCAGGTCACTTCATGCTCTATTACACCCTTAAGTACTTTCGTGAAGTGTTAAAATCGGCCTTCGCGCAGCCCTAACTAGGGGTTGAGATACTTTCACGCTACTAAGGTAGCGAACTGCACTAATTCCCGAATTAGACTAAGTATCTTACTTATCTTATTGAGAGATCTTAACTACCTTCGCATAAACAAATACTCTTACTTGCGTTCACTTAACTAATACAATTATACACATTCGCACATCATGTAAGCCTTAGAAGTGAAATTCATACCCAATCTAACAGATGCATAAAACAGGAAATAAAGACGCAAAAATGATAGAAACTTCTCTTTATTAATACTTCAAATGGTTATAGACTCGACTCACCCTGCGCACTCAGATGCAGGGGTCCACACACTCAGCTGCAGACTACTAAGCATCTGCACACTCAGCTTCAGAGCCTCTACCTACGCTATGATCCAGAACTTAGACTTACACTTAAGATCTATCTCACATACATCACATCTTTTCCATATCATGTCTACATGCCTTAACTACTTAGAGCTTCGCTCTATTTATACAATCCCATGGTCCGCAGACCATGGGTAGGTCTTCTATAGCTGACATTACATTATCAAAATATGGGTGGACAACCCTATGACTCTTTAACAACTATGCGCTCCACGCCCACAAAATGCAGAGTCTTTACATTGTAATTACAAAATTGGACCAAAATCTAGACTCTAAGCACCAAAACTTCCCTTGGGGGATCCTACGCCCAACAGGACCCCAACACAAACATCATGACTCTAGCTCGAGTCACTCTACAAGTGTGGAGATCTTAGGGTGAAGACCTCCCAATTCTGATTGTATCGCTGCAAGTTCGGTAGCGCACTGAGCGACTACCTGCTAAACTTCCTCTATGCATTGTTTGGTGATTGTTGTTGTTGAACTGTTGCCCTGAATTCTCTCCTAAGTTGCTTGCAACTGTGCGAGATTTTCTTTAATGGAGGTTGTAATGGTATAAGCCTCATCGATCCATGGTTGTAGGCGCGCTTTCAAAACTGCCTCTTTATGCCAAGTAGCATCCACCTGCTCCTTGAGCGCCTTTGCTTGCTACATCCTTGCAAGCCTCTGTGTAAGGGAAACCATCTATGTGGTTCCTTTTACCTCATCATATCTCTACTATAGCTCGCGCAACTTTGTCTCTATCCGCTCTATGTTCGTGTCCTCCTGCAGGGTGGTGAGGACCTTGAACGAGTACTCGAACAGTGTCATGCAGTTTGTCACTGCACTATCAACCGTCACCATTGCTGTTGTGACCATGGTGGTACGCTGTTCTCTGACCTCCAGCAGTGTTGAAATGGGCCTTCAACTGTAGTTTTGCTATCTGAAGGTTCAGCTGTAGCTGTGTTAAAATTGGAAACTAGGGAAAAACTTCATGTGGGTCATCTTATTCATGGCTGATAATATTTTTATTAGATTCCTCTCATCGAGAGGTGTAGGATTGATATAAATATCATCCGATTCCGATAAGTATTCATGGATATATGAATTTATTTTGATTATGGCATTATTATCAAGCCGACCTACAATTCATGTAAGCTCAGAAGCCCAACAGTCGCATCTATTCAAACACCAACGTTGTGTATAAATATAAGAGGACTTTTCCTCATTTTCACTCACTCTTCTCATCACATCTCTCTCTCTCTACTGCGCAGAAATGAGTCTCTTCTCTACTGCGCAGAAATGGGTCTCTCTCTCACACATGTGAAGCTGGAAGCTGTTGAACCTAAAGCTGCAACTGCAGATCCAAAGATTGACCTTTGTGGCCTAGAATATCTCCTCATCTAAATTGCACTATAGGTTCATCTGAACCTCCTCTGGAAGCCACAACTTTTGGTGGTGGAATGAAGTCAATTTGATGAACAGTTTGCAAGATATCGATTGCCCTAGTTTGAAGCCGGAAACTGCTGAAACTGAAGCTGCAACTGCAGAAGTAAATATTGACCTACGTGGCCTAGAATATCTCCTCATCTGAACTGCATTGTAGGTTCACCTAAACCTCCTCTGGAAGCCACAACTTTTGGTGGTGGAATGAAGTCAATCCAATGGTCGGTTTGTGAGATATCGTCTTCCCTAGTTTGATAAAGAAGCCACTAATGCTAATGCTGCTGATCTAGGGTTTGCTATTGTTGATATGAATCAGATTTATTGTACTATTTATCTCTATTAAATTATTGAAGATAAAAGAAGATTTGATCAAAGGTTTTCCCCACACATTGTGGGGTTTGTCCTTGCCTAGCTGCGACATCTTGTGTCTCTTATCTTGGCTTGTTTTCTATCGATCATTTAATGTTCTATCTACACTTTACTTTATGTACATGTGATTGCTAATATGTGGAATATAATAAGAAAAAGAAGTAAACTGTTATAAGCATAGAACATACCATAACTTAACAAGCTGAACCCTGGCCATTTCTGCTCTTGCATCACGCACCCCTATGGCTAACTCACATACATGCACCTCCACTGGTTCCTCTGCTTGGATGGCCAACTCCGGGACCATCTTGCAGGCTTCCTCCACATCCTGCATGATCTGTTTGTTCTGCTCCATGGCCTCATTGCACTGTAGGCTTAACTCCTCAATGTTCATGCGTTGTTCGCTCATTACTTGTATAGCGTGACTCTCCCTGGCTCAAAGTTCTACAGTGACTCCATCTTGCAAGAGATAGAGCATCTCTCGAGGGAGTGAAACCATGTTTAACCTGATCCCTTTCAAACTGCTGACCATAGGCCAGTTAGCCTAATTTTTTCCGATGATTGCTCCATCTAGTAGCACTATTGTGTTGGTCATCCGAGCGTGCAACATTTCCTCGACAGCTGAATTTCCGACTGCGAGGCCGGTGGACACTATGCCAGCCTATAGAGTGCGCACTTGCAACTCCTGTATTTGTGTCTAGAGAGCCCCCAATACTAGATGGTATTGTTCCTAAAACTACTGGAGGGCCTCCGCGGTGATATCCCTCACTGTTTCACTGATATCATGTAAGTCCCCTTTAGTAAGGGTGATAGGGTCGAAAGATGTCTTCGAGGCCTTTGTTTTCTTTCGTGGCCCTACCTGCTCTTGTGGTCATGGACATTTTAGCTGGGTGGACATTGTGTGTGGCTCCACACCACCTTGTTCTGTATCGGTCTCTAGTTCAGGCAAAGGCAACTTCTATCCTTTGCACTCTTCTTTTGTTGTTTTCAGCTAACTTCGCAGCATCGCGCACTACCTGGGCCTTAGTCGTTGCTTCTTCTTTCCTGTGCTTTTCCACCAGCTGTGCCATCCGCAGTTTTGTCTCTTCCTTCTTCTACTGCGTGGTAGACTTCTCTTCTTCCACCGCGGAGTTAGTTGGAGTGCGCCACTTCGACAACCAAGACTCAAGGATTGTGAAGATTACATCATCGGTCGCCAAGTATGGTAACTCATGCCACGTCTTCGTAGGGTCCTTCCACACCCTGATGAAGACATGGTGGAAGTTGGCTTTGAACCCTACAAAGCTCTACAAACTGTTGTAGATTGTAGGTGATAACTGTGGCTTGCAATTTACACCCATCCTGATGTTCATCTCCATGAGCACCCACAATATCTTGCTCTCTCTTATCCTCTGTGTGTCCTTGGTTTCCCACAACGAAGCATACTTCGTTGTGTCTGGAAGGTCCTACATGATCGATAGGAACTGGCTATATTTGGGCAAATCCCATGCCACCAGTACTATTGACAATAGCGGCCATGCGTAATGAAACGTTTTGCCTTACTCCTGTGCCTCACGGCAGTTCGCAAGGAACTCACCGCATAGATAGTTTACCCAGTTGAACTAGACCCCTTTTGCACATTACTTCACTAGTGCAACCACTGGCGCAGGCACCTCATCTGCGCAGCACTTTCACATCACCTTCCTTGACAATATCTGTGTCATGACCTTGAATGCAGGGTTGTTGATGCTAGAGATGGCATACCCTCACTTCTTCTTCTCTAACTTAAACTTCTTTTTCATGGCCTCCGCGAGGGCCAAATCGCCACCTTTTCCCTCTAAAATGTTTGCTGGATCCACCCCTGAGCAAGGGAGTCATGTAATCCAGTGAATTAGATGGTCTGTGATGGGGATGGGCTCCTCCAGCCACAAGCACCCATCATGCACCAAGCAGAGAAGCTGCCTGATGACAAAAAGAGTCAGTAGGGCGCGATGGTAATGCGACACCTAGAGCAAGTTCAGCAGCCCTGCTTTCTCAACCCCTTTGAGCCATTTGCATGGCTCCAGTTAAATTATTCCAGCCAGCGTGTCCATCTTTTGGCACATTAGCTTCACAATCACTAAATGCGGGAACTTCTCGTGGTTCACAAGGTCCAAATCTTCAAATTTCAATACAGGAACCCATCGCAAGTGCACGTCCTCAAAAATAATATCATCTGGGAGTGGCGGGGTTTGCAGAGAGATTTTGCTCTCATCTATATCCTTGGGCACCTTGGCCTTACCATTTCGTGGAGGAACATATTCATGTAACCATGTGATAGGGTCTGCGCCTTATGTTTCGACCTCCATTTCTACATCCTCCTCCTCCACCAGGATTTCTTCAAACTCTTCCTCCTAATCGTCTTCCAGGTTAATTGCCTTCCCCTTTTCCACCAATGTGAGCTTGGTCCTCAATGGATTTCTAGGCAAGACACACACCAGTATCATGGCCTTCTTATCCTTCTTAGGTCTCGGCGTGCATGTTGATTTAGGTACCTCTGCGATTATTCCTGCGCTCTCTGGGGATTCTATTTCTACAATTTCCTACGTGGCTTCCTCGGCTGTTACTACTCCTGTGTCAATGGCTTCTTTGGGTGCTGACATAGTGCTATTTGACAGTTCTCTCAGTGTCTGTGGTAGCTACTCCAACAACGAATTCACTTTTAGAAAATCGATCTTTCAGAAGCTGGGAGGTCTTCGCGTTAAGATCTCCGCACCTACAGAGTGACTAGAGGGCGAGTCATAATGTTTGTGTTGGGGGCCTGTTGGGCACGGGATCCCCCATGGGATGTTTTGGGGCTTAGAGCCTAGATTTTGGTTCAATTTTGTAATTCTAGTGTAAAGAATCCACATTTGTGGGTGCGGAGCGCGTAGTTGTTAAAGAGTCATAGAGTTGTCCGCCCTTATTTTGATAATGTAATGTCATCTGTAGAAGATCTACCCATGGTTCGCTGACCATGGGATTGTATAAATAGAGTGAAGCTCTAAGTAGTTAAGGCATCAATGAATCATAGAATGTCTAAGGAATGAAGATGTATGCGAGATAGTTCTAAAGTGTAAAGTCTAGTTTTGGGTCACAACGTAGGGAGAGGCTCTGTAGCTGAGTGCGCAGAGGCCTAGTAGTCCGCAGCTGAGTGCGCGGACCCCTGTAGCTGAGTGCACAGGGCGAGTTGAGTTTGTAAATAGTTGGAAATATTAATAAAGAGAAGTTTCTATCATTTCTGTTTGTTTATTTCCTATTTATGTATCTGTTATATCAGGTATGAATTTTACTTCTAATGCTTATATGGTGCGCGAATGTGTATAATTGTATTGGTTAAGTGAACGCAAGTAAGAATATCTGTTTACATGAAGATAATTAAGTTCTATCAATAAGATAAGATACTTATTCTAATTTGGGAAATAGCATAGTTTGCTGCCCTAGCAGCGTGAAGGACCTCAACCCCTAGTTAGGGCTGCGCGAAAGCTGATTGTAGCAGATCGTGAAGGTACTGAAGGTTAGAACAGTGCGTGAAGCGACCTATACGAAAGCAGGTATAGTTGGACTAAACCGACATCACAGCCATCTCAAGGGTACAGAAACTTGGTTCCAACATCCCCCCATACTGCATCGAGTGAGACTTCAGTGCGCACTCCGTGGGCTAATGCCAAAAGGGCCAGTAGTGTAGGGATTTGTTTGTCTAAATAACTTAATCTGGGTTAGGCCCCCATAAGCCAACAATTGGTAAGGCGTCTGGAAGCTTCAAAAAAAAAATATTGCGAGGGTTGTTGATTACTGGATCGATAGCATTCTGGGCGGTTTCATTACTGAGTTCACGATAGATACATCTGTCAGTTATACTGAATATGAACACTAGTTTTTTCAAGGACCAAGAGGTAAGTATCTGAAGTCCCAGAAAACTTGGATTAAAATTCTATTGTGCGAGAAAATGGTTATGTCATTGAATTAATGTTTAGAAGAGATTTGATGGGAAATACATGAAGTGGAAAGATGTTTAGAAGAGATCTAGGTTCAGGGATTAAGTACAACCCTCTATTGGGAGTGTCTGATAGTTACGAAGAAAATAGTATTCTAAAAACACCTCAAGGTGCATTGCAGATGTTAAATTAGGGTATCACGAGAATCCCACATCCATCCACTCCACCTCCACCATAACCTCCACCTCATACACCTACATCTCAACCTCTGCCTCCACCTCCACCTCCACTATTCAACATGGTGAACACTATGAAGATGCCCATATTCAAAGTTCTAGGGATAGAAGACCCTGAACAATTTTTGTTTATAGCAGATGTTGTGTGGAAGTCATAGCAGATTACAAATGATGACCTGAAGAAAGTGCAGCTAGTCACAAACTTGTAAGACAGAGTGCTGAGCTGGTATATTAAGTATTGTTCGACTCATCTTAATGCAACACTGAAAGAAATGAAGGAAGCACTAAGTAATGAATTCAAGAAGCCTAAGTCGCAAGCCTAGTCAGTAACAGAGGTCAAAGTGATCCAATAGAAGGTGAATGAGTCGGTGTGGGACTTTGACTAGAGGTCGAAATGTTTACTAATAAGATGATCACAGATTATCAACACAAGGACTAGTATATTTTTTCGCTACTACCCCATTTGAGACTGCCACTGTCACAACAGAAGATTGGAATGTAGGCTGAGGAACTAGAGATTTCAATGAAATTGGAAGCCTCGCCTATTCAAGATATGAATTTGGGAGTGCAGCAGATTCAATCATAGTTGGCTAGCCTGCATATGGAGTTTTAGAGCCTTAAGAAGGGAAAATAAGTCTAGAATGAGGCCCATGCAGAAGTATGGTGTTTGAAATATAAGGGCTGCAGTCATGACAAGGACCATTGCCCGGTGTACCAAAACTACCTTGTTGGGGGGCACTTGTTCCCCTGAAGCCAGAAAATAATGCTAGGCCAAGTACAAGAGTAGTACCATGGTGCTCTATTTGTCATATTACAAGAAAACATGTGACAGACAACTGTCATTTGTTATAGAAGTTTGCGTAGACTCCCCAACAACCGTTCTGTAATTTCTGTAAGTTTGTGGGTCATGATAAGCGCAATTGCTAGAGTTATGAATTGATGATGGAAAAAACACCAACATGTAGAGTATAGATGGAGGCTCATCCCCAGGATCAAGGTGAAACTGTAGCGTATAGAGAATTTTAGGGACGAGGAAGAGGAGGACGAGGAGGAGCTAGAAGAGGTCGTGTCCAGATCATTTATTACAATTGCAGAGAACTAGGTCACTTTATGCGAGATTGTGAGAACCCAATGCACCCCTCATGTAATATTGTCGATAGTTTGATCATTTCATAGAAGATTGTCCTATGCTCATTGCAAAGATTAAAGAAAAGAATACCCAGACTCAACAGCCTATGCAGAACATCTAGATGATGAGATCAGAACCACGCAAAGATGGACCTAGTGTTAATATTGTTATGCGAAGTGGTATAGATACCAGGGAGGATAAAGGGAAACAACCAAAGGAAGATGGGTGGGTAGGCAAGGTCGACGATAAAGAAGCTATATTTGATTTGAATAAGGAAAAGGACACTTTTATGGAGGCAAAGAAAAACTTCATAGAAGCAGGGGCTTCCACCTCAAGGGCTCAGAGTATGCACATGGGAAAGATTGAAGACATAAGTACTGTGAATGAGGCAAACCCCTCAGTGTTAGCGTCATTTTCATAAACCTACAGGAAGCTCCTAAGGGATAAGAAGGCAGTAGAGGGACTACAAGAGTTGATAGATAAATGTACTGGCAAGAATAAGCCCCTGCCCAAATTAGGAAAAGGTAAGAAAAGGACTAGATGCGAGATGAGATTGACTCCCTAGAATGGAGAATTCGAAATGGACCAGGTAATCCTTGATATTGGGTCTGATGGAAATGTTCTTTTGAAGAAAACCTAGGATTATTCCTATGGGGTTCCTACATGGAGTGACTATGGATATTGAAGGGGCGCACTCCATATCCAATTTTAAAGTTATCAAAATAGTGGATGATAGTAACCCATGCCCATCACTACTTGGAATCGATTGGGCATTTGATATGAATGCAGTCATCAACCTTAAGAAGCCTAGTATTACATTTGAGAAAAAAGAACTAAGGGTTATTGTTCCATTGGATCCAGCCGAAGGTGCATGATATACTAAACCAGTCTGCGATTATGATGACGAGGATGATATCGAGCAAATCACGTGGGAGAAGGATAACTCATGCAATTCAGATTCGGATGAGGAGCTCGAACACTCGAAAAAAATAGTTGCATGAGGTATCGTTGCTGCGATGCAACACGCTCACAAAGTCACTTTGATGTATGTCAACAGAGGTACATAACTTACTGTATTATGATGGTTTAGAAGATGTCAATTTATTTTTGGATAAATTTAAAAGGGATGTACCGTAAGAACATCGATTCCAAGCACTAGACATCGTGCTGTGAGCTATGCCTACTAGATGGTGGGGTACCCATAAGAACAACTTTGTAGACTGGAAGGAATATTGATGGACGATGAAGCTACAGTTTGGATATGCCCACACCTACATTACGAAGAAATATATAGGGAAGTATGATCTGCATGAGCATCTGGCTCGATGGACGAAAGCCTGGGGTGAAGAGCCATGGCCAAAATGGGTTCGTATATTTTTCCACACTTTGGATACAATCCCGATGAATTGGTATATAGAAATAGAGCTGCAACATGGAACCATAGAATAGGGTGTTCTAAAGGAAATTTTTCTACTCACTTTTAGCTTTGAAGATGGATTTGAGTGTATTGATGAAGCGTTACATGAGATCAAAGTTGCAATGTTCAAAATTCCTGAAGAACCGGTTGCATGGGTATAACTAGATTGGAGTATGCAGTTGTGCCATGTGCTCGAATGTTATAATGTGACCACTAAGGAAGGCAGAGAAGATCCTAGGAACATCAACATTCATGAGTCAGAAGGACATTGTGAAGTCACAGGGCCTAAGGTGGAAGTCCCTGCTATCTCGAAGCCCTTGAAGACCAAGCAGGTGAATATTGGATCAGAAGCACAACCAAAGTTCACAAACATAGGTGACTATTGGGATGAAGACACAGTTGACAAAGTCACAGAGTTACTGCAGGAGTATTAGGACTTGTTTCCCACCATGTTCTCTGATCTACAAGGGATAGTAGCGGATTTGGGCATCATGAAGATCACTCTAAAGCCAGATGTGAAGCCAGTCATTAGGGGACTTTTGAGGTCTAAAATGGGCCTCCTAAGAAAAATGTACAACCAAAATAAACTTTATAAGAACTAATAGGATTGAAGATGATGATGTCAACCATGGGGGATGATTCACCATTTTTAGAGTGAAAAAGTAAAAAGATTAAAAAATAATAAAATAATAAAACTACTTTTTCAACTTGTATTTTTAACTTATCTCACTACATTTGTACTCAAATTTTGAGCAAGAGTACTCGTTGGATGCAAAATTTAATTCCTCATCCAAGGAGTACCCATGTTGCATACTTTTAATGGACCCTTCTACACGAAAAATGAGAAATACATGAAAACATGTGATTGCATTCACATTTTTAATGTATTTCTCATTTTTCATGTAGCAGGGTCCACCGAAAGTATGAAACATGGGTATTCCTTGGATAAAGAATCAAATTCTGCATCTAATGAGTGTTGTAGCTTGAAATTTGAGTAAACCTATAGGGAGATGCATTGAAAGTAAGAGTTGAAAAAATAGTTTTTTCTTTTTTCCCTCTAAAATTTGTTGATGTAATCTAATCTTATTTTATTATTTCCACTATCATTTTATAATTTCCTTAGGAGGCCCATTTTAGACCTCAAAACTCCCCTAATGGAAGCAACATCCCTACTAGTTGAATCCTAAGTATAAGGAAAAAGGGTGCGAAGAATTAAATAAGATGCTTGCATCCAAGATTATTGAACTTGTCGAGGAATTAGAATAGGTTAGTCCCATGGTGGTTAAGGAAAAGAAGAAACATGGTCATATTTGGATATGCATAGACTTAAGGACATTGAATGAATCTTGTGTCGATGATGCCTTTCCTATGCCATTTATAGATGAAGTACTGGAAAATGTTGGAGTTTAGGAAGCCTATTCATTTACTGATGGGTTCTCAGGGTACCATTAGATCAAGATCGTGGCAAAGGATAAGAGTAAGACTACCTTCACTATTAAATGGGGTTGTTTCCAGTATATAGTTATGCCTTTCAGACTTAAGAATGCCCTTGCAATATTCTCTAGGGTGGTAGTCGTAGCTTTCAAAGAATTTATTCACAAATTTTTGGAGGTTTACTTCAATGATTGGACAGAGTTTGGGTTAGTAAAGAGATATGTTTCTAGTCTTCGCCTCATGTTGGATACTTTTTGAAATTATCATATATCCCTTAATATGAATAAATTCATATTTTGCATATTGTATGGGATACTGTTGAGCCATGTAGTTTGTAAGCAAGGGTTGATGGTAGGACCTTCCAAAATTGCAATGATTATTAATCTAGAGCCTCCAAAGAATGTCAAATGAATGTGCGTGACGTTGGGCCATATAGGATATTATAGGAAGTTCATCAAAGTGTATGTGTAGATCATTGCATCCATGGAAAAATTGTTGAAGAAGGATACAATGTTTTTCTGGGACAAGGATTGCCAGAAAAGCTTAGACGTCTTGAAGGAAAAAATGGCCACCACACCTATTCTAGTGTTCCCTTACTGGAAGAAGGAATTCCACATACATGTAGATGCTTCCTACATAGAATTAGGAGTTGTGCTAACCCAACCAATTGAAGGTGATATTGACCATCTGATAGTGTTTGTGAGTAGAAATTTATCGAAGGCAGAAAATAATCATTCAACCACAGAGCACAAAGGACTAACAATGGTGTATGCACTCCAGAAATCCATACACTATTTGTATGGTGCACACTTCAAGATGTAGACAGACCATTATTCTTTGAAATACTTGGTCAACAAGCCTGTGTTGGGGGAGGAAAATCTATAGATGATTGCTGCTCTTTCAATAATATGACTTTGATGTAATTGCGAAACTAGGATGACTGAATACTGGACAAGATGACCTCTCGTGAATTGAGAATGGCAATGAATGTACAAATGTGGAGGAAGGATTGCCTGATGCACAAGTCTTTGCTATGTGCATTGTGGATGAACATTTTGTTGATATAATCTAGTTCTTATCCATAGGTAAAACTCCTAAAGGCTATTCCATGCAGTAGAAGAAAGAATGGGTGGTCGAGGCTGCAGATTTCTCTGTTATCACATGAAATTTATATAAAATGGGATTCAATGAAATATTACGTAGGTATGTCTCAGAGTATGAACGACAAAGTATCCTTGCCAAAGCACATGGAGGGGTTGTAGGAGGACATTATGCGGGAAGAGAAACTACACAGAAGATTCTATGAGCAGGACTCTGGTGGCCGATTGTGCATAAGGATTTCAAGGCTTATTGTAGGGCATGTGATGTCTGTCAGAGAACAAGGAGACCAGTGTGAAGGGATGAATTTCCCTTGAACCCACAAGTGTCATTACAAGAATTTGATAAGTGGGTGATAGAATTCGTGGGGAAAATTCAACCACTGCGAAAGAAGACAGGGGCTAGATACATCATTACAACACCTAAATATTTAACCAGGTGGGATGAGACGTAGCATGTAAAGGATTGTAGCTCACAATAGCTGCAAAGTTCATTTTTCAATATATCATGTCTCGGTTTGGCTACCCTAAGATCTTGATGAGTGATAGAGGTTCACACTTCTTAAATGAAACAATTGTTTCTTTTCTTGAAGAGTATGCCGTATCATCCTCAAGAAAATGACATAGTGGAAGCCTTTAAAAAAATCCTGGAGAATGCCTTAACAAAGATTTTCAATGCGAAGAAGAATGATTAGGATGTGCACATACCAGTTGTCCTATGGGCATATAGAACGACATGTAAAAAGTTGATGGGACAAAAGTCATTCATACTGGTTTATGGAGTACATCATGCCAAGTCTGTGGATTGCTGCAGTTATAGACATGGTCGATCGTGATACCATGGAAGAATGCCTCGCACAAATATTTTGGTTGGAGGAAGATTGCTTCTCAGCAAGTTTTCATTAGGAGGTGCAGAAGGATCGTGAAAAGGTATGGTATGATCACCATATTAAATAGCGCACCTTTAAGAATGGAGATTTGGTATTACTACATGACAATAAGTTCAAGAAGTTTTCGAAGAAATTCTAAATGCATTGGCTGGGGCCATATACATTAAGGAGATTACGGATGGAGGCGCAGTTTAGCTCGTGAAGCTGAATGGGGAATATTTTTCGGGAAAGGTCAATGGGAGTTACTTAGAGTTGTACAGGGGTGATCCCACCCCTGTGTAATGACTATATGGATGCATGATAGTCTTAGTACTCTAGGCAGTTGCAAGGGAGTGCAAGACTATAAACTACACTTCCAGAAGGATGGTTGCGCGAAGTGATTGGGTTGTGTGATGAATCAAGGGAAGGCACAGAGGAGAGCTGCGATGGAGGGGTTGCATTAGGATGGTGGGTTCGGTGTAGCGGGCCAAAAAGTGACCATTGGAAGCACTGTATCTGATTGCATGATGATGTTTCCATTAAACGGAGTGAGAGGGGAGAATTTATGGAGCATACCTTTGGAAATCTACCGTCAAAGACGCATTAATGACAAGAATTTGGAGGGAACAGATGGATTTGAATTCAAATTGAGTTATAAATACAACATGTCACTCCACATTCGAACACTTTCCTTCCTGAGAAACTCCCTTGAGCTGTTGCGATTTCATTTGTGTCAAGAGCAATGTTGTATGTCTGACAAGGATTTGGAAAGAATCAGGGAGAAGATTTCACAACTGGGATTCATAAAATTGACTAGCAACATGAATTATTCTCTTAGAGAATGATTGCAACTTGACTTGAGCCAAAGCTAGCTCAACTTGTACCTATAGAGTTTCCTACTATAGTGCCTAGGTTTCCAAGGCCTAAGCCATCTTCTTCCATGACGAGAGATGAGAAGTAGAAGAAGCCTCTGCAAGCATCGATGTGGAAATTGTTGCACAAAAACCTGATAGAGATCTAGGAGAAGGGAAATCATAGGGATATGTAATTTTTCCATGAATTCTTTGAGGATTGCAGAGAGGCCCAGGATGAGGGCAAGGTGTTCCACTACGCATGGCTATTGTTGTTGATCATGTTCATGGCATGGAGGACACCCAAAGAAAGTCAAATTTCTTAGTAGGTCTCAAATCTACCTGAGGCTGCGAGGTTTGATTCGTTGTGTGCCACCGAAGATCCCGAGCACATTATGGAGATGAAGATCTTTTGGGTCTTATTTGAGTTAGAGTTGAGGATGGTGATTAACTAGTGACCAAGGTTATCACCAAGTTTGCACGCGTAGTACAACATTGTCACAGATTTCAAGGAATATTTTCATAATTTGCACATCCATGCGAAGAAATATGCCACACACACATGGCACGAGCTACCATACTTAGTCACCGAGGATGATATTTTGGGAGTCATCAGTAAATGGCCAAGTGATTGGCTGACCCCCTCTGATGCCAGCGCAGGAACTAGTAAGGCTGCTGAAGGCAAAGCAACATATACCACATCAACAACAGTAGCATCAAAAGAGAAGAAGAAGGAAGCAGAGAAGGCTTCTGCAAAAGAGAATGTTGTGACAAAAGAAAATGTCACACCACAGAAAGAAGTTATTGCAAGGGAGAAAGAAGAAACCAAAGAATGGATCTTTGCCAAAGAGACCAATGTGGCCAAGGAGAAAGTTGTTGCTATGTCGCAAGCCACTATTGACCTCAACAATTCAGACATGGAGGGCACAAACATCGAGGGTGAAACCAAGGAAGAAGAGGAAGGGGGTGCGGGCTTGGATTCCCCCCTCATCGTCACAAATAGGCAGAAGAAGAGTTCTAAAGGGTCATGCAAGAAGTATAACTCAGACAAATTGGCGAGCGTGATGCCTTTGGTCCTCACAGAGGGGGACCTAGATGAGATTAGTGATGTGGTCCATGATGCAATAACAAATCTTTGGGGACACATCGAAGAACAATACCACCAAACACTAGATAAAGTGCAACAAGGCCCGTGGGAATTGAGGTCTAAACAGTTATCATTCAAGCAAGAGTGGGACAGGCAATCCTGAAACAAGTGAGCCTGAAACAAGCAAGCGGGTCGGCCTTAGTAGCAGAGAACACCACATACCTTTATATAGTGCAGTTACTAGAGGGTTTTGTGTGTGTTGATGCAACAGAAGGTAGGGTGCACCTCTTACGCATGAAGGATTTGAGTCTGAATCTAGCGGTGCTTCCTATTCAGAGACTGCATGAGTTGCATCAAGGGGTGCTAGATGAGCTCATAATTCGGGAACAACGTGCACTATTGATCATCAATAAGGTCAAAACCAATAATCAGTAGATGTTCAAGGAAAATTTGTAGGCCCTCAAGGAAACAAAGGAATTGATGGCATGAAGTCAGTAATTGGAAGCAGCAATACCACATGCTTGTAGTGAGCATCTCGAGCTCCAGATTCTGGCAGAAATGACCCCTGTAGAGAATATTAGAAGCTATGTGTTGCAGTAAAGGATTCGAAGGAGGACTTTGGGAATTTAGATTTGAGATGCAGCTGTAAATATCTGAGCTCCAACTCAAGCTGCAGCCAACCACTCCTCCATAAGTGACAGAGAAGCGTGAGGCTGCTATTAAAGAAGAAATGGCTACCTTAGAAGCTGCAATCAAGGGCTGAACTTAGTTGTTCGAAAAAGCGATGGAATTGTGGACCTTTCTATAGGAGGATCCAACTTTGCAGAATATTTAAGCTAATATCTAGGAAAAGAAAAGGTAGTTTGATGACATCAGGTCTACAATGCGAACTTTAGCACCCATGCAAAGGTTCACCAGGTTATAGGAGGGCAAGCTCATCTAGAGCAAAATTGATGAGCTGCGTCGAAAGGAAGCAATCATATCTTCAAGGACACAACCCTGGGTTGATGAGGCAAGTAAGTTGGCATTGTCAGTACAAAGCAATTTGAAGGCCATGCAATAGATGTAGAGAACCATGGGCCTTGTAGTCGAGGGCCCAACAATAGAAAAATTGGTGGAGGAAGTTTGTCAAGCTTCGGCCCAGGGGACAACAGACCTACAAGTGTTGAAGATAGAGTTCAATGATCTCTAGGTGAAGATAGAAGTGGCACTAGCATAGTGACTCGAGGAAGAGTCATGACTTTGTGTTAGGGGCTTGTTGGGATAGGGTCCCCTGGGGTAAATTTTGCATATAGTTTTGTTAATTTTGTAAAGTCTCTGCATTTTGAGGAGCGAAGTGTGAAGGTTTTTAGAAGTCAAAGGGGATTTAGGAAGGTCAACTCCCCTTATTTTGTTATAAGTTAAGTTTTTTTATGACCCTCCCATGGTTCACAGACCATGGTATTATAATGGAAGATTCTATATAAAGGAGTCATATAGGGTCACAGGATATAGAAAAGAAAAAATGTATGGGCAAGTGATCTAAGTTAGAGAAGTTTGTTTTCTGTAATTAGATGAAGGGGAAGGCTCCTACAGCTATGTGCATGGAGACCTTGGTAAGTTTGCAGATAAGTGTGTGGGCCCCTGCGACTGTGTGCGAAGGGAAGAAAGAGTCTGTAACATAAGAATTGAACATAATAAAGACTATTTTGGAGAAATATCTATATATATGTGAGTTTATGGTTACTTCTGCATTTACTATGAATTCACTCTGTTTATTGCAATTATCATAAGAATCACTTAATGAGTAAGTGAAAGTGCTAGATCTGTTAGTTTACTTGATGATATGGACGTTTAAAGCAATCGACATAGGGTTAGAATCTATTATCTGTAAGTTACTGTAATTTCTGCGTTTTAAGGATTAGGGTTCACAAAGGTCTAAATAAAGCCCTAGAAGTAACAGAAACCCATCACACAAACCTCTTGAAGTAGAAACCTAGTTCTATTAGCCCCCAATACTACCTCGAGTGAGACTTCAGCCTGCATTATACGAGTTGTTACTGAAAGGGCTGGTAGTGTAGGGTTTTGTTCATTGGCACAACTAACTCTGAACTTGGGTCCAAACCCCCTCAAGCCAACACCTCACAACATGAGTAAGTAGAAACTAGGGCATATGATGAGTGTAATTGCACAATTTTCACTGATAGGGGTGAATAACTTACTGTGGGAACTTCGAAGTACGCAGTCCCAAGAGTCAGTGAGGAAGATTGATTACTAAAACTGTGCAATGCGTAGTTCAGTTTGGGCTAGAGCCCGAGAGAGACTGCACAATGCACAGTTCAGTCTGGGCCAAAGCCTGGGAGAGACTACACATTGCGAAGTCTCGGTGGCCAAGATAGGGAAATGGCTCCTAGAACTACTTAGTGCATAGTTAGAGTCATCCCAGGAAAAAATCTGTGCAATTCTAGAAGCCAAGGAAGAGGCCTTGAGCTCCTAAATTGCGCAGTGCATGCAGTGAGATGTGAGATCTGGGTAAGGGGAGCCCAGACCTGTCCATGGGGAGTGTGAAACAAGCACATTTGAAGGATTATGTGAGGATTAGTGAAAATATGACTAAGTGTAGATGTATGCATGTAAAATAGGTGCAAAAATGGATCAAACTGAAGGAACACAAAGCATGTGAAGGTAGTCACCACAATGGCGACTGTTGGTGCAAAAATGCGAAAAATCATGCGATGCTTGGGGAAGACAATGTATAACTTGAAATAAAACTTCTACAAGATAAAAAATCTAAAATGCCAACATTCGTTCAAAAAAAGTATTGAAACAACATTCTCACAAGCTAAACAAACAAAGGCGACATAAAAGTAGAAAAAGGTGATAAAAGTAAAACACACCCCAAAAAGTGATGGCAATGCTTTGAAGGCTCCTTGATCTCCTAGGGAAGATAGAGCTTGATGATTGAATGTATAAGTGATATCTAGAGGCATCCATTACATATATTTGAGCAAAATTGGGTTCATGATGTGTATGCTTGAGATCAAGGACAACAAGGACACTCGAATGAAACTTCTAAAGATGGCAATGTGTCACCTTCGGGAAACTAATAATAGATATTTACTTCGTAGGGATGACTTTCCTCTTAGCTTCTTTCTTTTCTAGAAAACTACCATGCACTACGTAGAAAGACTGTGTAGTTCTAGGAAGGACTAGGCAACTCTTTGGTTCATGCACTAAGTAGCCTTATGAGTAGAGTAGGTTCTACACAATTTCTAGGCTGCATCTAAGGCTTTGCACAATTTCCTAGTTGAAGGAAGGCTATCAGATGGCTTTGCGTAATTCTGGAGCTGAATGATCACTTACTGGTTTGGACTACTCTATGCAGTTTCGCAGTTGAAGACAAGCTGCCACCTGGGTATGCACAATTCTGGAGCCGATGCTCACTATTGGGTTGCACTGCACATTTCCTGAGAGCAAGGTTGGTTGCTGTCAAGGATTGTGCAAATCATCAAGGTAGTGGTAGAACTAATTTTCAATCAAGTCATAGAGTTAGCTTGGTTAGACAACAAAGCAAGTAAGTAAATACAATTTATAAAGAAAAATATAAAACTTGATGAAAGCATAAGTACCTGGGCAGTGTAAGAAAAGCTTCTCGGAATTTAGTAGGGAGGCTCCAAAACAAAGCATATGCAAAATTTTGAAGGGTGGTTGTAGTTGCTACAACTTTTGGGAAGGCAGAGAAAGGGAAGGGAAAGTCAACTCATTCCAAATCAAATTCCAGTCATGGTAGAAAGAGGACAGACATGTTGAAAGTCAAGTGTTTTCATTATCATGAGATGGGACACTATGCCACAAAGTGTCTGCACAAGAAGGACAATAAGAAGCCCTTGGGAGGAGCGGCAGGTGACTCTCTTGCATCACAAATCAAGCTATATTTTATGCTCAACGCTTGCATGGTCTCATCAATGATGGGTGGTGTGTGGTACCTAGACAGTGGAGCTTCATTCCACATCATTAACAACAAATAACTCTTTAGTAACTTGGAGGAGAGGGATCTCTAGATTCACATCAATATGGGTGATGACAGGACGTATAGTGCAAATGACATCAGTATTGTTACCTTTCAGAGGGATTCTAGTTGTCCCCTCACATTGAGAGATATCATGTATGTTCCAGGTTTGAAGAAGAACTTGGTTTCTATTGCCATGTTGTAGGATAAAGGC
Organism: Pinus tabuliformis; assembly: GCA_031772625.1. NCBI lineage: Eukaryota > Viridiplantae > Streptophyta > Pinopsida > Pinales > Pinaceae > Pinus > Pinus tabuliformis. The sequence continues at coordinate 1,736,773,251 of CM062817.1, read as the reverse complement.
TATGATGTGATATTTAGTAAGAGAAAGGATTTCCTTCGACACATAGTTGTAGGACAGATGAAGCAGATCAGGGTTCGAGTGAAGAACCTCTACAAATTGGAGGTAGAAGATTTTACTTCTTTGAGCACTAAAGCAGAGAAAGTGCAAATTTGGGACATCAGTGAGTTGTGGCATAGAATATTTGGTCACTTTCACCATAGAGGTTTGAAGGTCATACAACAAATTTCTACAGGACTTCCCAAGGGTACACTGGAGCAGAGAGACACATGCAAAGGATGTACATTGGAGAAGTACACCAAAGATTCCATTCATGACAAATACTATCGAGCACAAGTGATCCTTGATCAAGTTCGCTCAGATGTGTATGGACTGTTCTCGACAACATCCACAACCAAGCATAGGTATTATGTAATATTTGTTGATGCTTTTTCTCATAAGTGTTGGATTTTGTTCATGTAGAAGAAATATCGGACATTCACTATGTTGGGTGTGGAGCATGATTATTTAGAGTCTTTGTTTCAGCTGGATGTATACCCTAGGAAGATTGTACACCCCTCCACATGAGCCGCGAGGGTCCAGGGGGGCTAATCCCCCCCAGTTGGGGGGTCAGGGGGCTAGCAGTCCCCCGACGGGGGTTTTAGGGGCAGCGCCCCCAAAGCTAAAAACAGATGTAAAATTGCCTTGTAAAAGTATAGTAATTTCTAGTCAATCTAGGCCATTCATTAGGCAGATGATCTAATGGTAGAATTTATGTTTAGTTTAGGGTTTTTTTTCCCTAGAAGGCAACCCCTCTCTTTGTATGAGGGCATTGTATTTAGGTTGTGTAATAGATGTGTATTCTCCGAGCGAGAAACAAAAAGGTGAGACTGTGAGAGAAAACAGAGGATATTACAGAGGATCTATTGTAGGTTGTGTCTCTTCATTTTGCTGGGTAATAGAAAGGAAGGACTAGTTGTTCGGGGTGGACGTAGCCCAAACTGGGTGAACCACGTATATCTGTGTCTCTCTGGTTTTATGTGTTTGTGTTTTTCCGCATGTTATATGTCTTGCATTTCTCTATCATATATATAATTTTTCTAACAACCAATATTAGAGCCAAAGGTCTATTTGGCTGATAAAATTGTAGGAAAGAACGGTTCCTCATTCGAGTGGGAGAAATGGTGGAAGATGGTAAGTTCAAGGTCAAGAAATTTAACGGCCAAAACTTCCTGCTGTGGAATATGCAGATGGAGGATTATCTGTATCAGAAAGAACTGTACCTACCATTGAGCGGAAAAGAAAAGAAGCCAATGGCTATGATAGATGTAGAATGGAACATTCTCGATAGAAAGGCACTCGGAATAGTACGATTGTGCCTCGTAGCATCAGTCACCTTCAACAATTCTAAGGAAACAATGACAGAGGGTTTGATTCAGGCATTGGCGAAACTATATGAAAAACCCTCGGCCCCAAATAAGGTATTTCTTATGAAACAATTATTTAATATGAAGATGTCAGAAGGTGGATCTGTTGCAGACCATTTAAATGATTTTAATACAGTTACAAGTTAGTTAAGTTCTGTAGGGGTAAACTTTGATGATGAATTTAGAGCTCTGTTATTCTTGTGCTCATTGCCAGAAAGTTGGAATGGTTTAGTAATGGCCATTAGTAACTCTGTTTCTCGATCTAGTACTTTAAAGTTTGATGATGTTGTCGGTGCTATCCTTAGCGTGGAAATGCGATTGAAAATCTCCGGTGAGACATCTAGTAATTCTTCGAGTGCAGAGTCTAGGGGAAGAAGAATGGAAAGAGGAAAGAGCTTAGGATATTGCAGTAAATCAAGGAAAGGCATATCCAAGTCCAGATTAGGGATAGTGTGCTAGAAATGCAGAAAGAGAGGACACCTAAAGAAAGACTGTAGATCTCGGAAGGGAATAGAAGGAGATGCACATCAAGAAAAAAATCATGAAGCAAATGTGACAGGTGAGGTGGTACAAGATGCTTTGATTCTTTCTTTCAAAAATATTACTGATTCCTGGGAGGTAGATTTAGGGGCCTCATTCCATGCCACATCTAATAAGAAATATTTTCATGACTATGTTCAAGGAGATTTTGGACAAGTCCGTTTTGGTGATGATAAACCCTGTAAAATTGTTGGAATGGGTAAGGTTCTTGTAAAACAATAGAATGGAAACCAATGGCTACTAAAGGAGGTAAGGCATGTTCCAGATCTGAAGAAAAATCTGATTTCAACAGGGCAGTTAGGTAGTGAAGGTTGTGTGACAACTTTCATAGATAAAGCTTGGAAGGTCACCAAAGGAGCCCTGGTAATAGAAAAAGGCAAAAAGGTTGGTACATTGTATTTATGCAATGGTATTTCTAACTCTGTTAATGCTTTAACTTCCAAAGGAGCAAATGTAGCATTATGGCATCATAGGCTCGGACACGAGTGAGAAGGGGATGAAGATTCTCCACTCAAGGAATTTGTTGTCGGGTTTGAAGAATGTTGATTTGGACTTTTGTGAGAATTGCATTTATGGAAAACAGAAGAGAGTCAGATTTCTCAGAGTTGGGAAAGAAAAGAAGAGTGAAAAATTAGAGCTTGTGCATACAGATGTATGGGGACCTGCTCAGGTATCATCTCTCAATGGTTCTCTTTATTATGTTACTTTTATTTATGATGCAACTAGAAAAACTTGGATTTATTGTATTTAGAATAAATCTGATGTATTTGATAATTTCAAGAAATGGAAAGCTTTGGTTGAGATTGAGATAGGAAAGAAATTGAAGTGTCTTAGATTAGACAATGGAGGTGAATATTGCAGCAAAGAGTTTGATAGGTACTGTTCAGAGCATGGAATTCATAGAGAGAAGAAAGTTCCAAGAACACCACAAGAAAATGGTGTGTCAGAAAGGATGAACAAAACAATCATGGAGCGTGCAAGGTGCATGAGATTGCATGCAGGATTTCCTTTACAATTTTGGGTAGATGCTGTAGATACTGTTGTTTATCTAATAAAGAGAGGGCCTTCAAGTTCCTTGGATGGTGGTGTTACAGAGGAAGCATGGATAAGTAAAAAGGTAAACTACTCTTTTTTAAAGCCTTTTGGTTGTGAGGCCTTTGTCCATATTAATAAAGAGAATAGAACAAAGCTTGAGGCAAAATCAAAGAAATGTACCTTTATTGGATATGGTGTTAATGATTTTGGTTACCACTTATATGATTATGAAAATCACAAAATCATTAGGAGCAGAGATGTAATATTCAATGAAAAGGTCTTGTATAATAATCAGTTGCAGGAAAAGAAACAGGAAAAATAAAACAAGGAATACACAGTTCTTGATGAGATCACTGAAAAAGTAAAGGTGCCTAAAAATAATAATAATCAACAACCACAATAACCGCAACCACCACAATAGCAACATGCACCCCAAACACCTGAAAGTGGTGTTAGAATATCTACCAGGATAAGTATACCCCTTGAACGATACTCTCCTTCATTATATTATTTATTGTTGACTGATTCTGGTGAACCCAAATGTTATGAAGAAGCAATGCAGGTTGAAAGCAGGAAGAAGTGGGAGCTAGCCATGGAAGAAGAGATGGACTCCTTAATGCATAACCAGACTTGGGACTTAGTTAGGTTGCCTACAGGTAAAACTACATAGGAAGAAGATGGAGGAAAACGAAGGTACAAAGCTAGACTTGTGGTGAAGGGGTTTGCACAGAAGAAAGGTATTGATTTTGATGAAATATTTTTTCCTGTCGTTAAAATGAATTCAATCAGAACTATTTTAAGTCTAGTAGCAGTTGAAGATTTGCATCTTGAGCAGTTAGATGTAAAGACAACCTTTCTCCATGGGGATTTGGAGGAAGAGATATATATGCAACAGCCACAAGGATATGAGGTAAAAGGGAAGGAGAAACTAGTGTGTAGGTTGAAGAAGAGCTTGTATGGCTTAAAACAGGCTCCAAGGCAGTGGTATCTAAAATTTGACATGTTTATGTCTGAACAAGGTTATACTAGATGTCACTCTGATCATTGTGTTTATCTGAAAAAGCAAAATGATGGCAGCTATATTATATTGTTATTATATGTAGATGACATGCTTATTGCAGGGTCTAGCATGTAGGAAATAAATGTGCTCAAAAGAAAACTGGCAAATTCATTTGCAATGAAGGATTTGGGAGCTACAAAATAAATCCTTGGTATGAGAATAACTAGAGACAGGAAAAATCACAAATTAACATTGTCTCAGAATGAGTGCATACAAAAGGTGTTGAAAATATTTAATTTGCACAATGCAAAACCAGTTAGTACACCTTTTGCTAGCCATTTCAAACTTAGTAAGGAGATGTGCCCAAAGACCCATGAAGACATCGATTATATGTCTAAAGTTCCATATGCATCAGTAGTTGGAAGCTTAATTTATGCAATGGTCTACACAAGGACGGATATTGCACATGCAGTGGGAGTTGTAAGCAGGTACATGAACAATCCAGGAAAAGAACATTGGTTGGTAGTGAAATGGATTCTTAGATATTTGAGAGGTACCACAAATCAAGCATTATGCTTTGGTGGTTCAAACATTTCTCTACAGGGATATGTTGATGCAGATATGGAAGGTGACAGAAATAACAGGAGGAGCACTACAAGATATTTATTTACTGTACGTGGAATAACTGTTAGTTGGGTTTCAAAAATCCAAAGTGTTGTTGCACTTTCAACAACAGAAGCAGAGTATGTTGCTGCTATAGAGGCTAGTAAAGAAATGATTTGGTTACAAAGGTTTATGGATGAATTGGGTAAGAAGCATGATATGGGCATGTTATACAGTGATAGCCAAAGTTCCATTCATCTTGCAAAGAACTCAGCATTTCATTCCAGGACTAAACACAAACAACTCAAGTACCATTTCATACGATCAATGTTGGAATATGGAGAGTTGAACTTGGAAAAGATACACACTAGCCAGAATCCTGCAGATATGCTAACAAAAGTTGTAACCAGGGAGAAACTGAGAATATGCTCAGTTTCAATTAGTCTTCAAGGATGGTGATGAAGATGAGAAACAGCCAGGTCCAAAGAGGAGTCATTGTCCAGAAAATGAAGCAGCGGTGGAGTTGCTACAATCATTCTCCAAGTGGGAGATTGTTGGGTGTGGAGCATGATTATTTAGAGGTCTTTGTTTCAGTCGGATGTATACCCCAGGAAGATTGTACACCCCTCCATGCGAGGGGGTGCGGGGGGGACTTGTCCCCCCCGCGGAGGTCCGGGGGGGCTAATTGCCCCCCGACTAGGGGGTCCGAGGGCCAGTGGTCCCCCGGCGGGGGTTTCAGGGGAAACACCCCTGAAGCTAAAAATAGATGTAAAATTGCCTTGTAAAAGTATAGTAATTTCTAGTCAATCTGGGCCATTCATTAGGCAGATGATCTGACGGTAGAATTTATGTTTAGTTTAGGGTTTTTTTCCCTAGAAGGCAACCCCTCTCTTTGTATGAGGGAATTGTATTAAGGCTGTGTAATAGATGTGTATTCTCCGAGTGAGAAACAAAAAGGTGAGACTATGAGAGAAAACAAAGGATATTACAGTGGATCTGCTATAGGTTGTGTCTCTTCATTTTGCTGGATAATAGAAAGGAAGGACTGGCTATTCGGGGTGGATGTAGCCCAAACTAGGTGAACCACGTATATCTGTGTCTCTCTGGTTTTACGTGTTTGTGTTTTTCTGCATATTATATGTCTTGCATTTCTCTGTCATATATATATAATTTTTCTGACACACTAAATTTTGTGAATTTAAAGCACTTGTCAAGAAATATACTAGAAGGAAAATTAAATCTCTTAGAAGCGATAACAGTTGAGAGTATGTGGTGAATGAGTTCAAAAACTTCTATGCTTTAGAAGGCATTTGATGAGATTTCATAGCACTTGATAACCAACAACATAATGGGGTGGCTAAAAGGAAGAACAAAATTATTGTGGGACTGGAATAGGTGATGTTACATGATTAGGGCCTACCATTACACTTGTGGGCTGAAGCATGCAACATAATTATTTATTTGCAGAACATAATCCCTCATCGAATTCTTGGGATGAGTACACCAGAAGAGACTTTTCAGGGAAGAAACTAGATGTGGCACACTTCAAGATCTTTGGTTCATCATTCTACCTCCATGTTACCAAAGATGCATAGAAAAATATAGAGCCAACTACTGAGTTGGTCATATTTGTGGGGTATACTTATACAGCTCAAAACTATCGGGTGTACCTGCCAACCAACAAGATGACAGTGGTTCACAAAGATGTGAAGTTTGATGAAGAGAAGGCCATGAGATGTTCCCTTGAGAGGGAGCTTCAACTACATGCAATTAGCTCCAAAGGAGGAACCTCAGGATGACATGGAGCAACCACATGCAGAAGATCAGGGAGTGGAAATACCCATTCATGAAGAGACTTCAAGAGATGGGAGAAAGCGCACTAGAGAGGGTGACAGGTTATTGCATGATTCTAGAGAGAATGTGGGAGAATGCACATCATAGCACAGGCAGAGGTGGTCACCAGAGAGGTATACTAGCTACATGGCTCTGATGAGCGAGAGTGGATAGATTGAGCCATCCTCATTTGAGGAAGCAATGTAACAACCAGTCTGGGTTGATGCCATGGTTGAGGAGTATGACTCCATTATTAGAAACAGTGACCAATAGATAATTAGTGGTGAGTTCTAGATGGCTTTACAAGGTAAATAAATAAGTAGATGGGATTGTGGAGAAACATAAGGCCATATTTGTGACCAGAGGGTTCTCTCGGGTGGAGGGAATTGATTACGATGAGACTTTGGCTCCTATAGCAAGGTACTCATCAATCAGATCTATTCTAGCACTGTCAACATAGATGGGACGGAAGATACATCATATGGATGTAAATACATCGTTCCTCAATGACATGATTGAGGAAGAGGTGTATATTGAGCAAACTGAAGGTTTTGAGACATTCAACATAGAGTCACATGTGCACAGACTCAAGCAAGCATTGTATGGAATGAAACAAGCACCCTGTGCTTGGTACGCAAGGACTAACATTTTATGGAGCGATAAAAAGGTGTCTTTTGAACTCCTAATTACCTTCACATTAATTATCAACCCAGGGACTACTTTTTATTTCAAGAGTGTACTCAGTCTGAGGCGGCTATTTACTCAAGAGTAATGTTTTGTAGTATAGTGCTTAAAAGCTACAAAAGTAAATGGCTGCATGTCTATAACTTAACTACTTCAAAAGGATAAATCACACCAAGCATTGCATCAGTCGAAGGTTCGGTAGCAATAACCCATCCTTTTCATAACTGATGAGAACAAATCCAAGGTCTGGGAGCTAGGTAGCAGATGCTAGGGCTCACTACAGCCTGAGATCATCCTTGATGAATATAAATGAAACATCAAGTAAAGGAAATAATGATGAAATAGAACAGCACATCAGCCAAGGGTTTCGTGGCAATAACCTATCCCTTTCATAACTGATGGGAGTAGATCAGAGGTCTGGGAGCCAAATAGCAGAAGCTAACACTCACTACAGCCTGAGTCCGTCCTTAAGAAATGGCAAGTAAATGAAACAACAAATCAGCAATCTTGAAATAGACCAGCAATTGAAATGGAATAGAAATGCTAAAATACTAGAATTAAACAGCAATCTTAAATGGAACTGAACAGTAAAACTAAGTAATTAGAAAGACACAGCAACTATAAATGTAATTGAATCAGCAACCTATCAGCATGAACATTAATCGCAGTTATTGAAGCAACAACAATCGTAGTTGTAATTGAATAGTAACTTAATTGAACAGCCATTGCAATTATAAATGAGCAACAATTAAATGAACCATAGTCTTAATTAGATAGCACAGCATTAGATCAGAATTATCAGCAGGACATTTCAAGTTATAATTAATAATTCTATCACTGACACAATCCAATTATGATTTCAACGAAATGTTCATAAACAAAAGATTACTGAACAAACAATTTAAAGAAATGAAAAGGAAATCAAACCATCACACGAAAGAAATTGTAAAGATATGATACACAGCAGCAGCGTACTCCACCAGAGGCTGGGCCCTTAGCCGCCAGCGGATGCTGCTGGGTTACTTCAGAATGAGAAGAATGAACAGCAACTCCCAAATCATTTATTAATCAGCCAATTGTGGAATCATTACAACAGCAAAAGCTTGAGAATTACAGCATGCAACAATCCCTATCCTATCATGAATAATCCACCATCATTCTTCATCATTTTTCCATCATTTTTCATCTCCCCAAATCATCCCATAAATCCCCCATCTCTGATCTCTGTTTTCATTTAAATAGAGAGAGATCAGAGAGCAGTTACAATAGAGATAACTACAACATGATTTACATTACAAAATTGGATTGTTTCCAACCAATTGATAAACAAGAAGATATATTTCCATCCAACTTTCAACAAGAGCAAGACGAATTTGGATTTGCAGCTGAGATTTGGAGGACGGCCGCAACAACAAATCTCAGAAAATCGTGCTCAAAGAACCCTGCGTTTCTCTCAGTACAAGCCGAATTTGGGCAAACCGTTCTATATTAAAGTTAACTGGGTCCGTTCTGGACAAAACCCATGTTCTGGATTTTCCAAATTCATCTTCATTTGCTCATAATCTCAACCGCAATACTGTCACTTCTTATTCCAGCGAATTTCTGAGTTGGCACTTTTAATGATCAAATCTTCAATCTGGAAATTATCTTGGAGGCTAAAAATGGTGAATAATGTTACAACTGATTTATTAAAACTATCATTGATAAAATCATGCATAATCATCAATTTATTAGAAATAAAGGAGAATCAATAATATTCATCCATAAGAGCATAAATCATTTATAAAATGGATTTAAATGATAAATTATAATAGATGATATAATAGAGAAGAGTAAAAATGGATTAAATAAGTGTTACAAAGTGGTCGTATTCATGGCCCAACACATTTATTTCACCAAGTTGAGCTTAACCAAAATTGAAGTAGATGCGAACCTTTACCATATTGTGGTTGAAGGTAAATTTTTTATTATTGTTTTATATGTCAATGATTTGATTCTGACAAGTGATGAGAAGACGATCAAGTCTTGCAAAGAGGATATTTCAAGTGAGTTTGAAAGGAAGGACTTAGGGCTCATGCATTACTTTCTTGGTATGGAAGTATGGAAAGGAGATGACGAACTATTTGTCTCTCAGGGAAAGTATGCCAACGCAATACTAAAGAAGTTCCACATGGAGAGCAGTAAACCCATGGAGACTCCTCTAGCTGGTAACTGGAGGAAGGAGGATGCTACTTTAGGTGAAGTGGTAAACTTGTGGGTTCACTTATGTATTTGGTGAACACAAGACCAGACATGTGTTATGCAGTTAACTAGCTTAGTCAAGCTATGGTTAAGCCAACCAAACTGCATTGCAAGGTAGCCAAACATGTGTTGAGATACCTCAAAGGCACCACTCAATTTTGTCTTTGGTATAGACAGACAGAAGGAATGAAGCTTCAAGGCTTCATGGATGCAGATTGGGCAGGGATTTCATCTGACAGGAAGATAACATCAGAGGGAATCTTCAGCCTTGGGTCGGCAACATTTTCTTGGTACAATAGGAAGCATAGATCAATTGACTCAGTTCAACTGAAGCAGAGTACATGGCTGCTAGTCAAGAAAATTGTGAGGCTATCTGGATAAGGAAGCTTCTTGTTGGTTTGTTTGGTCAACAGATGGATTCAACATTAATTTACTATGAAAATCAGATTTGTATCAAACTCTCTGAGAATCTAGTTTTTCATGGTCGGTCCAAGAATATTTACATCCGGTATCACCATCTTCAAGATTGTTTGCAGAGGAGAATCATGTTGCTGGAGTACATTCCTACACAGGAGAAAGATGCAGATATTTTGACAAAGCCATTATCAAGATGCAAATTCGAGTTTCATAGAGGCAGGATCGGTGTAGAATATAATCCCTTTCTTGTTGAGAGGGAGTATTAAAAATAGCAATAAGAAAATCCTAATTTAATTTGTCCTTGAATTAAATTGGGAATTAAATAGAAATTCTATTCTCATAACAACTTGTAAAAATTAACTAAGTTAATTTGACTTAGTTGGCTCAAAAAATTCGAGTTGGGAGTCTATCTAGAGTCATGTATAATGATCCCTAAATTTTAGGGGTCGAGGTTGAGTTCTTTTGAGTTGTAATTGATTAATTAAATCTAACTAAGTTAAAATCAGTTAAACTAGTTCCAACAATTGGAGGAACTAGTAGGAGGTATAGTAGTGGGGAGAAAATTCAATGCCCAATCAGTTAACTGATAATTCACTAATAAATAACTCATGCATGTTAATTATGAGAAAGACCTAGTTGAGATTAGAGTTCAGGAACATTGTACTATCAATTGTATGATTTTCGGAGTTGTACATATGGTGCATGCAATTAGTAGAAGGCCTATGATGTGTTGCATAGTTATGGTGAGATATTTTCCCAATTAAATATGGACTAATTCCCTTGGATATTGGGAAAGGAGGTAGGGGTTTAGTAGGAAGCAAATTTGGCTATGTTTTGGCTTGATCTAGATTTTGAAAGAGTGAGATGGATTGTAATATTGCAGAGACTATTCAGGTTGAACAAGCATTATATTTTCTTCTTAGGTCTTATGGTTAATGCAATATAGATAGCCAAGGTTTTGATCGATTGTTTTCCCTAGAAAAATATTGTGTTATGAGAGATTGAAATGCTTCCTTTTCTGCTTTGGGATTTCATCAATCAATTTTTGTTTCCATTGATGAGTAGAGTAGATTCATGTCTTTTGTTTTAGCATATAACATAAGAAGTTTGAATCTATAGTAAAAATATGAAGTGTTGGAGTGGTCTCACCCTGGAGGATCTTTGGTGGGGTAACAAGTAGTGTTTTTAAGCCAATGATTTCCCCTAGAAAGTTAGAGTCAACAAAGTGTACTTTTGAGATCATCGGCTACAATGGAATCAAGGGGGGTCGAGCCTTATCTCCAATCTTGCCCAGCACCCCACCGAAGGAAGATTTATGAGCCAGCAACCTATTAGGCTAGCATGGTGAATATGTCAGTAGTAGGGACCACCACCAGGCGAGAGTGAAACCATTTGATGCACCATGTCACTTCATCCTTCAACCTTTTATTTTTCATATAGCAGAAGGGTCAAGGTGCAAGGAATAACAGATTTTGAAGCCATTTTCTAGGCAACAGATGAGTTCAAAGACCACATTAGACCCACTCAACTAAAAATTTCCCTAGAATATATTTCCAACAATATAAATAAGTTTGAAAATGGCCCCTTGGATCAAAATATAAAGGAAATTAAAGTTGTGCCTATAAAATTCAAAATCCGGGAACCCTAGAATCGTGTAACAAAACTATTTAGAAAATAAATTTCCAAAGGCTTCGGGGACTAGGGATCCATCAATTATTAGAGTAGGGCTCTTCTATTAATAAAAACCCATAAAAAAATCCCAAAACACTAGAAAAGCAGATCCTGTGTTTTATTTTAAAACGTAGTCAGGCACCACGGATCTGTTAGTAGACTGGAGATTTTTCTATTATCTAGGATCAATTGTTAATAGAGTCTCATGATGGAGATTTGACCGAGGAGGCCATAAATTCTAGAAATATGGGAATCCAATATCTTTTTCTAATTGCATTTCAAAAACACCAGGAGACCAGGGGACCTGAGGTCGTGGGACTGTATGAAGGCAACAAAGCATGTGGAGTTGTTTTGTGACTGTTTCTTGTGTATTTCCTCTGCTACACTAGAGCCTTTTCGATGTGACTTTTATAGGTATTTTGATCTCGATGGGTTTAAGGAGGCACCTACAAGAGGGGCCAACTCCAGAAATGGTCAATTCGAGCAATTAGAAGAAAAAATGATAAGTAAAATGACTGGAAACCGTGGAAGGAATATAATGGTAGGTGTGTGGCTAGTTCATCAACCCACAACAAATCCGAACAATGGATCTTGGGTCCGCCTCAGAAGATCAAAAAAGTCATAAATGGAGATATTTTTTTATGGAAATAATGAAACATCCATATCATTTTTGTAATACTATAAATATTTTATTTTCAAGAAAGCAATCAAGTTTGTTGCATAATAATTAGGAAAACTAGGCTATTCACATGCTCAGACAACTGTGTAGTTCAGAAAACTGTAGCATTCCATATATATTTGTAACTATTCTTGTCTTTTCTCTCCCTATAAAAGTGATGAATATCTCATTAGAATGGGTTAGATTCCCTATCCCAGAGGATGTAGCTTTTCAGCAACTTTTCAAGTTCGAGAGCTTATATGACATATGTTATTATTGAAGATTAATGAATATGTTTTTGGTGATTCTGAGCACTAAGATGTGTAGTATGTAATTCTCTCTTTGTTTAATATTTCATACGTGTTTCTTTCCTCTCATAAACTGTGTAATTGTAGCTACTGAAATTCAATATTTTATAACAGATTTACCAATGTCGTGCTGTGGAAAATGGTATCTGTAATGCGTGGGATTGAAGGTATTAAAATGCGCTCCATGGTATTTGAACCTCATTTCATTTATATTTTTCATAATTATATTGGGATTAAGTGCATAGGATTCAAGTTCCTTCCATCCCTCTGCAAAGGGTTTCTCCTCTTTTATATTTGCTTTCACTTATACTACAATGACCAATAAAATTGAACCTTATGTGTATAGGAAACCATAACTAAACATTAATTCTTAGGAATGAAATACTATCCATGTGTAAATTGGATTTTCGTCTGAGCAGGGTAATTGAACCATATTTAAATAATTTTATGTTTAACTCTTGAGAAGAACATATCTATCGTTGATATACATTAAGATTTCCCAGGCACTGACCCTTCTCATCAACCCGAGGATTGTCAATAGGAGAGACAAAAACATCAATGGAAAAGGTTGGATGAGTATGGATGAAAATTGATGATATCAACTAATATGGAGATAAAACTAGATTAGCTCCCCATGCCAACACCATGCTGAAAAATAGACATGCCTCCATGCCAACATTGGTCAATACTATGCCTCTATGTCAACACCACACACTTTATTCCATTACTAGGTTGACAAAACTCCCACTAAACACAAAATAGGGCTAAAAAACATATCTCCATAATGTCGTACATGCTACCACTGCTATTTCAAATGCCTCCTTGTCACATACAAGAGGGTACTCCACATGGACCAAAACATATACAATGAAGATACAGGTCTTTATAACCCTGGTACATGGAAACACCAATAATCTATCAAGGTTGTACAATGCCTTCAAGCAACCAACATATGAATGAACCATCACTCCTCTCTCATGCATGAACATCACTCACATGACTCAATCAATGACCCATAAGAGGAACATGATAGTACATGAATACAATGACACCAAAGACCCATACATGGCTGAAACACATGACACCCAACAACTCAAACATGGTTGTAACAACTCTCATATCCCAAACAAACTAACATCAACACATACTTGACATGACCCATGACTCTCTCTCTTTTCTCTAGGACCAATCTGCCAACAACCAAATTATGAAATCACAAAATACATAACCCCATATGTGTTGGGTGTGGAACATGATTATCTAGAGGTCTTTGTTTCAGCTAGATGTATACCTCAAGAAGTTTGTATACCCCTCCACGTGGAGGGGGTGCGGGGCGGATTTGTCCCCCCTACGGGGGTTGTGGAGTACTGAAGAAGGTATGTTTTTATCGTTTATTTTGTCATCTTTGCTTTAAAACTCATAACCTATTTACATCATGAACTAGGTAGATAATAAGAAATTATGAAAAAATCTATGGGATTTATATGCAATGCAAAACAACTAATAATTGCCATTTTCTTATGTAGGAAAAGGAGAAAACAGAAGATTGCCGTCCCAAAGGAAAAGACAGGACAAAGTTAACTATTGTCCCTTTGGCAGGGAACCGCATGCAAACAAGGCGATCCAAATTAGAGCGTATCAGCCAGGAAAGGGAAAAGAAGATATCAAATCGGTGCAAGAAAACAAGAGGATAACTGAGAATTAATAGTCTGGCGAATCCCTCATGATCCTTTGATCCTGAGGGATCGCTATCTTAACGATTTTTTCATCATTGATATCTCTGCTCGGCTGTTATAAGAAGGGGTAGCACTGCTAGCCCGGGGGATGACTGGTTTTTTGTTTTTATGTAATTCTCCTTTGTATTTGAAACTTTGATCAGCAACTCTTGTTGACGAGCAATCCACTGTAACTCTGTTTTGATGTTTTAATATAAGTCTGGTTGCCGTTTCATCTTTGATTCTAGAGTAATATCAAGCAATGTATCCCTAGAGGCTAAGGGCCCGGCCCTAATGGAACACTTGCTCCTGTACCATTATTTCTAATTCGTGTGTGGTTTTCATTATTAGCTTTGTTCGGTAATCTGATGTGTTTTGCTATTTTACATCACGGTTCTGTTATATTTTGTTTATGCTCAACTGAGTAATGTTGTTCTCTGTGACAGGAATGCTGTGTTGTTCATTCTGACTTTGTAACGCATTGTTGTTCCTTTAACCATTGATATAACATTGTTGTTCCTTACAGAATATTATTGTTGTTCAATTACAGAGTAACCGTGCTGTAACATTCATAAGTTGGTATTATTGTATTCATCTACGGTTTACACTTAATTGCGATTGTTGTTCCATTACGAATTACAATCGTTATTCTTTATAACTGAGATTGATACTTGTTGTATCGAAGTCAGATTACTGTTTCTTCTAATATTAAGCATGCCGTGTGTGATATTTATCTTGGTTCATTGTACATTTATATTTGACTCTAGTTGCTGTTCTATATTTCATTTCTGATTAGTTGCCATTCTATTTTCGTTTGCTGTCTGATTTATCTTTAGAGTAAAGATTGTTATCTAATCCCTGTAGGATACAATTGCTGCATTTATTTCCGTAGACTAAGGTTTTGCTGTTCAGTCTTGTTTATAAGACTAGTTGTTGTTCCATTTCCTGTTATTTGTATTATCATTGCTTTGGTGTGCAGAACGATCTAAGACTGTAGTGAGCATTGACATTTGTTGTCTAGTTCCTAGATTGATGATCTTTTCCTTGATTATCCTTGATTACATCAGTTTATAGAGGGATGAGTTACCATTACTGTACCCTTGACTGATAAATAGCTATAGTTTTCTGAGTGCATGATTTGAGTTTTAAGGTGTTTTTCTGTAAGTATATCTTGTTTCAAGCATTCTTTTACTCTTGTATTTAGAACACTATACTACTAGCATTACTCTGACAAATGATCGCCTCAAATTGAGTACATTCTTTGAGATAACAAATCATTCCTGGATTGATAAGTTAATGTAGGGTAAATAGAGGTGAAAAAGACCTGTTTTACTGCTCGACATTTTGGCGTCATTGCTGGGGAAGAGTGTAGCCATGTGTTTCTTTTCTAGAGTAGTGTAAGAACCTACTAGGACAGAATTGGGTTTTAAAAACGGAAGGTAAGAACTTGCGTACGGAGCATGTAATAGCCTTGCTCCCCTGCCAGATTTCCTGCAGATTTGTTGTTGTTTTCTTTGGGTAGAACTTAGTAGTTGATTTGTGTGCATGACTAAGAAGAAAAAGCCTGAAAAGAATCCTAAACCTCTACCTAAGCCTGACAAAGCTAAGGGGCAGGTGACCCTTGGCCGATCAACCTTTATAGATGAAATCCTTAAGAAAGAAGAATCTTAGCTTTTAGTAGGACCTAGAAAAGTTACTTCTAGACAACCTACTAGTTCCCTTCAGGCCATAGGATCACCATCTGTAGCCTTTGCTGAGGTGCATAGTCAAACCGAAGAGCAAGATTTTCAAGAAATTGAGAATTCTAGCCCAAAATCATTACAAGAAGGGAAACTTAGCAACCTCTGTGAAGGGAGAGGAGAGGCAGGAGAAATTGAAGAACCAAGATCTCCTCCTGGGATAATTCAGCCATTAAGTAGCCTAGATAAGGGAAGTGCAGCAAAAATCATTTATAAAAAAGTTGAAGAACCTCAAGGACCAGAATCCCCCCAGACATTAGGCACTCTCATCATCCCAGATAAAGGGAGTACTGTTAAGGCCATTCCTGTTAGAGCCATTCCCCCTTGATAGCCTAGGAATACCCTCCTAGATATCCCAAAAGGTTATTGACATATATTTGACCAAATGGCCCAGAACTAGCCAAACACCCAAAGCTCTACACTGCAATACCCCATTGTGGATACTGCAGCTAATGCACCTATGAAAGCAATTCCTCTCCAGCATATCCCTACATTCCATGGCCTTACATCAAAAGATCTGGATGCATTCTTATTTGAATTTGATGTGCTGTGTAGAGGATATGACTATAACACCATCCCCAGAAACTAAAATTATTCCCTCTACATTAAAAGGGGCTACTTTAAGATGGTTTATGGGGCTAGGTGGTGGTGTTATAAATAACTGGGATCAAATGAAAGAGTTTGTTCTAAAAAAATATCAAGATTATTGTAGGTCTAGAGAGTTAAAAGATGAAATATTTCAGATGATAGCTAGACTGAATGAAACATTAGAAGAATATGTTGAGTGTTTCCAGTATAATCTTCAAAAATCTCCTTATGCATCATTACCCTTACCTGATAATGTATTAAAAACAACATTAATTAGGGGAATGAAGGAACAATGGATTGAAACACTAAATATTATGGGAAAAGGAGATATTTATCAGGAAAATTTTGCTAACATTATTAATTTATGTATCAGGAGCTTGAGAGGCAGCACAAGACTAAAACTAGCGGAACATGACAGGTTTACAAGAGATAACAATATCTCTGCAGAGGGAGTAACTCGCGCGGAAATTGGAAATTTATTAGAAAATTTTAAAACTGACATATTGGGGACACTGACAACACAACTTGATATTATGCAAACTAAACAAAAGCAAGCAAAGGTAGAACAAAATTTGGCAATCTTCTGTCCCAGATGCAGAAAGAAACACAGCCACAAGGAGTGTCCATTAGATGTAGTCCAAGTTTGGGCCATTTTTACAAAAGACCACTCTACAAAGAGTTGTCCCTCACTTCCTGGATTGAAAGCAGTATACAAGGAAGTAGAAGAAGAGCCAGAACCGGTGTACCTACTCAATCAACGTAGTCAATGGTAGCCGTAACAATCAGGTATGTTCTCAGACCCAGCTTCTTCTTTTCAGCCTCCACAATATCATGCTCAACAATATAATATAATGTGGCAAAATCAACCTCCCTTCTCGAATTGGTCACAACAACCATTTCCTTCATCATCACCATGGCCAAACCAAGCAAATCAATCCAGTTGGCCAAATTTTCCCTATACTCCACCATATTGGCAAAACAACGTATATCCAGCACAATGGTCCCCTCCTACTTCACAAAGTCAAGCTTGGTAGACAAATTGGAAAAGATTGATGAATTAGCCAGTAGGAACCATTCTGCTCCCTCAACCTACACTACCAGCATTACAACAAAACCCCCAGTCTAACTTAAGACCAAAACTCCCAGCCCAACCCAACCCTAATCTGAATAACAGACCGTTCCAATATATTCAAATAATTGAAACACTAGAGATAGGAACCGATCTAAGGGAGTATAATGACCTTCAATTAAGATCAGGGTGCATCATTGAAACAGAGGGAGATAAAACTGCTCAAGTTGAAAAGCAGTTACCTATAGAACAACCCCCGCAAGAAGAGGATGTGACGAGACAACAAATTCATGATCAAGCAACCACATCCTCTCCCATATTCCCAGAACGATTAATTATACCTTGACCTATCCAGCATCCTGATTTTGACATTCTGGGAGAACTTAAAAATCTGTACATAAAAATCCCACTCCTCCAAGCCATCCAAAACATTCCAATATATGCAAAGACCATCAAAGAGCTATGTATAAAAAACCAAGGAGGAAAATAACAAATAACCCAAAAGTCCAAGTAGTTGGTACCTTATCCGATCTATTATCAGGAAAAGAAACACCCGTTAAATATGAACACCCAAGAAATCCAATAGTAACCGTACAGATCAATGGACAAACCTTCTCAAATGCTTTAGTTGATCTAAGATCTGCAATCAATATCTTAACAATCACCACTTGTCAAAAACTAGGCATTACATCAGTAGAACTGATTTCCACTTTATTAGAACTGGCTTACCGATCTGTGGTTAGGCCAGAGGGCACACTGCATGATGTCATGATATCTGTTGATTCCTGGGAGTATCCTACCGATTTTCTAATAATAAACCCCAAAAACCGACTTGATGGACATCCATTGATTTTAGGCAGACCTTGGCTTGCAACTGTTGATGCTTATATTGGCTGCCAACAAGGCAGTATGACCATAACTAGGGGGGCTAATATTAAGAATCTAGCTTTATATCCTCCAGCCCAGCCAAGTGTCACAATAATAAAAACTAAAAAACATCTTGTATCATACCTCACCGAAAATATTAGATCTCCATTAACCATAGAAGAGGCCCTCAATTTCAAAGACCAAACAGAAGATGATGCCATTAACAATTTTATTAGCCAAGCTGAATCCAGATCCCACATACAATGTCACATGATAGAAGTACCATTTGATAATGAATTAGAAGAATATCCTCTTAAAGATACTCACGATCAAACAATACCTACTACGTCTGTCTCAAATAGAAAAACTGTAGAAATTGAGCCAGGAAAGACTTTAAACATTAATGCCAACCTGACTTCTGAACAAGAAGAGAAGTTGATCCAACTACTGAGGAAATACAAAGAAGCATTTGCATGGGACTATCCTGACATGAAAGGAATTGCCTAGTTATGTACACACCACATTTACATAGAGAAGGATGCAAGACTTGTTCGCCAACCACAAAGGAGACTTAACCCTCATCTAAAAGACATTGTAAAAGCTGAACTTCAAAAACTTTTAGTTGTGAACTTCATCTACCCTATCTCCGATAGTAAATGGGTCTCTCCACTCGTTGTGGTGCCAAAGAAGAATGGAAAGTGGAGGATTTGTGTAGATTATAGAGAGCTAAATAAAGCAACACAAAAAGTCCACTTTCCCCTTCCATTCATTGACCAACTATTAGACACTTTGGTAGGAAAGAAATTCTTTTCTTTCTTAGATGGCTTCAGTGGATACAATTAGATACAGATTGCCCCTGAAGACCAAGACAAAACTACTTTTACTTGTCCTTGGGGAACATTTGCCTATAGAGTTCTACCCTTTGGCCTATGCAATGCCCCTGTGACATTCCAAAGGGCTATCCTCAGCATCTTTTCAGATTTAATAAATGAAGGGCTCAAAGTATACATGGATGATTTTACACCATACGGAGATGATTTCGACCCAGTAGTGGACACATTGGAAAAAGTGCTGCAGCGCTGCATTGCCACCAGGCTTTGTTTGAGCCATGAAAAATGCTATATGATGATGACGGAAGGACTTATTTTAGGCCATTATATCTCAACAGCTGGAATACAGGTAGACCCGACCAAAATCTAAATAATCTTGCTAATTCCCACTCCTATCACTCAGACAGAGGTACGCAGTTTTCTTGGATTTTCTGGTTATTATAGAAATTTATAGAACATTTTTCTCATATTGTTGCACCAATATATGCACTGACAGGTAATGTTGACTTTCTTTGGACAGAAAAATGTGACCGTGCTTTCCAGGATCTGAAAAAGCTTGTGTCAACAACCCTAGTCCTTAGAGGTCCAAATTGGGACCTGCCATTTCAAATTTCATCAGATGCTTCAGATACAGCTATTGGAGCAATCCTTGGGTAGGAAGAAGATAAAAACCATATGCAATTTATTTTATTAGCAAGAATTTATCTCCTGCTGAATTGAATTATACTGTTACTGAAAAGGAATTTTTCGCTGTAATACATGCTGTCAATAACTTCAGGCATTATATTACTAGATATCCTGTTATCTTGTATACAGATCACTCTGCCATAAAATACTTAGCAAATAAACCAATCACAAATGGTAGAGTAACCAGATGGTTGATTTTATTGCAAGAATTCGATATCACAATAAAGGACCAACCTAGAAAAGAAAATCTTGTAGTTTACTTTCTCTCACGAATGCCAAAACCAGTGGATGCAGCAGCAATTGAAGATTAATTTCCAAATGAGCATTTGTTTGTTTCCACTGTTAAAACACCCTAGTATGCTGATGTTGCAAATTATTTAGCGGTAGGCAAATTACCTAAACATCTGACCCCCAATGAACTAAAACAGATTGTCTAGCAAAGTACTTGATTTTCTTGGATTGGGGGCTACCTGTTCCATACAGGGGCAGATATGCACATCAGGAGATGCATCTGCGTAGATGAAATTTTTGACATTTTGAAAGCTTGTCATGACGGACCATGTGGCGGACATTTCGTTGATCAAAGAACTGGTCACAAGGTGCTGCAAATAGGGTATTATTGGCCCACGATCTTCAAAGATGCAAAGAAGTTCGTGCAAGCTTGTGACAGCTGCCAAAGAGCAGGGCGCCCTCAATAGTCTGACGAAATGCCCCTGAATCCACAACTAGTTATTGAACCATTCGAGCGATGGGCCCTCGATTTTGTTGGTCCAATTAACCCATCATCGAACCAGAAAACATATATTTTTTTAGCAACAGAATATGTCACCAAATGGATTGAAACAGAGGCATTTCTGAGAGCTATAGAGGATTTCGTCATACAGTTCCTGTTCCATATATTTGTGCGATATGGGCTTCCAAGAGATATAATCACAGATGGTGGACTGCATTTTACTGGTAACAAGATTGCTACAACACTAAAAAACTATCATATCCAGCTTAAAATTACTACTCCATACCACCCACAGGCAAATGGTCAAGTAGAATGTAGCAATAAAATAATAGAAGCAATCCTAACAAAAACCATTACGTCACATAGACAGGACTGGGCTACAAGATTACCAGAAGCCTTGTGGGCTTACAGAACAACATGGAGAAGCATTACCGGCTATTCACCATACCAATTGGTATTTTTAAGGAACCCATATTCCCGATAGAATTCAAAATACAAACGCTGCGAACAACACAAGAAGTCAGTCTAGATCTAAACGAGGCACAGATTAATAGATTACAGCAGATCAATGAGCTAGATGAAATCAAGATCTCTACCCTTCAACACTCTGCATTGATCCAACAACAACGAGCTAAATGGCATGATGCTCTCATTAAAAAGAAAGTCTTCCACGAAGGAGATTGGGTGCTCCTATACGATTCTAGGTTTCAGGATTTTCCTAGGAAGCTTTAGATTCGTTGGTTGGGGCCATATGAAATCTAGAAGGTACATGATAATGGCACCCTTACTCTAATCACCATTGATGGATTTGGACATACCTTGAAAGCAAACGGCCACCGAGTTCGACTATACCGCGAACCACTTACTCAGGAATCCTTCTACAAGCAACTCCGCGAATACTCCGACATGCAAATTTTGGAGGAGGACGAGAAATCTTCCTCACCTTTGGTTCATTAAGTGATTCAATTATTCTTACATTTGTACATAATTCCTTTGTTTTGTTAGCATAAATTAGTCTCTGTACATATTTTTTTTGTATTTGTGCTTTGTCGTTCCTTTTAGGAAGAAACAACATTCTCAACTCCTTGTTGTTCCTTTTTCAAGGAACAACACCTCTACATTTTGCTGTTCCTTTTCGAAGAATCAGCTTCCATCATTTATCTTCACCATTTTACTCTTCCTTTTTCCAAAGGAACAACACTTGCATTTTTCTGCTATTCCTTTTTCCGAAGGAACAGCACTATCGTTTTTGCGGTTCCTTTTCTGAAGGAACAACACTTGTGTGCACTTTTGTTTTTCTATTGTTCCTTTTCCGAAGGAACAACACTATTGTTTTTTTGCTGTTCCTTTTCCGAAGGAACAACACTTTCGTTTTGTTGTTCCTTTTCCAAAGGAACAACACTTGTGTTTTTCTACTGTTACTTTTTCCAAAGGAACAACACTTTCATTTCTGCTATTCCTTTTTCTGAAGGAACAACACTTTTTTTTTTGCTGTTCCTTTTCCACTTTTGTTTTGCTGTTCCTTTTCTGAAGGAACAACACTTTTGTTTTTTTGTTGTTCCTTTTCTAAAGGAACAACACTCTCGTTTTTGCTGTTTCTTTTCCAAAGGAACAACACTTATGGTTTTTGCTGTTCATTTTCCAAAGGAACAACACTTGCATTTTTTGTTGTTCCTTTTTGAAGCAACAACATTTTCGTATTCCTTTTACTTATGCTTGTTTTCCTTATTGTTCCAATTAAAGGACAACTACTGTTCCTCTCAATATACAATAGTTTCAAGTCTTTTTCTTGTGATTTGGAGCACAACTATACACTTATGCAATGGATACAAAACTAGAGCACACTGAAATCAGTAAATTACATAAAATTGCTATTTTTATAAGAAATTGCTTTGAATTGATAGGAGGAAAGAGGAAAGGACACAATTATTCATCACTTTGTTGTCATTATTCTACTAATACTGATATGATTGGTTATCTTTATCATGGTGGTTCTTTTTAAATTCCCATAATCTTCTTTGATCATTATTAAGGAATAAGAACAAAGGGTATATTTTTCTATTGAGATGTTAAGACTTCTTCCACCATTCCTCATCTTAAGGAGTGTTGAACCACCCTTTGTGTATAAATAGGAAAGTACTTTATAAAAGAGAAAAAAAAGAGAAAATGTTTATATGATTTGCTAATATGGGTTATCAAATGAAGGATAGGGGGTCTCATTAAGAGCCAGCCTACCATGATCATAAGGAAGAAAGTGAAGTGGCATTCCCGCTATGGCCACCACACCAAGGATATGATCCAAGAGGCACATCAGAAAAGATAAAGAGTCCTTGGAATAGGAGGTCTCATCACGAGCTGGCATGTCCACCTTTCACTCCTTCCTAGTGAATGGCATTATGGTTTAACTGGTTACCACGCTAGCATAATGACCTCCATTTTGACATTGCACAGCACTTCCTAAGCATACACAAAGGATAATGGTTCCATGGGTGAAACAAGCAACTCTATCAAGGTTATGGACACCTGTCGGCAACAGAGCTCTGTTGATGGTATTGAAGTCACATTCCTTATACACCAATAGCAATTATCAAGACCCTTCTTTGTCTTATACCTTTGTAATAGGTCAAATGAGATTATCTATATAACTTCCTCGAACCTTTAAACACATGAAAATATATTACAACCAATCATGACGAAGAAAGTTGATATTGACCGAATCAGAATTTTTGTGCACGTCAACTGTCCTATCCTCCCAGCCTCGCATCATATCACGGCGTTCTCTTATTTATTAAGCGATTCTATTATACACCTTGATTTCGGCAACCTGCTCCTTTTGTAAACATGGAATATCGGTATACGTTGTTCCTTTATGACTCTGTACCATGGTAGTTCGGCACGCCACTCCCTCATTTGATGGCCAAGGATGGCCTATCATAGTGCAGGGGGGAAGCATGTGACCTCATAATTTGCTGGTATACGTGTTAGAGTATTATTCGGAAAATTTTCACTTTGGAATAGCAAGGCTTAACAGTATATTGTTTTCCAATTTGCATGGCTATTTTTCCTAAGCTATTTCTGTATTATGCTCTGCAGCAATTAGTAAGTGACTCAGGATTTGAATGAGCTTGTTGTTTCGTTATTTTCTCTATATTTTTAACAGTTTGAATAGCATGTTGTTTCATTTCCGTCTCTAAATTTTTACAGTGTGCTAAAACATGGGAGGAAGATCAATTCAGAGAGAACCATAGGTATTGACAGTTTCTGATGCTGCACGGGAAATCTTAACAAGGGAAGGATGGAAAGTTTATCTCAATCATTTACAAGAATCCAACGAGACCATAGCAATAGAATTCTTGCAGATTTTGCAATAATATCACTCCACGATAAGAGGTAGACATGTAGTAGTCACTGATGACATAATTGCAGAGGTCTCGGGACTGCCAGCCACTGGACCTGTGTGGACTCTAAAGAAGGAGAGACTGCAAAAAATCATAAAAATCTTCCAAGATGAAGGCCAGAACCTTAATGTTAGAGGAAAGGGAGTTTTACCAGCAGCATTAGGAGAGTTGTGGGCAGAATTGGCGAATATCATCCAGAGCTACATTACCTGTGAAGGCAGGAAAGACGTGGTAAGACCATGACACCTTAAACTTTTAGCTATATTAAAAGAGAAATGCTCTGTGAATTTGCCTGCATTTTTAAATTCTTTGCTACACGATATTTCCCAAAGCACGAAAAAATCACGACACGTAGAATTGGTAGTAAGTCACCATGGGCTAATATGACTGATAGTTAGCCAGAGTCTTGCTCAGTAGCAGAGTAGTTGGGAAGAATTAATTGTCATGATAGATGGGGGACTGGCTTTGCCAGCCCCAAAACGAAAACATGCTACCAGTACACCGAACAGACCATTGAAACGGAGGAAATCAGTTAGATTGGCATGGATCAGAGGGAGGCTAGAAAATTCCCAAGGGAATACCAGCCAACCGATGGAGATAGATGATTCAAGGGATGAGCAACCCCCGCAATTGGAAGGTGAGGAGAATGAGAAAGAGACGGAGGAAAATGAGGAAAGAGAAACAGAGGAAGAGACCGAGCAGTCTGGGCAGGCAGAGGAAGAGACAGAGCAACGTGAAGAAATCCCATTGCAAAATCCATTACAAGAGAATGAATTGGCCCAAATTTTGGCCAATATGGGTGAATATGCTCAACCTCTCAGCCTGCTAGATCTCCACATCGAAGAAGAACCAAAGGAGCATTCTGCTCATGACAAAAACGCATCTGAAGAATTGTGCAACGAGGAAGAAGAAGAAGAGAATTCTGGAGAGAAAAGTGATGAAGATACAGAAGAGGAACAATCTGTTCCCAGCCAAACTACACTGGAAGAATTTCATGGAGAAGAAGGGGTGGAAAAGGAAGTCACCCAAGAAATAATAGAACCAGCCAGGGTTCTTACTCCTGAGCAACCCGATCAGAACAACGAAGGAGCACCCCAAGAAGAGAACCAAGGAATTGGCCAAGACAACAGTCCAGGCCCGAGTAAACAGATAGTTGTTCTTTCTAAGAAAATAGAAGAAATTAAAAGATTACGAAAAGAATAGTAGAGACTGCTGAATGTGATAGCATGAATTCAACAACAAATCAGGGTTTTGAAAATAGGAAAGAGAGAAAAAAGGACCTCGGGGGTAAAATATGCAACCCATGTTGAAGTGCAAGCAGATGATATATCGGCTTATGACAAAGAAGTGCAGATAGAGGCATAGCCCTCTGAAGGAATGCGAACCATAAATACGAGACGATGTAATAAGAAGATTCAAGTAAACCTTCCGCTCACAACTACCATGTGGGACAGTGATCCGAGGACAGTAACCCTATGAGAGGGTTTGATGCAAGCTCAGCAAGCAGTAGAAAAACTTACAGAACAAATGATTTCTCGAGAAAAGTATGAAGAATTACAACAACAGCTAAGGGATGTCAATTTATCTGAATGTCAGGCCTTTGAAGGATGGCGAAAGGAAGAAGAAAGAGTGACAAAGGTAACTCATAGGTTAGATGCAGTTATCAAACAAATGGACACCTTATGCCCTTTGTACACTGACATCCTAGCATGTAGAGCACCTGCTAAGAATTATGCCTTGTTTGTAAGCACTATCGGGCAAAGGTTCAGAGATTATTATGTGATTTCTATTTGCACAACCTTGTGTTAGAACAGGAAACAGAGAAGAATCCCGGCCATTTCGTTGGGGATATCCAACTGCAGGAATTTATTTCGTTTGGAGTTAATCAAATTAAATGGCTTAAATCCTATAATGCCTTCCAAAGACAAGAAAACGGATTAGACTTATGGGTAAGAGCTGAGCCTAGAGACCCATTCATACTCTAGGTGTGATTGAAGCATTAGGACTCATTCATATAGTAATCAATCGGCAAGGGATAGAGTAATTTTTTACCATCAAAGACCTTGCCATTGCAGCTGCTGAATTTCGATATCAAACTTCTAATCCGAATATCCAACTCAGGGAACCATTTAATTATGAGAACTTTAAGTTAGCCGTTGATCGCTTGAGCCTCTATGGTGATCTTATTTTGAGGGAAGGGCCATCTTGGTTAGGCTGTAGGTTCCGCAGTCTAGTTATTTGGCACCCTGCACCTAGATACCAAGCCTTGTATGAAATGCTTGAGGGTTAGACAGGACATCTTTTTGAACACCTAGCTAGGCATCATGGCTGTAGACCACCACATGAGATCCCGTCTCCAGCCTACTCTCTTACTACCTTTCATGTCAACTACAATGTTTTCATGAGGGCATGAAAAAGGGTAAGCAGGGGGGTGTGTGGAGTACTGAAGAAGGTTTGTTTTTATCATTTATTTTTTCATATTTTCTTTAAAACTCATAACCTCTTTGCATCATGAACTAGGTAGATAATAAGAAATTATGACAAAATCTATGGGATTTATATGCAACGCAAAACAACTAATAATTGCCATTTTCTTATGTAGGAAAAGGAGAAAACAGAAGATTTCCGTCCCAAAGGAAAAGATAGGACAAAGTTAACTGTTGTCCCTTTGGCAGGGAACCACATGCAAACAAGGCGATCCAAATTAGAGCGTATCAGCCAGGAAAGGGAAAAGAAGATATCAAATCGGTGCAAGAAAACAAGAGGATAACTGAGAATTAATAGTCTGGCGAATCCCTCATGATCCTTTGATCTTGAGGGATCGCTATCTTAACGATTTTTTCATCATTGATATCTCTGCTCGGCTGTTATAAGAAGGGGTAGCACTACTAGCCCGGGGGATGACTGGTTTTTGTTTTTATGTAATTCTCCTTTGTATTTGAAACTTTGTTCAGCAACTCTTGTTGACGAGCGATCCACTGTAACTCTGTTTTGATGTTTTAATATAAGTCTGGTTGCCGTTTCATCTTTGATTCTAGAGTAATATCAAGCGGTGTGTCCCTAGAGGCTAAGGGCACGGCCCTAGTGGAACACTTGCTCCTGTACCATTATTTCTAATTCGTGTGTGGTTTTCATTATTAGCTTTGTTCAGTAATCTGATGTGTTTTGCTATTTTACATCACGGCTCTGTTATATTTTGTTTATGCTCAACTGAGTAATGTTGTTCTCTATGACAGGAATGTTGTGTTGTTCATTTTGACTTTGTAATGCATTGTTGTTCCTTTAACCATTGATATAACATTGTTGTTCCTTACAAAATTTTATTGTTGTTCAATTACAGAGTAACCCTACTGTAACATTCATAAGTTGGTATTACTATATTCATCTATGGTTTACACTTAATTGCGGTTGCTGTTCAACTGGCGTTGCTGTTCCATTACGAATCACAATCATTATTCTTTATAACTAAGATTGATACTTGTTGTATCGAAGTCAGATTACTATTTCTTCTAATATTAAGCGTGTCGTGTGTGATATTTATCTTGGTTCATTGTACATTTATAATTGACTGTAGTTGCTATTCTATATTTCATTTATGATTAGTTGCCATTCTATTTTTGCTTGTTGTCCATTTTATCTTTAGAGTAAAGATTGTTATTTCATCCCTGTAGGATACAATTGATGCATTAATTTCCGTAGACTAAGGTTTTGCTGTTCAATCTTGTTTATAAGACTAGTTGTTGTTCCATTTCCTGTTATTTGTATTATCATTGCTTTGGTGTGCATAACGATATGAGACTGTAGTGAGCATTTACATTTGTTATCTAGTTCCCAGATTGATGATATTTTCCTTGATTATCCTTAATTACATCAGTTTACAGAGGGGTGAGTTATCGTTACTGTACCCTTGACTGATAAATTGCTATAGTTTTCTGAGTGCATGATTTGAGTTTTAAGGTGCTTTTCTGTAAGTAGATCATTTTTCAAGTATCCGTTTACTCTTGTATTTAGAACACTATACTACTAGCATTACTCTAACAAATGACCGCCTCAAACTAAGTACACTCTTTGAGATAACAAATCATTCTTGGATTGATAAGTTAATGTAGGGTAAATAGAGGTGAAAAAGACCATTTTTACTGCTCGACAGGGGTTCGAGGGGGCCGATTGCCCCCAGCTGGGGGGTTTGGGGGCCAGTGGTCCCCTAGCAGGGGTTTCGGGGGCAGTGCCCCCAAAGCTAAAAATAGATGTAAAATTGCCTTGTAAAAGTATAGTAATTTCTAGTCAATCTGGGCCATTCATTAGGCGGATGATCTGACGGTAGAACTTATGTTTAGTTTCGGGTTTTCTACCCTAGAAGGCAACCCTCTCTTTGTATGAGGGAATTGTATTTGAGGCTGTGTAATAGATGTGCATTCTCCAAGTGAGAAGCAGAGAGGTGATACTGTGAAAGAAAACAGAGGATATTATAGTAGATCTACTGTAGGTTGTGTCTCTTCATTTTGCTGGATAATAGAAAGGAAGGACTGGTTGTTCGAGGTGGATGTAGCCCAAAATGGGTGAACCATGTATATTTGTGTCTCTCTTGTTTTATGCGTTTTCTGTGTTTATATTTCTGCAATATTTTATGTGTTCCATTGCTCCGTAATATATAATTTTCTAACAATATGAGAGTAAATAGTTGAAAATGATGATATACAATGTGTATCATATGGCTATTACATCATGCTCAAAACTCTCTCCAAGGCATAGAACAATACTCATCACAATCTCGAAGAAATGAATCACTCAACCAATGATGACAACACGTGAGTGATTACAAGGATGATCTTACACACATGAGTTCTTTCATGGCAATAATATACATCCACTACTATGCATGCCAAAGTACTCTTCAACCATACATTACTTCTCTACAATACATGCATGACACAATTACCAAACAACCAACAACTCAGTGATAAATACATGAAAGATACATAGGTGCTCAAATGCACATAAGAGTGATCAACATGGTTGTTACATCAATCAAGATCCTCTATGCATGGTTTGTACAAACTATTCAACCAACTTATCATGAGAACCAAAAACATATGTATGGCTGAAAATGTATCCTTTCACTCATGGAAACATATAATGAGCTACTGCAAATGAATGAGTGAAAACAATAGGATAAATGACAAGTAAATCAGGTAAAACTCAAACCATGCATAGCTCCCCCTGAGCTCATTATACCTCTAATAGTCAGGTTGATCATGTAGACCTGAATTTGCATGAGGTTCATGAGCATACCATGTTGCGGCTTCTCATATCCACCAACTAATAATGCTATCATATTACTGCCATAAGCTCCCCCTGAGGCTATACACATCTCATAAACTCCTGAAGACTCCTATGAATATGCATGAGTTAACCATGGAATACAGAGGGGGCTAATCTCTCTACTTCATGGGTTGCTGCAACTTTCTCCACATGGTCTTAGGCTACTTATTTTCATTCTTTTCTAATTTTCTATGCCTCGAATAAAATGTCCCTCTCCTTCATGGGCTAGATATGCGATCAACTGCCCTGTGGCCAAACAGATTACATGAGAAACAAAAGCCATTAAAACCATAATACTACCTGATGACTAATCTCCTTAGATTCTCATATCGTTGCAAGATCTATTTTTTATATCTATACACCCTTCTCCTACAATTTTCTGCAACATGTCCAAACTTGTGGAATTTGTAACACTATACATTTTCCTTCAAACGAACAAAAGGGCTTTAATTGCTTTGAAATTTTACAAATCTACCACAATCCCCTCTTGGGGAAAATGCTCTTCTGAATATAGGTTCTCCTTGAGGTCTCTTACTCAACTATTGTTCGATATGTTCCTTGTCTCCATTGTTACTCCTCTTGCTGGTCCTATTGTTTTCTACATGCCTTCTGGGATCTACATTGTTCTTCTTTCATACTAGACTCTCCTTACTAAAAACTTAGACAAGATTTATTCAAAGAGATATTTGGTTTTGAAGTAACTGTCTATTGTAGTGGAAACAACACCCTCCCAAATTTTGGCCTGCATCCAATTTTAGAGGCTTCCTTGGTTTTTCCTTGATCATTGAAAACACTTGGGCTCATCACATGAACTCTTATCGAGCCTTTACAGCCTCTTTTCTTGACCAATCACCGGTCGTCTTTTAGCATGTTCGTTGTAATGTCATGCTTGCGATCTTGTTTTGGCTATGTTGAAGGTCTCTCTTTGTGTGTACGAGTTGTGTTCGCTATGTAAAACAACTGTCACACTCACACATGAAGTTGTAAACAATGTCGTGCAAGTGTTGTCACGGTCATTTAATGGTCTATCTCAAGTGTTACACTTGTCGTTCTCACCCTTTAGTCAGACAAACTGAGCACAATTGTCTTGTGGTTTGTGGTGTCTTGTCGTCAAGTCATGTCGACTGTATTTTTGAAAGGTAACGTATACACGAGTTCACTCTCTCACACACCAAACCATTTTTCCAAAGATCTATTGACCAGACCACCCTCCATCAATCAAACCTCAACTGAGCTACCCTACGCAGTCTCAGCCCTCAATGACGAGGCACTCTTGACTAGAACTACGTAGAGATTGAGGCTGCTCTCCATGTAGTTTGCATTGCATAATTCTAGAACCAACTTGGCTGACTGTCACCCAAAACAGTGCAAACATTTCCCAAGAAGCCATCTTAGTATGTTCCTCTCATAAGCCTATCCATCAAGCCTCCTATTGGTCAACCAAAGAATTTGACTTAAGCAGTGACCCAGGGCTGCACTCATCTCAAAAAATGAAAAAATGTTGTCTAACTTACCTACCTTCACTGCCTGAAGAAAATACACAGACATGAGGGACAGACACCCACTGCCTGTCACTGAACTGTCATAGGAATTTGCACAATCTTGCCAAGCAGTCCCCCTACTGGCCTACTCTCCACTGCTCCTGAAAACTACACAGTTATCATGGACATTCCACCTACTGCCCGACACCCCACTCAGCTTAGAAACTGTGCATTCATGTCCTGCTTGACTGACTCCCAGATCTGCACAGTTCTAAGCAGCAGGCTCCCACAACTCGATCCTAGCCTCCTCTAGAAATCTATGTTGTTTTCACTAACAGTGCCTCCTGCTGCCCACACTGCCTTCCTTGGAAAAACTACATGATTTTGCCTCCCAATTGAGCCATATCCCGAAGATGTCATTTCTATCCCGGATTGCTCAACCCAGCCTCTTAGTGGCCTCTACGCAATTTTTCCTGATAATGCCCCGGAGCCTCACATCCTAACCTGAAATGTGCTCTGCATAGTTTCAGAGCCTTGTCCTCTCTATTGGTCACCTGCACCTAGAAATGAAATATGATACATCATGGTAGACTAGGTGATTTCTAGATTTGATGTCGTCTTGTCATGAGTGATTGTAGAAAAAGGTACATGAATGAGACATAGTGTGATGATGAATGGGATGAATAAGGAGCGCATGCTAGGAGGCATGTTCATGAATAGATGAACACTTAAAACATACTAAGTACCAGCAAAGGAGATACATGCACATGCAACATCAAGTGAACACCAAGACCATCAAAGACTTCGCACACCTTGTCATGTAGAGGTGAAGCTATGGTACACCAAGAGCACACTCATCACTCAGCAACACAACCCTCGACATGGACATCACCATCAGCATAAACATACCAGCAGTGTCATGTCGAGTCATGTCATGAGTCATCTCGGCCACATCACTACTATGGGCCATATGTGTTGTAATCAATGTAATGTAACGTGTAAGTCCAAGAGACCCAGATATGAAGTTGAAGAGTCATGTCAGTTGAAGAGTCACATAGGTCAAGTTCAACATTGGATATATATCCCCCTCATTTGTACATGCAAAGGACTTTTCTTGTGGCTCCTCCCACATAGCCTTGAGAGTCTATAGTCTTCTCTATGAGGAGTGAGTAATGGCTCCAATGGCTCACTACCAGGGTTAGTGATGTCTAGTGTATGGATGTGTCTTGGAACTTTCACTTAATTCAGAAGCCTGTTAATAGGCCATCACATTTTCACACATGTATTGTATTCATTTGTAATACTATTCTTTGGACGCTTGTAATGCATGTTGCTTTAACCTGTACTAAGATAGTTGAACTATTTCGGTTGTTTTAGTGCATACACTATTGGAAATGTGTTGTATCAGTTGTTATCATTATCTCGCCCATGTGGACTACTCTGTTGGACACTAGACATACTCATTCTTGCAAAATTGTTATAATGACCATCGCACCTATGTGGAATACTCCGCTGGGTGTTATATGTGCTATCTGCTCACTTTGTGTTTGTGACTGTTGCATCCATGTGGACTACTCCACCGGAAGCTACATAGATCCTACTATTTTGTTTTTCTCTACCTAAGTTGGGATTATTCCTTCTCAACTCGAGACTCACTCTCACCCTCTCTCTCTATAATGAAAGAATTTATACACAAGTTACACAAAGCACTCACTAGGTCACTTGGCACACAAAACTCACTATTTGAAGACTTAGTATACTACTCTCATGTGCTAAGAGGCAAGAGATAAGGCATATATTTAAGATAATGGAAATCAGGCGATCATAGTAGATGGGACTCCTACACCAAATGGTGCGAGGTCTAGTTGGGACTTCATACTAGGGAGATCCCCTAAATGTTGATGGGTCTAGCACCATCAACATTTTTGGTGCTAGAAATAGGGCCGCTAGTATTTTATGGCTAAATTTCCTCTCACCCCCACTCATCAATCATCTGGTCAAGGAATTAACTCACACTCTCTCTCAACTATGCACAAATCTGAAGTTAGCTAATCCTCACCTCCCAGACGTGAACACGAAATTTCACATCGGCACCTCCACTTTGTCCATCCCATTGCCCGTTAGTTTTCAAAAGTAGTTGGATTGATCCCAAGAATACAAGATCTTCCATATGCATCAAAGAAGTCAAAGAGAACTCCCACAAGATTTGTTGTCTCATCAGTGGAAGAAGCAGTTCTTGCCACTCTCGAAGGTATGGTAGAAACTATTGAGAACGAAGAAGAACCTCTAGTCTTTCGACTGGGAGAAGAGGACACCCTCATGATCTTAGGCTCACGCTCTGGTATAGGAGGCGAAGGGGAAGGCAGCAGAGGAGGCAGAGGCAGAGACGAACCAACTGAATTAGAGGAAGACCCATCAGATTCTGAAGAAGAGGAGGAGGATGATGAAGAAGAAGACAATGTTGACCAAATATTGGAATGGATGACTCATGGAACATTGCCTCTCCCAGGTGCTTTGAATAAGATGCCAAAGCATCTAGAGAGGATGTTGAAAAAGTTTGACCTTGATAGGACAGTGAAGGTAGAAGACCAAATGGACACATTCTACCTACATATACAAACACTTGAGGTACGTTACGATGGCATTTCATGTGAATTGTTTCTGTGTACGTTGGATGGCCGAGTAGCGGTATGGTATTGCAACATTCCTGTTAATTCCATCCAGAACTGGGGTATGTTCAAGAGAATGTTTTTGGAAAAAATTGCTGATGAGAAGACCCCTGCCATGTTGCTCAAAGAGTTAGGCAGTCTCAAGATGGAGTTGAAAGAGAAAGTGAAAGACTTTAACTAGAGGTTTTCACACATCTTGAACAGGTTTGTAGCAGACAAAAAGCCTCATGACTCCATCACTGTTAACTATTACATGTCTGCACTGCCAACCAACATTGCGAAGTTTGTCAAGTGAGCTGTGAAACCAGTGTTACTTGAAAATTGAGAATAGGTGATTGCTGTGGAAAAGGATCTGTGTGCGATTGGAGTCATCAAGGATGATGAACTAGCAAAGGATTCCAAAGATGTGAGAAGGAGGCCCCAAGATACTATGAGTAAGGGGAAAGACAAGGAAGCAAGTGACATTGAAACCCTTACTCATCTTGTTAAGACCTTGAGAACAGAAGTGTTTGAAATGAAGCAACAAACAGTCAAGACATATTTCAATATCTAGCCTTCCAGACAACCAAAGAAGAGCATGTCATCAGGCAGCAACAACTACCTAGCTAAAATTGTGTAGAGCTCCAACTCAGTTTTCCAAATGGAAATGTGCATGAACCCTGATTTTTCCTCCTTCCATAATGACTATCACTCAGAAAGGACTTGTCCATATTCAAACTGAGTTGCAGACTTGATGTGAAACAGTATGAGAAACATTGGAAATAACACGCAGTGTCAGCCAGAAGACGAAGATGATGAAGAAGATGTTGCATTCGATGAAGCACCAAGTGTTGTGCAGGTGATCAACATGTATCAATGCACATGCACAACATAGAAAATGAAAACTGAGAAGCAGACACCAAAGAAAGATGATCAATACAATATCAGAAGTCAATGGGCTCCTCTTCTTGTTGGGGAGGTGCAAGAAAAGCTTAAAATGATGAGGAAGGTTGATCCAATTGCCTTCCCAAAGCAGAAAACACAAAGCAAGCCAGGGAAGACAACTGCAAACAAGAGTACATCCATGAGAGGTAAAATTCAGAACACTCTGTCGGGAATTATAGACACAAGTCTAACCCCAGACACCTCAGTGAGTTTACCCGCTCTTGACTACAATATTGTCGAATATATGAAGAAAGCTCGTGCAAACATCTCTTTGTTAGAGTTAGCTAAGATTAAGGCTTAGCGGGATATTCTTCTGTGTGCATTGGGGGAAACATCCACAGATAGCACAACCTCTACCAGCAAGGGAGCAAGAACATCTCCTAGTCTACATATAGCTATGATCAACACACTCTGGATGGAAGAATGAAATTATGTTTTCCCTTCATTCTTGCTCTCATTTGAAATCTTTAACTATAATGTTCACAACTATTTGGTTGACTCTGACACATCAGCTAACATCATGCCACTCTCCATTGCCAAGAGGATCAATGCGCAATGGAGCAAGACATCTGTGTAGATCATCCAACTAGATAGAACATGCGTACCAACCATTGGTGAACTACGGCATGTGATCATCCAGTTATCTCATGACAGCTAAGTTCACCAATGCATCAACATTGTCATTGTGGACATACCAGAAGCATACGACTTACTGCTTAGCTGAGACTGGTCTAAAAAGTTGAATGGATACTTTGCCACAGATTGGTCACACTTATGGCTTTGGTACAAGGGAAAAATAAATCATATCCAGGTGTTATCTGAGAGATATATGAAACATATTGTCACTCCCATGAATGGTGTGAATGAACTGTTGGCCTTTGTGGAACTCACGTTCTGCAACTGCCTCCTCAAAACACAACTGAGGTGTTATCTCACACAACCAGCCCCAACCCCACTAGACACGCAGTTGGGTCTCCTTCCTTGCCCAAATGATGGAAATGAAACATGTAAAACACAATGTAACACTAGTAGCAGTAGTAGTAGTACTAGTGCAACAAGCGGTCTATGTATAGACGAGTTGTGGACCATGTATTTTGACAGATCAAAGACACAAGATGGCTCTAGAGCTGGGTGTGTCTTGATCTCTAGCCACATGGAGTTCGAGTGCATGAACAACATTGCTGAATATGAAGCACTAGTATTGGGCTTGCACAAAGCCATTAGCCTCAATGTTGTTGTGCTCAAAGTGGTAGGTGATTCAAAAATTGTGGTACAGTAGGTACGTAAAACCATACACTTTTTGTCACCTCATCTCAAAAGTTATCAACAAGCAGTATGGCGATTGATCTCTAACTTCTAAGATTTCAATATCGTTGTTGTTCCAAGAATGCATAATGTAGTTGATGATGCCTTAGCTAACGCAACTACTAGGATGAAACCGCTTAGGGACAGGTTTAATGTTGAAATTTTGTATAAGCCTTCTATGACTAATAACATAACTAATTTACATGTTTTTGACGATGATCAACAAAAATTGCACTTCATGGCCAATGCTGATGTATTGAAGGATGCAGTGAATGACGAAGATGAGCACGAGTAGTTTTTGCAATATGTAGTCGATGACAAGAAAGTCAACCTCATCCCCAAGGGTGTGGTATCTCTTGAAACACTCTATGATTTGTAGAACCTTTTCCAAGGGCAAAGGAACAACAAAACCCACAACTCCACGATGATGCATGAACAAATCAACATGGGAACATAACAAGATCCGAAATTTGTCAATCTCGATACGTGTTGCACACCACAAGAGTGGTAAGCCTTTGTCCACTTGTTCAAATAGTACTGGGATGTGCTTGCATGGACATACGATGATCTGAAAACATATGACATGCAAATTATCCAACATGTGATTCTAATCAAAGAATGGGTCAAGACATTTCAACAGAATCTGAGAAAAGTACATCCATCACTTGAACCCCTCATACAGAAAGAATTGACTAAGTTGTTGGATGCTCTGATCATTTACAGAGTTTGTCATTCTATGTGGGTTTCTAACTTAGTTCCTATACATAAGAAGTTTGGGGATATTTGCTTATGCATTGATTTCCGTAACCTAAAACATGCCTCGGACAAAGACAACTACCCCATGTCGTCGATGGAACACATTCTACAAATAGTATGTGGAGCAAAAAAATTTTCTTTTCTCGATGGTTTTTCGAGATACAACCAGGTTCTGGTAGTGGGAATTGATAGACTAAAAACTACCTTCTGTACTAAGTGGGGTATGTTCGCTTACAAAAAAACTCCATTCAGGCTTGTGAACATAGACAAAACCTTTCAACGTGTCATGGAAATCATGTTCCGTGGATTTATCAAATAAATCTTAGTGGTGTACCTTAACGATGTGATAGTATTTTCTAGAAAACAGTTAGACCACATATGCCATCTGAAGAAGATATTGTAGCGTTGCCGAAAATATGGGATATCCTTGAATCCCAAGAAGAGCATATTTGCAATGTTTGAGGGGAACTTCCTCAGGCACGTCATCACCAGGAGTGGGATCAAGGTTGATCCAGACCAAGCTCAGATGATCACATAGATTCCTCACCTAGCCAACAAGAAATCCATGCAGTCCTTCTTACGAAATATCAACTTCCTCTAGAATTTCATCTCCGATTATGCGCAGATGGTGATACCTATGCAAGACATGATCAAGAAGGATGTAGTCTACATATGGGGTAAGAAGGAAAATAATTCATTCACCCATATCAAGCAATCTATAGAAGATGCACTGACATTTTATAGCCCAGACTTTAACAAGGATTTCTTGCTATACACCTTCGACTCTGACAGTTCACTTACTGCAGTACTCACTTAGAAGGATGAGGTGAACAATGAATGTCCCATCTCCTTCATGGGTGCAAGCATGTAGGGACTCGAACTCAACTACCCCTCCATCAATAAACAAGAATACACAGTATACAAGGCAATGAAACACTTCAGACCCTACCTACTAAAGAACCATTTCATAGTATTTGTGCCACACCCAGCAGTCAGATCATTACTCGTTCAGCAAGAGCTGGGTGAAATACATGCGAACTGGATGATAGGATTATAAGAGTATGATCTTAACATCAATCCAGTTCAAACTATCAAGGGTAATGTTCTCTAGAGACTCACAGCCAAAGAAGTCCATGCACAGGAGGAAGAACAAGATCTCCCTAGTTGGGAGCAAGAAATCAAGATGTATGATGTAGAACAAGCACCACCCATTTCATATGGAGACTCTTGGTATGAAGATGTGTGCCAGTACCTTGATCATGGAACCATTCCCTCTCACTTCTCCATGTGACAGAAGAGGGCACTCTGCCTGAAATCTTTACTTTACTAGTTGGTGCATGGAGTGCTTTATAGAAAGCACAACAACGAAATTTTTCTCATGTGCCTAGAGGCACATGATCCAGAGATGGTCTTGCATGATTTGCATGATGGAATAGTTGGGGGTCACTTCACAGGAAACACCACTGCACACAAAGTCATGTGAGCCAGTTTCTACTAGCCCACATTATTCAAGGATGCACATGCTTATGCTCGCAAGTGCTGGGTCTGTCAGCGATGCGCCGGAAAAACACGAAGGTTAGCCTCCATGGAGATTTGGTATTACTATATGACAGTAAGTTCAAGAATTTTTCAAAGAAGTTCCAAATGCATTGGCTGGGGCCATATATTATTAACGATATTACAGATGGAGGCGCAGTTTATCTCGCAAAGTTGAATGGGGAATTTTTTCTAGGAAAGGTCAATGGGAGTTAGTTAAATTTGTACAGGGGTGATCCCGCCCCTATGTAATGACTATATGGATGTGGGATAGTCTTAGTACTTGTTGACGGTACTGGACCCACCAACATGTAAGGGGATCTCCTCAGCAAGAAGTCTCAATTAGACCTCAGACCGTTTGGTGTAGGAGTCCTAGCAGTGGGTAGTAAAGCAATGCCTTGACCGTGATGTCGCACAAAAGCAAGATAACTCTATCAATAACAAGGGTGTGACCTCTGCAATGAATCAAGGAAGGTGTATGAGAGGTTCTAACACAAGTGGGTTGAGATGAGTGTGCCCCTTGGAAGCCTATAACAGTACTCAACTGCGAAGGGAACACACAAGTGAAGATGCATCACGAGCTAGAAAGCAAGTCAGCCGACAATCCAAAGTGATGGTTAAACCAACAACACATCTGCAACAAGATTCATATAATTTCATAAAAATTAGTTCATACACAACTACGTAAGTTAAATAACATACATTGCTACAACAACCAAAACAGTCCAGCTACAATAACAACATATGCATGAAAACGTGTTGGTTCTTATTATATAAAGAAGTGTAAGTTCCAATCATATAATAAATCCATGTAAACTCACTAGCCCCAACAGTGGAACGTTATTGCCACATCCACCTACTCCTCCAAAGAGATGTACTAGCTCCATGAAGTGGAAGAGCCAAGGTTCGTTACAATATTGTCCAAGCTCTCTTCAAGATAGTCTTATCAGAAGCTTGGCTGACCAAAAGCCCTTACAATGAGTTATGAGGGACTATTTATAGAAAAGGGTGGGGTGACCCTTGACATTCCCCTTTGTGATAGTTTAACAACCCTCATGACTCTTCACCTACTCTATGACTGTTACATCCAACTGTTGACACCTTACTTACACTTGACATGACTCAACATTACAATGCACATGTACTCATGTGAGACAACATGGCTTAAGCAAGCCATGCAAGACATCATTGAAACTCAGTCTGTTGTGATGAGACCAACTCTTTGACATGCTTGCAATAGCGAAGATGGTGAGCTGATGCCAAGCTTGCTTATCTGTGATGCTGTGCATGCACCCCATGGTGATATCTTGTTGAAGCGAACTCTTTCCTCCTTTGCAACCAATGCATTGGTTCGGCTCCTTCATCCAACTTGTCTACTAACATGCGCATGGTCTTCTTGGTGTGCTAAGATGACAACACACTGATACATAGTGTCCATCCTGATATTCAAGTGTGTGCTGGTGGTCATGCGGATCAACTTGCCGAAGTACATGTTCAACTCTAGTTGGACTTGCTTCTTTTCTTCGCCTTGGTGAGTGTGTTGAATGGGTTAAATCACATGCATGTACATAATGAAATGCATGCTATGAAATCCCTTGCATGTGATCAACAACATTCCACACCATGTCTAGTCCATGCGAGCTGATGGGATGGACCTTTAACTTGTACAGACGTGGTTTCATCTGTAAGTGCATGTTGCACCTATTGTTGTTCTTGTTCCTGCTACAACTCATTCGTCTGTTTGTGTAGCTTCATGTTATTCCTTGATTTGTTGCTTCAACACATGCAACTCCTTCTTTGTTCCATTCTCTGTCTTCGTGCAATCTTCATGTTGCACTGTCACCTCATAGCTTGAGTCTCCAAAGTTTCTTTCATTATAAGTGGATCTTCTTGATCTTGCAACTTTGTTCCGCCTCTATGTTGTCAACAACCTTCCTCTTACATTCATTGCATCCACTGCATTCATTGCATTCGCTATATTGGATGCATTCATTGCATTCACTGCATTCGTGGTGTTCGCTGCATTCACTGCGTACGGTATGCTACATTCAGCTGGTTTTCATGATGCTGCTCATTGTGATATATTGATGTCCTTTTCTACGAACAACTTGATATCTTTGTGAGTAGGCAAGCTCATAGACATTTGATCAACTGCATCTCCAAGTGTGCTCTGAACGGTGTCTTCAACTCTGCTCTCTTGGAAACCATTGTACTGTAGGAATTTATAGGGTAAGTTCCTCAGATAGAACACCAAAGGACACTGCTCACAAATAGATCACAAATCGATACACCAGTATTATTGACGTGGTTAAAACCCTCAAAGAGGGAAACAGTCCATGACCTAAGCCAACGCGGCCACTTCAGGCAGTTTATTAATAAAAGAAATAAAATTTACATAAGCTTCTCTCATGAACGGTTACCCTACAAATGACCCTCCATGCTCTTTAAATAGAGATCATGGACCAATTGGGTGTTAAGCCACAGATCAAGTGTCGGTAATACCGAGGATAGCATGAACCGTAGGATCACTTCATGTCTAGAACATATCATGACAGTTGGATTATAGGTTACAAAAGTACACAGTAAAGAAACACACTTTACCTAACTCTACACTAGACCAAGTTATACTTAACTATTTCCTATGTGTCAGAATATCCTAACATTCTTCCTTAAGAACAACTGGGATAGGATTGAAGGATGTACAAATATGATAGAATAGGAGAAGGAAGGATGCATTAGAGCCTATCCCCCCTTAGTGACAACTTCCTAAACTCCAACCATAAATCGAAGTTTAGTAAACCTCGCCTCTATGAGAGCCTTGGTAAATATGTCTACAACTTGATCATCTGTTAAACAATATTGCACTTCAAGAACATGGTCATGAATGAGCTTTTTTGATGAAGTGCATGTGTAGTTCAATGTGTTTGCTGCAATGACGTTGGACTGAATCTTTGCACAGTTGAATGGCACTTTGATTATCACACCAAAGTGTAGTCGGATGCTGCTGCTGAAAGCCAAACTCTGATAGGATCTGACGAAGACACAGGGCTTCCTTACTAGCTTCTATGGTGCCACAATACTCTGATTCTACTTGTTAGTTCCTAAATCTACCTCAGGCTGAAGGAAGGCAGGTCTAGGGTAACATCAAACCACGCTTAACCTGGTAGCTAGCCCTACCAGGTTGGGAGAGGGCTCTCTCCTTGTCAATCTCAATTAGAATATGGAAACTAGGGCTTGAGATGACTAAAATGAAATGCTGATTTTAGGCTAGGTATATTAGGTCAGAGGATTTTGTTTCATTTTGATGATTGGTTGTTCGATCAAATGAAGAAGGCAGCTTTGGGTCTGGGAAATCAACTCAGATTTGTAGGAGTTTCTGTGGGGCGAGGTAGGAAAGTGTTTTGGCACTTTGAATTGGATGTGATGGTAAGTCTAAGACCAGTGAGGAGTTGGAGAGGGCATGCAAGGTTCATGAGTCCTCTTCAAACAACAGAAAACATTAAAAACTAAATGTATCCTCAAAGCAGAGCACTAAATATCAATGGATTCCACTTATTTATCTTGATTCATTTAGTTATGAAGAAAATAGATGCTAGAACATATACACATAAGAGAAACTAAATAACAGAGGAAGAAAAAATGCCAAGACACATTACCACAAGAATCCCACAAAATGCTGCAAAACCCT
Source organism: Pinus tabuliformis (assembly GCA_031772625.1). Taxonomy (NCBI): domain Eukaryota; kingdom Viridiplantae; phylum Streptophyta; class Pinopsida; order Pinales; family Pinaceae; genus Pinus; species Pinus tabuliformis. The sequence goes on along the minus strand of CM062817.1, from coordinate 1,736,731,551 downwards.
GGTTCATTTCCTTGCCAAACTGTAGAAGTGATTTACAATAAAGCTCAATGCATCCACAAGAGTCCAACCTTTACAAATGACTAAGAAAGTACATGATATAGGCATAAAATCACCTATGCTAGCCATCAAGGGTCGAATCCATGAGTCAAGGCACTATTTCAACAACATCTAAACTAGGAACTAGAAAATACGCAGTGGAACAACTTGCCTGTAAAATTATGGAACCTGATTCATTCAACCTCAAACTACCTCTAACTGATGTATCTACCCCCTCAAGTCATTTTTCATCAAATTTACATCATCTTACATGATTTACCATTAAAAATTTACCAAGGAGAAGAGAAAAAGTCAACTGATAGTCAAACTGGGCGAAATTCTAGAAAATCAGGCAAAACTGGCAAAATTCCTCCTATGCGCAGTGCCACTGATCCTATGCACAATGCTTTTTCTAGGCCACTTTTGGAAGGCCTCCCGAAGTCCAAATCAGGTGCAGAATAGCTCATTGGAAATATTGGTGAGTCTACTTTCTGGAACAACTTGAATTTTTGGATTTGGAGTCCATTTGCCCCTCCAAAAATGGAATCTCCCAAGACTGCTTCCTATGTGGCAAAAAAGTGGCAGAGAGGGCACTTTTTGGGTGTTTTTTGCCCTTTTGGAGACCCAGAACTTGTCCAAAATTCTCAGCCATTTCTGAGCATGCATAATTTTTCATGATGATTCCAAAAATGAAAACCTTTTTTCAAATGGATGCCCCCAACAAAAGCGCAATGCCGGTGGCGCTGCGCACCTGTTGAAAAAACCTATTTTTTACTTCAAAAATTTCAAAAATGACAAAAAGTGCTCCAAATTTCTTGAAATTTGGCATGAGTGATCCTTTTTAGGTGCTTTGATGGGTCAATGATGCTCTAGCCAAGATCTTGAGCTTATCTTGCTCTTTTTGCTTCTCAAAGCTCTTTTTAGCTTAGCCTTTAGCCTCTTCACCCTTGTTTTGTAAATTTTGTTTCGGGTTAGGTAGTGATAGGCCATATGGCATAACATTTTCTTCTCTTTGTTGGCTTTCTCAAGAAATTTGTCGAAGTGAATGTTTGCTCTCTCTAACCATTTCACAAAACTAATAACAAGACTGGTGTTTAAAGCAAGTTACAATAAGAGGGCAAGCAAGTAATTCTGTGAGAGTGGTGGGCTCCTTCTAGATGATCTTTCCTCCTTTATGTGGCTTTCTTGGTACATGATCTTCTCAGGAAGAATTACTGATAGTTTCCTCTTCTCTCTCATAGTTTGAATTTGTCTCCATGCTTATGAATTTGAAGTGAAAGCTGATGAGTATGAAGAGATTTTAAAATATGAGGGTGAATAATGTGTATAGGAAGTGAATGCTAGTTTCTTTTGGGGAATGAGGGAAATGACTGGTATTATGATTGTGGAATGAAGGGTTTGGTAATGAAGTGAATGTAGTGAAGGAATAGGATATGGGAATTAGAGTTTGGGAATAGGGTATAGGGTTAGGGCTTGGTAAATGGGAGTGGGGTTTGGGGAGTGAGTGTTGATGATTTTGGGAAAGGGAATAGGGTGTAGGAAAATAATCTAAGGGAATAGAAACAACAGAAAACAATACCCTCTGCAAATCTATGAGACAATTTGGAGGATATATATGGTTTAGTTTTTGAGACATGAAATTCACCACAACTGATAAAAAACCCCTTGCTAAACAAGATGAGAATCTTTACTTACTTGATGAGAGGTCAATTAAGGAATTTGATGCAAAGTATGGTGACTGGAGTCATTTTGATGCTCAACGGATAGGTGCACAGTGCACTTTGTATGCACAGTGCCAGACCAATTTACAGTGGAAAACCTGCGCTAGGTGCGCAACGCCAAAGCCCAGGTGCGCAGTGCCAGCAAAATTTTGGGATTTTTCCTTTGTTTTTGCCTCTTTCTTCAAAAACACGATTTTTATGCCTTTAGCTCATTCACTTGCAACAATGAAGACTCAAACACATGGATTGGCTTTTATATCCCCTTGTTTTTAATTTTTCATTAACCAAACCCACTTTTCTAATGTTTTGCTAGCTTTTTCACAAATGCCCTATTTCACTTTATTTCTGACTTTTTCCTTTTTGTAGGTGGACTTTTACATTGATTTCTTGCATGGCAGGAGTTGGCTTTGTTACCAGGTCACCAAGAGCAGCTATTGAATACATATTACATATAGAAACATTGAAATTACATGAAATTTTTACAATAATGGAAAAAACCCTGTTTTCACCTCAAAACAGAATTTTCAGGTAAAACAAATGTATTGAGCATATCAATAGTAAAATTATGATTCTATGAACTTATTAATCCTCCTCATGTGCCTGCTGACTTTTTATTCAATTTTGGATGACCATGATGACAAACCCTAGACCTAGTGAGACTAAAACCCTAAAACTGATTTTTGTAAATGAATGAAACTGGATGACAGTAAATGACTAAAAAAAATGTGTGAACAGGTCAGCAGGTGAATTTCATGAAGGAAATTGACATGAAACCAGTACCATCAGTTGATCCATGACCTGATGGAATGCAGCTGATCGGATGGGACACCTAATATGCATGCAAAAAGAGAAATTTGATCACTGATGCAAGTGTGAAGATACTGACACTAACACTGCTAAAGAAAGAGAAATGGAACTTTGTTTCTTGCAAGCCCATGTAATAGGTCCAGAACCAAGAGTGAAGACATAACCAGCAGTAGAATTCCGATCATCAGGGTTGTTATCACTCAGGTTGTTCCCTTTGACTCCTAAGGGAATACGGCCGAGGTAACCACAGACCAATCTTTGGATCACAGGTCCTAGCCTACCTGCAATCAGAGAGGGCTCTCTCTTTAGGATTTAGCTTTGTTTAGGTAATGTTTAGGCTAGTTATGATGTACTGATTTTTGTTTAAATTTTTGGTTGAATGATATCTTCTAGCAGTTAAAATGTAATCTTCAGGAGTTTCAGTCCATTGGGAAATGGAGTCTGTGATTATGTGTTGTTTGAGGTATTGAGTGAGAGTGATGGAACTGCAGGGCCATATGGCTATGCATGAAAAATTCTTCAAATTGTGGAATATGGACTGTTTCCAGTCAGTGAGAAGGCAACTAAGAATCTTTCACTAAGCTGGTGATGTGGAGGAATGAAATATTGATCACGAGCAAATTAGAATTCCTGAGTGGTATTTACTATGAAAGATTTAGTATGAAGGTGAGCAATTAAGAATTACACATTCATAACTATTTCTAAAGAAAACATTCATAGCAGCATAGATTGAGTTTAGGGTGTTCAATGAACAAATCCTGAACTATTCTTTTTCTTTACTGCTAAACCTATGAAACATACAGCATAAGTGGATTATGAAAGAGTGAAATACATAATAAGATCGTTCAGAAAACTTATTGTGACATGAAATAGCGTAGGAATCTTGTAGCAGCATGCAAGCACACCAGAACACTTCAAACAACTCAGAACTTCAGAAATTCCATTAGCTTCCTGTATTGAAAGTCTAAGATTACAGCATAGCTTCTCCAGAAGAAAAATCAACAACCCCAATAAGTTTAGGCGTGGGGATATATATACAATCGTTTTACAAAATATCTTAACGATGAGTCATTTTCTCAATAACTGTCTCTACCAACTTTCAAAAATAGCAGATACAATAGTTATTGCTACTTTAAATGGACAATGAATGACTTTTCAGCTCTGTTAGAAATTCTTTGACTTTTGGAGGCAACTGGGTCGGTTGGGTGCTTCGTATTGATTCTGGGTAATACGCTCTTCATTGCTTTGTCGTGGTGCGGCTATCTCAGCCCCGTCATCTGCATCTGTAGGCATCTGCTTTGGTGGTCAAACTTGATTGCTGAGTTGGCCTTTTCAATTGCTTTCCCAGTCAAAGCAAATATATTAATTTTCTGAAAATGCTGACTTATGATAGAAAAACAAAAATATAGTGAACAACCTGTTTCTTCACAACAGTGTTTGAATCATGCCCGTCCACCATTCCTGTGTAGGAAATTGGTGTCTTAGGATTATGCCTATGGTTTCATCTGCCTCAGTATATTTGTAGTAGTTTGGAGGCACTTCAAAAAGATGTCTGATCTCATTCACAATAAAAAACAAATTCTCTATTTTTTCATAGAGACTCTGCCCAGATGGAGGCCCTGTTTCCTCAGGGGCACTTGCTGCTGCAGTGATCTGATTTGTGGCATATGTATTTACCCTCTTGGCATAGTTTTCATGAGATAGTAACCTTCCTGCACTGGTTACTAAGCTGGGAAGGCCTCTGTTATGTAATGTTGTAATTTTCTCAATGAATTTGTTCACCTCTGTCTGCATTTCTTGACACCTTCTATCCAATGTTTGTACATGATTTCTCAAAGTGAGCACCCTCTTGACTAGTAAAATGCTATCAGTTCTATTAGCAATGCCCATTGCTGCCAGCTGAGGGCCAGTGCGATTGTTAAGGACATTGATCATCCTATTGGCTATTTCAGGCATATTGCCTAGAGATGCTCTTGCTCTTTGACTTTCTTTTTGGGCCCCGCCTATGAGATCCATATGCTCATGGATAGTTTCAATATATTGCCACTGGTCTGTTATTGATTGACCAATATTGGCCCACAGGATCTTCTTAATTTCAACTACAACTTTATCAAGAGAGAGCTCTTTCTCCAGTTCCTTTATTTTCTTCTCAAGAGCCCTTACCTCTCTTGTTTTTTCAGCTACACTTTGCTTTGATTTATCATACTTTTCTTGAATGGCAGCCAGTTTATCCTTGGTCTCCTGCAGTTCAGCCATCTGTGCTTCTAAAGCTTCCAGCTCTTTCATCATGTTTTGCATACTTAGGCTGGGTCCCTGATCTGGTGCTGTTGCTGGCGCTGATACTCCTGTAGCTGGTGCTGATGTTGAAGGACCGGCCTCTGATGTTTGTCCTATGGGAGGAGCTGTTGTAGTAGTAGAAAGTGGCACACCTTTAGTGGATACAGATGTCTGCGCTGGCTGCATTGGTGCCTCACCTTGTCTTGATTTTAGTGTTACCTCTAATGCACTCTTTGTTTCCATCAATCTCTTGTATAAACTCAGGAGTAAAGCAACTACATCCTGATCCTTCTTTTGCTCTGCCACCTCTCCAGTTTGAGGGTGAAGGGTAGCTGGCAGCTTGATATGCTTTCTCATAGCTGCTATGTCTTCATCTCTTTTCTTTAACAGTGCCTGCACACCCTTGGGGTCCTTTGGATCATGACCCAATTCTATAATGATCTCTTCCAAGGACTTGATTCTGTTGTCCTTGGCTTGAGATGATGCCTTTTCCAATTCCAGTTGAGTAGCAGTATTGTGTAAAGAATTTTGTAATTGCTGTGTCAATAAGATCTTATCAGCTAATGTGGAATATATCATTTCCCCGGTTTGCCTGTGTAACTCAATCTGATCCAAGGGGTGGATGTCTTTGGCAAAAATTTCCAGATTAGTTCTTATATAATTGGCAGCTGTTTGAGGTTGCTGCATGGTAGGCCTGAAATGACTAAGAGTCATTTTTTGTTCTTGAATGTCATAAGAAGACATTAATCTCTGCTGATTAGTTGGTGCCATCTTCAAAAGTTGGTTGTAGATTTAGTGTTTGAGGGGCTCATTCCTTTTCTTGATATCTATGAACTGCTGCTTGATGCTAGAGTCCGCCTTAGATCGCTGCCTTGAAGAGCTCACCTCTGTCCCATGTGGCATGTCTTGTCCTTACTGTAAGGAACTGGCCGATGTTTCGATGCTAGGAGGGGGCATATTATCAATTGGTCTCTCTGGTACTTCCTCCTCTGAAGAAGGGTTTAACCTCTGTCTTTTTTCTCCTTGCTGGTCCGTAGAGGTAGTAAGAGGAGTATCCTCTTGCCTATCCCTTTTCCTTGTTATTTCCTCATTAGAAGGTGTTTGTAAAACTGAGGATTCAACTGTTACCTCTTGCCTTGGAGGGATTTGTTCTTGTGTTTGCTATTTTGTGGAGGCCGGTTCCTTGGCTGTACCTTCCTGCTGCTCTACTTGCTGTTCTACATTTGGAGGTGACTCTTCTTGCTGCACTGTTTTTCCTTTAGCCATGTCTGTTGCTGGGTCAATTGTTTTGGCAGGCTGCTGGGGAATGGTGGATGAAGAAGCAGCTTCTCCAGGATGCCGAGAGCCTGAAGACCAAACTTGTCCAAAATATTCCAAGTCAACTACCTTTTCTAAAGTTTTAATGGCTTTCTCTGCTATTTCTTCTTCAGTATAATCTTCCATTAATGTGCCTTCTTTCCACTCTAATTGGTTAGCATATTTTTCAACTTCTGGAATGTTAATGTGGTCATATGTAGCAAGCCTATGCTTGATTCTTCTGAGGCTTATGAAATGGTTAGGGTCATAGGGTGCCCAATAGAAGCTTGTCTTGAGCTGGAGGGCTTTTAGCATTTGGTCTACCTCATTCCAAGCTTCTTCCCTCTTATTAAAGATGAATGGACCCAATTGATGCTTAATTTTCAGCTGTGCCTTCTTGTTTTTGCTATGGAAGTGGATCATATCTGCATTGCCGAACTGCCTGAAGTATTCTAGTGCAAAGAGTCTCATGGGAACATACTTTGGTAGACTGTATGGTGCTAACTCACAGCCATATATCCTGATCACTGTATGGTCTTGGTAAAAGTACCAATCCCCAATGCTATAGTTCTTGGACAGCTGGAGGATTTTTTGTATATCATCAGTGAGTCTAGGAGGAGGGGAACTCTGCAGCAGTGACAAGGCTGGATGAATGAATAGGTCATTAAACTCACAGTAGTTGTATGGTGAATAATGAATATGATGGTAGACTGATGTCCAGAACATTACAGATCTTTGGTTTCCCTTTGCATCTAGTTTCTTGAGGAAAAGAGGAAAGGCATCAGGCTGATTGTATAATAGCAGATGATATATAAAGGAAGTGTACTTGAATACCCTCTCTCTTTCCAAGTTCATGAATTTTGTTGGCTATAAATGCAGCATAGTCATACTGGACAGCAGGGGGCTGTCCTGGGGTAAAAATGGATAGCACCACCAGTGTTGTCTCATCCACAAACTCACTGGTCTTGAAACCTAGGATGGAGGATATGATGTCTACCAGCAGTCTCCCTATGTCATTGAACCAGTCATGCAGATAAGGGGGAGGCTGTCGGGGCTGGTACTCTGGGCGCATAAATAATTGGCCAATTCTTGTAATTTGTGAGTTGGAGAGCTTGGCACCTTGCTCTAGTAAAAGCTGCATAGTAAGAGGAACCAGTGGCCTTGTAGGTTGGAAGTGCAGCATTTGGTTGATGGCCTCAGGAGTAATATGGAACAAGACAGAGCCTGAAGGACTCAGAACAGCTCTTTGATTGGGGTCATAGTTTGTGGAGCATTGGTGGATCAAGTCAGGGAATTCATTGACCTGAGGGAGATAGTAAATTGGCAAATTGGATTTCCAGATTCCCAGGAGGTCTGTACCATCTCTATGCTTCTTTCCCAACTCACAAACTATTTCTATGTGGTATGTGATTACCCTCTCTATAGTTTCTCTCATATGATAATCTCTGTCAGCAAGGGCTAACCATTCCAGGTTCTTGTGTGGGGAATTTAATGGGGCAATGTTTAATGCCACAGGGGTCTCCATGGTTAACTGATACTTGAAGTTGTGTTTAAACTTGATTTTCTAGGCACAGCAATATAGAACAATGAATTTCCAATGAGGGGGGCAATTTGCAGAGAGGACAAGGTAAATAGGGGAGAAACTGAGTTGAAATTCTCCTGGGAGAGATTCAATGAGCAAATGTTGGGATTGGGGAAATGCTTTCCCGGTGGATTTGTCTAGCAGAGGTTTAGATTTGCGAATGCGCAAACAAACTGTGAATTTGTGGTAATTTGGCACAATGTGGAACCTCTGTAAGTGAATTTGGGCTTACAGTGTGGAAAAGGAACACTGGTCAGTGAGGATTCCTGGTAATTATTGTGTTTTGCCTCTTTTCTTGTTTTCTTCGGTGAATTATGCAAAAACCAAGGCGCACAGGGGGAAACTGATAAATACCTAGGTGCAATCGGACAATGGTGTCGATATGCAGGTGAATTTACGGCCCCAGCAGCAGGGAGCAGTCTTTAAAGTTGGTGGACAAACAACATAGTCGCTCATGCAGGAGTACAGTGAGTATTTTTGTAAATAACGCGAAAAAATGACTTTTTCGGGAAAAATAGGGAAATTCGGCCTTTGGCGCCTTTTGTTGGATGATGTCAGCATGACGTCATAGGTGGGGTCAGGTACAGAGTGATGACATGGCGGCCAGTGAGTGGCTCCACGTGGACAGGTGACATGGCGGACAGCTTGGAGCAAGGGCGGCTGGGGTGGCAATGTAATGCTGAGGCAGCAATGACGTGGGGGTGACGTGTGAGTGACGTGTGGCGGAATTAGGAGGGCGGTAAGCGGTAATATCGGACCGCTCATGGTACGTGTTACACAGTAATTTGTCACTATCTCCCTGTCAGTCACCCTACTGTGTCAGGAATTCACAATAATCAAGTTCATGCCTTCTGAATTGGCCCAAACCCCTTTTTTCCAAAGTTTTCCTCATCAGCGCGTCTATTTCTAAAGTATCCGCGATGACTGGCAGCTCGTAGTGTATTCAGTGCGCTGCCAGCGTGGAAGCACATCACTTTTCCGCGCTGGTCGGATTTCATGAGCCAACGCATCTCTCCTTTGTATTGGGTCGCGCTGACATGACTTTCCTCGTTATTGAGGCGCGGCGTCAGCGCGTCAGTTACCTTATAATCCGCGCTGATCCTGTTTGGGCAAATTTGTTCCAACAGCCAGCCTTCCAGATAACCCCAGGCTTGGTTGTTGGCTTTGTGAGTATCGACTCCCTTCTATGGCATGTCTGTTCGACCCTTTGCAACCACTTCCCTTGAGGATAAGCTCATCCTTCCACCCTTTTAGGAGGCTCCTTCTCCTATATAAACTTCCACCATTACCATGAGCAGCTAGTTTGGAATAGCTTGGATTGTATAGAGCTTATAGTGCTCAGATTGCTGCTACTATAGGTATTTGGTGTGCTAGGTGTGGAAGTGATTGATTGCTTAGGGAAGGTTGTTTTGTGTTGCTTGTGTGAGAGAGAGAGTTGCTTGTCTTGGGAGAATCATTTCCAAAGGTGAATGCTTGAGACACTTGCTGACCGACCCCTCCTGAGAAGGTTACCGACGTCAGAACATTTGGTTGTACTCTTCTCTGTTTGATTAATAATAGATGACTGCTATTATTGTTCCATTCTCATTTGTCTATGCAATGGTTAAATGTGAATTACATCTTTTCTGACTGATGTATGGTTGCTTTTATTAGATTTCACGCTTGTGTTTGTTTCCTCTTCGTGTGTGCAGGTGTCTATTCGTGGAGATCGCGAAGGATCGTGACCAGCCAAAGCGAAGGAGCGAAGGTGGCATCTCTTCGTCAAACGACAGCGCTGGAATCCAAGTAGGTGCTCTTTACCTCTTGTTTAATTGCAATTAGGAACATGCGTAGTAGCATTGACTGATTGTTGCTAGACCCTTGCTGGGCTAGTAGGGATCGCCTCTATCCGTAGAGGGGATTTACCTCTCCAACAATTTGGCGACTTCGCTGGGGAACAGCCTTTTTGTCTCTTGTGTCCACTCTTTGTGCTTGAATTTGATTTTTCTCTCTTTTCGAGTTTTGGGGATTGTTTTTCTGCTTGTAGCCTTCCTGGGTCCATTTGGGAAGTGTCTTGACTGTTAAAAAGTCTTTACCTTTGGTTTGGGAGTTTTTTGCTTTGATTCTACTTGTTTTCACCTTCGTCGCGGTTTAATTCAGAACAGACGCGCTGACGTCGCACCCCTGTTTCTTTGTTATCCTTGTCATCGCGCCTGCACGATTAATAGTCGCGCTGACCTCGTTTTTAGAGACAGCGCGCTTTATCCGTGTTCTTCCGCGCTGACGTCGCACACCTGCTTCTTTGTCCTCCCTGTCATCGCGCCTGTGTGATTAATAGTCGCGCTGACCTCGTTTTTCTGAGACAGCGCCCTTTATCCGTGTATTTCCGCGCTGACGTCGCAAAGTTGCTACAGGCCTCCTCCTGTCAGCGCCGAGTTGCTGAAGGCTACCCGCGCTGATCCTGTAGAATTCATTTTTGTCCAAATTTGCCTCCTGAACCTGTTGCTGTGACTTTCCCCTCTTCTCTCCACTTGGTTTGTGACTTGTTTTTCATTATCTGAACTCTGAGCTGCTTGTTTGCGAAGTCTTGTCCCACAGGGTTTCGTTTTTGCTCATCTTTCGGTTTTGCAAATACCTTCCTCTTTGCTTTCGCTGCTTGGTTTGTATTTCCGCCATCACTTTCACAGCTGCTGGATTGTGTTGAATCTCTATTTGACTGGTTGGGACTCTTATCCTACGGGTGTTTGCTTTTCTCCATTGATTTCGCATTCTAGCCCTAGGGCATCTAGTGGCCGTGTGTGTGTCAAGCCTTCCGTAAGGATCTTGTTCTCTTGTTTGACCAGCCAACTTCAGATTTGTTTTTGCACTCGTTTAGTGATTGTTGAAGTGTTGTTGGTCGTGTTTCCGAGTGGTTTTCGCTTCCTCTTTGTTTGAATCCTTGCTTGTCTTGCCGAGCTTAGATCACATAGCTCGTGTGGAACTTAGTTTTCCTTTTGATTTGGAAGCCTTTGTTGGATGTTTGGGAACTTTGTGTGCTTTCATTCAGTGATTTTCTTGGTGTTCCGGTTCCTCCAAATTCATTTAGATGCTCTGTGCCATTGGAAGAAAATCAAACTAGTAGCTTTGCTTTTGAGAATTGAAAAGGAAAAGAACATTTCGTTCATTTGCATTTTCAAAAGAAAAGTTTCCTTTCCTTGCCTTTAGCTGCATTAGGATTGCTTGATTGCTTGTGTTCGTTTTGTTTGATCGAAATCTCTTTACCCTTTCATAGCTAGAATTCATCGAACAAAATGGTTTTCTTTGGCATGTAGTTTGCATCTAGGTAATTGTGAGAGAACATACGATAGGACCTGAAATCGAAACTTAATTTCAAGATCAACTATAAAATGAACCGAATGAATCTAAAAACGCATTGGAACTAAACGCAAACATCTAGAGGTCTAGGTTAGAGACGTGTTCCGACGTCTTTAAACATAGTCACTGTTGTTTCACATTATGGTTGGGTGATTCCTCCTTCTGTGACTCGATAGTGGTCTAACACGGACTGCGCTCCCACGTACCGTCGCGTATATAGGGAGACCCCACTAGGCTTTTATCCTTTATCCATAGGAAGCCGAGTCTGCCGCCTTGTGAACCGTAACGCACCGAACACAGCATTCGGGAAGATTGACTGCAGTACGGAAAATCCTTGGCTCTCATACGATTGCTGAGGTGTATAAGCGGTTTTACGGGTCGCTTGGTAAACCTTATCCCTAGAGTCTCCAGAGCAGTCACTTTTGATCCTTTTCGGACTCCCTAAATGAAAAGGTGCCTGTGAGCGTCTTGTCACTTCATGCTCATTAAACATTCGAAGGAGACTGGAGTCATCTTTTCGTCCTTTTCTCGACTCCTGAAACATGAAAAGGTCAAGTTTGGTTCCTGTGTTTTAAAAGTTTATTCGGCCACGATAACATCACCTGGTTAGATCTTGTGTGCGTTAGCTTGAGTAGGTTTCGTTTTCATTTGCTATGGCAAATTTTCCGGGATTCACTAACCCAGGTTCCCCCTCTGATGGGAATCCAGGACAATTCCCTCCTCTTGGGAATGTTGGTGCTCCGTATATGGCGACGTTGTCCCTACCAGGGTTAACTGTCGGGTTGCCTGTGTGGTTGTTTTCAACCTCTTTGGTCCCTACCGTATCGGCTGTTAGTCCATCAGTCCCTCCACCTGAACGACATCATGTTGATCCTAAGGTGGATCTCTCCCCTTCGACGCCTACTTCTACATCGTCCTCTTGTACTTCGCCTGGTGAAATTCTCGATGTGAGTAACCAGGTGGCTAAGAAGAAGAAGAGGAGGACCAAGAAGAAGAAGTCCCCTAAGGGAGAGCCTACACACACAGTCCCCCTCTCAAGTCCAGCTATCCACTCCAGTACACCTGAAGTTGGGTCACCTTCTGCTCCTCCGCGGAAGGTTAAGTTTCCTTGTCGATTATGCAAGGAGGACCATCTTCTTCGTGATTGTCCTGGCATTCCCAGGGTACTAGAAGTATGGTCTCGCGATCCGGCCCGTCCCTCATCATCCACTGAGTCTCACGGCGACGCTACCTCATCAGTTGGGAATGGCAAGGGAAAAGGGAAGATTCGAATTCCCTGTAGACTTTGTGAAGGCAACCATCCCCTTCACCTTTGTCCACTCATGGATAAAGCCTCCACTGTTTTGGAAAGTCTCCCAGCTCCCTCACCCCAACTCCCCGTTGGATATCAACGTCTTTCTGCAGCTGCAGATCATTCGCCTCCCGACAATGAGATTGGTTCACATTTTTCTCTTGTCCAGGCCCCTCTTCCCGAACCTGGCTGTGTCCAGCCTGTTCCAGACCAACCATTGGTCGAAAAGAGTGTTGACTGGAGTCTACCTCCTGTCGACCACCCTGTTTCGGAAGAGCAGAATTCCCATGTTCTTCTCGTCTCATCGAATTCTCCTGAGCTTGATAATGGTTTGCCCGTCCCAACCTCTCCGGAGAATCCTGATTCGGTTCCTTCCGAGTAGGGGGGCAACCATATGGTTCCCCCACCAAGTAGTTCGGTCATTTCCTTCGATTGGAGTCATTTGACTACCCCTCCCCTTCCATCCCATGTGCCTTTTTGGGTCACCGCCTATGCCTCCCATATGGCACTGCCTGGCACTGTGTTAGATGAAGGAGCATCGGTTAGTCTTATGCCCGTTACTACTTGGCAGGCTTTGGGTTCCCCATCGCTTGTGCCTGTCGCACCGAATCTCACCGCCTTTGACGGAGGAACAAGTCAACCATTAGGGATCCTTCCACGGTTTCCTATTACTTTGGGAGGCAAGACCGTCTATATAGACGTCTCGGTTACCCAAAGTTCTTTAGACTTCAGTCTTCTCCTTGGTCGTGACTATGTGTATGCCATGGGAGCCCTTGTTTCTTCACTTTTCCGTGTGGTTTGCTTTCCACACGATGGAAGAATAGTGACGATCGATCAATTATCGTTCGTTCATCCACAAGCCCCTCCGGCACAATTGTCCTTCCCTCCTGGTTTTCATCCACCTATTGCATCTGTCTCACCCCAGATCAACTACGTGGCCACCTCCCCCGTGCCTATATCCAGCAATGACACCGTCGTGCATAGTGTCCTGGGGGAATTAGGTCCTGACTTCCAAGATGTGATCCTTCCATCAGGAATCACACTCTTGGAAGCGCCGACTTCCTATTCATTATGAAGCAGTCTGGTCGGAGCATAGTTCACTTTCCTATGTCAAGCTCCCTAAAAAATGAAATTTGGTCTCAGTGGAGCATAGTTCCTTTCCGGTGTCAAGCTCCTTAAAAAATGAAACTAGGCTTGGTTGGAGCATAGTTCCTTTCCGGTGTCAAGCTCCTTAAAAAATGAAACTAGGCTTGGTCGGAGCATAGTTCCTTTCCTGTGTCAAGCTCCTTAAAAAATGAAACTGGATCAGTCCCGAGGATAGTTTTGATCTTGTGGCGACCTCGTTAAAAAATGAAACAAAGGTTATGAGGATAGTTCTTTTACTGTGTCAACCTCATTAAAAAATGAAACACCTCCCTTTCCAAATCGAGTCTTTTGATTAAGATCTCGTAAAATACAAGTCGAGTCTTTCCTAGATCTCGAGAGTGAACCTTCATTCCATCCACTTTGTTGAATGCAATGAAGCTTGGGGGGCATGTACCTTGATTTGCATCATCATGCTGGGGGCATGCGAGCTTATAACAAGCATAGTTTTTTGTTACAAGCTTGTGTAAAAATGAAACCGAATCTAAGCAAAGTTCTCCATGGTTCAAGCTTGTGTAAAAATGAACCCATACCCGATTTACATCTCGTGATTGCCATTTTTATCCGCTGAATTCTACAAGATGAGCCTTGGTTGTTTTCATTCCATTGCTACCATCTCTTTGGCCGATCATATGCTCTCACTTGGTTGTTTATCCTTTCCTGAGGAACCGCAGCGATGAGTGGTTTTGTTAGCCAGCCTCTTGACCATTACATGTTTTGAGCAGTTCCACCATTGCCGGAACCAGTTGCTACCTTTTATACCACTCGTTCCTCTAGGACGAGTCACCTTTAAGCTCTTTTCTGACTCGTAAAATGTGAAAAGATTGCCGAGTATTTTTCCCTTTTTTACTCGTTAAAGAGAATAAAAATGGAGGTCTGCTTTCAGCTCTTTTCCGACTGTTTAAAGATGAAAAGATTGCCGAGTTTCCCCTTGACTCGTTAAAAGGAATGAGAGGCAGTCGCCTTTAAAGCTCTTTTTTCAACCGTTTAAACTAAAAAGATTGTCGGGTTTTTGTCGTTTCGAACTCGTTATTGGCTCCAAAACGACGTGCTTCTGACCGCTTTTTTACTTTTTCGGGTCGAAGTCACTATTTACGAAAAGTACTCCTCGATCATTTTGGTCGGGCGGTTCTTTCGAGTATTGTTTTATACTTTTTCGGACTCGAGAGACACAACTTTACGAAAAAGGACCCCCCTGGAGTTTTCTTTTCTGCTGTCTTTTCAGACTCTCTAAACAGGAAAAGACGCCGAGTTCTTCCTTTGTCAGACTTGTTAAAACTTAAATGAAATCGGGTATTGTCGAAATGACACTTCTCCAAGCATATGTTATCCCCATCAAGCTTGTTAAAAATAATCGGGGTACCTGCCAGAAATGGTGGGGAAAATGGAACTGTAATCATAGTCGTGTCGGTAGTATGTCGCTCTTAAACATGGCACTCCTCTGCTTCGTGTCTGGGTGGGACCATCTCATCTTGTTTTTCACTGGCCTCCGTGGGTTTGGGTTATCCTATTTGACCTCTCATCTGCTCATTGCCTTGTCACCATGACCCCTGCTCATTTGATGTCAAATACTGCCAAGTCCGCTATCGTGCCGCCGATATGTTCAAGAGAAGTTGACCTCTGCAGAGTTACAACCTACCCTTGATGCCTCACATACTTCTGATTCATCACACTAATCTTCCTTTGTCTCGTGTCGATGATGTGGGAAACATTATGGCCCACCTTCGATCAAGGTTACCTCCTGTCGACTTCAGCTCATTATCCAGGACGGTGACTTAGAGACCCCTTCCAGGTGCCTTAGAGCCTGCATGCCTCAATGGTAGGTTCTTCGTGTTCGACGCGAGGTTTTCATCATTGGCCTCCGATCGAATGATTCCGCGGGTGTTCGACGCCAGCTCATTGATTCACATGCCGTGGATTGTACCTATAGTACCTTGAGGACCATTGTCATTATTGGTGGCCCCTCTCGCGTCTGTTAACAGTTTTCATCATTGACTGGTAATCAGACGATGTTCATGCATGTTCGACTTCAACTCATGTATTCACGTGCTTGAACTTGTACTTTGTTCGGGTCGGGACGGAGCGCAAGACCCTGGATCCCTGTCTGTTATGGTCTAGGTTGCGATTTTGTGGATGATCATTACATGACTCATTGATGGATGGCTGTGCCCATACCTGAGTCTTCATGGATGGTTGCAACCATACCTTATCATTATTTTGGTCTCTTTAGCTGGGTGGCTGCGTCCATTCCACAGACCTTTTCGCATGTCTTTCGGATGGCTATGCCCATGCCTAGACTGCATGTACTTGATTATCAGAGATATTCGGTCCTTCCTCGTGGTGTTCCAGTTCGGCGAGTGTTGTAAAGCATTTCACCCCTCCCACTCTCTCGGTCTTCATGCTTTAGGGGGCATCTGTTACACAGTAATTTGTCACTGTCTCCCTGTCAGTCACCCTACTGTGTCAGGAATTCACAATAATCAAGTTCATGCCTTCTGAACTGGCCCAAACCCCTTTTTTCCAAAGTTTTCCTCATCAGCGCGTCTGTTTCTAAAGTATCCGCGATGACTGGCGGCTCGTAGTGTATTCAGTGCGCTGCCGGCGCGGAAGCACATCAATTTTCCGCGCTGGTCGGATTTCATGAGCTAGCGCATCTCTCCTTTGTATTGGGTCGCACTGACATGACTTTCCTCGTTATTGAGGCGCGACATTAGCGCGTCAGTTACCTTATAATTCGCGCTGATCCTGTTTGGACGAATTTGTTCCAACAGCCAGCCTTCCAGATAACTCCAGGCTTGGTTGTTGGCTTTGTGAGTATCGACTCCCTTCTATGGCATGTCTGTTCGACCCTTTGCAACCACTTCCCTTGAGGATAAGCTCATCCTTCCACCCTTTTAGGAGGCTCCTTCTCCTATATAAACTTCCACCATTACCATGAGCAGCTAGTTTGGAATAGCTTGGATTGTATAGAGCTTATAGTGCTCAGATTGCTGCTACTATAGGTATTTGGTGTGCTAGGTGTGGAAGTGATTGATTACTTAGGGAAGGTTGTTTTGTGTTGCTTGTGTGAGAGAGAGAGTTGCTTGTCTTGGGAGAATCATTTCCAAAGGTGAATGCTTGAGACACTTGCTGACTGGCCCCTCCTGAGAAGGTTACCGACGTCAGAACATTTGGTTGTACTCTTCTCTGTTTGATTAATAATATATGTCTGCTATTATTGTTCCATTCTCATTTGTCTATGCAATGGTTAAATGTGAATTACATCTTTTCTGACTGATGTATGGTTGCTTTTATTAGATTTCACGCTTGTGTTTGTTTCCTCTTCGTGTGTGCAGGTGTCTATTCGTGGAGATCGCGAAGGATCGTGACCAGCCAAAGCAAAGGAGCGAAGGCGGCATCTCTTCATCAAACGACAGCGCTGGAATACAAGTAGGTGCTCTTTACCTCTTGTTTAATTGCAATTAGGAACATGCGTAGTAGCATTGACTGATTGTTGCTAGACCCTTGCTGGGCTAGTAGGGATCGCCTCTATCCGTAGAGGGGATTTACCTCTCCAACAGTACGGGTGTGGTTTTGGCAGGAGGCCGCCTGACACAACCCAAGAGCGACACGCGTCCGAGCCCTGACGTCACCCTCTGACAGATTACGGGTGCTAATTTTCAAGCATTGGGGGTGGTCCGATATTGCCGTGGGCCGTCGGATGGGAGGGCCCGGATCCGATGGTCGACGGGCTGCGGAGGTGATGGGTGGATACGGCGGGTCCCGGCGGGGATTTAATAATATTTTTTGTTTTTTGCGATGAGCGTGCGGAAACATAAACTTTGGAAAAAGCGGTAAAAGTGGGTTTTTAACAAGGTTTTATACAAATGGCGCGGGTAATTGTGATGGGTTTGTAAAGGGGATAAGGGTAGGAATAGGTTATTAAACTAACCAAATGTTAATTTCATCCCTGACTTTAAATGAACCAAATACAACAAAACTTTTGATTCTGAATGATTCTCCAAATATTGAACATATGGCTATAATGCCGAAGGGGGGGTATTTACATATTTTGTGGGCTTTTTTCACAATAGTGATATAGTAGTAAGGAAAAAGGGGAACACAGGGAGTTAAATAATAGGGTCAGAAGTCAATGTGAATTGGGGATATGAGAGATTGGAAGTGAGGAATAGAGAACTAAGTTTAGTGATTAAACTTAGATGTTTAGAAGTTGATGGGGAATGATTTTACACAAGAAATGTGGCTTCTTTTCGGAGAAGAAAGTGAAAACTTATCATGAAATTTCCAAGAAGAAATACAAGGAGGATTGTTTAAGAAAATCCTGAAGTCCTCCATGGGATGTTAGAAAGAGAGTCTTTGGGGGAAAACATGGGGAGTTAGACATGCTTCTATATTTTGCCTTCAAAATGCTGCATAGATACCTTTGCAACTGCCAACATATGGCTTCTTGATCAAGGCCAAAACTGAATAGGATCAGGATTCTGCAACTTCTGGCTACCTACCCAACTTAGAACCTAGCATTTTTTGTTACTTCAGGGAGGGTGCATTTAGACTTGCAAACCCTCATATGCTCTTTTCTTTTTGCTGCCCTCCTATCTAGATCTACCCTTATATCTTCCAAGGGCCCAGATTAAGCTAGTGGGCTCCTTTCTTTCTCTATCCAGTTAGTCATCTGTCAAGCTTGAACTGTTTGAACAAATACTCATTACCTACTCTAAAACAAGCAATTTAAAACATGGCGTGGCCCAGCTTGAACTGTTGAACCATCCATCAAGATAGCAGTGGCATTTTGATTGGCCACTTTCCTGGTCTTTCTTTGGGGTTCATTTCAATTCTTTTTTCTTTTGACCATTTCATTTTCTTGCCTTTTGATTATTCTTTTAAGGCATACCCTCTTTACATTTTTTAACTTTTTGCTTTGTTCACAAAAATGGAACCTTTGTATCACCAAAGATGATCATTTTTAGCATTTCCCTTGTCAATCATGAAATATGAAACCCTATTGGTATAGGAGGCTAACAGTGGCTCCACTTGGGGATGACTTTTCCAGATGAAAAGTCAAGATCAACAGGTCAGATTGCCTTCTTTTTCCACCCTTCTGCAGTTTAACCTTTCCCTTTGTTGAAGACTGAACATCTGAATCCATGAAACTTGCATGCATTACTCATTAAGCTGATCTGCTGTAAAATTACAGCCCTGTTTTTGCCTTGCTTCTCTGATTGTTTGTCATCTCCGAGATAGTTTGCAAGTACCTTCTCTTATTTTTCCATGATTAGGTGAATCATATTCATCAAAATAGTGTTGCACCTTATTTTTCTCTAAATCTACTTCATTTGGACCTCTATCTATCCGCTGAAAATAAACATACTGAAAATACAAATTTATGTACAATGTACAATTGAGAAGTGCTTCATCAGAGGGGATCAAAGTAATGCTTAAGCATCCTCCCATTGACTGGGCCTTCCTCAGTGTTTGAGCCATCCAAGCTCTTTAGAAAATAAGTGTTATTACCTTGTACAACATAAATTACATAGGGTCCCTTCCATAAGAAGTCAAATTTCCCATGTTTTCCTTTGTCCTCCCTCCTGGAATCCCATCTCAGCACTTTGTTTCCTATAGAGAAGTCTTCAACTTTGTTTCTTTTGTCAAATATTCTTTTGAGCTTTTCTTGCAGTACTTGGGTTCTTTCATAGACTTCCTCTCTTGTTTGCGGTAGGTGAATTGTCTGATTGATTCTTCTGTGAATGTCATTTGGCTCAGCTTGTATCTCTTCCAGTAACTTGATTACAGGAACACCTAAAGATGAAGGAAACCTTACTTCCATTCCATAAACTAGTTCATATGGACTTGTACCAATGGATCTCTTGGTGGTTAGTCTATCTGCCCATAGAGCATTCACTAACTTTTTATGCCAATTCTTTTTGTTTTCCTCCAAAACTTTTTTGATGATGTTGATTAGGCTTTTACTGGAAGACTTAGCTAGGCCATTGCCTTGAGGATAATAAGTTGTGGAATGACCTAAGGTCATATGATATTTGTGGCAAAATTTGATCATCTTTTTGGACTTGAAAGCGGCAACATTGTCTGTGATAATTTTGTTTGGACAGCCAAACCTGGACAAGATGTTGGTCTCTAGAAATTGTATGATAATGGAGTCATTGGCCTGCCTACAAGGGACAGCTTCTATCCATTTGATGAAATAATCTGTAGCAGTCAGAATCCACCTGTGCTGGCCAGAGGATGGGGGGTGAATTTCACCAATAAAGTCTAAACCCCATTGCTAGAATGGTCTTTCAGTTGAAACAGGTTTGAGTGGTAAAGACAACAGCTTTCTCTTCCCTTCAAAGATTTGACATTTGTGACAAGACATTACAAATTTTCTTACATCAGTAAACAAAGAGGGCCAAAAAAAACCAGCCCTTAGGATTTTATCAGCTGTGGATTTCCAGTATAAATGTCCTCCACAGTCACCTGCATGAAATTCTTTAAGGACATTGTCAGTTTCATCCAATGTTAAGCAATTAAGTAAGATTCCTTCATGATTTCTCCAAAACAAAACACTGTCAATAATACAAAATTTTGATGCTTTCATTTTCAAGAACCTTTTATTAGTTCTGGACAACCCTGGAGGAGCTTGCAGGTTTAACAATACAAAACATATATCAGTATACTAGGGGGATTGCATAAAGGCTTGGTTGATCTGTGGAGTCACCATCTCCTGTTCATTGTCCAGTTCATTAATGTCAAGGGCTTGGAAATTGGTTTCAGCCATCAACTTGGCTAGACCCTGTCCTTTTATCAGTTTGGTAGGCTTGATTTCCATGTCATATTCTAAGATTTTGGCAATCCATTTTCCCCTCCTACCTTCAATTCCTTCTTGGGTCAAAATGTCCTTCACCACTGCATTTGGGACATAAGAAATGATGTGGGAGTACAGGATGTAGATTCTAAAGTCCTTGATTGCTTTTACCAGTGCATAGGCTTGTTTTTCCATAATCTGATATTTCAAGGGGGCATCCCTAAGAGCTCTGCTAAAGAATGCAATAGGTTTTTCACAGCCTTGGTCATCTTTTTGTAACAGAACAGCAGCAATTGTATGCTCAGAAGCAAAAGAAAAAATGATGAAATCTCTATCAAATCTAGGGCTTGTTAGGACTGGTGTGTTTGTCAATGCTCTTTTAATGTCCTCAAAGGCTTGTCTAGCTTCCATGGTCCATTTGACCTTGGAGTCCTTTTTCAACATGTTGTTTAACAGTCTTGTGAGCTCAGCCAAATTTGGAATGAACCTTCTCAAGAAGTTGATTTTTCCTAGAAAGCTTTGTAGTTCTTTGATGTTTCTTGGATGTGGCACTTGTAGGATGGCTTGAATTCTATCTGGATCGATCCTAATACCATCTTTTGAGATTATATGTCCTAGGAGTTTACCTTCCTCTAGCCCAAACAGTGATTTCTTTGGATTTAAAGATATGCCATATTTTCTGCAAATTGTGAAAACTTGCCTCAAGTGTTCCAAATGTTCTTGGTCTGATTTTGAGAAGGCAGTTAGATCATCCAGGTAGACCAATAGAAAATCATGAATTTCCTTGGCGAAGGCTATATCCATTTCTCTTTGGAAGGTTGCCCCTGCATTCTTAAGCCCAAAAGGCATTTTGACATATTTGAAAGTTCCCCAAGGTGTTGTGACGGCAGTTTTGTCTTGGTCATCTGGGTGTACTAGAATCTGATTGAATCCTGAGAAACCATCTAATAATGAGATCCTAGATGCTCCCACTACCCTTTGCAGGATATGATCCATTTTTGGTAAAGGGTAATGGTCTTTGAGAGAGACTTTGTTTAAATTTCTTAGGTCAACACACAGTCTGATTTCTCCTGTCTTTTTCCTAGTAGGCATTAGGTTTGAAATCCATTCTGAGAATCTGATTGGAGCAATGATTCCTGCTTGATACATACGTTTCACCTCTTTTTCAATGAGAGGAAGAAGCACCGGGTTCACTCTTCTAAGTTTTTGTTGGAAATAATACTGAGAGGGGGGGGGGGGTGAATCAGTATTATCAGAACTATAAAACTTTTTTCAATGCTCAGAAACATATACGCTACTTCAGTTAAGTGAACCCGCGTGTACACGCTACTGTGTCTAAAGAAACTTGCGTATATCCAGAAATCTTATGATTCAGTTAGCTTAGTCTTCAGTAAATACATCAAATCATTATTAAGCATATTAACAGTAACCAGGTGCAGAATAACAGAACAGAACATCACACAAGAGCCACACACATGAACACAAAGATATAAGGTGGAAACCCAATGTGGGTGAAAACCACCTGCTGCAAGTCATCTCAATCTTCTTCTTTATAAGAAAATCCTTTTACAATGTTTGTACTGGTGCAGTCTTATACCAGTACGGGAGCTACAACCCCCTTTGCTCTTGTACTAGCCGATCCATTTACTAGTACGCAGGCTGCTACCTGCTACAATGCTCCAAAGATCTCCTTTAGATTTTGTACTAGCTTAGATACTAGTACGTAGGTGCTTGCCTACAATCTTCTCTCCTCCAGGTACCACGTTTCATCAATTTTCAGACTGGATACACTGAAGCACAACACATAATCTGTAAGGGATCTAATGCTTCATCAGATATTCAAGACATTTCAGATACACTTGCCTAATGATTTCCTTCTCCTTATATAGCCTTAGGCCTTGTTCAATACCAAGGGCCAAAACCATAGAGATCCAATACCATCAACTTCAAAACTAGGGATCAACACGTCCGTCGAGACACCAAGGTCCAAAACCATAGGCACAACTTCCAAGGAATAACCGCCATGGACCAAAGATAAGATTTCCACATACACGCGCTTTTGCTGAAGCCAACCTGCGTGTACACGCGACTTGGGCTTAATGAACCTGCGTGTATGAACTTCCTCTTCTTCTTATAGTTTGATCATCAATTCCTTGCTGTTGTCCTTCTACACTATGATTTCTCATCAGTGTGGTTTGCCATCAAGGACAACACTTGTCTCATAATGCCAACAATCTCCCCCTTTGGACTTGATGGCAAAGCTAACTTGTCACACTTAGAACTATCATCTGATTCCTTTGAGCTGTCCTCCATCAGTCACATCTGATATCTCTTCTGAAGATTCATCCAGTTGGACATAAGTGAGATATTCTTCTATGAGAGGGTTGCCATCAAGTACAACACATGCATCATAATGCCAACAGTTTTTGTTTAAAAGGCCTTTGGTTTTCTTTTAAAGGTATAGTGTGCTGGATGATTGAGGTATCATATGATTTGAGGTCTTCATAGCTCCAGGCAAAGACATCTTGGAACTCTTTAAATAACTCAATGTATTTCAGTTTCTGCTCAGGTGGTAATGCTTTGGATAACTTTATCATTTTGGGATTTTTTGTAGTCCCAATGTTACAATCTTCAATTTCAGCATTCAATGGTTGCATTTTTGGTTTTCTTGAGATATCATTTGAATCAAACAAGTCCTCCAAAGGGGTTAAACCTGTGGGCAGAAAATTATCTTTTAACTCAATTACCTCTGCTTCTGTTTTAGCCAATTCATCTTCATCTATTTGCCTCAACTTTTGTATACTTTCGTTGTTAAAGGTGGTAGGGTGCAAAACCAGATTAACTGTTTCAGCTGATATTTTCTGTGTATTTGTGTGTGCTTGTTGTTGATCATCTCCAGTGATTGAGTCAATGTTAATGCCAGAGAATTCCTCTTTTAGAGTGAGGAAATTATTTATCTGAGTGTCACTCTCAAAGACTTGCCAGTTTTTGATGTTGTCTGGAACTGCAGGTCTGTGTTTGATTTCAACAGTAAAAGTATGATTGGGTTTGAAAGGCAGCTTACAAGTGCTGGCAAAGGTTGCCAAGCTGTGAGCATGTAGATTGAGTTCTCTGGAAATTTTAGTCAACTGTGATTGTGAGAAGGTATCAAGTACCTGAATAGCTGCTGCCATATATGCTCTCAACCTTAGATCATTTGTGGTAAAGTTTCCTTTGATTTGTTGTATTATTAGGTCTGAATCTCCTAAGATTGAAACTTTGGTTGCACCCAAATTTTTTATGAGTTTGAGCCCTAACAAAAGAGCTTCATACTCAGCCATATTGTTTGTACATCGGAAGTTTAACCTGTATGCATGTCCCTCAGCTTGGTCATTGTGCATATTATGGATCCAGACTCCTGCCCCAGCTCCTAACTTGTTTACAGAGCCATCAAATTCTAAGTACCATAAGGTTTTATGATCAAGACTTGGATTGAGATTTTTAGTAAGTTAGATCATGGGCAGATTTGTTTCCTGCAAATTGGTTGATACATTGTGTTATATTGTTACCTCAGTTATGCCTACAGTCCTTTGGTCTTGGGGGGCACATTGTTCATTTAATGTCTCTGCCTCTGCTGCTATTAATATTTCGGAATAAGCCTTGCTGCAGATGTCAACATTGTAGAGAAGAAATGAATCCATGTCAGAGTGTATTGAATAGATTGGGAAATTTTGGGGCTTCTCTTGACTGCTTACCACATATTTCATCAATGTTTCGCGGTATAATCTCTTTGGCTGCCCAAAGACTGAAATGGTTGCATAGGACATATCCAATTGTAAAGATCCTTGGAGTTTGGCCCCCCAAGATCTGGACAAGAGCATACCATATTTAGGAGGTATGTCAGCTACCACTACATCCATCAAGATTGTTTTGGTTGGGTATTGGACCAGGGAGGCACATAAATCTTTAATCAATCCTAAGCACCTGACTTGGCTTGAATCAAATGAGAATAGATCTTTATAAGGTCTTGTGATGTCTAAGTCGAGTTTTTCCATTACGGATTTGGGCATTAAGTTGTGTGAGGCCCCGGAATCAAACATTGCATTGTGTAGGACCTTATCATGAATGTTTAAACTGACATAAAAGGGTGGAACCCCTCCATTTTCTGTTTTTCCATTAACCTCAAGGCTGAACAGCAACTCTGGTTGGTCATCTAGGACATTCACAGCATCTTTATTGTCTGATACTTGGAGTGACTTGTTAATTTGTTGTCTGTATACTTCATGTTTGGCTAATTCCGAAAGAGGAACTGATATCTTGAGCTTACTTATTTCTGTTTCCAAGTTAAAGGGCTTTTCAATTTGCATCTTGGCATTAAGTGCAGCAGGTTTTTCTTTTTCAGCCGGGTTATCAATGATCCTTTGTTCATGGTTGGTATGATTTTGAGTAAAATTGGTACCATGTTTATTTCCAAGGGTGTTATCTTACTTTATTTTTGCTGGATGGAGTGGGGCTAGCTGGTTTTCAGAGGTCTGTTGTTCTAAGATATCATCTATAGTGAGTTCTTTTGTGAGTGGGTTTGGGTTGCCAGCTGGATGGAGTGGGGGAGTTGTCTTATCATTGGTCTTTTTTGGCTGCTTATTGTCCTTTGGTTTAAGAGGTTCAGGTACATCTATCATTCTAGTCCTTAGTTTATACTGTTTGTGTACCTCATAAACAGCTGCATCATAACCTTCTCTGAAATCAAATGATTCTCCTGATTTAGTGTGAAATTGATTGTCATTATAAACCTCTTGATCTTCTTGCGTTAAGAAGACTTGATGTTCACTGTCCAAACCCATTAGGTTGATGTGAGGGTCCTCATTAGGTTCACTAGATGTTGAAGCCTCAGCATAATTTTCTTGGAAAGGAGGTCTGACATGCTGGTCAGGATCAGTCCTTCCAACATTAGGATTTTGATTCTTCCTAAAGTTTGGGTTTCTAATATTGCTCGGTTGACCTTCCCATGATGATTTTCTTTCTATGGTTTCCACCCTGTCCCCAAGTCTATCCATACCTTTGATGATTGCATCTAGCTTTTGCTCAAATGATGAGGGTTCTTCCTTAAAAGTGGTTCTTCTTTCAGTTCTTGCCCGGTTTCTCTTAGCAATCAGATTTGCCTCTACGCTGACAGCTATGTTTTGCATGTCTGTCAAAGTTGCATGGGCTCTTTCCCTTAGTTGATATGCCATATCAGCATCAAACCCATCAGGGAATTTAATTAATGCCAAATCAGGTGGAGGCCTAAGATTTTGAGGAATGGCATCATAAACTGTGTTGAATCTGGTGCAATAATCTAGTACAGTTTCTTGAGGGCCTCTCCTTATGGAGTCATACTCAGATAAGATGTGTAGAGGGTCCTTTTTCTTTTCCCATCTGTTTAGGAAGGATTGATAAAGAGCGCCTGAGTTAGGTATAGAATTTGCAACAAGTGCTCTGAACCAAGTCCTTACTTCACCTGTTAAACTTTGTACAAAAATTTTCATTCTCACATCATCGTCATCTATCTCATAGTTTTCAAAGTAATCTTGCATCTTCTTGGTATGCTATAAGGCAGTGTATGTATTGGTTCCATCAAAATAAGTGATCTTACTTTGGTAGTCTTGAGGCATAGCCCCCAGATTACCAGGTAACTGAAGGGGAGCATAACGATTAGCCATATTTGGAGGGATAAGTGGGACAACAGGTAGAAGGGGAATAACTGGAACAACAGGGACAGCAATAGCAGTTTGTGTATTGGGTGGGGGTGTGGACAATATGTTTTGGGAAGTGGATGAGGAAGAGGGGGAAGAATGGGTTATATGAAGGTGAACTGATGGTTTAGCAGGGGTTGGGATGTAACTTTGCTGAACTGCCTCAGGGCTGGACTCAGCAGATTCTTTTGATTCCTTTTGGTTCCTAAGAGTCTTGGGAATCAAATTAGGGTTATCGAAAACAGGTGGAGGATTTGGGTTAGGATTTGACCTGGTATGCCTAGTTCTCTTTTTAGGAGCCAGCTTCTGAACTTCATTTTGGTATTTTTGAGAATATTTTTAGAATGGTCAAGGGACTGCTTAAATTTTGGAACCACTATCTAGAGCAGACAGCAGTTGAAACATTAGTTCGTTCCCCAGTGGAGTCGCCAGTTATGTTATCACTCAGGTTTTTCCCTTTGACTCCTAAGGGAATACGGCCAAGGTAACCACAGACCAATCTTTGGATCACAGGTCCTAGCCTACCTGCAATAAGAGAGGGCTCTCCCTTTAGGATTTAGCTTTGTTTAGGTAATGTTTAGGCTAGTTATGATGTACTGATTTTTGTTTAAAGTTTTGGTTGAATGATATCTTCTAGCAGCTAAAATGTAATCTTCCAGAGTTTCAGTCCATTGGGCAATGGAGTCTGTGATTATGTGTTGTTTGAGGTATTGAGTGAGAGTGATGGAACTGTAGGGCCATATGGCTACGCATGAAACATTCTTCAAATTGTGGAATATGGACTATTTCTAGTCAGTGAGAAGGCAACTAAGAATCTTTCACTAAGCTGGTGATGTGGAGGAATGAAATATTGATCAGGAGCAAATTAGAATTCCTGAGCGGTATTTACTATGAAAGATTTAGTATGAAGGTGAGCAATTAAGAATTACACATTCATAACTATTTCTGAAGAAAACATTCATAGCAGCATAGATTGAGTTTAGGGTGTTCAATGAACAAATCCCGAACTATTCTTTTTCTTTACTGCTAAACCTATGAAACATACAGCATAAGTGGATTATGAAAGAGCGAAATACATAATAAGATGGTTCAGAAAACTTATTGTGACATGAAATAGCGTAGGAATCCTGTAGCAGCATGCAAGCACACCACAACACTTCAAACAACTCAGAACTTCAGAAATTCCATTAGCTTCCTGTATTGAAAGTCTGAGATTACAGCATAGCTTCTCCAGAAGAAAAATCAACAACCCCAATAAGTTTAGGCGTTGGGATATATATACAATCGTTTTACAAAATATCTTAACGATGAGTCATTTGCTCAATAACTGTCTCTACCAACTTTCAAAAATAGCAGATACAATAGTTATTGCTACTTTAAATGGACGATGAATGACTTTTCAGCTCTGTCAGAAATTCTTTGACTTTTGGAGGCAACTGGGTCGGTTGGGTGCTTCGTATTGATTCTGGGTAATACGCTCTTCATTGCTTTGTCGTGGTGCGGCTATCTCAGCCCCGTCATCTGCATCTGTAGGCATCTGCTTTGGTGGTCAAACTTGATTGCTGAGTTGGCCTTTTCAATTGCTTTCCCAGTCAGAGCAAATATATTAATTTTCTGAAAATGCTGACTTATGATAGAAAAACAAAAATATAGTGAACAACCTGTTTCTTCACAGCAGTGTTTGTATCATGCCCGTCCACCATTCCTGTGTAGGAAATTGGTGTCTTAGGATTATGCCTACGGTTTCATCTGCCTCAGTATATTTGTAGTAGTTTGGAGGCACTTCAAAAAGATGTCTGATCTCATTCACAATAAAAAAAAATTCTCTATTTTGACATAGAGACTCTGCCCAGATGGAGGCCCTGTTTCCTCAGGGGCACTTGCTACTGCAGTGATCTGATTTGTGGCATATGTATTTACCCTCTTGGCATAGTTTTCATGAGATAGTAACCTTCCTGCACTGGTTACTAAGCTGGGAAGGCCTCTGTTATGTAATGCTGTAATTTTCTCAATGAATTTGTTCACCTCTGTCTGCATTTCTTGACACCTTCTATCCAATGTTTGTACATGATTTCTCAAAGTGAGCACCCTCTTGACTATTAAAATGGTATCAGTTCTATTAGCGATGCCCATTGCTGCCAGCTAAGGGCCAATGCGATTGTTAAGGACATTGATCATCCTATCAGCTATTTCAAGCATATTGCCTAGAGATGCTCTTGCTCTTTGACTTTCTTTTTGGGCCCCGCCTATGAGATCCATATGCTCATGGATAGTTTCAATATATTGCCACTGGTCTATTATTGATTGACCAATATTGGCCCACAGGATCTTCTTAATTTCAACTACAACTTTATCAAGAGAGAGCTCTTTCTCCAGTTCCTTTATTTTCTTCTCAAGATCCCTTACCTCTCTTGTTTTTTAAGCTACACTTTGCTTTGATTTATCATACTTTTCTTCAATGGCAGCCAGTTTATCCTTGGTCTCCTGTAGTTCAGCCATCTGTGCTTCTAAAGCTTCCAGCTCTTTCATCATGTTCTGCATACTTAGGCTGGGTCCCTGATCTGGTGCTGTTGCTGGCGCTGATACTCCTGCAGCTGGTGCTGATGTTGAAGGACCGGCCTCTGATGTTTGTCCTGTGGGAGGAGCTGCTGTAGTAGTAGAAAGTGGCACACCTTCAGTGGATGCAGATGTCTGCGCTGGCTGCATTGGTGCCTCACCTTGTCTTGATTTTAGTGTTACCTCTAATGCACTCTTTGTTTCCATCAATCTCTTGTATAAACTCAGGAGTAAAGCAACTACATCCTGATCCTTCTTTTGCTCTG
The DNA here is from genome assembly GCA_031772625.1 of Pinus tabuliformis. Classification (NCBI taxonomy): domain Eukaryota; kingdom Viridiplantae; phylum Streptophyta; class Pinopsida; order Pinales; family Pinaceae; genus Pinus; species Pinus tabuliformis. Next base: position 1,736,702,733 of record CM062817.1, on the reverse strand, counting down.
CCACCTCTCCAGTTTGAGGGTGAAGGGTTGCTGGCAGCTTGATATGCTTTCTCATAGCTGCTATGTCTTCATCTCCTTTCTTTAACAGTGCCTGCACACCCTTGGGGTCCTTCGGATCATGACCCAATTCTATAATGATCTCTTCCAAGGACTTGATTCAGTTGTCCTTGGCTTGAGATGATGCCTTTTCCAATTCCAGTTGAGCAGCAGTATTGTGTAAAGAATTTTGTAATTGCTATGTCAATAAGGTATTATCAGCTAATGTGGAATATATCATTTCCCCTGTTTTCCTGTGTAACTCAATCTGATCCAAGGGGTGGATGTCTTTGGAAAAAATTTCCAGATTAGTTCTTATATAATCGGCAGCTGTTTGAGGTTGCTGCATGGTAGGCCTGAAATGACTAAGAGTCATTTTTTGTTCTTGAATGTCATAAGCAAACATTAATCTCTGCTGATTAGTTGGTTCCATCTTCAAAAGTTGGTTGTAGATTTGGTGTTTGAGGAGCTCATTCCTTTTCTTGATATCTATGAACTGCTGCTTGATGCTAGAGTCCGCCTTAGATCGCTGCCTTGAAGAGCTCATCTCTGTCCCATGTGGCATGTCTTGTCCTTGCTGTAAGGAACTGGTCGATGTTTCGATGCTAGGAGGGGGCATATTATCAATTGGTCTCTCTGGTACTTCCTCCTCTGAAAAAGGGTTTAACCTCTGTCTTTTTTCTCCTTGCTGGTCCGTAGAGGTAGTAAGAGGAGTATCCTCTTGCCTATCCCTTTTCCTTGTTCTTTCCTCATTAGCAGGTGTTTGTAAAACTTAGGATTCAACTATTACCTCCTGCCTTGGAGGGATTTGTTCTTGTGTTTGCTGTTCTGTGGAGGCCGGTTCCTTGGCTGTACCTTCCTGCTGCTCTACTTGTTGTTCTACATTTGGAGGTGACTCTTCTTGCTGTATTGTTTTGCCTTTAGCCATGTCTGTTGCTGGGTCAGTTGTTTTGGCAGGCTGCTGGGGAATGGTGGATGAAGAAGCAGCTTCTCCAGGATGCCGAGAGCCTGAAGACCAAACCTGTCCAAAATATTCCAAGTCAACTGCCTTTTCTAAAGTTTTAATGGCTTTCTCTGCTATTTCTTCTTCAGTATAATCTTCCATTAATGTGCCTTCTTTCCACTCTAATTGGTTAGCATATTTTTCAACTTCTGGAATGCTAATGTGGTCATATGTAGCAAGTCTATGCTTGATTCTTCTGAGGCTTATGAAATGGTTAGGGTCATAGGGTGCCCAATAGAAGCTTGTCTTGAGCTGGAGGGATTTTAGCATTTGGTCTGCCTCATTCCAAGCTTCTTCCCTCTTATTAAAGATGAATGGACCCAATTGATGCTTAATTTTCAGTTGTGCCTTCTTGTTTTTGCTATGTAAGTGGATCATATCTGCATTGCCGAACTGCCTGAAGTATTCTAGTGCAAAGAGTCTCATGGGAACATACTTTGGTAGCCTGTATGGTGCTAACTCACAGCCATATATCCTGATCACTGTATGGTCTTGGTAAAAGTACCAATCCCCAATGCTATAGTTCTTGGACAGCTGGAGGATTTTCTGCATATCATCAGTGAGTCTAGGAGGAGGGGAACTCTACAGCAGTGACAAGGCTAGATGAATGAATAGGTCAATAAACTCACAGTAGTTGTATGGTGAATAATGAATATGATGGCAGACTGATGTCCAGAACATTATAGATCTTCGGTTTCCCTTTGCATCTAGTTTCTTGAGGAAAAGAGGAAAGGCATCAGGCTGATTGTATAATAGAAGATGATATATAAAGGAAGTGTACTTGAATACCCTCTCTCTTTCCAAGTTCATGAATTTTGTTGGCTATAAATGCAGCATAGTCATACTGGACAGCAGGGGGTTGTCCTGGGGTAAAAATGGATAGCACCACCAGTGTTGTCTCATCCACAAACTCACTGGTCTTGAAACCTAGGATGGAGGATATGATGTCTACCAGTAGTCTCCCTATGTCATTGAACCAGTCATGCAGATAAGGGGGAGGCTGTCGGGGCTGGTACTCTGGGCGCATAAATAATTGGCCAATTCTTGTAATTTGTGAGTTGGAGAGCTTGGCACCTTGCTCTAGTAAAAGCTGCATAGTAAGAGGAACCAGTGGCCTTGTAGGTTGGAAGTGCAGCATTTGGTTGATGGCCTCAGGAGTAATATGGAACAAGACAGAGCCTGAAGGACTCAAAACAGCTCTTTGATTGGGGTCATAGTTTGTGGAGCATTGGTGGATCAAGTCAGGGAATTCATTGACCTGAGGGAGATAGTAAATTGGCAAATTGGATTTCCAGATTCCCGGGAGGTCTGTACCATCTCTGTGCTTCTTTCCCAACTCACAAACTATTTCTATGTGGTATGTGATTCCCCTCTCTACAGTTTCTCTCATCTGATAATCTCTGTCAGCAAGGGCTAACCATTCCAGGTTCTTGTGTGGGGCATTTAATGGGGCAATGTTTAATGCCACAGGGGTCTCCATGGTTAACTGATACTTGAAGTTGTGTTTAAACTCGATTTTCTGGGCACAGAAATATAGAACAATGAATTTCCAATGAGGGGGGCAATTTGCAGAGAGGACAAGGTAAATAGGGGAGAAACTGAGTTGAAATGCTCCTGGGAGAGATTCAATGAGCAAATGATGGGATTGGGGAAATGCTTTCCCGGTGGATTTGTCTAGCAGAGGTTTAGATTTGTGAATGCGCAAACAAGCTGTGAATTTGTGGTAATTTGGCACAATGTGGAACCTCTGTAAGTGAATTTGGGCTTACAGTGTGGAAAAGGAACACTGGTGAGTGAGGATTCCTGGTAATTATTGTGTTTTGCCTCTTTTCTTGTTTGCTTCGGTGAATTATGCAAAAACCAAGGCGCGCAGGGGGAAACTGATAAATACCTGGGTGCAATCGGACAATGGTGTCGATATGCAGGTGAATTCACTGCGCCAGCAGCAGGGAGCAATCTTCAGAGTTGGTGGACAAACAACGTAGTCGCTCATGCAGGAGTACATTGAGTATTTTTGCAAATAACGTGAAAAACTGACTTTTTCGGGCAAAATAGGGAAATTCGGCCTTTGGCGCCTTTTGTTGGATGACGTCAGCATGACTACATAGGTGGGGTCAGGTACGGAGTGATGACGTGGCGGCCAGTGAGTGGCTCCACATGGACAGGTGACATGGCAGACAGCTCGGAGCAAGGGCGGCTGGGGCGGCAATGTAATGCTGAGGCATCAATGACGTGGGGGTGACGTGTGAGTGACGTGTGGCAGAATTAGGAGGGCGGTAAGCGGTAATATCGGACCGCTCATGGTACAAGTGTGGTTTTGGCAGGAGGCTGCCCGACACAACCCAAGAGCGACACGCGTCCGAGCCCTGACGTCACCCTCTGACAGATTTCAGGCGCTAATGTTCAAGCATCGGGGGTGGTCTGATATTGCCGTGGGCCGTCGGATGGGAGGGCCCAGATCCGACGGTCGACGGGCTGCGGAGGTGATGGGTGGATATGGCGGGTCCCAGTGGGGATTTAATAATATTTTTTGTTTTTTGCGATGAGCACGCGGAAACATAAACTTTGGAAAAAGCGGTAAAAGTGGGTTTTTAACAAGGTTTTATACAAATGGCGCGGGTAATTGTGATGGGTTTGTAAAGGGGATAAGGGTAGGAATAGGTTATTAAACTAACCAAATGTTAATTTAATCCCTGACTTTAAATGAACCAAATACAACAAAACTTTTGATTCTGCATGATTCTCCAAATATTGAACATATGGCTATAATGCCGAAGGGGGGGTATTTACATATTTTGTGGGCTTTTTTCACAATAGTGATATAGTAGTAAGGAAAAAGGGGAACATAGGGAGATAAATAATAGGGTCAGAAGTCAATGTGAATTGGGGATATGAGAGATTGGAAGTGAGGAATAGAGAACTAAGTTTAGTGATTAAACTTAGATGTTTAGAAGTTGATGGGGAATGATTTTACACAAGAAATGTGGCTTCTTTTCGGAGAAGAAAGTGAAAACTTATCATGAAATTTCCAAGAAGAAATACAAGGAGGATTGTTTAAGAAAATCCTGAAGTCCTCCATGGGATGTTAGAAAGAGAGTCTTTGGGGGAAAACAGGGGGAGTTAGACATGCTTCTATATTTTGCCTTCAAAATGCTGCATAGATACCTTTGCAACTGCCAACATATGGCTTCTTGATCAAGGCCAAAACTGAATAGGATCAGGATTCTGCAACTTCTGGCTACCTACCCAACTTAGAACCTAGCATTTTTTGTTACTTCAGGGAGGGTGCATTTAGACTTGCAAACCCTCATATGCTCTTTTCTTTTTGCTGCCCTCCTATCTAGATCTACCCTTATATCTTCCAAGGGCCCAGATTAAGCTAGTGGGCTCCTTTCTTTCTCTATCCAGCTAGTCATCTGTCAAGCTTGAACTGTTTGAACAGGTACTCATTACCTACTCTAAAACAAGCAATTTAAAACATGGCATGGCCCAGCTTGAACTGTTGAGCCATCCATCAAGATAGCAGTGGCATTTTGATTGGCCACTTTCCTGGTCTTTCTTTGGGGTTCATTTCAATTCTTTTTTCTTTTGACCATTTCATTTTCTTGCCTTTTGATTATTCTTTTAAGGCATACCCTCTTTACATTTTTTAACTTTTTGCTTTGTTCACAAAAATGGAACCTTTGTATCACCAAAGATGATCATTTTTAGCATTTCCCTTGTCAATCATGAAATATGAAACCCTATTGGTATAGGAGGCTAACAAGGGTCACCAGCCCAATCAGAATAAGTGAAACCAACCAATAGAGGAGATGTTTCTGCACTGTAATGAATCCCAAACTAAATTGTACCTCGAACATAACGAAGTATTCTTTTAGCTACTTTCCAATGACTTTCATGTGGGTTTTACATAAACCAAGAAATAAGGCCAACAACAAAGGAAATTTTAGGAAGAGTATGGGTCAGATACAAAATTTTTCCTACAAGTTAACAATATAAGGTAGCATCAACATCAGAGGAAGTACAAGTGACTGAAATTTTGACTTTAGACTGAAAGGGAGAAGGGCCTGGCTTATATTCTTCCATGTGAAAGTGGCATAGAAGATCACATGCATACTTGGACTGGGAAAGGGAAATACCTTCCTTGGATTGCAAGACTTGAAGACCAAGAAAATAATGCAAGTGTCCTAAGTATTTCATTTCAAACTTCTTTTTAAGGCTAGACTTCACATGGTTTATAAGGATGGGATCACTACCAGTAAGGATAAGATCATCAACATAAAGAACAAGAATGATAAGAGACTTGCCCACTTTCTTGGTGTAGACAATATTTTCAGAATGACACCTAGAAAATCCAGTATATAAAAGAAAGCTATCCATTTTTTCATACCAAGATAGAGGGGCTTGCTTGAGACCATAAAGGGATTTCTTAAGCCGACATACAAGGCTAGAGTTTGTTTGTATAAATCCAGGAGCTTGTTCCATATAGATTTCTTCATGCAAGTCTCCATGCAAGAAGGTAGATTTAACATCCATCTGATGGACTTCCCATTTGAAAGATGCAGTAAGGGAAAGAACAAGGTGGATAGAGTTCATTTTGGAAACAAGGGAGAAGGTTTTAGTATAGTCAATGCCTTCGACTTGTGAAAATCCCTTAGCAAAAAGACGAGCTTTATGTTTATCAAATTTTCCATCTGGTCCAAACTTGGTTCTATAAACCCATTTACATCTAACAAGTTTTCTTCCCTTTGGAAGAGGAACAAGATCCCATGTATCATTTTCCAATAATGAACGATATTCTTCATTCATAGTTGCATCCCAATCTGGATGGCCTGAATCTTCTAGAAAGGTGTCAGGATCATAATTCGCTGAAGATTGAGCTAGTAAAGAAGAGGCTCTATCGAACTGAGAATGTGTACGTCATTGATATGTAGGATCACCTGTAAGAGCACCTTCTACATGCCGAGTAGCATGGACCCATTTTGGAAGCTGAGGAGTTGAAGGAGGATCCTGAGATGGTGGGGGAGGACTGTCATCCTCACTGTCATCATTTGAAGAAGAAATATTTTCAGAAGTAGAAGGAATAGAGAGAGGTGGCACATCCACTAAACTAGGCTCATAGGCTGATATATTTTCAACAAGCTTTACATCTCTTCTAATGATAACATTTTTGGGCTTAGATGAAATATGTTTATATTCTTTGACATCTTCAAAATATCCAACAAAAATACATTTTTCACTCTTAGGTTCTAAAGCTTTATGTTTCTCATCTAGAATATGGGCCCATGCTTCACTTCCAAAAACATGAAAGTGACTTACATCTAGTTTAATTCAGCTCCATGCTTCTTCTGGAGTGATATTCTTTAAAACCTTAGTAGGAGTACCATTTACTATGTAATTTACATAGTTAATTTCTTCTGCCCAAAAATTAAAACTAAGTCCTTTAGATTAAAGCATACAATTAGCCATTTCCTTTAAGGTGCGATCCTTCCTTTCAGCTACACCATTTTATTGTGGAGTATATGGTACAATATGTTGCATTTGAATTCCATGTTCATTGAAAAAGTTGATGAATTTGTTGTTAACATATTCTTTGCCATTATCTGATCTTAGCTTAAGAATTTGATGTCCAGATTGTTTCTCAACAAAGGCCTTAAAGGCCAAGAACATGTTAAAGACTTCACTCTTGAGTTTTAAGAAGTATACCCAAGTGCGTCTAGAGAAATCATCAATTAAAGTTAAGAAATACTTGTACCCAGAGAATGAAACAACTAGAAGTGGACCACATAAATCACTATGCGAGAGCTGTAAAGGGGCTAAGGTGTGCCAAGAAGCATGTTTTTCAAAACTATCCCGATGATGTTTTCCAAGTACACATCCAGAACAAACACCATCTCTGCAATATACCATAAGAAGACCCATCACCATATTTTCTCTACATAGAATTTGAAGGGAGTGATAGTTTAAGTGACCAAATCGCTCATGCCAAAGTTTGATCACTTCATCATTATGAGCAAAAAATACTGAGGGAAGTGTTGATGACCCAAAGTTATTAAACTTATACAATATTGTAGAATAATCAGCAATGCCAATAGCTAAAATCTGTCTAGGATCTCTTAGGTCCTTAATTACAACATCGTGAGCTGAAAATTCAACGATTTTACCTTCACGTGAATGAGTAATCTGATATACAGATAGAAGGTTGCAGGATAAGGTTGGAACACATAATACAACATTAAATTGACCATTATCTATATGAATAGCTCCAATCCCTACAACAATAAGAGATATATCATCACCAACATATATATTTTTGGTGTTACAATCAGTTAAAGAAGAAAACATGGCTTTGTTTTTGGCCATGTGATAAGAAGCTCCAAAATCAATGAGCCACTCATGAGAATGAGAAGAAGAAGATACTTTAAGTGCATAACTAGACCGAGATGCTTGATAGACACATGCAAAAAGTGATATTATTGAAGATGAAGTTAAAGTTGAAGAATGATCCAGATGGATGGTATGCTTCGTCATTGCTGCTTCCAAGGTTTCCATCTTCCTAAAGCATTTGGATTCTACGTGGCCATATCGATTACAAAAGTGGCAATATCTATTAGTCTTCTTCCCTTTGTCTTTATTTGCCTTATCATTTTGTTGAAATGATTTTTCATTTTGAGACTGAAATTGCTTAGGACCCTTGTTTGGTTTAGGATGATTCTTTTTAAGATACTACTTCTTAGGATTCTTTGAATTTGGTTGGTGCTGGGCGGCTAAGTTTTTCTTAGAAGAGTTTCCAAGATTAAGAAAACCAAGATGTAATATTTTTTCTTGTTCTCTTATTAAAGAATCACAATAGGCATCAAAAGAGGGGGACTTGTAGTCTAGTTGTCCTTAAGAAATAAAGGCTTCTCTAGTAAAATGGAAGGTGGAAACAAACATAGAGTACGTTGGTCCCAACTTAGTAAGAATGGAATAGATAAGGCTACCATCTTCTTTCTTAACCTTAACACCTTCCAATAGAAGTCTAAGGGTCTTTAACTTGGACAAAAAATATTCAATGGAAGAAAAATTATTGGGGTCCAACGTAAGAAACTCATTTTCGAGTTGATGGGCTCTAATTTCATTTTTATTTCCAAAAACTTTAGTGAGTTGTTTCATTGCTTCATTGGCAGTATCAAGTTCTATGATATGGAATCTGAGGTCTGGAGAAATAGACATCCCTATCAACCCACATGATTGTTCTTTCCTATTTTCCCATTTGTCTTCCTTATCTTCATCTTTAGGTTTAGTTTCTTGGCCTGAGGCTATTCTATAAAGACATTTATTTCTAAGTAAATCTGCAATCTAGGACCACCATTGGAAGTAGTTGGTGCTGTCAATAATAACTTGCCATGGACTTTCCATTTCAATAAGAACTTAAGCTGTAGATGCTGAAACTAAGTGTTTCAATCGAACGATCTCAAAAAATTGGGCCGATAAAAAAAATGGCTTTGCAAACAGCTTCCAGATGAAGAAGTCACGGCTTTTTGAAGAAAAGTTGTTGAAGATGTCGATGAAGTGCGTGAATGTGTGGAAATGAATGATAATGTTATATTTTTAAAAAATCCTCCTCTTTTCCAAACTTAATCTAATTAGCTCACTTAAAAAAAAAAAAAATTATGTGACCCAACTTTATAAATAAGTGAAAGTCACTTTTACAATGGTACTTTATAAGCTACCCACTAAATTGTAACTTAAATAAAATATAAAGAGACTTTAGAATTATAAGTGACTCACTTTTTATAATGGGTGAGAACACTTTTACATAAAGTAACTTTAAAACATAAGATACATGTGCTTTTTGAAAAAGTAACTCAACAAAAAGAAAGACTTGAACTCAAGACCTCTATTCTCATAAAGTAACTTTAGACCAAGTGAGATAGTTTAAAAGGTTAGTACATTGTGGAAAAGAGGAAGGGTTTTTTTTTGTCACTAAAGCTTTGGGGTGCGTGCTTACTTGAAAAAGCTCTGTTTGCTTACAAAACAAAAAACCACACAACACAACAGGAACATACAAAAAAACAAACATTATGGCTTGAAGTATGCTTTTGCTGGAAACTAAATGTTTTCCTCAATGTTTCTGATTTTTTGAGATCACACTAAGGCATGGCAGAAAAGAGCATACACATGAGAAAAATCCTTCCTTTCCATTTCTAATCTGCCCACATCGTACAGAGTTGTGGGGCAAAGAGCATATGCATAAATGAAAGGTATAGATCCGGTAATAAAAAGCAGAGAGATAAATAAACTGAAATAAACAGAGAGATAAATACCTAAAACTGCAAATAAAGACTGTATACCTCCAGATCTTAAAAATGACGTAGCTATGGCTACCAGAAACCTTTTCGTGTGAAATGAAAGGGGTTCCTCACTGGAACAAATGCTGCTAACACAATAGAGCAGTTCTCTCAGCTTGAAAGCAGTAAAAAACAATAGATCTAGGAAACAACATTCGGATGCAGTTGTACCGGCTTTCTATTTGGATCACCAATGGATACGACCCTCAAATAGCTCTAGTACCATGTAGGAATTTATAGGGTAAGTTCCTCAGACAGAACACCAAAGGACACTACTCACAAACAAATCACAGATCAATACACTAGTATTCTTGACATGGTTAAAACCCTCAAAGAGGGAAATAGTCCACAGTTTGAGCCAATGTGCCACTTCAGGAAATTTATTAATAAAAGAACGAAAATTTACATAAGATTCTCTCATGAATGGTTACCCTAAAAATGACCCTCCATGCTCTTTAAATAGAGATCATGGACCAATCGAGTGCTAAGCCATAGATCAAGTGTCGGTAATACCGAGGAGAGAATGAACCATCTGATCACTTCATGTCTAGAACATATCATGACAGTCAAATGGTAAGTTACAAAAGTATATAGTAAAGAAACACACTTTACCTAACTCTACACTAGACCAAGTTATACTTAACTATTTCCTATGTGTCAGAATATCCTAACATGTACCTACTCTGCTGAGAGGTAGATGAACACCTACAATACCTGGAGACATGGCAACACTCACGGAAATTAATCTGTCAGTCAAAAACCAAAATGAACTTGAGAACTGACTTGTAACATACCTGTGTGGCTGATCATGAAAGTCGCACAGTTTTGGCCAGAAGGTCAGGAGATTGACTACCAAGACTACGTAAAGCATAGTCTGGGCTATAGGGAGATTGACTGGCTACTGGAACTACGTAATTCACAGTAAAGTCTGGCTACTGACTGCTCAAATTACGCAATGCACAATCTCAGTTGGAAATGGCTGCAAGCTCAATGAATGCATTGTGCAATTTTCTTGGCCAACAGTCACTGTCCCTCAAGATTGTGGAAAGTAGGCCTGAGGAACAGCTGCTGGGCAAAAATGTGCATTTTTGGAGAGGAAGGAAAAGCCTTCCCTCTCAAGATTACACAATTCTATCTGGTTGAGGCAAAGCCTTCCCTCTCAAAATTATGCAATTCTGTCTGGTTGAGGCTCTTTGTGAGGCAAAGCCTAGGCTAAGGCTGCCCAGACTCACTGACGAGCAACTGAATGTGAATGTGTGCGCGAATGCATGGTGATACTGAGTGTAAGTAGAAGCGAATGATCATGCATGCAAACGATGAATGACAGATTTAGAAAACGGAACAACATGCAAGTAGGTGAAACGAGTCGCCGAATCGGCGACCATTCATGAAAAATAGTTTCATGCATGCGACAACAATGAGATAGCAACAAAAACTGAAACAGTGCTAGGACAAGCTAGTATACTTTTAAATGAAAACAAGCATTCAAAGAAATCAAGCAAACACTACTCACACAAGAGAAAACACGAAAAGTGACAGAAATGCAACACAAGGCATGGAAAGTGAGCTTACCCCAAAACAGCTAAGATGAATGTGCCGATTACTCCTAGATGTGATGTGGGATGTCATAGCTACAAGTTTGATGTGAGGGATGATCTCTATAGCATCCGATTGATGAGTTTTGATAACATCAAGGTTGTGACGCGCATGCCACAAATCTAGGGAAAGTGACACTTGGTTGGAGGTTTCTGAAACGATCCTTACATGTAACCTCCAACTGCTAAACACAGATCCCTAAAACAATGGATGCCTTTGCATGCTACCTTGGGAGAAGTAGCCCATGAATGCAAGTCTATTTTGCTCATTCTCGGAGGGAACTAGTCAACTCAGGTGCACATGCAAGAGGCTATTCGACTGCTTGAAGGAAATGTGCATTTTTGGCTAGGAGCTGGGCTAACTACCCAGGAGATTTGTGCAATTTCTGGGTAGAGCAGTTGACTACTGCCCAAATTCGTGCAAATTCTAGGCTAATCTACCCTGCTAGGGAAAATTACGCAATTTTCACTATGAGTGTTGACTGCGAGAATTGTGCAATTCTGGAGCTCTGCAGGTTGCCAGTTAGGATTGTGCAATTTCTAGAGGGAAGGCTGGTTTCCCTCTAGAATTGTGCACTTTCTTGGGGGAGCTGCTCAGCCTATAGCTGGACCAAGTCCAGGTGATCAGCCTGTGAGGGGAATGCATCGAGCTATGATTGAAAGGCTGCCTTTGTGCAAGAAAAACACTGAAACTTGTGAACTTGATGAAGCAAGGAAAGCTGATATGAAGGATGGAAGGGAGGCTCCAAAATGAAGCTAAGGAAAAATTTTGGAGGGTGCTTGTAGCCACTACAACACTTGGCGACACACTGGTAGAACTCCAACTCTTTGAATGGACCTTGTTTGTGAAAAGCAAGTTAACACCTCCAGAAGTATTGTTCAATTCTTAGTTCATCTTGGCTTCACACTAGATTGATTGTAATATGTAGCATCTACAAATCTCTTGGTTGATTGACACACATTCCAAGCCAAGGCAACACATTTGTTTTGATTGGGGTTGAGGGTTATATTGGTGCACAAGAAGTATAGTCGTTAGAGTCTTAGTTTCATCTCCAATGTTGCTCCACTGCTAGTCGGCCTGGACACTACCCTGACGGAGTCACATAGGAACACAAGCATGAATTCACTACCAACGAGCCTGGTCAGTACCCCGTCAGAATTAATTGCATCACCTCTCTACGTAGGACTCCTTTCTCTTATTTCGCCTTATTCATTTTTTATTTTTTCAAACTTTTGTCACTTTTTTATTTATTTTTATTTTTGTAACTATACATAACACTTATTCATTTCAGAGGTGAAAGAGGGGTCCTGACTTATTGAGAGCAGAAGAGGTTGTTCCTGCAGAGAAGTAGTTTATTATACCTCTGATGTGCCTGTTAAGGTTTTCCCCCTCACCTTACTCTACTTGACTGAGTTGACAAGGGTTAACCCAAAAACAACCAACTAGAGTAGGTGATACTAGTTATCACGCAAGCGTTGTGATTTCACCAAGGTTCACTTTGAATAGTGCATATTTTCCTTCGACCTACAACGAAATGAAAGTAACAATTTCTTCATACAGAGGCAAGATGACAAATAACCAAGTAGTGATAGCTGTACAAGCCCTCTTGTACTTTACCCGACTTGTTTCAAGAGCCATACATGGTTTCATGCGAAACTAACCTACGAACAAAACAAGAGAGCTAACAATCAACAAAGAGAAAGTAGAAGAAAAAGCGAAAGCAAAGTGAGTAAGAAAAAAAGAAAGTAGACAAACAAACAAACAAATGAAGCAAGTAAGCAAACAAGGATGCAAGAAAACTGACTGAAAGAAAACACTACTCCTACTCCTAAGCTAATAGTGCATGGGTCATCTCACGTGAAGTGATACTTCCAATGTAGCCAGCAAGGCATTGGTTGACCCATATTGGTGAAGGCATGGTTCACGAACAAGACAGCTGAACGAACCAACAAACAAGAAAGATGTAACAATGAAGACAAAAACACTCCAAGCTTATAAGCAACCACAAAACAAAAATGAGTGAGAGTGCATGTCATGCACTCTATGGAACGGCTATGGTATTTTGCTACACTGCATGTGGATGTTGAGTGTATAGATTCTCTTGACTGTGACATGCAAACAAACATGATAAAGGCAGACCACTTTTGTTGTGCATGTGTGTTGGCTGTGTAAGATTCCTCCAACGTGTAAGAGATGGGATCGTGTAGTTCAAGTGGAGGAAACGAAATTTGTGTGCGTGGTTGATCTTCAATGCAAACCAGAGAGTGATGAGGAGCCTTGAGTGTTTCAACAATTTCCTCACTGGAAGTGAAACCAACCTTAGGACAGGGAGGGCCTAACATAACCATTAGCTCAAGCTGAAGTGACTTAACAGTCTGGGGGTTTTGACTTTGTTGACAGATAGATCATCGTAGACCAATGTCTTGGACAGATTAACAATGATTGAATCAACATCGTGATCAGATGAGGAAGTGAATAGATCACGACAACCAAGATCAGAAAATTCAGGATGTTGTTCAACATCCTCATGATTTGATGAATCAGGCAGATGGGTATATGGGAAGCAAAGATGTTCACCCTCTATGTTTTCAAGAAAGATAGATGACATAGTGGATGGACCTTTTTAGGAATATGTGTCCTCTCCGCACTTAATGATAGACTCACATCCGACATGTCCTGTGATTGATCAAAAGTAGAAGAATCTAGAAATGAGTTTTCACAGGGGGGAATCAGCAGTGGTAGAATCACAAGGGATGTCAAGATGAAGCGGATGAGGCACAACTGGAAGGGAGTCATCCTTCACTATGGGTTCTTCTTTATATACCCACACACACTCATCATAAATGATGGTGCAGTTTGGCTGCATAACACAAACTTTGTCAACAACTTGATCCTCGTTCACAACAGGTGAGGAGTTCGGAATGGGAGAACATAAGACAGTACAATTTGGAGGATCAACAGAACACAAGGATGGAGGTTGAGGGAATAAGCCCACGTGACAACCAACAGGCTTGCAAGCCAAATTTTGGTAAATCTCAAGATCATGTGGGGTGGGAGGATGTGACAGTTCAACAGAGGTGTGTGCATGATCTCCCACATCACTTCGCGTTAGTGGAGCTATTTGATGAGGTGAAGGTGGATAGTCACTCGTGACAGTGACTCTGCCTGCCTATGATTGTGCAACTCCATCATTGAAGTGTGTTGAGTTGGGTTCAGATATGTGAAGAAGATACTCAAATCTTCCATCAAAAAATTCCCAATCAATATCATCTTTGGGGAATCAGTATGCAAGATTACAAAAGAGTGTGTGAAACTTTTCAACGGATTCATCGAGTGCTTTTTGCAATTCCAGATTTTTTTTTTGAGTGCTTTATAGTTAAAGTGATTGAAAGCATGGTCTATCTCTGTGACTAGATGAGCAAGAGAATGAATAGATTTTTCAGGCAGCGTGGCACACCAGTGCATTGGGTTCCCTCGAAGCATGTATATGAATAGCACACAGCTCATGTATTCTTCAAAGAATCCATTTCTTTCGCATGAACCTACAACGCTGACTGCATGCCTTACCAAGGCTACGTATCTTCCACCATCAAATTTTTTATGAGACAAGTTATCTGAGAGCTTTTTCGAGATGGTGAAATCGTTTCCATAAGATGTACATTCCGGAAGAGCATCTCGGTAGTGAGTCATGATAGATGTGTAGAGATTCAAAACAGATGTAAGGACTTATCTTGTCATTTGGCCCTCCTTCTAGCGCCAAAATGTCGATGGCACTGGACCCACCAACATGTAATCGGATTTCCTCGGTAAGAAGTCCCAATTAGACCTCAAATCGTTTGGTGTAGGAGTCCAGCAGTGGGTCGTAAAACAATGCCTTGACCACGATGTCGCATAGAGGCAAGTAAGATAACTCTGTTAGTAGCAAGGGTGTGACTGCTACAATGAGTCAAGGAAGGTGCATGAATGGTTCTAACACAGGTGGGTTGAGATGAGTGTGCCCCTTGGTAGCCTGTAACAGTACTTAGTTGGGAAGGGAACACATGAGCGAAGATGCATCACAAGCTGGAAAGAAGGTCAACTGGAAATCCAAAGTGATGTTTAAACAAAAAACACATCTGCAAAAAAGATCCATATAATTGCATACAAAACAGTTCATACACAACTACGTAAATTAAACAACATACATTTCTACAACAATCAGAACAATCCAACTACAATAACAACATATGCATGAAAACGTGTTGGTTATTATTATATAAAGAAGTGTAAGTTCCAATCATACAATACATCCATGTAAACCTATTAGCCCCAATAGTGGAATGTTAAAACACGTCCTCCTGCTCTTCCAAAGAGATGTACTAGCTTTGTGCAGTGGAGAAGCCAAGGTGCATTATAATATTGTCCAAGCTCTCTCCAAGGTAGTCTTATCAGAAGCTTGGCTGACCAAAATCCCTTACAATGAGTTATGAGGGACTATTTATAGAAAAGGGTGGGGTGACCCTTGACATTCCTCTTTGTGATAGTTCAACTACGCTCATGACACTTCACCT
Source organism: Pinus tabuliformis (assembly GCA_031772625.1). Classification (NCBI taxonomy): domain Eukaryota; kingdom Viridiplantae; phylum Streptophyta; class Pinopsida; order Pinales; family Pinaceae; genus Pinus; species Pinus tabuliformis. Next base: position 1,736,687,215 of record CM062817.1, on the reverse strand, counting down.
ACTCTATGACTCTTACTTCCAACTATTGACACTTGACTTACACTTGACATGACTCAACATTATGTTGCACATGTACTCATGTGAGACAACATGGCTTGAGCAAGCCATGCAAGACATCACTAACACTCGGTCTGTTGTGATGAGACAAACTCTTTGACATGCTTGTGATGGCGAAGGTGGTGAGTTGATGCCAAGCTTGGTCATCTGTGATGGTGTGCATGCACCCCATGGTGACATCTTGCTGAAGAAAACTCTTGCCTCCATTGCAACGGTGTATTGGTTTAGCTCCTTCATCCAACTCATCTGCTAACATGTGCATGGTCTTCTTGGGTGTGGCTGAACAAAAAACACATTGATGCATAGTGTCCATGCTGATCTTCAAGTGTGTGTTGGTGGTCATGCACATCAACTTGCCAAAGTACATGTTCAGCTCCAGTTGGACTTGCTTCTTGTCTTTGCCTTGGTGAGTGTGTTGAATGGGTTGAATCGCATGTGTGTGCACAATGACATGCATGCTGTTGAATCCCTTGCATGCAATCAACAACACTACTCACCATATCTTCTCCGTGCCAGTTGCTGGGATGGAACTTTAACTTGTACGGGTGTAGTTTCATTTGTGAGTGCATATTGTGCCCACTTTTGTTCTTGTTCCTGCTACAACTCATTCTTATGTTTGCGTAGCTTCATGTTCTTCCTTGATTTGTTGCTTCAATACATGCAACTCCTTCTTTGTTCCATTCTCTGTCTTCACGCAATCTTCATTTCACGCCATCACCTCATAGCTTGACTCTCCAAAGTTGCTTTCATCATCGGTGGATCTGCTTGATCTTGCAACTTTGTTCCGCCTTTGTGTTAGATAATTATATATTACGGAGCAATGGAACACATAAAATATTGCATACATATAAACACAGAAAACACATAAAACAAGAGAGACACAGATATATGTGGTTCACCCATTTTGGGCTACGTCCACCTCGAACAGCCAGTCCTTCCTTTCTATTATCCAGCAAAATGAAGAGACACAACCTATAGCAGATCCATTGTAATATCCTCTATTTTCTCTCACAGTCTCACCTCTCTGTTTCTCGCTCACAGAATACACATCAATTTCATAGCCTCAAATATAATGCCCTCATACAAAGAGAGGGGTTGCCTTCTAGGGCAAAAAACCCTAAACTAAACATAAGTTCTACCATCAGATCTGCCTAATGAACGGCCTAGATTGACTAGAAATTACTATACTTTTACAAGGAAATTTTACATTTATTTTTGGCTTCGGGGGTGCTGCCCCCGAGCCCCCCGCACCCCACCGCGTGGAGGGGTGTACAAAACTTCCTGGGGCATACATCCGGCTGAAACAAATACCTCTGAACAATCATGCTCCACACACAACACTTTGTGTTGTTAACAACCTTCCTCTTGCATTCATTGTATCCGCTACATTCATTGTGTTCACTGTATTCGCTGCATTTGTTGCGTTCATTACATTCCCTGCGTTCGCTGCATTTGTTGTGTCTACTGCATTCACTATGTTCAATATGCTACCTTCAGGTGTTGTTCATGATGAGGCTCATTGTGATATCTTGATGTCCTTGTCTACGAACAACTTGATATCTTCATGAGTAGGCAAGCTCATATACATTTGATCGACTGCATCTCTAGGTGTGCTCTGAATGGTTTCTTCAAATCTACTCTCTTGGAAACCATTGTACCTACACTGCTGAGAGGTAGATGAACACATGCAATAGCTAGAGACATGGAAACACTCATGACAATAAATCTGTTAGTCTAAAACCAAAATGAACTTGAGAACTGACTTGCAACATACCTGTGTGACTCATCATGAAGGTCACGCAATTTCAGCCAGGAGGTCGGGAGACTGACTACCAAGACTGTGCGAGGCATAGTCTAGGCTACTAGGAGACTGGCTGACTACTGGAACTTTGCAATGCACAGTCCAGTCTGGTTGTTGACTGTTGGAATTGCACAATGCACAATCTCTGCTGGTAATGGTTGCAGGCTCACTGACTGCATTATGCAATTTTCTTGGCCATCAATCACTATCCCTCAAGATTGCACAAAGCAGGCCTTGGGAATAGCTACTAGGAATAAATTCTCATATTTGGAGAGGAAGGCAGAGCCTTCCCTCTCAGGATTGCGCAATGTTGTCTGGGTGAGGCTCTTGGTGAGGCAGAGTTCGGGCCAAGGCTACCCAAACTCGCCCACAGGCAACTGAACGTGAATGTGAGTGCGAATTCATGGTGACACTGAGTGTAATCATAAGTGAATGATCATGCATACAAATGGTGAATGGAAGAATCAGAAAATGGAACAACATGTAGGTGGTTGAAACGAGTCGCTGAATCAGTGACCATTCATGAAAAACAGTTTCATGCATGCGACAACAGTGAGATAAAAATGACAACTAAAACATTGCTAGGACAAGCTAGTATACATGTAAATGACAACAAGTGTTCAAATAAATCAAGAAAATAGTAGTCACATAAGTGAAAAAAAGAAAAGAAATAGAAATGCAACACAAGGCATGGAAAGCGAACTTACCCCAAAAAAATTGAGCTAAATGTGCTAATTGCTCCTAGATGTCATGTGGGATGTTAGAGCTACAAGGTTGATGTGAGGGATGAGCTCTGCAACATCTGATGGATGAGTTTTGATAACATAAAGGTTGTGACACACATGCCACAAATCTAGGGAAAGCGACACTTGGCGGAGTTTCTAAAATGATCCTTGTATGTAACCTCCAAGTGCTGAACATAGATCCCTGAAACAAGGGATGCCTTTGCATGTTGCCTTGGGAGAAGCGGCCCATGCATGCAAGTCTATTTTGCTCGGTCCCAGAGGGAACTAGTCATCTCAGCTACAGATGCAAGAGGTTGTTCCATTGCTTGAAGGAAATGCACATTTCTAGTTGGGAGTTAGGCAGACTACCCAAGAGATTTGCGCAATTTCTGGGTAGAGTAGCTGACTGCTGCCCAGATTTGTGCAAATTCTGGGCTGAGCAGACCTGCTAGGGAAAATTGCCCAATTTTCACTATAAGTATTGACTGCGAGAATTGTGCAATTCTGGAGCCCAGTAGGTTTCCAGTTAGGATTACATAGTTTCTGAAGGGAAGGTTGGTTACCCTCCAGAATTGCACAATTTATTGGGGGAACTTCTCAGCCTGTAGCTGGACCAAGTCCAGGCGATGAGCCTATGAGGGGAATGCATTGAGATGTGATCGAAAAGATGCCTTTGTGCAAGAAAAACAATGAAACTCGTGAAATTGATGAAGTAAGGCAATCTGATGTGAAGGTTAGAAAGGAGGCTCCAAAATGAATATAAGGCAAAATTTTGGAGGGTGGTTGTAGCCACTACAACAATACTCCAGGCAGTTGCAAGGGAGTGTAGGACTATAAACTACACTGCAAGAAGGATGGTTGTGCAAAGTGATTAGGTTGTGTGAACAATCAAGGGAAGGCACAAAGGAGAGTTGTGATGGAGGGCCTATGCTAAGATGGTGGGTCCTGTGCAGATGGACAAAAATTGACCATTGGAAGCACTATATCTGATTGGATGATGATGTTTCCATTAAATGGGGCGGGAGGGGAGAATATATGGAGTATATCTTTGGAAATATACTACCAAAGATGCATTAATGACATGAATTTGGAGGGAACGGATGGATTTGAATTCAAATTGAGCTATAAATATGGCATGTCACTCCACACTCAAACACTTTTCTTCCTGAGAAACTCCCTTGGGTTGTTGTGCTTTTGTTTTTGTCAAGAGCAGTGTTGTATGTTTGATAAGGATTGGGAAAGAATTAGGGAGAATATTTCACAACCGGGATTCACAAATTTAACTGATTGGCAACATGAATTATTCTTTGAAAGAATGATTGCAACTCAACTTGAGCCAGAGCTAGCTCAACCTGTACCTACAGGGTTTCCTACTATAACTCCTAGGTCACGAAGGCCTAAGCCATTTGCTTCCATGACAGGAGATAAGAAGCAAAAGAAGCCTTTGCAAGCATCGATGCAGAAATCACTGTGCAAAAATTCGATGGAGATCCAATCGAAGGGAAATCATAAGGATATGTACTTTTTCCATGAATTCTTTGAGGACTGCAGAGAGGCCTTATGGGTTAATCGTGTAACATCCAAAACCTCTCTTAACACTTCGCCATACTTCCTAGTTTATGGGAAATAAGTCATCTTCTCACCAAACAACTACTTGCATGATCTCCAATTGTATCAAGAATCTCAAGGCAAGAAATTTTTGTTAGTTTAGCGTAGGATGGATACACTTCACAAGCTATAGGAAAAATGGATGAAAGCAAAATAAAAATCCACACTCCACCAAAATAGTATCAAAAGATGGTTTGATGAGAAGTCTATAAGGAACACTAACTTTGGTGTGGGTGATTTTGTCTTGAAATGGGACAAACCCCATGAAGACAAAGGCAAACATACAAAGTTCTAGTCCTTGTGGATAGGTTTGTATAATGTCTAGGAAAATATTGGCCCACACGTGTACCATCTATAATGACGGGAGGATTGACAACCTTCCTGTCAACGACCAAGAATTAAAGCACTATTTTCAGTAACCTGGGGCTGCGCCCCGCACTATGTACATAATATTTTTACTGCTTATCTTTTCACTTTACCTTGCTTTTTTTATTGACTTTGTTTTCTTTTCTTAATGTCATGCTATTATTTTTTTTTCCAATAAGTGCTACCCTCTATTGAGTTCTGGCTTTTGAATGAGTATGTGGCTGAGATCCAAAGAGTCTTATGACACTGCAGCACTTGGCCAGTCTTGTATTCATCTTTTCTGTGCCTGGTTATAACCTTCAGCCGATGAAGTCTTGTGAAAAATGTGAGTGATCTGTAAGGGAAGCTATGGTCCAACCATGAACCTGTGTCCACACTGGAAAACCCCATGCCTGTACTGAGTCTTATGTTCTGTGTGTTCAAGCTCATCCAACTAAAAGAAACGGAGAAGGGGAAAATGTAAATGAGAAAACTTAAATCACAAGTATTACATGCTTCTTTGAGGGAAAAACCTCTTTTTCTCTCAATAAGTCGGTATTCCTCTTTTGCCCCAAAAATAAATAAGTTCCTATGTGTTATCACCCTAAAAAATTTTAAAAGTTTGGAAAGTTTGCCTTTTTCTAGACATGGTCAATTCATTTTTATGTTTTTAGAGTCTAATTCATAGGGTTAGAGTCTCATTTCCATCATCAAATAAAGTTCAAAAACCTTGTTTTGTCCCTTATGGATCCCATCTCATGTTTTAAGTTTCATGTGTCTGGTCATTTCAAAAATTTGAACGTGCTACGAAACTACCTAGGTGTTTTCGTAGCACAAAGTCCTGAAATTACACTACATGCGCTATGAAATCGGGGATTCGTAGTTATGCGTTTTCATAGTACAAAACCCCGAAATTGCACTGGATGCGCTACGAAATTGGGGATTTGTGAACAATCATGTCTAGCTGTCAAATCCACCAGAATCCATTAAAATTTCATAGTCAGGTGTCAGTCCATGAACCTTACCTCTCACATGCAACCATTCATATCCATCATTAGATCCGTTAGGGGTCATTTGTCCGCAGTCATTTCAAATTTCAAAAAAGGAAAGGCTAGTTGATCCTGACCATATTCATGTTGATCTTGGTAATATTCATGCAAGAGATACTTGGTTCTATTCTTAGTCTGAGTAAACAAGCCCAGGGTGAGCAGAAACCAGAGTTCTTCCGCGGGGTTCAAGTGAGGCAACTCTTCATCAAATTCAAGTGAGGTGGTTCCTCAATTCAGCAAGGCAATTTCTTCCAGGTTTTCTATCTACAGGGATTTCAAAGGAGAAATGTTGGAAGAAAGAAAGAATTACAGGTCAGGCCGATGTCTGAGAACTGAACCTAAAGGCCCAGATGATCTCGCAAAGGATAAAACAGTGGAAGAAGCCTTCAAAAAAGTAGGTTGTTGGACGTTCTGTGAGAAACTACAGGGAGGACATAACCAAGTGACCAAGGAATTTGCTCTAAATTTCACAGGTTTACATACAAATATTGGAGTGTTAGAATTGCCAATTTCTCCTGAAGTTATATCTTTAGTGACAGAAATTCCTAGAGGTAAAGAAAGGTGGTTTAAGAATTTCAAGTTTGAAATGGCACCATGAAAGATATTCTTGAAGCCAGAATTTGTAGACACAGATTTAACTAAAGCAGTGCCAAGGGGTTATGTCAAAGATACATATGCCAACCTACTCTCATGCATACAAAGGTACTTCACCTGTGAAGGAAGATACCACAAGGTGTATTCTTATCATTTCAAACTCCTATTGCATTTCACTGGGATAATATCTCTAGATCTAACTTTCTTTCTGTTTCGGAGTTTAGGCAAGATGTCTGATAAAATATAGTTGAAGAAAGAGGCATGTGAAACATCATTGTTCCATCATGGCTTAGTTAAATTAATTGTCTTGCATGAATTTTAGAAGGTACATAGAGAGTGATCTTCTTTTCTATTTATGCCTGGTTTTAGAGCTGAACAGGACTTAGCCCTAGGGCTAAGGAAGTATCATCACCAGTGACTAGTCACTATGCAAAAGAAAAGTCAAGCAGGTTTGTTAAACTGAAGGCCAGAAAGCAAGTTAAGGAGCTAGTGACTAGAACACCAATGGCTGTTCAAGATACTCCTCAGCATTCATAAAAGAAGAAAGTTCAAATTAAGGAAGCAGCACAAGAGCAATTCATTGGTGAAACAGTCCATAGAAGGGTAACTAGAAGTCAAATAGCCAAAGGAAAGGGTAAAACAGTGGTCACTGATGAAAGCCTATTCTCAAAGGGAAATTTGAATGATCTTCTTCAGGCTATTGACATTGAAGAGTCCCCTCTGGTCCAAGCAAACTTTATTGAATTAGGTGAGGGCAAGTCAAAAAAGATGAAATCCTCTAAAAAGCTACAGTTTGATGATCAGGTTTCAGAATTTTCTTTTAAGCCCAAAAGGCCTGTGACTAGGTAGTCCAAAAGGTTACAGGAGGCAGAGCCGGAGGTAAGTGAGACAGGGGAGATATCAGGATTCCGTGAAGAGCTCGTAGTTCCAGTAATGCAACCATCACTCATGCACGAAGATGACAGAAACAGAGCAGTCGATACTCAAGAAGAAGAAAATAACTATGAGGAAGTCAAGAAAAAATTGAAGCTTGCCAATCTCTATATTGCCAAACTTAAGAAAAGGGCAAGGAAACATGCAATTGAGAAAGCCAATTTCAAAAGAATGAAGGCCCTGTGGGAAGATGGAAAAGCTTCAAAACCTGAAGTAGTTAGCAGAAAGGCTCAATACTTCACCTGGACTGTCCCTGCAATCAAGGAAGCAAGGTATATCAGATGGATCAATGACAGACTAAGAACTAATATCAGGGTGATGAAAAGACAAATTGAAGACCTTGAAATTTAGCTGAGCAAGTCTGGAGGTCAGCCTCAGCACAAATGAACAAGAAAGTAAGTGATGAAAACCTAATAACAATTTTGGTTGAAACAAAGACATTACTTTTTGAAGATGTTTCAAAGAAGGGTGATGTTAGGTATATGTGGCATATTTATATAATGAGACAGTTGTGAAGAATCCTTAGAAGGAATTTTTTTGGAAAAAATTGTGTAAATTGATTCACACAGTAGTTTCGTAGCACGCTACGAAACTGCTGTAGGTGCAGTTTTGTTCTTTTTTATCAATATTCAAAGGAAAGAAGGGGCTATTTTTGGAGAAGGATGCTGCTAGAGAATGTGAGGAGGTCATTTGAGAAGGTTTAAAGCCCAAGTAAAGGAAAAACTCAAAGAGTGAAAAATATATGCAAGAACAAAGTTTTGCGCTACAAAAACAACAGTTTATTTCGTAGCACATCCAGATTGACTTTCTTCATGCAACTTCAAGGAGTTCAATTTTTGCACAAGTGTAAGAGCAGGGTTCTATGGCTAATTCAACATATGTTATATGATTAAAGGGGATAGTTTGGCCAGCAGGAGATTCGAGGAACACCATTGAAGACCAAGGCTACACTACAGGGAACATTTTCCTAGTTTTTAGGATAGATAAGGAGAAGTGATTGAAGGCCAGCAAGAGGGTTATGGACATCACCAAGGTCGAATTTAAGGAGGAGCAGCTGTCAAGTATCAAATTTAATTCATAGTTTAGGTTGTTACTATCATAATAAGGAGTTGTACTCCTAATTGTATTAGGACTCTAAGACTGTTAGTTAATTGCCACTTGTAATTAATAGTCTATTTTAGGTATGAATAGGTGTCAAGCTAGGAAATTCGAATTCCCCTCATGTTGGATAAGGAAATCCAAGATTGTAATGATAACTCTATAAATGACAAGAGGTGGAAGGCCTCAAGGCTGGCAATTTTCAAAAGAAACGAGCATACTGTGTTATTGTAAGAGACTGTGTGTTTTTGTGTTAATACAAAGATTTTCGCTTCACTACTCAGGTTTCCGAGAGAGTTTTAATGTTTGATTTTCTCACGGCCTTTTTCATCTACTTACTTGCAGTGGTATGAACACATGTTACGTAGAATTCATTGATAATTCTCTAACTTCCTTCATGTGTTTATAAACTATGTTCCTTGCATTATGACTATTTTGCTGATACATTAAGATTCTTTATGCCCTGACTTCCATGTTAAGCTGATGTTACTATTGTACTGAAACATGCTCAAACTCCGTAGCCCAATAGATGTTTGTTGATTGGTATTTCAACCATTTATACGTTTTCATTTGTTTTTTTTTCATAGTGTTAGCCATCTAATCCTTAAATTGAAATATTTAACCCAGTGAGAGAGCCCTCTCGGGTTGAGGAGGCTAAGCCTCAGCCAAACGTTTGGTTTGAAATAGTTACTTAAAGTCTTCCTAATTAGCAGCCTATCAGGAGTTGATTTTGTGATAACACTATGCATAGTCCTCTTTTCAAAAATACAAAAGGTGAAAGAAGAGAAAGGCTTCTCGTGGAGAGAGGTGAAGCATGCAATTCCACTGGGGTACTGACCAATTTTGCTGGCAATGCAGAAATGTGTGTGTTCCTGTGTGACTCCTCCAGGGTACTGTCTAGGCCTCTTGGGAGTGGAGCAACACTAGAGATGAAAACTTATACTCTCAAAATTTTAAACTCATGAGATAAACTACCCTTCCCGATTTTGAAACACTGTGATCAAGCTGAAACCTATAGGTTGGAAAAAGGTGAACCATGTTTTTCCATGGAGTAAGTGGGGAAACCGAAGTAACCTGCACAACAATTCAATACTTGCTGATAGACCAAGGCCCTGTGTTGTTAATAAACTGAAACAGAGAAGATGGTATTCAACAAATGTGTCGCCAAGTGTTGTAGTGGCTACAACACCCTCCCAAATTTTGGCATGCATCCAATTTCAAAGCCTTCCTTGGTTTTTCCTTAATGATTTAAAACACTTGGGCTCATACCATGATCTCTTGTTGAGTCTTTACACTCTCTTTGGTTGACCGATCACTGGTCGTCTTTTAGCATGTTGGTTGTAACGTCATGTTTGCAGTCTTGTTCTGGCTATGTTGAAGGTCTATCTTTATGTGTACGAGTTGTGTTGACTATGTAAACATATATCACACTCATACAAAAAGTTTTAAACAATTTTGTTCAAGTGTCATCACGGTCATTCAATGGTCTACCTCAAGTGTCACACTTGTCACTCTCACCCTTTAGTCAGTCATACTAAGCATGATTGTCTTGTGGTTTGAGGTGTCTTGTCATCAAGTCATGTCGAGTGTGTGTTCACAAGGTCATGTACACATGATTTCACTCTCTCACCCACTTAACCATTTTTCTGAAGATCTGTCCATTGGACCACCCTCCATCAATCAAACCTCCACTGAGCTGCACTATGTAGTCTCAGCCCTCAGTGACCAAGCATTGTTGCCCTGAACTGCACAGAGCTTGAGGCTACCCTCTAGGTAGTCTCCACTGCACAATTTCGGAATAAAGCTAGCTGATTGTCACCTAGAATAGTGCAAAAGTTTCCCAAGAATCCATCTCAGTCTATGCTTCCCACAAGTCTATCCATCAAGCCTCCCGCTTGTGAACCGGAGAATTTGACTTAAGCAGTGACCTAGGGCTGCACTCATCTTCAGAATTAAACAAAAATTGTCCATCCTACTTTCCTGCACTACCTAAAGAAACTACATAGACATGAGGGACAAGCACCCGCTGCCTGTCACTGCACTGTCCCAGGAAATTGAGCAGTTTTTCTAGGGAGTCCCCCTGCTGGCCTGCTCTCCATTCCTCCTGAAAACTACATAGTTTTCATCAAAATTTCACCTACTTCCCAACACCCCGCTCATCCCAGAAAATATGTAGTCATGTCCTGCTTGACTAAATCCCATATCTATGAAGTTCTGACCAGCAGCCTCTCGCAGCCCGTTATCGGCCTCCTCTGGAAATCTGCGCAGTTTTCACTGCTAGTGTCTCCTGCTGCCCACACTACCTTCCCTGCAAAAACTACTCAATTCTACCTCCTAGTTGAGCTAGATCCCCCAGATGTCATTATTGTCCCAAACTGCTCAACCAACCTCTTAGTGACCTCTGTGCATTTTTTCCCAACAGTTCCCTAGAGTCTCGTATCCTAGCCTAAGATGTGCTCTACACATTTTCAGAGCGTTGTCCTCTCTCTCCATCACCTGCACCTGGAAACTAAAGATGATACATCATGGTAGACTAGGGGATTTATATATTTGATGTCATCTCGTCATGAGTGACTGCAGAAATAGGTACATGAATGAGACATGGTGTAATGACAAACAAGGATCGCATGCTAGGAAATGTGTTCATGAATGGATGAACACTTAAAACATACTAAGTACTAGTGAAGGGGATACATGCACATGCAACATCAATCGAACACCAAGTCCGTTAAAGACTCCGCACACCTTGTCATGTGGAGGTGAAGCTACGGTACACCAAGAGCACACTCATCACTTAGCAGCACAACAACTCGACATGGACACTGCCATGCACATGAACAAACCAGTAGTGTCATGTTGAGTCATGTCACAAGTCATCTCGGCCACATCATTACTATGGGCCATATGTGTTGTAATCAATGTAATGTAACGTGGAAGTCCAAGAGACCCACATATGAAGTTGAAGAGTCATGTCAGTTGAAGAGTCATGTAAGTCAAATAGTCATGAGGGAAGTCGAAGAGTCACAAGGGTCAAGTTCAACCTTGGTTATATATACCCCTAATTTGTACATGCAAAGGACTTTTCTTCTTGGCTCCTCCCACATAGCCTTTAGATTCTATAGTCTTCTCTTTGAGGAGCGAGCAGTGGCTCCAACACCCCACTACTAGGGTTAGTGATGTAAGGTGTATGGATGTGTCTTGGAAATTTTGCTTAACTAAAAAGCTTGTTAATAGGCCAACACATTTTCACACACGTATTTTATTCGTTTGTAAGACTATTCTTTGGATGCTTGTAATACATGTTTCTTTAACCCATACTAAGATAGTTGAACTATTTTGGTTTTTTTAGTGCATACACTATTGGAAATGTGTTGTATCAGTTGTTATTATTGTCTTGCCTGTGTGGACTACTTCATTGGACACTAGACAAACTCATTCTTGTAAACTTGTTATAATGCCTATCACACCCGTGTGGACTACTCCATTGGGTCTTGTACGTGTTATCTGTTCACTTTGTTTTTGTGACTTCTGCATCTATGTGGACTACTCCGTTGGAAGCTACACAGATACTGCTATGTTGTGTGTCTCTACCTGAGTTGGAACTATTCCCTCTCGAATTGAGACTCACTCTCACCCTCTCCCTCTACAGTGAAAGAAATTAGACAAAAGTTACACTAAGAACTCACCAGGCACATGTACATCAATGTTTGAAGACTAATTACACCACTCTCATGTGCTCACAAGCAAGAGCTAAGGCACATCTTTAAGATAATGGCAACCAAGCCATCATACTGGATGGGAATCCTACACCAAATGGTGTGAGGTCTAGTTGGGACTTCATACTAGGGAGATCCCATGATTGTTGGTAGGTTTAGCACCGTCAACACTGTCCAAGGCTACAATTCTCGTCTCCATTTTCATCTACTTCTTCATGGAGATATCTTTAGCTTCTAACTATTCAACTTGACCCTCCTTCTCCTTTTTTGGAATGGTTAATACCTCTTTAATTATTTTGGCCTCTTAAAGTTGGGTTGTCAAATTGATGATATCCTCCTTGAGCTTGGCCTCCTTATCATCAAAAATTTGTAAGAGTTTTTCTTGATCCTTGCATGCATTTGTTAGTCTGCTAACCTCGACAAATATTTTTTTCAATAACCACTAAAGCTTACTCATATTCTTCTTGAAGAAGAATCAGTTTATCACATTCATCAACATGACTGTCTGAATAAAAAATACTAACATAGATATTTCTAAAACATAACTTAAAAGAAGTTCATTTTGTAGTCATACCTTCATTTGTTGCATGGAATCACACTAGGTTCTACTGAAGCTTCATTTTCTGATTTGTCAGCAGCACCATTCGAACTCAGGGGAGTAATCTTCTCTGATTGAGGTTCTTGCTTTCGAGAAGCCTTCTTCTTTGTCTTCTTCTTACACTTCTTTTATACTTCTTGTTTCTGGGAAAACTAGTGTCTTTTCGATCGACTAGCCCTCTAGGTTTGGCAGCTACCCTAGAAACAACAGTTTAAAGTAATTCAACGATTTCTTCTATGCACAATAGATAAGAGAAAGATGAGGGGACCAACCTAGAACTTCCGCTTGATCCCTTGCTTGATCTCTCTCCCCCTTGACAGAGCTTGCAACTCCTCCCCGTACTTATCCCGCTTGGAGAGTACCTGTAGAAACACAGTAACAAAGAACCGTCAAAGCATCTTGATCTATTATAACATAAACACTATAGAATCAGATATATAATGAACATATAATAGCATTCACAAATGATAACATTCACAATCGCACAATCATATGGAAGAAAACTTGAAGAAATTTAATAAATAGAAGGGAGAATTACAACCCAGTTGTCTGATCCAGCATCATCCTCCCAGCATCAATCCCTCTTCACCTCATGAAATAGCAAGATCACACCAACAATACAATGCTCTTTTCTTCAAATACAAACTATCAGCACTTCCTTGCAATTCACAATATTCCAGCCTTCGGATCTCTTAGATGAGGGGTCCATTTGTAGATGTGTGCAAGGGTGTGAGTCATCTCTTGGTTTTTGATTAGTGTCATTCCACTTGTTACAATTGGTTCCACTTGGAGATTTCTTGGATCTCTTACTCATCCCTGGGCGAATTCAGAGAGGCAAGTGTCATAGGAGACTCCATGAGCAACTACCTAGCAAACTGTCTCAGACATTTGTCCATCCTAGCCCAGCAAACCCTATAGAAGGCCCAAATAGTATGCATCACACCTGGCCATTGTAATACTCAGTATGCATTGCACCTTGCCAGTGGAGTAGTCAGTATGGTTCAGTTTAGGCCATTTCTGGATGTTTTTTCAGGTGGAACTTCTGGGGAATGATGTAATCAGATGACAATGTTATTTTAGGGCATAAAACAACTCTTTTAGGGGTTGAAGAGCCCTAGTTTATCAACATATAAGTTTGGGGTTGAAGTGCCAAAATATGTCTATAACAATTGTCCCCTAAAGCATGAAGTCATAAATCTTGATTTTGGGTGAAATGCTTTATCATGAGGATCTGAGGTTTCGAACTGGAAGGTGACCTACATAAGTTACAATACAGTACATCATCATAATATAATTTTCATGATCTAGCTGAGGTAGGCATTCCCATGCTCAGATTTATACATTCATTTCATGTACATAGATCAGATGGTCGTCTGTAGATGCAGACTGGTGATTCTTCAGATGTAGAGTCATCATCCTTGGTTCGGATGACCATCTGTGCAGTGCCTTTGTACATTTGATGTTTTTATATCACTGAATATATTGCAGCCCAGATGGATGAAACTATATCCAGGGTCTTCAAACTCGTTCAATCTTCGCCCAATGTACAAGTCAATCCATGTGAAGAGATGTTCTGAAGTCGAACATGGAAAAACATCACCTAATTACTAGCCAATAATGTGAGCTATTAACAAGCACGAGAGGAATCACCGATAATGATAATGACCCTCAAGTTACTATAGTACAATTCACATGGTGTGACTATATGATTCGATGTCGAACACCATGCAAAATATTTCGATCAAAGGCCATTGATGTCAACCTGTCACCAAAAGTGTGAAACTTGCCATTAAGGCATGCAAGCTTCAAAGCACCTAAAAGGGGTGTTTCTAAGCCAACTTATTTGATAATGAGCTGATGTCGACAAGAAGCGACTCATTGTAGGAGGGTCTTGATGTATCCCACATCTACGACATGAAATGAAGCAAACGATTTATGGAGGTGAAAACGATCTGACGACACAAGGTTCAGGAATGGCGGTCATGAAAAAATGAAGGTTGGAGGTATTGCAGTGGATGAGGCATTAACTGGATTGTGGTTTCTCAACTGAATGACTTCTCTTGAACATGTCAGTGACACTGAGATGGATTGGTAGCGTTAACCCCAAAATATGGATGGTGTAAAATACCAATGGTGAGATGACCGGTGAACGGAATAACCCAACCCGACTCAATAATGGTGATGAAGTGAAAGTGTCATTTTCAAGAGTGACCTGCTACCATAAATTTCTTCAAGTTTCTTCCCTTTTTCCCCAGTCATTGTTGACCAGTACCTCTTTATTTTTGTCAAGCTTGAGGAGGATAACATATGCTTGTTCTATAATTTTCCCTTCGGGCAAACTTGTCGCTATGTTTTAACGAGTCTAGCGATAGTGAAACTCAGTCTTGTCTAGAATGGACAAGTTTGTCACTATTGTTTTAACGAGTTTAACGACAAGGATAACTCAGTCATTTTCATGTTTAGAGAGTTTAAAAAAGGACGAAAAGAAAACTCCAGAATTTCTTTTTTGTAGCATAATCCATTAAGTCTGAAAAAGGATAAAATAATACAAAAGGGATGACTTTTCTGATCACTTTAATGAGCCAAAAAAGACAAACGCTCTAACTTTTTCATGAGATAATCCCTTAGGTCCAAAAAATATTAAAATATATAGGAGGGATGACATTTCCAATCACTTTAACGAGCTGGAAAGGCTGGTGCTCGACAATCTTTTCATATTTAACAAGTCTAAAAAGGGTTTAAAGGAGACTCGATTTGAGGAACGAGTGGTATTTAGGGTAGCAACCGGTTCCAGGTAAGCTTGGAACTTCGCAAAACATGGTGGTTTTTGTGAAGAGGTTGGCTAATAAGACCACTTGTTGCAGTTATTCCTCAAAAAGTGTAAACAACCAAGTGGAAGCATATGATCAGCCAAGAGATGGAGGTGATGAGAGGTACATAACCAAGGCTCAAAAGGCTAATGGAATGGCAATCACAAAGGTTATTTACTAAAGGTGGGTTCATTTTTTAATGAGCTTGAACCATGGGGGAACTTGCTCGGTGTCAGTTTCATTTTTACACAAGCTTGAAATGACAAAATTATGCTTGAATCGATGGTCAAAGATGTTCAATTCACTGTTTAGCACATCGGATTCTTTCATCGGTCGTTCAACCTACTCGATCACTCCATCAAATTGATTAGAAATACATATATATATATGTATGAAAAATGAACTAAAACTTAACATTTTACTTGAAGTACGTGAATAGTAAATACAAAAAGTAGTCTTACCTTTCACTTTCATCATTTCATTTTGAATTTGGGATTTTGGAGTTTTGGAGTGGTTTTCCCCCTGAAATTTCACCAGTTGATTTCGGATTTGCCTCCCAGGCCCTAAAAATTGATTGCTACAAAGATTCTATGGGGTTTGGTGGAAAAACCTCATGGTGATCGACACTATCAAAACGGCTGGAGTTCTTCTTTATCTCAGATGATGTAGAAGATATCATATGACAGGTTTCCACTGTGGCCACTTCCGTAAGACCAGATGGAGGCAGGAGGGAAAAAGTGCCCATTAAGGAAGGGTCTTTTAGGAGACTACTCCAACATTTTGAAGCGATTGAGGACTTCCATGGATAAATGGAATGCTTCTAGTAGCTTGTGAAATGTTAGGGAGAAAGGTTAGTTGGTCAACGGTTGTTATTCTGCCTTGGAAGGGAAATGCAATCTTTCTAAAATATGTAGACACAACAGCAGCCATAGCATAAATCTAGGACCTTCCCAGTAAGATATTGTAATCAAGGTTTCCATCAATGACCTCAACCTCAATCTCTACTGTCTTGCCCCCCAGTTCAACTTGCAAGTTATTTAAAATCCCATATAGAGTGTATGTTCTTCCATCAAATGCTTTTAATGTTTTTGATGATCGTGACAAGGGTGGTGAACCCAGAGTTTTCCAGCAACTCATTGACATAATACAAGTAGATGTGCCCTCATCAATGATTTTTTGATGAACATTTTTATTGAGCACTTTTACCTGTATAAGGAAAGCGAGTTGGGCTGGTAACTGAGGTGTATATCCTTTATGATTAAAGGCCACAAGATTGGAATCCACTGGATTAATCCCACCTATCGTTGATAACAAAGCCTACTTTTGGGAGGGACAATTTTGTAGTACCTCGAGTGTCAACATAGTAGATGGCAATTGAACCAGATCCTCCACTATATTATAATTATGAGCAGCTTGAGCACGAGGATTAAATGTCGATTTATGTATGACTCCCTTTGGTGGCTTTATGGTTAATTCAGGAATAATGGGTGGAACAACCTCTGGTGAAGTCGTTATCGAACCACTAGGTTGATCTATAGCCTGGTTGTTTGACGACAGTGGATTCCCATAATCTTTATTCCTTGTCGATATCAAAGCATCATTTTGCTTTTTTGAGATGGATAGCATAAGCACTTGGGATGTGGAAGCATTATCGATAGAAACCAGATTAGTTTCTGGGTTCAGAAACGGATCAATCAACACTACTAAGGTACTTGAAGCCTTTAAAAATTTTGCAACCTCAGCTTGATGTGGACAATATCTCGTATAATGCTCCTCGTTACATATGTAACATGGAAAATGAGGAGGTTTCTTTGGCCCAGTAGGGTTCTCAGAAGATTTTTCAGGAGTTGAATTCTCCTGTTTCTTCTTATTATTTTTCCCTTTCTTCTTGCCCCCTGGTTGCTTTGGATTCTTGCCCTTGTTAGATGACACGACATTAATCTCTGAGGCAAGAGGTTTGTCATTTTCATTTTGACTAGAAACAGTAAGAGCTTTACCAGATGGAGCCCTTGCGGTTTGCGTGCTTGAGGCACCGATCACACTGTCACCGGCATGAGAGTCCCTATTCGATTTAGGAGGGGGTGGAACGGAAAATTCTGGTCTGGGAGCATCAGGAATTTTGTTGTAGAGTGTGCCAGACTGAGTATAGATCAAGTCTAAATATTGGGCATGAGCAATGACTTTCTCTTCAGTGACAACTCCTTTCGCCACATCCTCAGTGATAGATGGCAACAAGGACTTAATAAACCACTCAGCTAAAAGCTGATCAGGAACATACATCTTTACCATTTGACGATGGCGTCACCACTCATGAATATGATCAGATATGTGAGCAGCCGTGCTTTGTTTAAAGTTGGTAAGGAGTTCTGTTCTCATTTCGTACCTAATGGGTAGCTGAAAGTGGGTTAGAAAAGTAGTGGCAAGGGTGTTGAAGTTATCAAACAAAGCTCTAGGTAATTCAATATACCATTTCACTGTTGGACAAGTGAGCGTTCTCTGAAAAAGGTGAAGCCTAATCGAATCATCATTTAGGGTGTTAGATGAGCACCACAAATGAAAAGTCATCACGTGATTCAATGGATCTTCACCTGGATTTCCATTGAATTTAGGAATATCAGAGGAAAGTTTATGAGGAATCATTGGCCACCAAGGGGCGTATACATTTGGATCGTTCGTCAGCAAGTTCAATCTGGCAATTATAGAGTTGCTACAAAAGGCAACTACTGATTCAGGTTAGGTCAAGCATACCCAGGATAAGATGGAATCACCTGAGCAGTAGGTCTTTGCATACCAGCATAATGTATCTGATGCTGGTAACTTTCATAATTTTGTTGGACATAACCAGTATAGTGTGGTTGTTGATAACCGTTTGAAAAATGCGGCTATCCATTACCTACAAAAACTTGTTGCTCAGGTCCTTAGTAGGCTTGATATTGACCAAATCCAGTTTGAGCTTGTAAACCAAGCCCAAACTGAGGTTGGGTTTGCTGGAATTGTGGTTGTTGGTATTGTACTAGCCATGGTTGTTGGACCATTTGTTGTTGCCCAATACTGGAAGATTGACCAAGATGCGGAGTGAGAACACCCATTTGAGCCTGAGTCATTCCAGATAAGGAAGCACTAACCTAAGGTTGTGATTGATCCGTAGAGATAAGAGGCTGTTGAATTGCAACCTGAGAGACTTGAGGTTGAGAGACAATAGGTAGTGCTTGTACATGCGACATAGTCACAATAGCAAGTGTAGTGGGAATGTTTAACACAGGTTGAATGGGTTACATTGAATATATAACCCCTAGTTGTTGTGGTAGTATTGGTACCCAACCATTGGATGTAATTCCAGTTTGACTTGAATTTTGTTGTAAACTCTCATATGGTTGTTCCCCAGGAGGGAACAATTAAAAAGCATACTGCCCTCCATATGGCGGCAGTCCAGTGTTTAAAGGATATACCAGTCTTTGAACACTGGTCTACCCAAATTGATATTGGCTTGTAGGATCAAATTGCTGAGTTTCAACATAAGAAATACTAGATGGGACATCGGATGAATAAATAGGAGCAGACCATGTTGCCAAAGCAGCCCCTGAGTGTACTCCAGCTAGTGATTGATAACTAACCAGAACAGATGGTATATCAGCAAACATTGTAGGAATGGTAGCAGGAAGTTCTACTATAGTTGTATTAGATGACACACTCCTAGATGTTGATGGTTGCTCAAACATGTTTAGTCTATCCAAAATATTTCCTAGTGATTCGACAGGAACTTGCGATGAAGGATGATTAAAAGAACTAAATTCAGGAGTAGAAGGATACAAATGAATCCTAGTTCCAAAATGTAATGGTGTTATATACCTAGGGGGTATAATATGGGGTACCAAGGGAGGTACCCAAGGTAATAATGTAATGATGGGATGGGCCATAGTAATAAATAAGGTGGTTAACCCATATCATGTAAGGGACCACAAGTAGTTAGTAATAAAGTCATGGGCCCATGATATTAGTTTGATGGTATGAGGGAACCATGGTAATGACTCATGGTATTGTATGTATGAGGCCTATATAGAGGCTATAGACTCCACATGGAGAGATGTCAAGGAATTATGTGAAGGAATTGTGAAGGATTATTGTATGAACAGGCATATGGCTTGTGGAGTGTTCTCCTTCCTTAAGGAGTGAATGTATGGTGTTGCCCTACCTTAAGGGTTTTAATATCAATAAAGAAGAATTTCTATATATTTCGATCTTGTTATTGTTGGGTATATTTGTTATTTCTCATATATTCTGGGTTAGAGTTATAACAAGTGGTATCAGAGCACTTTCTTGGGCAAAAGTGGAGAATTTTTTTTTTCTTTTTTTTTGCAGGATTTCAGGGGTGGCAAGTTTTCAGATCAAATATCTATGTTTTGGTGCAATATATACTAAATATAATTGGATATTTGGATTATCTATGAAAAAATAGCCGATTTCAAAAAACAAATCGGTTGAATCGGAGTCCGGATGAAGGAAATATCGCTGATCTCAAAATCAGTGGTGTTGTAGACAATTTTTCGGGGCAGCGAGCTTGCGGCTCAGATCTGGACGTCCTAGTGTAAGAAATATAGATTCTAATTACAGATCTGGATTCTTTGTGAAAAAATACCTGATTTCAAAAAAAAAATCAGTCAAATCGGTGTCCGGATGAGAGAGATATCGCTGATTTAAAATCATCTCTTTTTTGTAGAAATTTTGTTGACGGTGGGAGTGTTGCAGTGCAGATCTAAAATTAGAGTGCCTGGATCAAGATTTCTATCACATGGGCAGATGCAAAATGGTTGTTTTATTTCCAAAAACAGGTCATAATAGGGATTCTAAGCAATATTGATAGAATTGTGGCCATTTCAAATTTTTGCCAATTTTATTTTTGTGATGGCGGGCCAAGATCAGAGTTTGAGGGACTTGTATAAATTTGATGGCTCTCATCCAGCCAAATGGCTAGCACAAATGGAGAAATGTTTTAGTTTGAATTACATCATGGATGATGAGACTCGGCTGAGAATGGGAAAAATGTACTTGGACAATGAAAGATGGCAATGGTGGCAAAGGCATCAACATTGCTATCGAAGGCCCTTGACTTGGGACATATTCACAAAAGCTATTATGGACCACTTTGACCATAAAACTAATCTTGTGGATAAGCTCACACAGACAGACACACAGCTTAGCAAAGATTTTATTTTTACAGAAAAGAAGGAAACCAAGGAACCTAAAGGGTTATTTTCTGCTGGTATCTCCTTATTGCAGATTCATGGATTGATTCAGAAGGAGAAAATCATTGTATCTATAAATCTGAGTTGCAAGCAAAATCTCATAAATGTCAACTTGGCAAAAAAATTGAAAATTCTAGCAAAACACATTGAAAACACACAAGTGGATGATGAGGATGTTCAAGTGTATAAGGATTTGAAGATTTTTATGGATAAGTATGTGTTGCATGGTGATTTTTATACTTCAAAGATGGATAATATGGATGTTGTTTTAGGATATTCTTGGATGGAATCTGTGGGTACTATAAATATTAATGTGCAGAAGAAATTTCTAAAATAAAGAATCAATAAAGAATCATTTCATATTATTTTTGGGTTTATTTGCATTGTCTTATATTTTCATATCAGATCTATAATATTTTTGGGTTAGATATATAACAAGAATATTATAGATCTATAACAAGAATATTTTTGGGTTAAATAAGGTGGTTAACCCATATCATGTAAGGGACCACAAGTAGTTAGTAATAAGGTAATGGGCCCATGGTATTAGTTTGATGGTATGAGAGAACCATGGTAATGACCCATGGTATTGTATGTATGAGGCCTATATAGAGGCTAGAGACTCCACATGGAAAGATGTCAAGGAATTATGTGAAGGAATTGTGAAGGATTATTGTATGAACAGGCATATGGCTTATGGAGTGTTCTCCTTCCTTAAGGAGTGAATGTATGTTGTTGCCCTACCTTAAGGGTTTTGATATCAATAAAGAATCATTTCTATATATTTCAATCTTGTTATTATTGGGTATATTTGTTATTTCTCATATATTCTGGGTTAGAGTTATAACTAATGGGGTACTAGATGGAGGATCCTCTACTATCTCCTCTATAGCAATTAGACCAGGTGGAAGAGGTAGACCGTCAGGTCCGTAAAATATTTTTGGAGCCGAAGAAGGTATAGTTTTTGCAATGATAGATACTGGAGGGGTGACACCTTCTGAATTCTGAAACTCAACTTCCAGATGTTCAGGTAAGTGAACTTCAGTCTCAAAGGGAGGTTCTTGAACAACTACTAGTTCAAATGTAGCCTCAGTTTGAATTGAGATGGGTTCTGGATCAACTCTAGATGGAGTTGTTTCAGGTATAGAAGTGTCTACCGTTACACTAGGATTAGTTCTAATGTCCTCTTGTAACTGCGGAACTTCTTCTCTAAAGGTAGATGTACCAGAAATGATCGGAGTAACTATAGTCTCTGACAATGTTGAAACAAAAGTTTCAAATAAACCAGATGAATTGGACTCAGTTAAATGAGACCATTTTTCCCGGATTGGCTTCGCTTCCAGAGTCAAAGATGGTTGACTCGCTAGTCTCCGCGAACGACAGGGTTTTGATTGACTTTCTTCCACGATTGCGGATTACTTGATCAACTCAAAATTAAGGGGAAAATGATGTTATTCCAAATTCAATTAATTTTAAAGACACTTTGACACAACTTTGCTTTTTCAATTTTTAAGAGTCGAGAAAAAACTAAAGATGACTCTAGTCCCCTTCGATTTTTAATGAGCTTGAAGTGACAAGTGCTCAAATGGACCTTTTCTTTTAAAGAGTTGAAAAGGAATGAAAGTGACTACTCTGGAAAATCTAGACAAAGGGATTACCAAACCAATTGCAAAACTACAAAATACACCTTTGTGATAAATTAAAGAGAAATTACCAAGGACTTATGTATGACAGTCAATCTTCCCGAACGCTTTTTCAGTGCATTGTGCTCAATAAGGCGGCAGACTTGGCTTCCTATGGATAAAGGATATAAGCCTATTGTGGTCTACCAATATATACGCAACAGTACGGGGAGCATAATTCCGTGCTGGCACTTGTCATATCAAGGAGGAGGAATCACCCAACCTTCGATGAAAATGATAGTTACTAGTTTTTACGATGCTGGAACATGTCTCTAGCCTAGACCTCTAGATGTGTTGCATTAAGTTCCAAAGCATTGTTAGGTTCATTGAAATTTATTTTAGAGTTGATCTTGTTTAAAGTTTGCCTTTCAATGGTTCACCGTGTGATGTTGATTTGAAATTCCTAAAATGCAATCTACAATGATAAACAATCTTTGTTTATTTTGAGCAATGAAAATCCTAGCTACTAGGGAAAGAAGATTACAATTCTTTCAAACAAAGAGCAAAGAGCACACACTAGTGCATTTAATGCAAATGCAAATGCATGTATTTGTTTTTGTTCCCCTTAATGTGAAAAATGCCAAAAAGGAAAACTGAATGTAACAAAGATCTGAAATATTTTACTCAAAGCGACATTTTCGACGATTTCTTCTTCAAAAGAGAAAGGAAGACTAAACGACAATTTTCAATTTTGAATTAAAAAATGCTTTTGACACTTCGAAAAGCACACAAATAAAACCAAATGCATGACAAAATTTCAATCGACTATCCAAGGAAGGAAGAATCCACGACACTTCTCTTTTTGACACAAAACGGCAGTTACGACACTTTTTGTACCAAAGCGACATATCGATTTAATCAACTTTTCAACAAAGGATTGTAAATGATGGACAAATACATAAAAGAATTTACTAATCCTAACCAAATGGAGGCTGATCTATGTGATGCAAGCAGGTTTCAGTAAGGAAGTACTATTCATGAGCAGTAAAACAACTAAACAAGACTGAAAACAAGGACAAAAACCCCAAATTTCTAGAATGGAAATAGGTTCAGTCAGTCATCGCACCTGGGCTTCACAGAAATAGGGATGCATTGCACTTTACACACTCGGGAGGTGCAATGCATACTGGTTTACAGCGACAGATAGTGCGACGGGCCAGGGAGCGCAAATGAAGTGGGTTTTGGCTCAGATTTGCAGCTGTTTTCAGTGAGTTAAGCCGAGCTATGATAGATAGTAAATAGCAAAGTATAGAGGCAAGTCTTGAGAGGCTACTAAGCTACCAAAATGGCATCTAGAATGCTTGTAAGTCAAATGTTTAATTTATAAACTAAACCAGAGATTGACTGAAGCAGCATTCATCTACTATGCAATTGCAGAGCAAGAGCAGTTCGAAGGCTACCTCACTGACTTCAGGCTCTGTCTATAGTTTATAAAACAAACAATAACAACCAACAAACATCTATTCGTTCCCCAATGGATTCGCCAATTTGTTTCTGGGAAAACTAGTGTCTTTTCGATCGACTATCCCACTAGGTTTGGCAGTTACCCTAGAAACAATAGTTTAAAGTAATTCAACGATTTCTTCTATGCACAGTAGATAAGAGAAAGATGAGGGGACCAACCTATATCTTCCACTTGATCCCTTGCTTGATCTCTCTCCCCCTTTACAGAGCTTGCAACTCCTCCTCGTACTTATCCCTCTTGGAGAGTACCTGTAGAAACGCAGTAACAAAGAACTGTCAAAGCATCTTGATCTACTATAACATAAACACTACAGAATCAGATATATAATGAACATACAATAGCATTCACAAATGATAACATTCACAATCGCACAATCATATGGAAGAAAAATTGAAGAACTTTATTAAATATAAGGGAGAATTACAGCCTAGTTGTTTGATCCAGCATCATCCTCCTAGCATCAATCCCTCTTCACCTCATGAAATAGCAAGATCACACCAACAATATAACGCTCTTTTCTTCAAATACAAACTATCAACACTTCCTTGCAATTCACAATATTCTGGCCTCCGGATCTCTTAGATGAGGGATCCATTTATAAATGTGTGCAAGGGTGTGAGTCATCTCTGGGGTTTTGATTAGTGTCATTCCACTTGTTACAATTGGTTCCACTTGGAGATTTCTTGGATCTCTTACTCATCCTTGGGCGAATTCAGAGAGGCAAGTGTCATAAGAGAAGTTTCTAGAATATTCCACGAGAAACCACCTAGCAAACTGTCTTGGACATTTGTCCATCCTCACCCATCGCACCCTATAGAAGGCCCAAACAGTATGCATTGCACCTGGCCAGTGTAATACTCAATATGCATCACACCTTGCCATTTGAGCAGTCAGTATGGTTCAGTTTAGGCCATTTCTGGATGTTTTTTCAGGTGGAACCTCTTGGGAATGATGTAATTAGATGACCATGTTCTTTTAGGGTATAAAACAACTCTTTTAGGGATTGAAGAGCCATAGTTTATCAACATATAAGTTTGGGGTTGAAGTGCCCAAATATGTCTATAACACTTCTCCACTATTGCTACTAATTCCTCCAAAAGTCACTTGCAGTCTTTCCCAAATCTCCTTGGCAGATTTTAGATCTCCTATTTTCTCCAAGTTTGCATTATGAAGATTCTAAAAAATGATACGTCATGCTTGAGAATTTTGTTGCATTACTCTACGTGGAAGTGGATCCTCGCTACATCATTCGCAAACCAATATCAAAATGTTATTTCCACAAGCAAATAATTTATATTTCACTCTTTCATGCCATACCTTGAAATTTGCACCAATTAGGGAAAAAAATCTTGGAGTTTTCATTCTGAAAAGAAAAATTGCAAAATTTTCACCAAATTTGTCTAAATCTACTCTCAAGTGATTAGGCGACAACCAAGAGCCCTTCTCTAATACCACTTGTTAGAAACCTTAAGAAATATCGAGAAAGGGGGGGGGGGGGTGAATCAATATTGTGCTCTACATCAGTTTTACCAAAATTTTCTTTTCTTACACAAACCTTGATTCATTCATTTATTAACCAACAAAACATTAAAAATTAAAGATCATAACACATGAATAATATGATCATAAGACAAAAACCTTAAGATCAACACTTCACATCACATCAATCACACACACTATGGCACAAAATATAAGGTGGAAACCCAAAGGGTTAAAACAATCATTGGTTAATAGTCTTCATCGTCTTCTTCTATTAAACTACTAATATTCTTTTACATATGATTACTAGCCACCACAAATGTGATACCCAAAAATTTTATATCTTTTACTTTTTAACCTTCTAGATGATGATTAAATCATGTCAACTCTCTCCACCAAAATCCATGAGCAAAAGCCAAAGCATATGCCCATCGAAATGTCTTCAGTGTGCACAAAATCTGGAAAACTGAATCTAGAAAGGGTAACACAAGTAGTCCCTTTTGCAAGTGAATTAATAACACTCCTAATACACTGAGAACTGAATTTCTAAAACTTGTTGTCCATTGCAAACTTGTGTTACTCTAATTTCATCCCAAAATCTCAGTCACACCCACTCCACCTCCTCCTAAACCTAAGCATTTGCACTTGCAAACATCTCCCAAGTATATAGATCCTCTCCAAGCTCATGTCAAGCCTCTGAATCATCATGTCAATTCCTCCAACCCTATTTATATAATCATCATTTCAAGGCCTCCATCCCTATTCAAACAACCAACTCCTTAGTTGACTCCTCAGGTAGACTCCTAAGTTGACTTCCTAAGTTGAATTCCATCAACAATTGACTCCACATTTGAGTCCTTAGCCAAACATTTGTTTTGTTTCCTAACACCTCTATAAAACAACAGGATCATGAGGGCCACCGCAACTAGGTTGACATCAATGCCAACCATGAGATAACATTCTCCCCCTTTGGAATTGATATTAGTCATAAACCATAACACTAAAAATGATCTCATTCTCATCTTGTGGTTATTGCTCTACCCCATTGACATAAATGGAAAAGGGTCAATGAGTATGGTTGAACACTATTGATATCAAATTGTATGCAAATCAAAGTGGAACAACTCCTTATTCCAACACCATGCCAACAAACCAACATGCCTGCATGCCAACACTGGTTAATAATATGCATGTATACCAACACCATGCACTTTATTTCACTACTAGGATAAAAAAAACTCCTGCTCAACATATAATGGGGTTGGAAAACATCTCTCCATATTTTTGTACATGCTACAACTACTGCTACCAATGCCTCCTTGTCACACACAAGAGGTTACTCCACATGGACCAAAAGATATACTGTGAAGATGCAGGGATTTGTAGGACAAGTACATGGAAATATGGATGATCTATCATGGTTGTACAATGCTTCCAAGTATCCAAATATGATTGAACCATGACTTCTCTCTCATTCATGAACATCACTCACATGACTCAATCAATTACCCATAAGAGGAACATGATAATACATGACTACAATGACACCAAAGGCCGATACATGGCTAAAACACATTAAACGCTTCAACTCAAACATGGTTGTAACAACTCTCATCTACAAAACAAAACTCACATCAACACATACTTTTCATGACCCATGACTCTCTCTCTTGACTCTAGGACCAATATGCCAACAACCAATTGATGAAACATCATAATATAGGGCTCCATATGAGAGTATGTGGCTGAAAATTATGATGTACAATGTGTAACATATCATTGTTGCATCATGCTTAAAACTCTCTCCAAGACATAGACCAAGACTCATCACACTCTCCAAGACATGGATCACTCAACCAATGATAACAACACATGAGTGATTACAAGGATGATCTTGCACATGTGAGTTCATTCATGGAAATAATATATATCCATTACTATGCATGCCAAAGAAATCTTCAACCATACATGACTTCTCTACAATACATGCTTGACACAATGACCACATAACCAAAAACTCGGTGATAAATTCATGAAAAATACATGGTTTTCTAAATGCACATAATAGTGATCTACATGGCTATTACATCAATCAAGCTCCTCTATGCATGGTTGGTACAAATTTTTTAACCAACTTGTCATGAGAACATAGAGAATAGATATGGCTAAAAATGTACCCTTTCACTCGTGGAAACATATAAGCAACTGCTACAAATGAATGAGTGAAAGCAATAGGGGAAATGAAAAGTAAATTAAGTGCACCTAAAACCATGCATAGCTTCCCATGGAGCTCATTATACCCATAATAACAAGGTTGATCCTACGGACTTGAATATGCATGAGGTACATGAGCATACCATGTTCCTACTACTCATCTAGACCAACTAATAATGTTGCCATAATCTTTCCATATGCTCCCCCTGAGGCTATACACCTCTCATAAACTTTTGCAGTCTCCTATGAATATGCATGAGGTAAAATTGGATTTTAGAGGGGGGTGATCTCTCTGCTTCACGGGTTATTGCTCCTTCTTTCTCCACATGATATTAGGCTGCTTCTTTTCATTCTTTTCTGGTTTTCTACTATCTCCTCTCTAAATATACTATTTCTTTTGTTGGATTTTCATTGAAGAACTAGGAAACATACAATCTCTCACCATATGGAAAAATTGTGGCATGTATAACACTCCACATGGCCAAGATAAGAAGCAAGAAGATCAAATCTCCTGCTATTCATGCTATATCTATGCCTCAAATAAAATGTGACTCTCCTCCACTTACTAGATCTGAAATCAACTGCCTTACTTCCAAATAGGTTACATGAGAAACAAAATCCATTAAAACCATAATTATAATTGATAATTGATTTGCTTGGCTACTCATATAATTACAAGCTCTGCTGATTATATCTATACTAGCTACTCCTACAATTTGCTACAACATTTATCATTTTATCGCAGTAGTAACACTCTAAATCATCCATCAAAGGAATAAAGGGGCTTTGATTCCTTTGAAATTTCATATATTTGGTACAATCCCCTCTTGGAGTGAATGTTCTTCTAAATTTAGGTGCTCCTTGAGGTCTCCCACTCAGTTGTTGTTGGATTTGTTGCTTGTCTCCCTTGTTACTACTCTTATTGTTGATATTGTTTGCTATAGGAATTTTGGGAGTTGCATTGTTGTTCTTGCCTACATGCGAACTGGAATCTCCCTTTTGAAAACCAAGACCTGATTTATTCAATGGAGATATTTGTTTTCCAAGAAAATTGTCCAACGATATAGTGCTCTTCTCCATATTTAGTTTCTTCCTCACGAGGATCACTTCAACTTCTAACTATTCAATTCGGACCTCCTTCTCCTTTTGTTGAATGGTCATTACATATTTAATTATTTTGGCCTCTTGAAGCTAGATTTTCAAATTGATGATCTCCTCCTTTATCTTTGCATCCTTATCCTCACAAATCCACAAGATTTTTTCTTGATCCTTGCATGTAGTTATAGTCTACTAACCTCAATAAATAATTTTTCAATAACCACTAAAGTTGACTCATATTCTACTTATAGAAGTATTATTTTATCAAATTCATCAACATGAATGTTTGAATCAATAAGATTAACATTATATCTATGTTTGAATCAATAAGATTAACATTATATCTATCTAAAACATAACTTAAAATCAATTCATCTATAGTTATACCTTCAAATTTTCTACATGAAATCACACTAAGTTATGTTGAATCTTCATTTTCTCATTTTTCAACTGCACGATTCATACTAGAGGGATTGATCTTATATGATTAAGGATATTTATTTTGAGAATCCTTATTATTTTTATTCTTCTTACTCTTCTTTTCAACTTCTCCATTGTTGCCATTGTTTATTCAAAACAACACTTGCATTTTGTCCCAAATCTCCTTGGCAAATTTTAGATCTCCTATTTTCTCCAAGTTTGCATTATGGATATTCTAAAAAATGATACATCTCCTTAGAGAATTCTGCTACACTAATCTAGGTGAAAATGGATCCTCACCACATCCTCCACAAAACAATCTCCAAATGTTAGATCCACATGAAAATAATTTATATTTCACTCTTTCATGTCGTACCTTGAAATTTGTAGCAGTTAGGACAAAGGCTCCTCAAGGATTCATTCTTGAAAAAAATTGCAAATGTTTTACCAAATATGTCTAGATCTACTCTCAAGCGATTAAGCTGCAACCAAGAACCCCACTCTTATACCACTGGTGAGAAAGCTTAAACAATACTGAAATAGGGGGGATGAATCAGTATTGTTCTCTATGATCAATTTTACTAATTTTTTTCTTTTCTTACATAAGTCGTAATTCATTCATTTATTAACCAAAAACACATTAAACATTAAATATCATATCATGTGAATAATATGAGAATAAGACAAACAATCGTAAGAGAAACAATGCACATAACATCAATCGTACACATGAGAACACAATATATAAGGTAGAAACCCAAAGGGTAAAAATCATTATCGACTGATGATCTTATTCTTCTCATTTTAATAATCTGCAAATATTCTTTTATATCTAATCACTGGCCACAAATAGTGCAAAAGCCATAACTTTCCTATCATGCAAGCCATTACTTGCTCTAGGCCACTACCTATATGAACTTTTCATGCCACCACCTACAGGAAGCCACCACTCCCTTGACTTTGCATGTCATCACCAACTAGAAGCCACCTCTACCAATAAATCTCATGCAACCACCACTGGACTATCCAAGCACCACTGGGTGGAAGCCACCACTCCCAAGTTCTCAGGTCACTAACTAAAGGAAGTCATTATACCTTGAATACAAAGGCCACTACTTGCTTGGTAAGCCACTAATCGCCACACTAAAGGCCCCAACCTTCAAGCTCCTTTGTGGACCACATTTTATAATATTTCAAAATGGATCCATGATATCTACATACAAACACTTGTGAACCTCATTTCATCCATTTTCATACTAGATGCACAGTAACCTCTATTCTCATCAACTGAATACAATCTGCAACACAAAAATGAATCTGCATAGAAAACTATGCAACACAATCTCAGCCACAATCAATCTTTGTAAATCAATCTCAACCAATACATTAGCCCATAATCATCAATCTACTCAAGAAACTAAAACTCTACAATGACACACAATGATAATCTTATCTTCACACTCAACTATCAATAAATTAGTTAGTAGCCATAAAAAACTTATACATTGAAGCTACAACAAAACATTCTCTAATAAACCCCCTGAAATATAAGTACATCAACAATATAAACTCTGATATGAAGTCTCTACTGCAACAACTACAAAAATATATCTCCTCCCATATCAACAATAACCAGGAGCCACAATTTGCCAAAAAAATATGTTAAACATATAGATTTATTGTAGCTTCACCATCCTTTGAAATATGCTTCAAATATGAGCTCTCATATGGACTCTAACTTTGTAAAATTGTAGTTAACATTCTCTCTCAATCCCACTCTATCTAAACCCTTCTACTTCACACTATGGCATTTCATAATTAATGGAAGAAGCAATCAATACACTTCACTAATCCTCATAATCTTTGAATTGATCACCTTCTAGATGATGATTAACTCAAGTCATCTCTCTCCACCAAAAATCATGAGCAAAAGCCAAAGTATATTCCCCTAAAAATGTCTTGAGTGCACACATAATCAGGAAAACCGAGTCTAGAAAGGGTAACTTAGGTAGTCCCTTTTGGAAGTGTGTTATTAATTCTCCTAATACGGTAATAACCTACATTATAATGATGATTGTCCACTACAAGCTTACATTAATCTAATTCAGCCCAAAACTCAGTTACACCTGCTCCATCTCCTCCTCAACCTAATCATATGCACCTGCAAACATCTCCCTAGTATATAGACCCTCTGCTAGCTCATGTCAAGGCTATGAATCATCATTTTAAGGCCTCCAACCTATTTGACATCAAGGGAAACACAATCAAATCCTCGGCTAACTCTGCATGTAGAGACATAGGTTGACATCCTAAGTTGAATGTCATCAACAATTGAATCCACAGCTGAGTCCTTAGCCAAACACCTCTGTAAAACTATAGGCTTATGAGGGCCACCACAACTAGGTTGACATCAATTCCAACACCATGAGATAACATCATGAGATCTACCACTACTACATTAACATCAATGTGAACACCATGAGACACCATATCCAACACTAATCATTGATGTATTATTATTGCTGAGAACTCCCCCTATTTGTTATATTTTCTCATTATGTTAGGTTATCATTATGTCTTCTTAATTACCCCCCTTTGACATTAATGGAAAATGGATGATCCCCCTAAACGTGTGCTACTCCTTATCTATAACTCTTCTTCTGTATGCAACTTTTATTAGTCATGTTCTTTGGGATAAGGACCTCTGATGATTGAGATTATCCTGGTTGTAATCTCTCCTTATGTATGAAAATTCTCCCCTTGTCAAGGTTGCATTAATGAAATATTTCCATTTATTCTACTCTCGTCTTATGTTTTCTTTTGAAGCACAATTCCTTTAACAACAACATGATTCCCTTTTGCCATAAATACTATATTTCTACATTTTAAACTCACTAAGAGACTTCTCCCCATGACATCAATACTTATTGTTAGTAAATAAAAGAGCTAAGTGAGTTCAATTAGTGGGTTTCATCCTATTGTGGAGGAGATATCTCTCCCAACCTCTATCTATGATATTCAAAAGGTTTTCTTGTAAGAGGTTTGGTGAATATGTCTACACCTTGCTCATTTTTAAGAATATATTACAATTTAACAATCTAATCAACGACCTACTCTTTAAGAAAGTCATATTTAATGGGAATTTTCTTGATCTTTGAGTGCATAATAATAAATACAAATATATTAATAACACTTCTATTGTCACCCATAATGGCCACGAGTTTATCACAATCTTCGTGATGATTCTTAAGATTCACTTCATCCATAAAGTTTGAGTACAACATGATGTTGTTCCAATCATACTCTTCTTCAACTATGGATAGGGAAATGGAAGTTTGTTTCTTACAGAGATAAGAAACTACAAAACTACCTAGAAAGAAGGCTCCCCCACTTGTGCTTTCTCTGTCATCAATACTACTAGCCCAATTTACATTTGTATAGACTTTGAGAGTGAAATATGAAACTCTTTGATACCTAGTTGATGGTGTTGGACCCACCAACATTCAGGGGATATCCCTGGTATGAAGTCCCAACTAGACCTCACACTGTTTGATGTAGGAGTCCCATCCGGTATAATGGCCTAGTTTCCATTATCATAAAGGTTTTCCTTGGCTCTTTCTTGTTAGCACATGAGAGTGGTTTGCTTTGTCTTCAAACAACAAAGTTCATGTCCTTGGTGTGTGCTAGTGTTACTTGTTTCAAGGTTCTTTCATCACAGAGGGAGAGGGTGGAAATGAGTCTCCAGTAGAAAGGGAAGAGTCCCAACTTTGTCAACGACACACAACACAACAGGACATGCACAACTTCTGAAGGAGTATTCCACATGGATGCGATAGTCACAAACACACAAGAAGGGATAGCACATACCACACTCAATGGAGTAGTTCGCATGAGTGCGATGGTCGTCATAACAAGTTTATGGGAAAGGTTTTTCCTGATGTCCGGTAAAGCAGCCAACACGGGCAGGACAACTTTAACAACTTATACAAAAAAATTTCATTAACATATGTATTAGAGCAATTGAAATAGTTCAACTATTTTAACACGGGTTAAAAAAACATGCATTATAAGTGTTCAAAGATTATTCTTACAAACAATTACAATACATCTGTGAAAATGTGCTAGCCTATTATTAGGCTTCTAAATTAAGAAAAAGTTCCAAGACACATCAGTACACCATACATCACTAACCCCATAGCCGGGGTGTTGGAGCCACTACTCACTCCTCAAAGAAAATATTACAAGCTCTCAAGGCTATGTGGGAGGAGCTAAGGTGAAAAGTCTTCCGCATGTACAAATGAGGGGTATTTATAACCAAGGGTACAACTGGCCCTTGTTATGTTTTGACGTCCCTCATGACTGTTTGAATTTCATGGGAATTTTCAAATTTACCTGACTCTTTAGATTACATGTGGGTCTCTTGGACTTCCACATTACATTACATTGATTTACAACAGTATGGCCCACAATAGTGATATGGGCGACATGACTCATGACACGACTTGACATGATAGTGCTAGTATGTTCATGTTGGTGGTGGTGTCCATGTCAAGTTGCAGTGCTACTAAGTGATGGATGTCCTCTTCTGTATCATAGCTTAAACTCCACATGGCAAGGTTTGCAGAGTCTTCGATGGTCTTGGTGTTCACTTGATGTTCCATGTGCATGTCACTCCTTCACTTGTACTTTGGCATGCTTCACGTGTTTGTCCATTCACGAAAAAGTATCCTCACATGCATTGTCTGTTTGTGAAAAAATATCCTCGCATGCATTGTTTGTTCGTAAAAAAATATCTTCGCATAAATTGTCCTTGCACAAAAAAAATCCTCGCATGCATTCTTCATTTGTCCATTAGCGAACAAATCTCCTCGCATGTCTCTCCTTGCTCATCTCGTTTGTCGTTGAGTCATGTCTCATCCATGTACCTGTATCTGCAATTCCTCATGACGATACAACATCAAATCCATAAATGTCCTAGTCTACCATGATGCATTATCTTTCTCCTTCGGATGTAGGTGACCAAGTGAGAGGACGAGGCTCTTGAAACTATGCAAGGTAGATTTCAAGTTGGGATGCGTGCTCACTACTGGTGAAAATTGCGTAGAAGTCACTAGGAGACTGAGATGAGAAATCTGGATCGACAGTGACTATCCATGGGATTTGACTCAGCTAGAGGGAAGATCTACCCAATTTTTTGAGGGAAGCAATGGAAGCAGTAAAGGAGATTGGTAGCAAAAATTTCACAATTCCTCTGGGGAGCTGGCAAGGGGCTACAGAAGTCTTGTCAAGAAAAAATGTGTTTTTTTTTTTTTTTTTCCAGGGAGCTAGTAGTGAGCTGTGGGAGTGCTGCTGGAAAAAACTACACAACTGATGGGAGGCTTGCCTGCTGAAAAGCCCATCGCAATTTCTGAGTTAAGTGAGATGGTGGGAGACTGCTCATGAAAACAACGCAGTTTTCCAGGTGAGTAGCAATTCAGCTGACTGGGTGACTGGCTAGAAAAACTACGCAATATTTTGAGGGAGACAATGACAGACACAGGGTGTTTGTCCGATATGTCTGCGTAGTTTCTTTAATCAATGGAGTGGGAATTCTTTGTATCTTTTTAAAAAAAAATTAAGGGAGTGAGTCCCAGGGTCACTGCCTAGTCAAAGTCTCCAGTTGAGCAGCTGGAGGCTTGGTTTATGTGATTGCGGGCAACACATATTGAAATGGATTATTGGGAAATTCTATGTTGTTCTAGGTGACATTCAGTTGATTTGATTCCAAGTTTGCGCAGTGCAGACTTCCTAGGATGTAGCCTCAAGCTCTGTGCAATTCTGGGAAGCAGTACATAATCACTTAGAGTTGAAACTACACGATGCTGCTCAACATATTTCAGGATGTTGAAGGATGGTTCGGTTAGTGGAGCTTCAACAAAATGACCAAGTGTGTCAATGAATGAATTCATACATGCATGACCTCATGAACACACACTCAACATGACTCGATGACAAGACGCTTCAAACCATCATGACAACATATAATTAGTGTGACTGGCTGACGATGCGAGCGACAAGCATGACACTTGTGATAGATCCTTGAATGACTGCGATGATGCTTGCGCGAAAATGCATACAACTTTGTGTGTGAGTGCGATGGATGTTTGCATAGAAAATATAATGTGTACACATGAAGCGATACCTCGTGCATGACCAGAACATGGATGCAAGCGTGACATTGTGACCAACATGCAAAAAGTTGTCCGTTGAGAAGTCAAGTGAGGAGGGTGAAAAGAATCAACACGAGCTCACAGGATGAGCTCGAGTACTTGCAAATATCAAGGTAAAAATCCAAGGAAGGGTCTGAAATTGAATGCAGGCCAAAATTTTGGAGGGTGTTGCAGCCGCTACAACACTTGCGACACACTAGTTGAATTCTAGCTTCTCTATTTTGGTTCATTGACAGCATAGGCCCTTGATATTTTAGGGAGTATTGAATCACTGTGCGGGTTACTTTGGCTTCCCCACTTACCCCATGGCCAGACATGGTTCACCTTTCGCCAACTTAGTCAAACATAACACAAGTATTCGCTTGATCAAAGTGTTTTGAAATCGAGAATGGTAGTTTGGCTCACGATTTAAAAATTTTCAGAGTATAATTTTTCATCTCTAGTGTTTCTCCACTGCCATCAAGCTTGGACAATACCTCGGCAGAGTCATGCAGGAACACACACATTGATCCACTACCAATGAGCCTGGTTAGTACCCCGGTGGAGTTGCATGCTTCAACTCTCTACGTAGGAAGCCTTTCTCTTCTTTCACCTTTGTATATATATATATATATATTTTAAGAGGACTGTTCATATGCACTCATTTACTTTTGGGGAAGAAGAGGGATCCTAACTTAATGAGATTAGAAGAGGTTGTTCCCTTAGAGAAGCATGTAAGACCTATAACATAGGTTTGCTCGTTTAGATTTTCCCCTTCATTTCTACTAGTTGGACGAGCTTGAACACACAGAGCAAAAGGATGAGTACAGGAATGGGGTTTCCTAGTGTGGACACAAGTTCATGGTTGGACCTAAGCTTGCCTTGTAGATGGCTCATATTTTCCATCAAGAATTAATCTACCAAAGGTTATAACCAAGCACAGAGAATACGGACATAGGACTGGCCAAGTGATGCAGTGTCACAAGACTCTTTAGATCTCAGCCATATACTTGTTCAAAATATAGAACTCTATAGAGGGAAACACTTATTGAAAAAAACCAAAAATAGCATGATAATAAGAAAACAAAACAAAGCAAAGCAAACATAGCAAGTGAAAGGACAACAAGAAAAAAAAAACATGCAAACTAGAAAGAAAAGACAAGTGAGAAAGAAAACACTATTCCTACTCCTACGCTAAATGATTGAGGTTACATGAAATGAAATTTCCAATGAAGCCACTATAGGCATACTTGACCTACAAACACAAATATACAAGTGATTAAAACAGATAAAAAAAAGTGTGCAATAGAAAATGAAAACAATTGATAAAACTACACACGAGAGAGAATGTCTCAGCTCTAGGTGGAAAGATGTGTCACAACCACCCAACACATATTTACCTCTTCAGTGACTACCATTTTTCAACAAACCTCAGAGGCCTCTTGCAAGTGTGTGTTCTTCTGCACCAAGTTTCTTAGCGAGTGTGAGGAAGGATTGAAGCTTGTTACTTGCAACATGACTCTCCAAGTAATATTGTTCCAACCATTCAGTGATTGGATCATAAAATTCATGATGGTTGTTTTGAAAGACTCATGACATTTGGGAAGATGGATTCCTGATTTGAGAGAGGGGGTCACGATGGGAATCTGGTACGAATAGATAGATCTGGTCATTCTTGCCAGTCATGTCCAGACAATGAGGGCCCGCCATAGCCATCAGCGTAGGCTGAAGTGCCTCACCTTCTTGACAGAAGTCTGAGGAGAAATATGTTACATGGTGAATATCATAGTGCATGAAGTGACTGTCATTGGATGTATTGTTGGGAAAATCATAAACTACATGATAGCCACCCAAGATAGAAGAAAAATTGGACCAGTCGGTCGAGATACCAGATTCCCAGTTTGACATGAACAAAGAAAAATTTTGAACAATATTGTGAATTCTCTGAATAAGGGAACCAAGTTCGCTGTGTGTTAGACATGATAGAATACCCACGTGCAACTGGTGAAAAATTGCACAAGCATCATGGTCATCATAGAAATGTAGAAACGATGCCAGCACTATGAATGTGTGAAACCAGTTGGGGTGTGTTGAAATGAGAGTAACTTGATTTGCATGAAAGGTTGTGCACTTGTCATCACACAAGAAGATTGATCATGTGATGAGTGGGCAGATTTGATGTGAAAAATCGCAAGAAGGCCAAGGAGTTAATTACAGCAGAGAACACCCAATAAGTATGATTTTGGACAAAGATAGTATTTGAGATGATCAACTTCATTATTCCATGCTTGCATGAGGGAAGGACAATCCCAACCTAAATTGGATGTAAGAGAGGTGCATGAAGATGGAAATGCTATAATAGACTCGTGGATTCAGTGATTAGTGAAAATTTGAAATTTTGAAATATCGCACCCAAATAGTAATTTGTTTTTTACACGAGGATCCATGTCGAGTGCAACCATGCAGATAGATGGGTTGTGCGTGAGAAACAAAATTTGATTTGGTTCGAGGGGCTTACCAGAGTCGCGGGGCCCTTACATAACCATCAACAGACATTGAAGTTCGTTGACTCCCTGGCACGTCCTAGAACTTTCTAGAATTGAAAAATTGCATCTTGAGATGTGAACCAGATCGTGCATGGCTTGAGTGTAGTATACCTAGGGGGGATAGTATGGGGTACAGAGGAAGGTACCCAAGGGAATAATGTAATAATAGGGATGGGCCATAGTAATAAATAAATTGGTTAACCCGTATCATGTAAGGGACCACAAGTAGTTAGCAATAATGTAATAAGCCCATTGTATTAGATAGATGGTATTGAGGGAACCATGGTAATGACCCATGGTATTGTATGTATGAGGCCTATATAGAGGCTAGAGACTCCCCATTGAGAGATGTGAAGCAATATTGTATGAACAGGCATATGGCTTGTGGAGTGTTCTCCTTCCTTAAGGAGTGATTGTACGATGTTGCCCTACCTTAAGGGTTTGATCAATAAAAAACCATTTCTATCTAGATTCAAATCTTGTTATTTTTTGTGATTATTTACAGTTATTGGGTATATTGGTATCATTTCATACATTTGCAAGTTAGATCTATATCAAGTGGTATCAGAGCCGTTTCTTGGGAAAAGGGGAATTTTTATTTTATTTTTTGCAAGAACTTTTTGGGGAGACGAGTTTGCATGTTAGATCTGTACATTCTGGTGCAAAATTTGTAGAATTTGTTTTCAAATATGGGTTTTTTATGAAAAAATACCCAATTTGAAAAGAAAAATCGGCCGAATTGGAGTCCGGATGAGGGAGATATTGCTGATTTAAAAATCAGTTGTGTTGTAGACATTTTTCAGGGCAGCAAGTTTGCAGATCAGATATGTACGTTCTAGGGCAACATTTGTAGAATCTAATTGCAGATTTGGGTTCTTTGCGAAAAAATACCCAATTTCAAAAAAACAATTGGTCGAATTGGAGTTCGAATGAGGGAGATAGCGTTGATTTAAAATCAGCTCCTTTTTCAGAAATTTTTGTGATAACGGGACAGCTGTAGCACAAATATGAAATTTTAGTGCCTAGATTGGGATTTCTATCACATGGGAAACTAAAAAATGGTCTTTCCATTTCCGAAAACAGGTCATAATAGGGATTCTGAGAAATATTAACTGATCTGTGGCCATTTTAATTTTTTTCCAAGTAAGTGATTTTTTTCAAAACCCTCTTCATGGCTTCTAGCAATATGTTTTCAGGAAAAAATGATGGGCCGACTATTGAAAAATTTATACAATATCAGAAATGTGACACGCCATTCTTTTGGAAGGACTCCATAGGATATTATTTGAAAGGTGAGGCTGCTATATGGTGGAAATCACTTGACAGTGAGTTTCTGAAGTTATCTAGTGCTAATGAAATTGAAAAACTATTGTTGGACAAATGGTCTCATACCGAAAAGAAGAAAACCAAAAAACCTAGCAAAGATTTTGTTTTTACAGGGAAAGATAATGGTCCTACTATTGAAGAATTCATAAAAGATCTTAAGAAAAACCATCTGAAAAATTGGACAAGTTTCCTATGGCTTACTTTGAAAGAAGATGCTGCCATATGGTGGCACTCACTTGGCACTCACTTGGCACCCAGTTCAAATTTTCAGATGAAGAATTTGAAAAATTCATTTTGGAAAAATGGTCTCATACTAGAAAACAAGGGAATGAGACATGTAAGGGGCTATTTTCTACTAGTATCTCCTTATTATAGGTTCATGGATATATTCAAAAGGAGAAGATCATTATGTCTATAAATCCTAGTTGCAAGCAAAATTTTATAAATGTTAATTTGGAAAAAAGATTGCAAATTCCAGCTAAACAAATGGAGCATACATAGGTTAATAATGAACATGTGCAAGTTTATAAAGATTTGAAGATTTCTATGGACAAGTATGTATTTCATTCTAATGTTTATGCTTCAGATATGGCTAATGTAGATGTTGTTTTGGGATACCCTTGGATAGAATCTGTGGGTACTATCAATATTAATGTGCAAAAGAAATTCCTGAAGCTCTAGTATAAAAAGAAGAAAATTACATTACAGGATATTTCCATCAATAAACAGGTAGATTCCATGGAGGTTGAAGCAGAATATGTTCTAGGGAATGACACATCAGATGATGAGCCCTTGATGGTCAACAGCCAAACACAAACATCAAACCAGGTACGAGAAAAACAAGTAGAGTCCAAGGAGGCTGAAGCAGAAAATGCTACAGGTACAGATACATCAGATGAGGAATCTGTGGTTGAAGTAATATTGGGAGATAAGCAACAGCAACATACGCCACAACATGTACCAGATACCAATCAGACTCCATTAGGTGGTGAATTAAAGAAAGATACACCATTGGTTAAAAATTTAGCATATCACCACCCACATCACCATGCAAGAAAGCAACCAACATGATGACAACAAATTTTCCACAAGGACAACAACCCCCTCATGAAAAATAGAGAGGAGCGATGATCCACCTGCTACACATCAACACAGAAGTGCTGCTAGGTTCAACATCCATCTCAAGCGAGTGAGGCACCAACTAGATCGAGGGTTCACCTTTCTCTTGGATGGCTAGATGCACGTTACTTTCCAGAGGTTTTGAAAGACTCATGAGAACCTTCCTTAAAAGGAGAACACTCCATAAGCCATATGCCTGTTCATACAATAATCCTTGACATCTCTTAATGGGGAGTCTCTAGCCTCTATATAGGCCTCATACATATAATACCATGGGTCATTACCATGGTTCTCTCAATACCATCTATCTAATACCATGGGCTTATTACATTATTACTAACTACTTGTGGTCCCTTAAATGATACGGGTTAACCACCTTATTTATTACTATGGCCCATCCCATTATTACATCATTCCCTTGGGTACCTCCATTTGTACCCCATATTATCCCCCCTAGGTATACTACAGCAACAGGCGCAGCACTTGTGATAGATCATTGAATGACTGTGATGACACTTGCGCGACAGTGCATACAACTTCATGTGTGAGTACAATGGATGTTTACATAGCGAATACAACGTGTACACATGAAGAAGGACCTTGTGCATGTCTAGAGCATGGCTGTAAGAGTGACATTGTGACCAACATTGAAAAAGTTGTCTGTTGAACGGTCAAGCGAGGAGGGTGCAAAGACTCAACACGAGCTCATGGGATGAGCCTGAGTGCTTACAAATATCAAGGAAAAACCCAAGGAAGGCTCCGAAATTGAATGCATGCCAAAATTTTGGAGGATTTTGCAGCCGCTACAACAATACCACAAGCTAAAATATATGTTTCCTTGTAGGTACCTAAAAATACGCTTTATTCCATTCAAATGAGTCCCCTTTGGATTTGAATAAAATATTGTCAATACTCCTACTACTTCCATAATGTATGCTTTTTGAGGTTTTTAAATAAAGTAAACTACCATTCATAGACTTGTACTTTGTCTTACATGCTCATGGATGTGTAGTTCTTCGTGCCAAATTTCCTCAATGTTTCTTTAAGATACTTAATTTGTGATATGAAAATTGTTTTTCTTGATTTATAAATCTTTATTCCAAGGAAAC
This sequence comes from Pinus tabuliformis, assembly GCA_031772625.1. Classification (NCBI taxonomy): domain Eukaryota; kingdom Viridiplantae; phylum Streptophyta; class Pinopsida; order Pinales; family Pinaceae; genus Pinus; species Pinus tabuliformis. Next base: position 1,736,645,992 of record CM062817.1, on the reverse strand, counting down.
ATGACAATTCATTTAGTATAGAAATTTTGAATTCCTTCTGCATATCAACTGTAAAAATTTTACTCATGAAATCCATATCACTCCCAGAAAATATCTCATCAACATAAACAACAACAATCAACAAATTATCATTCTCAACTTTGATATAAATTATTTTTTTTTTCTGTTTTCCTTTCTTAAAGCCTTTCTACTATAGGTATTTATCTAGCCTTGAGTACAAGGCCTTAGTTTCCTATTTTAACCCAGAAAGAGCTTTCTTTAATTCACAAACATGGCCTTTGTCTTCTAATAGTTGAAATCCTTCTGGTTGCTCGATATGTAGTTCATGTGAATCTCCATTTGGTAATTTTGATTTGATATCCATATAATAAATTTTAAAAAATTTAAAGAAATTAAAATCCAAAAACATTCTTATGGATTCAAATCTAGCAACTAGTGCAAAGGTTTCTTCGAAGTCAATTCCTTCTACTAGTGCATACCCTTTACATACTAGTTTGGCTTTGTTCCTAACTACCTGTCCATCTTCATTCAACTTATTCTTGAATACCCACTTAGTTCCAATCACACTCTTGTCCTTGGGTTTTGGCACAATTTCCCATGTATTCTTCTTTTCAATTTGGTCTAGTTATTCATTCATAGCCTTGATCCGGTGTTCATCTTCACTAGCTTGTGAATTTTTTTTGGGTTCCATCATAGATAGAAAGGAAAGTTTGCATGGATTGATGTTCCTATAAATTTTCGTATAGTTTGAACCCATGATTTTTTATTTCCAAGTATTTGGATATCTAGATCTTGTTTTTGAACATACCTATATATAGGTTTTGGATGTAGTTATTCTTCCTCTTCTTCTTCATAATCCTTTTCTTCTTCCTCTTCTAAGTCTTCATTTGCTTGTTGTTTAGTGTGAGGAAATTCTTCATCTACTCCTACACTAATTATTTCAACTAATTTGCAGTCTTTTGTTGTAACATTTATCGCCCTTTCTTTTATATCCATATTGAATAAATAATCCTTCATCTATTCTAGGATCAATTTTTTTTCAATTTTTTTCTATTTATCTTTATGTAGCATTTGCTTCCAAATACCTTGAAGTGTTTTACTATAGTTGGTATTCCCTTCCATAATTCATAAGGTTTCTTTCAATAATGCAGGTAAATTAACAGAGCATTTTCGTTTTATAACTGTTAAAAGTTTGAGTTGCCATGGCCTTACCACGTTTTTACGCCCATCACAGGTAATGTAGTTATGGACAATTTGTGCCAATTCTCCCCATGGCTCTCCAAGAGAAGATGGTCGAACGCCTTTTCCCTTCTTACTTAGCTCCTGCCCTTCATCCCTAAAAGCCTCAATGGCGTCCTGCAGCTTCAATCGCTTGCCAATCCATACTGGTCCTTCTGTTGGCAACCCGGATACTTCTGCTATTGTAGTGTCTAATACAGTGATTTGCTTGCCTCTTACCACAGATTGTCCATTCTATAGATTCCGTAAAAATTCGATAGCAATTTCCTCGTTGGGTGGTTGAAATCTTGTAAAGTATGCTATCCATCCTGCATGGGCCAGAATTTCCATAGCTTCATCAGAGACAACTAGTATTAACAGTTCTCAGTGCACTATTCTTCCTCCCATGATGCTTGAATTCTACAAACAATTAGTGTAGCGAAGATAGCATAGCAACGGATAGAGCTGAGTGATGGAATAGAAAATGGTTGTAATGGCTCTATCAGGTGATACTTTATAAGCATAAATACCATTATCGAGGACTGTTATAATGCCACATGCTCTGTGATCATGGGATGTCATATTGTTCTGCAAAATCAAATGAAAAGATGACAACGCATGCGTAAGTATATCGGAGGTCCTTGCCCCCCTTCAAAATAATAGGTCGCGTACGACTGAATGAATGAAAAGAAAGCGTGCTAGTGGTGAAGTACAAGGGTGATGTATTGAGTAATGAAAGTGGCAAGGTACACATATTAATGAAAGGATCATAAAGAATATTGGAGTGATGAAAACAAGGCGTGTAACGAGAATTATCCATAAGTGATAAGATGTCGTGAGGTGATGCGATAAAGAAAAAGGATAGCATACGTAGGAAAAGTGCTTTACTGCCTTTATTCCACTTAACTGTTGTGATTGATTAAAGAGATTAACGCATGCAAAAAGGTTCACGGTAAAGTGGGAGAATAGTCTCTCTGTATAAAGATGAAAACATAAGAAGAAGGCATTATAATAATTATTGATGTAAAATAAAACTCCAATACCATCAGCAGAGCTTCTGTTGCCTGCAGGCATCTATAGCCTCGACAGAGTTGCTTTCTAACCCTTTGGAACCATGGTCCTCTATGTATAATTGGGGAAGTGCATTATGATATCCAAAGTAGAGACCAATGTGTTGGCATGGTAACCAGATGAACACATTGCCATTCACTGGGAAGTAGCGAAAGGTGGTCAGGCCGGCTCGTAATGAGACCTCCTGTTCCAAGCACTTTATTTCTTGATGCATTCATTGGATCATATCTCTAGTGTGGTGGCCATAGTGGGAATGCCACTTCGTTTCTTCCTTATGATCATGGTAGGTTGGCTCATGATGAGACCCCCTATCCTCCATCCATGGAAAAAAAAAAAAAAATCATACAATTGTTAGTGATTTTTTTTTTTTTTGGTACTTCCCATTTATATATAGAGAGTGGCTTAGCACTCCTTAATAGTAGGGATGGCAAAAGAAGTTTAAACATATCAATAGAAAAAAAAAATGTCCATAATCTTATTGATAATAAACAGAGAGAGTTATATGGGACAGGGGAGAACCAGCATGGTACAAATAATCAATCAGTTTAATTTATAGTGGAAATGAGGACAGTGAAGTGATATAGGTAATTGTGTCCTTTCTTTTTTCGATCAATACAAAGCAATCTTGTTAAAGATGATAATATTCAAGATATTTGCTTGTTTCAGTAAACTCCATACTTGTTGTCCTTAAATATGTATTTGTACTTTTGTGCCATAAACAGGATCATAAAGAGTGAACTGGGATGGTTTAGGGATGATTATGCAAGGAAAAGAAAAAGGGTTTTCTAAAAAATACTCACAAGATGTTGTTCCTTGAAGGGAACAACAGAAGAAAAACCCTCACAAAAAGTGTTGTTCCTTATAGGGAACAACAAAGAAAAATACACTAAAAAAATGTTTTTCCTTAGAGGGAACAACAGTTGTTCCCTGTAGGGAACAACAAAGAAAAATACATGTAGTGTTCCTTGTAGGGAACAGCAAAGAAGACACACGCAAAAAGGTGTTGTTCCCTGTAGCGAACAACAAGAGAATACACATGAAAATTGTTGTTCCTTATAGGGAACAACAATTTTTACCTATAGGGAACAACAAAGAAAAATGCACGCAAAGAGTGTTGTTCCCTATAGGGAACAACAGCTGTTCCCTATAGGGAACAGCAGATGTTCCCTGTAGGGAACAACAGCCGTTCCTTGTAAGGAACAGCAAAGAAAAATAAACATGAGATGTGTTGTTCCCTATAGGGAACAACAAAGGAAAATTTCTCATGACATGTGATGTTCCCTATAGGGAACAACAAAGGAAAGTATACACGCAAAAGTGTTGTTCCCTATAGGGAAAAGTAGTTGTTCCCTGTAGGGAACAAAAAAGAAAAATACTCACGCAAAAGTGTTGTCTATTCCCTATAGGGAATAGCACATTTGTGTGTATATTTTCCTTCGCTGTTCCCTATAGGGAACAACACATATTGTGAGCATTTTTCCTTTGCTATTCCCTATAGGGAACAACACTTCTCATGTTTATTTTTCTTTGTTTTTCCTTACAAGGAATAACAACACCAAAATGTTGGTTGATAACACGTGTCTTCTAAAAATCCTAATTACCCCACATTAATCATCAACCCAGGCAAGTCCTTTTATTTCAAGAGTGTACACAACATGTGCAAGCTATAAATCCAGAGAGTAATGCTTTTTAAGTTAAACTATAAAACTTGATACAAGAGTAACTAGATGCAATCATAAAACTCAAATTGCAATTGTTAAAAGAAATATTACATCTAAGCATCAAGACTTAAACCTCTGCTGAAATCATAATCAAATCTCACACAAACAATTCAATTAACAATAACATCAGCTGAGAGCACAATAGAAATAACTCATCTCTTCTTAGTTGATTCAATCTAAATCCTACTAAATCTCTACGAAGCAATCCAGATGGAAATGATATCAATCTGAGAGTTCAATAGCAATAACCAAACTCTTTACAGTTGATTAAATCAATTGAAATAACTATCTAAGTAACTTAATCTGCAATGAATGTAAATTGAATCAAACAACAGTGCTGTAAATAACATAAAGCAAAGATATTCCTTCAATTCATGAAAATAATGAAAAGGTCATAAGATGGGAAAATTAACAAATAAATCAAACTTGCTGAAATCAGAAAGATATAATATAGAGAAGTAGTTTAATCCACCAGAGGTCGGGCCCTAGATGCCAGCGAATGATGTTGAGCTACTTCAGATAAGGCGAATGAACAACAACCTCAAATTATATATTAATCATTGAACTTGAGTAACATTACAATATGATCGTGTTCTCTTGACAGCACGAGTCTGTAAATTAAAATTACAATTTGAAATAACAAGGATTCCTCCTCTTTCTTCCTACAATCATCTTCTTTTATAATCAGAAAGGGTAAAAGATAAATGTGATCCCTCAGGATCTCCCGATCCTGAGGGATTCACAACTAATTGCTAACTTCAAACACCCTTCCTTTTTTGCGCTAATACTCCTGATTCGCCCTCAGCCTTGTCTGCAACTGACGCGTTTCACCCTCTATTTGTTGGTTTATGTTGTTCCATTGTTAGGGAACAACAACTATTCCTTTTGTCATTTTTCTACATAAAGAGGGGTAAAAGTCAGTTACTATGGCTAAATCTTAACTGCGAGCAGTTCAGCCATTTCTTATCATAATCAATCAATATATTAACGCATTAAGATATGAAAAAGATAAGAAACAAGGAAAAAGGTAGTGAAATTAATGGTAAATACATACCCATTTCGTGACTCAACAGTAGTCATGTCCCCTAACCAGGCCATACTTTTCACTATCACTGCTAAATCCATAAATGAAATGCTACAATTCCAGCCTGACCAAAACATGACTCCCCTCTCCATTGGAGACCTGTTGGACTTATATCCCAAACTCAGCGCTACAAGATTGGCTCAAATAATCTAAACCTTCATCATAGAAGAGAAGTATACCCCCAAAGAACCCCCATATGTTGCAACTTTATTTTCTCCATGGGGCAGAAGTATTGTGGATATGATATCTAGAGTCCTGGGTTATACCACCAATGAATATATTGATGAGATTATTTTAGCCTTCATGTCCATATACACTCTAGGACAACCTCCTGCTGTCATATATGACTATGCTTAGTTCATAGCTGACAGGATGCATGAACAGTTCCTCAGAATGAGTAATGAGAGAGTTTTCAAATACTCCTCAGTCTTGTATCACCTTTTCTTATATTACTAGACAAATAAATTCCCACTTACGTTGCAAAAATTGGACACCACGAGCCAACCGAGATCAGTTATCTTATGGACCCCATTGATTCATCAACATCCTTCCCCCTATTCATATAATGAATTCATTGATTCCTTTTTCCACCCTGTGATGACCATGCTCACTGGAACCCCTCCACAAAGAATCAGTCCTGAGATTAGGAGGGTCCTTCATCTAAACATCAATAATTAGGTGGGAGATTGGTACTTGTACCAAAACCACACTAAAATAAGGATTTATGGCTATGACCTGGCCCCATACAAACTACCTAAATACCTCCCAATGAGGTTATTTTCCTTGGAGTACTACAGGAATATAATAAATTCAGATGAGGTAAACTTTGTTAAAGCCAAAAAGAAAGCCCAACTCAAGATCAAAGACCAATTGGATCCCTTTATTTGTAATAGTAGAGAAGTTGGAAAGGAGGTATACCTAATCCTTTAGAGATTAAAACTAAAACAGAGCTTCATATGGAGATATGATCCCTTGGATTTCATCTGTTGATCTGAAATGGATCCATGGAAAATTATCAAGTGCCATGACTGTATCAAATTAGGACAGACTTCAAATTTATGAAAAAAGAGCTATCAAGAAGACCTCTAGATAATGGTAGTTTGCAGTCAGCAAGGAACGACGAGGACCTCAGTCAAAGCAAGCTGACTGAGGCCCATGGAGACCGCGTAGGAGGCAAAACTGGCAGTTAGGAAGCCCGGATCGGGAAACAGAGGCCATTTCTAATGCGTGCTTAGCGCTAATTGCACATTGCTGGGAAAACCCCTCGAGAAGGAAAAGCCCCGAGGGCTAGGTCTCATGGGAAACTAGGAAACCGTAGGGAAAGTGCTAAGGCGAAAGGCAGGTCCCGCGCTCCAAAACTAGCAGTATATCAGAGGCACATTGGGGCGGTAAGCGGATTTGGTAGAAAACGAGCGATTCCATTCATCACACGATGCGTGTCCAGTGGATGAGAGAGAAAAATGCCTCTCATCATGCGCTAATGGTCGAGCAAGTCAACCATGTGAAATGAACGAACACCGTAGGATCTGGGGGCTCCAGATCTGATGGCAGAGATTGTGCCCAACAGAGAAATCAGATTTGACAGGGGAATTAAGCCGTGACATCTAAAAGTCTGAAGTTCGATTTGATCATTGAGTTGGTGGATTAATCGTTCCACAGTGTAACTGAAATACCAAACCATTGAGGAAGAGCTGGCATAGTTTGTGAGAGTATAAGTGGCCACCTCCCTGTGAGATGTTGGTGATGATGCAGGGGCAGGGAACTCCAAGCAAACAGCAGTAAGCGATCCGAAGGGGTGGAAGAGGAAGTGAACATTCAAGGATGGATTGGCTTTAAGCCATGAATAAATAGACAGAATAGAATAGAACAGAGGACGATAAGGAAGAACCAGAGAGGAAAAACAATGACAGAAAAGGCAAAAGAGATAGTGAAGCAAGAAGCAGAAAACGGAGAGTCGAGCTGACCTAAAGCAGCATCAGGCAGACAGAACCAGGCTTGAGAGGTTCAAGCCATCCCTATGAGGATATCTGTTGGGAATTGAGCACCATTAGACTCATCCCATTAAAGACCAGAGAGGTCGAGACTTGGTAAGGAAAGATTCTGTGCACTCTAGTGGCTTGGGGAATCCAAGAACCACCCTACTAAGCATCCTCTATTTCAGGAGTCTCAAGTTGAGCTCCTCATTGTAAATCTCTGCTTTAAAGACACAATAAAAGAAGGCCACCACTGAAAGATGGACCAGAGACGTAGCCCTGGAGAATAGGGTGAACTCCTTATTAATGTGTTGTGTTCTTATCTTTGCTTATTGTGTTTCCCTTACTGTTTTCCGTTTTCCATTGTCTATGTATTTCGCAATCTGATCGATCTGTTGCCTAAAATAACATAGACACACACCAACACATGAGTCTGTAATACTTTCATTCATTATTTATTTAACTAAGATCACTCACGAGTGAATCCCAGATCATGTGGTATCAGAGTTGTAGGCTATTAAGGTTAGACAAGTTTGTGTTGGTTTAGCTGTTGAATGCTAACTAGATCAAAGCTCAAATGAGGAGAAGGAGAGTTGGTCGAAACTAATCCTAAAATTAGGAGAGTCTATCCTCAGAAGACAATCTCAGAAGAAGGTTCTATGGGGGCAGATCCTCAATTCATAGATAGTTTCCTAGCCATAAAGTCCATGGTAGAAGAAATGTATAGGGACTTTAGAAAACATAAGGATGAAGATTCATCAGGCTCTAAACAAGACAAAGGAGAAGATGAGTCACATTCCCATGACCACTCAAAAGGCAAAGGGAAAGAGGAAAGCTTTCTCACACCTCCTAATAGCCCTAAAAAGAAAGCATCTTTGATCAAACTAGATGTTAAATTTGATTTACCTATATATGATGGAGAGTTGAATGCAGAAAAGCTGGACAATTGGATTAGACAAATTGATGTTTATTGTAGAGTGCAGAATATTGATTTAGACAAGAGCAAGATTCAGCTGGCAAGCCTACGCCTTGGAGGCACTGCCTTGGTTTGGTGGGAAGGCAGGACCTAAGCTGACATGAAAAGACATGGTAAGACTATCTCTATCTTGAGTGAATTTGTTTCTACAACCAAAAAGCAGTTCTATACATTGGCCTACATGTAGCAAGCCATGATGAGTTGGCAAACTCTTCGACAATTGAAAGGGAAAAGTGTGCAAGGGTACATATGGTCTGAGGAATTACCACTCCTCAAACCATCAAGATAGAAGGACAAATCAAGAAGAAAAAGGTAATAGTGTTGATTGATTCAGGAAGTACCCACAATTTTATTCATTGTAAGGTAGCAAAAGAATTGAATTGCTTCTTATATCCAGCACCAGAGTGTCAAGTGATGGTTGCAAATGGAGGAACAATAAATTTCTCTGGAAAATGCCATAATATCAAGCTATCCATGGGAGAATATGTATTGACTAGCCCAATGCTTTCCATTCCAATGGGAGGTGTTGATGTTGTACTTTCCTGAAATCCGTGAGTATCTAAGGAATAGTGGTTGGAGCACTACTTGTATACAGAAATCCAAAAAAATTTCTTTGCATCCTTTCCTTCGGAGATGTATGAGTGGATCGCAAAACTAGAAAACAGTTAGGGAAGGTGTAGGCTCAACAAACCAATTGTGTGAACTTCGGAATTAGTGTGCAGACTAGAAGCATCAAGAGATAAGATCGCATGAACTGTGACAATTGGCTCAATCAAATTATAGGAGGATTTATCACTGAGTTCGTGGTAGACACGACCATCAACTATAGTGAGGCAAAGAGAAGTTTCCTCAAGGGACCGCGAGGTAAGTATATCAAATCTTTTAACACTTGGATTAAGATGCTATTGTGTGAAAAGCGGGTTATGCGAATAAATTAATATTTGGGACTATGCGAAGTGGGAAGATCTACAGAAGCGGAAGTAGTGAAGAATTAGAAATGAGTCCCTTAATTTCCCCCTCGTGGGAAAACGAGGAGGAGCTCACAAAAGTTTCTCCGAGAAGCACGGTTAGGCTGATAAGGCAGCGCCTTCCATGCTTATCACCTCCACCTACACCACCACCCATCTCACCCTCCTCACCTCCATCTCCATCCACCCCACCTCTACCACCACCATAGTTCAGTATGGTGAGTGTGATCAAACTACCGGTATTCAGGAGTAGGGAATGAATACCTGTACCAATTTTGGTTCGTGGTAAGAGCAGTACGGGAACCACAAGGAGTCATGGATGACAATATAGAGAAGGCTACGCTGGTGAGCGTGTTGCAGGATCATGCATTAACATGGTAGTTCAAGCATTCTAATGACCATCCAAACGTGGGAATTGCAGAAATCCAGACCACACTAAACAGAGAATTTAGCAGGCCAAAGTTGGAAACACAATCAATCATCGAGTTTAAGGAGATTGCAATGCTCCTGGGTGAGACCCCTTGGGATTTGGACTAAAGACTGAAGGGTATGATTCACGTAGCCAACATGACGTTGACAGATGGACAACATCATGCATGGTTTGTAGCATCACTGACACCACACTTAAGGACGACACTGTCATAGCAAAATCTTTCCACCCAGGCTAAAGCTTTGGAGATGGCGATGAGATTACATGAGACCCCTATAAAAGACCCTGGCCTAGGAGTCCAACAAATCCACGTGCAACTGCAAAACCTATGTCTGGAGATGCGATGTTTGACACAAGACAGGACACCTCAGCCAGAGGCACACGAGGAGGTATGGTACATAAAATGCAAAGGCCAGGGACATGACAAGGACCACTGTCTTGTGTTCGCGAATTACTTGGCAAGAGGAGGGTCGATGCCATTAAGACCTGAGGCACAGGCAGGACCAAGCACGGCACCTGCACTATGGTGCGCAATCTGTCAGATAGGAGGAAAACACACTACATATAATTGTCATCTATTATAGAAGTATATGCAGACGTCCTAGCAATTGTTTTGTAATTTCTGCAGGTTGGTAGGCCATGATGAGCGCACCTGTAGAAGCTACGAACTAATGATGGATCATACTACTGCCTACAGGGTGCAAGTAGAAACACAAGCCCTCGACCCAAATGTAGGAATGGCGCGCACTGGATTTCAGGGGTGCGGTCGAGGTCGAGGTGGAATGGGACCAAGAAGAGGTTGTAGACAACTTATTTGTTACAATTGTGGAGGGCCAAGGCACTATGCCCGCGATTGTACAAACCCAACAAGGACATCATGTTTGTACTGTACTCATTTTGATCATGAGGTAGAAGACTTCCCTACATTGATAGCGAGACTGCACGAAAAAGGGGTACTTCAGCCCCCTCTGACTCAGAATTTGCAGATGATGAGGTCTGAGCCACACGAAGAAGACTCGAATGTAAACATGATGCTCAGGAGTGGTATGACCACTGGCGATGATAAAGGGAAGTAGTCAGAAGAAAGTGTGTGGGTTCGCAAGGCTCCTACAAAGGAACCTGAATTTGATTTAGAACGCGCGAAGGAGACATTCATGGAAGCTAAGAAGAGCTTCACGAAGGCCTCCACTTCAGGTAGTAAGGATCAACTAGAACTAGGGATAGATCCTTCAACGCTCACTACCTTTCTGGAGACATGCATGAACCTGCTACGCAATGGCAAGGTAGTAACAGGGCTACAAGAACTTCTCAATAGGTGCGCACAGTCAAGAGAATCGCGCATGGTCCAGAAACTTGGGAAGCATGCATTGTGCATAGGAAGGGAAATGAGGTTGACTGCGCAAATTAGCGAGTATGAAATGGATCAGGTAATCCTAGATCTCGGATCGAACACGAATTTACTGCCAAAACAAACATGGCAACGCATGGGAAGACCCGCGCTATAGTGATCTCCTATTCAGTTACGAATGGTGAACCAACAGATGATCTTGCCCATGGGAAGATTGCAAGGGGTAACAGTAGATATTGAAGGTGCGATCACGCAGGCGGATTTTGAAGTGACAAATATTATCGACGATAGTAATCCCTATCCTACGCTACTAGGAATAGACTGGGCCACTGATATAAACAGAGTCATAAATCTGAAGAAGCACAAAATTATCTTTGAAAAAAAGTCACTACACGTAGTAGTACCGCTAGATCCCGCCGAAGGAGCACGATACACTGAACCAGTGCACGACGATGATAGTGATGATGATCTCGATTGTATTTACAAGATAACCATGCGAGAAGAGGATTGGGTGAATTTGACTGCAAATGGAAGGATTTCATGGGAGCGCAAAAGCTCTTACACTTCGGATTCAGATGAAGAGATAGAGCGATGGCAAAATCGGCTACATGAAGTAACAACGCTTAAGTGCAACATGATGGTTAGATCACTGCACTGTGTGGCAATGGAGGCAAGTGATCTACCTACATATGATGGGTTAACAGCGGTGGATGAATTCTTGAACCAATTTGAAAACGCAGTACTAGAACAGCAGTGGTTCGATGCTCTAAAGTGGGCCCTGTGCGCAACGCCCACACAATGGTTGGGTACACATCAAGGAATTTTTGAGGACTCACGCAGATGCAGAAGGATGATGTGTCTCCACTTTAGAAAACCCCAGCTCAGAACGAGAGCCAGTCACCAGGGGGGAACAATGTGCGTGCCCACCATTCTCGATGGATACGGACATATGTTGTACAACCCGCACAAGCGCACACCACTCCCATAATAGAGAATCAGAACAAACTGCAACAGCGGGAAAGGCAACGCGCGCTACCAATTATCCACGAAGAAGCATTCAGTAGGGTGTGTGAAGTACTGAACAGAGTTCACCAGGCAAGACGCACTGACTGGGACCTGCATGCACCAACGGTTCGATGGGCCTATAGGACCATGTGCAAAACCTTGATCATGGAAACGATTCCAAAGGTGCGGAATAGAGTAGAGACCGTAATTTCTGAAGAGAATGCAAAGAGGAATCTGCACGTAATACCTCTCGCAGATGTGACAGTCTGTGAAGACCAGTACGAAGAAATCACACAGCTACGCGAGGTCGAACACATAAGGATTTAGGAAGCCATTCAGCGAGGGAACCTTAGACTTCATGAACTCGAAAAAGACCAAGTACGATTGAGGAAGAAAATCATTTTGATGGATATCGAGGTCAAGAGGCTGGAAAATGAGATCAAGCAAGCATGTCTCGTCGATAAACCAAGGATGACAAGGCAAGGTGCGAATGATCATACCACTAAATTAGAAGACTATCACCGAGAATTTATGACTCTGCTACCATGGCTACGACCACATCTCATCAAACGCGGTAACTAGGGAAGTGCACTACATGCGATAGAACATGCGGTGCCGACTATCGCGAGGGCAATTGAGGATTTTCCGTGGACTATACTAGAAGGCAAGTTGAAGCCTCGCACAGGTGGTACGACCACCTGACTATCTGTAGGAAGCACATTCTCAACGCTCCAGGTAGTTGAAAGGGAGCGTGGGACTATAAAAGACTCTGTTTGAGAGCTGTGCAATAAGGGAGGTGCACGCAGAATTAGCATGTCACAAGGTTCACGCCCACGCATGGGGGGTTGCGCTGTTGCGCGGGTAGGTTGGGAAGTGACCGTTGGTGTCACTATTCATGAGGGGATGTCCGATTTAAGGCAAAAGGGAGCAGCCGGCGGGCATTTAAGATGCGAATTAAGGGCAAGATTTGGGACAATCTTCTGCAAAGAAAGAATTGATGGCCCAGAATTGGGGGGAATGGTTGAATTTGAATTCAAAAGGCACTAGACATGAGACAACACTTGTTCACTTAAGATTTGAGTAGTTTATTAGAGCACAGAGTGTTGAGTGTCGAGCGATATTCGAGCCCTGAAGTTTGCAAATGACCACAGACAGTTCAAACAAGATGGCGGCTACCAAGAGAGGTTTGGGCTTTGCAGAAGGAACCGCCGACAAGGCCACGCAGAACCCCATGGTACACGCGGATTCCTCACCATTGAGATAGATGATGAGGAGGAGGACCTGCAAACTCTCATTGCTGAGGTAGAGGAAGTAGAGGACATGGAAGAGGACATCCAACCAGTGCGCTCTGCAGCAAAATTGCCCAAGTATGTCCCTCCACGAAAAGAGAAAACCAAGATACCAAAGGATCTTGATGCCACAAAGAGTGAACTCCAGACCCCACTCTTCCCTAATGGAATTATGCTTGAGGGCTCACACCTAGGTGCTTGCCCACAATGAAGTTCGAAGATTGGGACCTCATGGACATCAAGAAGTTCCCACACTTAGAAACGGAGAGCCTCATGAAGCATAGCACGGAGGGGCGAGTCACAACATTAGAGCCACGAAAATGGCTACGCGGTGTGGAGAAGGTTGGATTGCTTCATCTGCTGTGGATACCATACATTCACCGTGTGCCCATCACTATTTTTATCATCAGGCAGCTGCTTTGCCTGGTGCATAATGGATACTTATGGTTGGAGAAGCCTATTCCCATCACGGCAGATCTCATCCATAGAACTTCTCGACTTCCCTGTAAATGAAAGGACCCTGCAGTGATAGCAAGAAAAAGCGACAATTTGGCTCTCGCGGAAGCCATGAAGAAAAAATATAAGCTTGAGAAGAGAAAGAGGGGTTACGCCGTCAACAGTATCAAAGATAAAGGGGTGCGCATATCCACCCAACTCCTGGTCGAGAAGGTAATGAGAAAATGTTGTGGTGATGAAGTACCAATGCCGGTAGTTGCATTGGGTGAACAATGCGCAGAGGGGGTCCAATTCAACTGGGTCGAGTTCCTCTGTGAGGAATTCTTGATCAACTGCAAGGAAGCCTAGGAGCAGGGTAAGACCTTCCACTACGCATGGTTGCTTTTATCCATTTTGTTGGTAGCAGGAGAACTTCCAGAGGAAAGTCAGTTCTCGAGCATTGAGCAGGAATTACCAGAGGCCACAAAGTACGCATCTCTCTGGGCTACCAAGGACGCAAAGTAGATTCACGAGACAAAGATCTTTTGGGTGCTCATGGAGGCAAGCGTCCGGATGTGGATTAATAGTTGACCGCACCTGTCCCCCACAGTGCACAACAGTTTGCGGAGCTTTGCAGACTTCAAGGTGGACATGCACAATATTTACATCAAGGCATGAAAGGATCTGATGTAGTAGTGGACCAAGCTCTCCTTCATCACCACTGATGATGCAATTTTTACAGCGTTAGAATCATGGCCTCCCAATTGGCGTGCCCCAGATTTGGCAGAGTTCAATATGACAATAGCACAGAAAAGAAAGGATGAGGCCAAGATGCACATCATGCAGCTGACCGAGAAGAGGCGCAATGAAAAAGTGGCAGCACAGGTAAGGGCAGTCCGCGAGGTAGCAAAGGTAGCCACAGAGCAGGCAAAGGCCATTGAAGTAGTAGTAGCAGTGCAGACAACAGGGGCCAAAACAATTCAGGAAGAGGAGGGCCAAGAATTGTCTACAAGACAAGAGGCAGAGGACACCGATCTTGCCAAAGAAGGCGTGGACCTGGGCACAACTTCCACCCAACGCAAAAGGTTGCATGCCATAGAGAGATCGGGTCCATGGAAAAAGGTCAAGGCCTCCAAATTGGCCATCGACCCGATCACGTTAACGGAAGGTGACCTCTACGACATCGGCGACATGGTTCACGAGGTCACTAAGGAAGCACTCCAAGAAGCCATGTCGGAGTAGCAGACTGTGTTGGGGGCCCTAAGGGCGCAGCTGTAGGAACTATAGGTGTGTCCCCCACATGAAGGAACCATAGCCACCTACGCCGCAATAGGCACATCAACAACATAGCAGATGCTACGTGCAAGGATGGCCAATACCATAGTGCTACCGGAAGGGGCGCTAGCAATAGAGAATGAGATTGACAGAGCCGTGGTTAGCAGGATCAGGGGACTTGGCCTTAATTTGTCTGCCCTTCCGTGAGACACACTATGCCAACTACAGGATGGAATAACAGCAGAGCTCCACACCAGGGAGGGCCATGTAATTCAGGTGATGAGTGAGCAAAAGATTAACATCGAACAACTCAGCCTGCAGCATGACAAATCAGTGTCACAAAACTAGTAGATAGTGAAAATAGTTGATGAAGTGTGACGGAGAATCCCAGAGTTGTCCATCACTGTGGACCTACCAACAGAAATGTGGATCCACTGTTTAGCAAGTGGAGTCCGAAACGTGTGCAAGAAAACAACGTGAGTGCAGCTGGAGCTGAATCTCCAGATTGTCAAGCTGCGGCTGAAGGCGCAGCCTTCCACTCCCCCAAAAGTTAGAGAGAAGTGCATTATCGCTATCCAAATAGGGTTGGGAGAATTTGGATGGGCAGTGCAAGACTGTACCGGTATGTTGGACCAAGCCTTTGGAGTCCTAGCGTCCTTACAGGAGGAACCCAACATAAAACACCTGGAAACAAAGGCACGCGAGCTTCAGGAGTAGTACAACAATGTAAGAGGAACTGTGTAGACAGTCGTCCTCACTCAACAGCTCGCAAAGATGCAACAAGAAAGGGCACTAAAAGAGAAGATGGATGTCGCAAGACAGAAGGAGGCACTTCTCAAAGCACGTGTCCAACCATGGATTGACGAGGCCTTCACCATTACGGAAGACATCAAGGGCAAGCTCGCACAAATGCAGGGGCTCTACGTGCTAAGGTAGGGATTTGATCCTCACAAAGAAGCATCAAAAGAGTGCATGTAGCAGGTCCAGCAAACCGCAGAACAATGCGCCGCGGACCTCTGAGTAGTACAGGACCAGTTGGAGGGACTCCGTGCCAAGATCACCGCACAAACTGAGTGACTTAGGGACGAGTCGCGATGATTGTGTTGGGGGCCTGTTGGGCATGGAATCCCCCCACAACATGTTTTGGTGCTCAAAGCCCAAGTTTTGGTCAGATGTATTGTAAAACTCCGTGAATTGCGGGCGCGAAGCATGAAGTATAGGTTGAGTCATAAGGTTGTCCACCCTAAGTTTTGTAATGTAATGTAATGTCATGTCAGCCTACCCATGTTTCGCAGACCATGGGATTGTATAAATTGAGCGAGGCTCTAAGTTGTAAATATAGTTGAATAGCAGATGAGCAAAGAAAGAGATAGAGCATAGAGTAAGAGTCTAAGCATATTGGGTTGTAGTAGCAGGAAGAGGCTCTGCAACTGAGTGCGCAGAGGCCTAATAGAGTCCACAGCTGAGTGCGCGGACCCCTGCAACTGAGTGCGCTGGGCGGTGTTGAGTCTGTAACCTTGAACGAAGAATAATAAAGAGAAGTTGATTCCAAATTTTGTGCATCTTCTTGTGTATTGCATTCTATACATTTATACTATTTTGTTTATCGCGCGCTCTTATATAATTGATGGATATACTGTTAATTGTCACTAGAATTACAAAAATAAGTTAAGTAATCGGATAATAACAGGTTAATAGTAAGGAACTTTGGTATAATATGGATCGCGCCCCGATTAGGGCTGCGTGAATGCAACATCATAGGTTGTGAGGGACTAATAGATGCACATAGCGACGTGCGCGCAGGGTCAAACTGTGGACCACCAGAAGCTCATCAGACATCCCCAGGGTGCAGAAACCTGGTTCTAGAACCCCCCCATACTACTTTGGGTGAGACCTTAATCCGTGCTCCGCGGACTGTGAATGCAACATCATAGGTTGTGAGGGACTAATAGATGTGCATAGCAACGTGCGCGCAGGGTCAAACTGTGGACCACCATAAGCTCATCAGACATCCCCAGGGTGTAGAAACCTGGTTCTAGAACCCCCCCCCATACTACTTTGGGTGAGACCTTAGTTTGTGCTCCACGGACTGTTGCCGAAACAGCTAATAGTACCTGGATTTGTTTGGCTAAATCAACTCTAAACCTTGGTCAGGCCTATACAAGCCAACATGAGAAAAACCCCCTAGTAGTGCTCCCTTAAACAATCGTGATCGTTGATTGATAGTCAACCACCAATAGTTTGACTACTCTACGGAGGTAGCCACGGGCATAACCGTCGATCTAATTTTGGTGTCGGGTTGGAACCATCGGGGGGTCCCAGCATGACAATTAACTCCACCCAATGAATTAGTTTTCCTTGCTCTATGTTGGCTAGGATATTCATCTCCCCTCTTCTTTACATACATGATATTGTTCTTTCTACATGGAACCTCTCTAATCTTGAAAAGAAATTAAGAATTTTCAAAGAGCTTTGTTTTAGGTATTGTATGTCTACAAACGTTGATAAGAAAAATATTATGTTCATTACATCTATGAAATAAATAATATAAATTTTATATATGACAATAAAAAATTAGAGGAATTAATGTGTACATTTATCTTGGAATTTTCCTTCATTGAAAACTCAATCATAACTATAGTGTTGAGAAATTATTAATGGAGGATGGAAATTGTATTTTGGTCTTGATATCAACAACAAAGTACTAGATTTTTAGTTCTAAGAAAAAAAGTGAAATATCCTATTGGATAAAGTGTGATACTAGATATCAATATCATATATGGTTGTGAAGTTTGTAGTTGCAACATTTCTAAAAAAAACTATAGGAAATAAAGTAAACCAATCAACATTTTATAGTTCATAGTCTCAAAAATATAAGCAATATGCTTTATCCAATCCCTTGTCTTGAAAATTAGGCTTCAACCTATTCAGAGTAAGTTTATGATTAGGTACTTAATGTACGAGCACAAAGCAATTAACATGAAGGATAAGATGTTGCTAGAATTGCATTGAATTTTGGTAAAAGTCATTTGGGATTATGAAAGTTGGTATAAAGATGTTGATTCTTGGCTAAATCATTAGATAAGAAAAGTGGAAGGCCACTATGAAAAATATAGATACCAAATTTAAAACGTTATCCTAGGTAAACTTAAAGAGAAATTGTGATGCAATCAAGACATAGAGAATAAGAAAAAGTCCATGTATTATAAAAAGATCACTAACCACAAATTATAATATCTACCTACTATAACTCTCTTGATAAAGAAAACTAGCATTACTAAAATAATAATGCACTAGCATAGGCTTCAAAGTAAAAGTTTAGAAATAACCGATAGACAAAAACCTAAAACACTAATGAAAATATAATATGAAATATTTATCATACTAAAAAAATAACAATGAAAAGCACTCTCTTAGGATTCATTATTTATAGACAAATTAGATATTAGTTTCATAATATTTATAAGATTATTAAATTTCATAACTAGTTAATTTATAAAAATAAAACAAACATAAAAATACCTCTTTATAATTTTTTTATTATTAATCATATAAACAAAATATCAAAATAAGTTACGTAAATATTTTATAATTTTTCTTAAAATTTAATAGATCAAAATTAATTACAATTAACAATAAACATCATCTTTAAAAATGGTAACCATAAATATAAATCAATTTATTTAAAATATATAATTAATTTATAACTATGAATTAATTATTGCATATAATATAAATACTTACATTTTCACTGTGATTAAACGCACTAAGTTACTCTAAGATGTCACCGTAGTTAGGTTCACATCTCCTCGTCCAACCATGTGACAATAGCATCTCTGTAATAAAGAATCCTAAGCTTCCCACAGTAAAAGTTGAAGTTATCCAATCATGTAACCCTTTCTAAATGCCCTTGTCCAACTTTGAAAATAAAAAATAAATGGCTAATCTTCATAATAAATTGGTAATCATTGCAAGGCTATTCCACGAATAAATGATTAATCTTGGACCCCTTCTTTTACCTTTCAAATGATAGTCGTACTTTATTTTATTAAAAAAGTATTGACATTTTATTGACATTATTATTAAGTTTTTTATAACTAAGAAGGAAAATAAAAATTATTAATTATGTTTTAATTTATCAATACATCAAGCTTTTATTTGAAATTAAGTTTGATTATATTAATTTTTTAAATTAATTATAAAATGTATTTTAGTAATAATAAAAAATATAATTTTAATATGATATTATTGAATTTGATATTATAAAATATTTTATTTTATTTATAAATAACAAAAAAATATAAATAAAAAATTATTATTTAACTTAAATAAAAAATTTCATATCTAATTGTTTTTATCATTATAAAATTAAAATTATTACAATAGTTTAATTGGTCATTATAAATCATTATTAAATGCAACATAACCATTCATACTTAAAAAATCAATAAAAAAACATATATTTCTAGATATTTTATTTAATTCGTTATCAAAAGTTTTAGATGAGTTATGAAGTTATTTGGAATTCAAATTTTTTTCTATTTTTTAAATTTTAAATGTTTTAAAATCAATAATATTTTATTTATAAGTAATAAAAAATTATGCTTCATTAATAAAATTATATTAAAAAACCAATATATAATTTTATTTCAATATTAAAAATTAAAATTATTATAATAATTTATCTTTAATAAATTTAATATAATAATTCATACTTATAAAAATCAATAAAATTTTATGTATTTCCTATTTCTTATATTAGTTCATTTTATAACTATTAGATCAGTCATGAAGCTATTTTGGATTCAAACCCTTTTTTTACAAGTTTTCCGTAATTTACACCATTTAAATATAAGTTTTTGTTTTAAGAACTCGGGTGAATATTTAAAAATAGTTTGATTTATATATTTAATATTTTCGTAAAAGTTATATTAAACTTTGTTTTAAGAAAATATGTTAGTATTTAGAATTTATTATAATTTAAATTTTTTAATTATGTTAATAGACATATTTATTTTTAAATAAAGTTTTTAAAATTTAAATTTTATTATCAATAATTATTAAGTGGATGATAGAGATTACAGTTCCATAAAATATTTTAAAATATTCTTAATAGTATAAATAAGTTAAAAGTTAAAGGTTGAGATTTATTTTCAAAGTAGTTACACTTTTTAGTTTTTTCAATTAAATTCATTAATTAAAAAAAAAAGACATATGAACCATGTCACCTGAAATAAGATATGATTATTTTGGCATGTGGTATTGATAAGCCATGGTATTCACCCATTACATTGTAACAAAATCCATCTACATAAGGGAATGGAGGTGAAACTTCATGGTTAAGAACATTGTTGCATGTTTTTTTTTTAAATGTGTATATGTTTAACTTATATATTTATTCCTTTTAGCATTAATAAAAACAATAATTATTTTCATATTTCATTTTAGCAACTTGAAATGTACAATTAAGTGTTTTGATATTTATTATGGATTGAGGTCCATTACTGGTTATTTAATTTATGTGGTTATGCTAGTTTCTACTTTTATTTTTATTTGTAATTCAAGTTTATTTATAAATTAATTTATTTTCAAACATTATCAAATAAAATATTTGTTACTCATACCAAAAGTTTACATAATCTATGAATGTCTACACACTTTACCCCATTTAGATTTGAATTTGCAATCTTTTAAGAGAAAACTTATACTCCTGACCATTAGGCCTACTCAAACCAACATTAAATGCAAT
This sequence comes from Pinus tabuliformis, assembly GCA_031772625.1. Taxonomy (NCBI): domain Eukaryota; kingdom Viridiplantae; phylum Streptophyta; class Pinopsida; order Pinales; family Pinaceae; genus Pinus; species Pinus tabuliformis. The sequence goes on along the minus strand of CM062817.1, from coordinate 1,736,625,450 downwards.
AAATTCATAAAACCTTCCCTTAACAAAACTTACCCATTTCCAAAAGATAAAGTTCATAATTGAAACAATTTCACCAGTAATGATCATATAATTGAGGTTTCATTTTAAAAGCTAAACTTTTATTAGGATTATTGTTAAAAAGTTAAATTCACGACGCTTCTCTAGATGCATTCTTCAATAATCATTTGTCACGTGTCCTTTACATTTCTAATAATTATAAAATGGGATTTTTCTCTTATTTGATGTACTCTATCCAATTATAATCAACTTGGAATTGGTCTTTCAACCTACAATCCAAATGAATGGCCTTTTTTTATGGCATCTTTTATAAGATTAGTCTAAACTATAATTAGTGTTTGTAAATGTTATTTTACTTCCTTCCATTGTTCTTAGCTATGGTAATTTATCCTCATGGTAAATGCATTTTTAAATTTGTATATAAAAAATCTAAGTATCTTTATGGATGAGAATGATCAACCTACCATTTGAATATATTTGTCGAATGAAGTGTCTAATTTTATTTATTTATTTTTATATGTCACTCTATATCAAATAGCATAATGGGAAAAATTTTGGATAGAGACATTTATTAACTTGTTGGAATTATGTTCTAGGTACTACTATTGTTGTTCTTTTTCCTTTCAATATTTGAGGGGGTAGAATTTGGTCTTGAAAATGATCTTAACATTGTACCAATCATGATTTGAGTCAGATAAATGTTTTTGTGCTTACACAAGCCTTTCAAATATATAAAAGTTTCATAGTACATATACAACTTTGAGCGATAAGTCTTTTTATTATTTTAAAGTTTCATAGTAAATATACAATTTTGAGAAAGAAAATTTACTTTCATTGATGAAAATTTTCACTTTATAAAATGAAATTATATTTTTAAATAAATCATTTGATTCAAGAGTATGTCTTAATTCCCATGGAAAAAAAATCTATAATAATTTTCAAGAGTGTGTCTCATTCCCATGCAAAGAAATTTCTATAATAATTTTCACTTTGAGAGGCTTCAATCAAATGACAAAGTTCTCCAAACAACATTTATAATATGATTATGCTACATTTATTGGTTATATGAGACTATACACTAATCTTCATTTAGTCATTAACATTGTTTATGCACAAAATGATGTTTGTAAACTAATTTGATATGGAAAAGTGCAAATGTAAAATCATTAGTACTATGACATAATTTTAATTTAATATACATAATCACTAATTTGTGACAAAATGGATAATTTCTTGACCTATATTTATGAAGGAACAAAATGAAATACAGATATAAACATAAACAGAGAGATGTAGCAGAAATAAATCATCATTTCATTGATCTCTAAGAACGGAAAAATGCTTACATACAGAATGGAAATAAACTAGCTTGGGTGATGATAACTTATCTTTGAGAAGAGATGTGGTGACTACATGCTTCTGAACTATGTTAAAATGAGGTTGAAGGGCCTTTTTATTATTGAAAAACAAAGAGAAATCTTAAACAACCAAAACCATAACCCTAGGAGATGGAACATCAAGAGTTTATGGGCCTCGTTAGGGTTAGTTGGACAACCAACTTCCCAAAGTAGTAACTTGGTCATATGATCTTCGTTTGCCGTGTATGATACCTTGTTAGAAAGGTCTCTCTTAGTACTACAATATTTGCGATAGGCCCAACCAACAACTATTGACCTACTGCAAACCTCAAAGAAACGTTGTTTAGGGGGTAAAAATAGCTCCAAAAGTTCATGACCTAAAAAAATGCTAAAAATAGTAAATCGTGCTGTAATCAAGGAAACTGATGAAACCAACCAGAGGTCCAAATTGAATAGGTGAGTGGCCACCAATATCCACTTGGATCATTTATCCATCATAAACATGTATCAAACATATAACCTAATACCTTCTTTTAGCTCTCCTAATCCTTCTAGCTCATTTCCCCTGCTTTCCTTGTACTCTCTTCAAACCCTCTTTCCCCTATCTTGTCGTCACCTTCCATCCCTCCTATCCCACCTCAACCTTGAATGAACCATCTTTCATCCCCTGCTACTCATTTCTTTTTTCAATCAACCTTTCTTTTTTCCCATGACTCACATTAATCCCTTATCTTCTCACTAAGGAACGAGTAGAGGCCACCCCTCCACTTCCTCTCCCTCGCCCAAAAATCCTCCCACTGCTACCCAACAAAGAGCCCGTAATATAATTTAGTTTTCTTTTTAGTAGCTAAATTTTTATGATTATTGATAAAAAAAATTGAACTCCTAGTGCTTCTCTGGATGTATTCTTCAATAATCATCTCTCACATGTCTTTTACATTTGTAATAGTTATAGAATGGGAATTTCTTCTTCTTTGACGTGCTATATCCATTTATAAGAAACTTGGAGTTGGTCTTTCAACATATTGTCCAAATGAATGGCTTTTTCTTTATGCCATCTTTCATACTATATTTTTTCGTTAACTAGAAATAGTGTTAGTAATGTTATTTTACTTCGTTCGATTGATTTTAGCTATACTAATTTATCCTCATGTTAAATGACTTCTCAAGTATGTAAAAAATCCAAATATCCTTATGGATGAGATTCATCAACCCATAATTTGAATATATTTGTGAATGAGATAATCAACCCACTAATGAATTAAATAACTAATCCTTTGTTTTTTTTTATGGCACTCTATATTAAATAGCACAATGGGAAAATTCCTCGATAGAGACATTTATCAACATGTTGGAATTATGTCTAAGGCAATACCATGGTTGTTCTTTCTCCTTTCAATAGTAAATGAGATAGAATTTGGCTTTGAAAATAATCTTAACCTTGTCCAATCATAACGTGTGTAACTTAGATGTTTGTTTGTGCTTACACAAGTCCTCCCATTATATACAATCTTCAAAGTACATACACAACTTTGAGTCACATAAGTGTTTTCTTTTGTGCTTACACAAGTCTTCCCAATATTTTAAAGTTTTATAGTACATATACAACTTTGAGAAAGAAAATTTACCTTCATATATGAAATTTTCACTTTATAAAATGACACAATATTTTTAAATAAATCATTTGATTCAAGAGTATGTCTTAATTCCCATGAAAAAAAAACCTATAATAATTTTCAAGAGAGTGTCTTAATTCCCATGAAAAGAAATTTCTATAGCAATTTTCATTTTAAAGAGAGTCTTTAATTAGATTTTAATTAAATGAAAAAGTTTTCCAAACAACATTTTTACATTGGTTGGTTATATGAGACTATAAATTAATTTACATTTAGTTATTAACAATGTTTATGTACAAAATGACGCTTATAAAGAAATTTGATATGGAAAATATAAATTTAAAACCATTACTACTATCACATGATTTTGCGTTTATATGTATATATATATATATATATATAAAATAAAAAATGAAAATTATCTTAAAATTATATGTGTGTGTTTTAATTCTTGATACTTATTTAAAGTTGGAGGTTAAAACCCTAACCATGGCGGCAAGATAGGGTTCATTGTTTCAATCATTTTTTCTTCATGGATGGGGTTTTTATTTTAATAAATGGTATTAGGAATCTATTATTCTTTGACATTGTCTTTTTATGGTTGCTTGTCTACAAGTGGTCTGTCTTCATGTCGATTGGTTTAATAGCTGGAGGTTTGTAATTCTTTTCACACTGGACACCAATAAAATACCTATTTCTCCCAATATTGTATTTTCCCTCTGTAGTGTATGGTGTTGGAGGATATTATGGATTATGAACCTGAGGTGTCGTCGTGTACATGTATATTTATGGAATTCTTGGGTGAAATAAAAAACCATCCTAATTCAACATATTTTTTGGTGGTTTCTACAGATGTTTGCGGTATGTTTGTTTCTACGATGGGGAAGGCTCTAAAAAAGGCATTTATTTTTGGAGAAAATGATCCTTCCATTGTTAGACACGTTTCCTACTTTGTGGAGGACACTCAATAGCTTCCCAAAAACTAGATTCTTGGCTCTTTAGGTTTGGTTTGGGGTTTGGGCCCCTCTTACCATTTTCTCTCTCATGTTTTCCCTTAAACAACTCTCATTCAATCAGCCCTAGTTAGTCGAGAACATTTGAATTTTCGAATGTTTTGGGTTTTTCAAAAGTGCTTAGTTCAATGGGTGACATCCAACATATAGTTCCACTTTTGGATGTTAATTCCTTTCAATTTTTGAACCCTCATGGTTTTAACTCAGGGAATCCGACTAGTTCTCATGGTATTGATCCTCCTATTAGGTTGAAACAATCTCAGGGTTTTCCTTCCAATCCTTGATCGAAATATTAAGTAAAAACTTCAATTATATCAAGGTTGGCATAGTGAAGAATTATTATTGCATTAGTAAGGCTTGTCGCTCTAAATTTTCACTGGTCTTAGGGGGTGATGTCAAGATGAATCAGGTCTCGACACCGGCTAAAAAATCTTTGGTGGGTTAGGTTCAAGGTGGTCGATTTTATATTCAAACCCTAAGAAAATGGGTTGAAAAATATATTTATCCTTTGGTTCAAGTTCCCATGGGTGTAGACTTTCTAGGAAAAGGATGGATTCACCTGAATTTTATGAAAGAGACGTATGCTCATATTGTTGAACAACAGGTCTAGGATATTGATTTTTGTCCTGTCCTGTTTAAATTTTGGACATTATTGTTTGATGCTTGATGGGAGAATTCAGATTCGGTCCCTTTGTGGGTCTTCCAGGATTACCATTAGCGTTCTGGGTTGATGAAATATTCTGAGACATTGGGAATTCTATTGGCTCTTATATTTCACATGACTCATCATATCTCACATTAGGGGAAAATGTCCATGGAAATAATTTTGATCAAGTTCAAATTAAGGAATGATCTACCTGTAAAAATTGATCTTAGAGGGAAGGAGGTTTTCATTCAGGACCTTGACTATGAGGGAATCCCTTTTAAGATTCATCACTATCACTAATATGGCCATCTTGTTAAACATTGTTCTATTATTCCTTCAATGGAGGATGGGAAAGATGACTCCACTTGGGAGGAATCAATTCAACAAAACACGATGTCATCATCATGCAAGGAGACAGGTGGAATTCTTAGAAGCTTCGAATAGTTGATTTCAAGCACATCTACACCTCCACTGGACCCTATGATCATGGATGGTGGACTACGTGACCCCTTGGAGCAATTTTTTTCCAAGTCCTCTTCAACTTTCTTCTACTTGTATATCAGTTGTTCGAACAAAGAAAAGATTTTCCTATTAATTTTTCTCTTGTCTCTTCAATTTCTTATTTTCTTACTACCCCCCTCTCTGTGTCATTGCGCCCTTCTTGCATCCCTTCTCAGGACCAATGTCCTTAATCCCTGGTTTATGGATATTTTTCCTTTGGTAACTTCTCCTGCCAACTCATATTATCTCTCTTTTGGTGGAGGCTCATCCATTTACAACCTACGCCCTCACTATAATGGCCTTTTTCAAAATCCTTCAATATCGAGTCTTAGATAGTTCTAAGTAGATTCTCTTATCATAATGGGAGGGGGAGAACATAAAATTTGACTAAATCTATGGAGTATGCTAGGGTTGATATGGTCATTGGAAGACAAACTTCTATTCAGGGGACCCTCAGAGCAGTTGCTCCCCTCTCGATGTGCTCAAATGAAGATTCTTTCTTTTAACTATGGAGGTATCTAAAGTCTAATCAAAAGACTTTCTCTCAAAAGAATCATCAATAAAGACATCCCTATGATAATTTTTCTTAAAGAAACCCTAGAATCTCGTGATACTATTTCCAAATGCTTAGAACGACTTTTGGGTGGTTGGAGCTTTCTATATTTAGACACCTTTGATAGCTCAAGAGGCCTAGTGGTTGATTAGAACAGGGGACGTGTTAATCTAATTAACTCTTGGAGTATTGCATCAGGTCTATGCGTCGAAATGTTTTCTAAAGAAATAGGCATGTCACTCTCTATGTTCAATATATATGGCCCCAACCAAAACGAGAAATAATTTTGGGAATATTTATTCAGTAAATCATTTATTGATAGTCCTTCATTAATCATCAAAAGTGATTTAAGTTTTTCTATGGGTCCTTCTAAATATTGGGGCGACTAAGCCTTAATTGATGCTTTGTTTGATTTCTTCTTTGAATTCCCCTCAAGCCCATCTCTAATTGATGTTTATTTGGTTAAGCTTCGGCCCACTTGAATAAATAAGAGACGAGGGCCTAAATGGGTGGCTAAGAGACTTTGTAGTTTTTTGGTGCCTGAAATATTAAGGGAGAATTTTGTTTTTATCAAACAATGGGTTAGGTTGGGTGCAGTTTCATATCATTATCCCATTTTTTGAATTAAAAGGGGTCACCAAAAAACTATGTCCTTTTAAAATGAATCTAAAATGGCTCAATGATGAATCATTTGTCGAACTGGTATAAGAAAATTGGATCCTATTTGATCCATAAGCAGGAGCCTTGGATAGGAAACACAGTGTAAAAAATTTAAAGTGTATTAAAGAAAAATCTAAAGAGTGGGCCATGGCCAAGAAACTAATTGAAACCATGGAGCTTAGAGAGATTGAAAATTACCTTTAGGCTTATGCAGGTCATGAAGAGGAAGGTTATGGTTTGGTGGAATCGAGATATTCCCTCTTTCAGTCGGAGTCTTTAAAAAAACAAATTTTAGAAAATCATGAAGATGAATGGAGGTTGAAAAGTAAAGCCATTTGGATTGAATGTGGGGAATATAACACAAATGTTTTCTAGGCTTATGCTAAACAGAGCAAGATGGGAAACACAATATGGTCCTTGAAATGTCAGGATGGCAAGGTGGCGTCCACATTATATTCTTTAGCAGATATGGGTAAACATCATTTTGAAAATCTATTTACAACTCAATAAGAAGCCACCATTGGTGAATTTATCTTCACTTCCCTCCCCTTCCCTCACTTACTAAATGATGAAGGTAAAGAGGACCTCATGTTTGAGGTCATTAAAGATGAATTGAAAAGAGTCCCACATAGCTTCAAAAGGACAAGAGTCCAAGGCCCGATGGTTGGGCGGTGGAACTGTTTTTGGGTTTATTTGATATTTTGGGTTCTGATCTTTAGGATGTGGCCGAAGAATCTAGGAGGGAACATAGGATGCTTCTATCCTTTAATTCTACATTCATTTATTAATTTTAGAGGTGGACACTCCTTCATCTTTTAAAGAAGATAGACCTATTTATCTGTGTAATGAAATCTATAAAGCTATTACAAAGGTGATTTCTTTAAGGTAAAAGTTGATTCTCTTTGCATTTATTTCAAACAAGAAATTTTGGGTTCTTGAAGGTAGAAATATTCATGAAGAATTTGTGGTGGCCCATAAAGGTCTTCATAGTTAAAAAATGACGAATCTCAAAGGAGTTGTGATCAAGACTTATCAAAATATTATGATCATGTCATTTGAATATATCTGTTGATGGTGCTGGACCCACCAACATGTTAGGGGATCTCCCTGATAAGAAGTCCCAACTAGGCCTCAGACCATTTTGAGTAGGAGTCCCAGCAGTGGCTAGTATAGTAGTTTCTTGACTGCAGTAGCACACAGAGGTAAGTATGATAGCTTTGTTGGAAGTGTGTGACCTTGGAACGAGTCAAGTGAGATGCATGGGGGTTCTAACACATGGAGGGAAAGGAAGTGTGTCCCTTAGAATCCTGTAATAGTACGCAGCTTGAAAGGAACACATGAGCAAAATGACATCACAGGCTGGAAGTGAAATAGTCCACAATCCAAAGTTACGGGATAACACAACAAAACATCTTCAACAAGATTCGTACAATCATATACAATATAGTTCATACACAAATGCGTAAGTGAAATAAAATGCATTGCTAAAGTAACCAGAATAGGCAAACTACAATAACAACATATGCATGAAAACACGTTGGCTCAGTTATATTATTAAGTGAAAGTTCCATCCATACATACACCATTGACAACCACTAGCCTCAATAGTGGAACATTACAGTCAACACCGCCTACAAAGAGATGTACTCACTCTACGCTGTGGAGAAGCCAAGGTTCATCACAATACTCTCCAAGCCTTCTATAAGCAATGCCTAGCCAAAATATTAGCTCCCAAAATCCTAGCCTATGAGTTATGAGGTTCTATTTATAACAAAGGGTGGGGTGACCCTTGACATTCCCCTTTGTGACTATTCATCTATCCTCATGACTCTTTACATTACATAGTGACTATTGAAATTCCACTAATGACACTTGGAATTTCACTTACAACATATTTACAATAATATACAATTTCCACATATACCCATGTGGGACAAAATAGGCTAGAGAGAGCCTGACAAGACAAAACACTATGACTCGAGGGTGTGGGGAAAGACCAACTCGAAAACCTCCACTTTATGGTACTCAGTCACGTATTGATGCCAAGCTTGGTACTATGTTGTGATGTCTTGATGCTGTGTTGATGAAAGCAGACTCTTGCCTCCATGGCATCCGGGCATGTGGTTCTGAAACCTATGCAACATTGTCTTGATTGTGGCTAGACAACCAACGTACTTTTGCATGTTGTCTATGCTCAGTTGCAATTCATCACTGATGGCCTTACTCATCAACTGTTCCATGTACATGTCAAAGTCCAGCTGGACTTGGTTCTTATGCTTAGATTTGGTGAGGGGAACTTCGTCTGTTCACTCTCTTCTTCGGCTGCTGGTTGTTCCATATCATCAACATGTATTAGCGTTGTTGCTCTCTTGTTGCACCTTGCCTTTTCTCTTCTTCCTGTTTCTGCTTCTCAGCTTTTTTTCTTCCTTCTACTCTGGTTCTACTTCTTATGATCTCATTTCTTCTACCTGCAAGCTCTTCTCTTTTCTCTTCCACTTCTCTGATGTTTGTGTCCTGTGCTTCCTTTTGGTTTTGTTTTCAAAGTTTCCTGCATGAAGACTGAATGCACTTTCACTCTTCATATTTTTCCTCCCTCCATTATGTCAACGATTTCCTCTTTCCCTGATTCTATACTGGCTTGTTGCCTTCTGCCACTGCTGCTGGTTTCACTTCCATGTTAGTGTTGGCTTGTTTTTTGTAAACAGATGGGCATCTACATGTATTCGCAAGTAAATTGGTGCTTTCTCAATTGCTTCCCCGATACTTCTTTAAGTGGTCACTCTTGAAGCATCTCTCTTTGGTGCCATGGTATAATGACTATTGGAGAGAAGCACTTCACGAGTTTGGTACTTGTGGGACAGAACAGACACTCATGGCAAGAAAACATTAGCTCTTACAAATCTAACTTTATAGCATGATCAAGAAGTAGTCAGGGCATCTGATGAGAGGAAATGCGCAGTTTGGACTAACAAGGGGTGACTGACTGACTGTAGGAACTACGCACTGCATAGTCCCAACAGTCATTGTGGAAGCCTATTGACTGGAACTGCGCAATGCACAGTCAGTCTAGGACAGGGCCTAGGAGAGACTATGCAATGTGACCAAGCTTGGAGGCTGGCTCCTAAAACTATGTAGTGCATAGTTGGAGCTAGTCTAGGATAGCCTCTGTACAATTCCAAAAGCCAAGGCAGAAGCCTTGAGCTGCCAAATTGCGCAGTGCATGCAAGTAAATGTGAGACCCAAGTAAGGGGAGCCCAGATATTTCCATGGGGAGTGTACAAATTAGCATATCTGAAGTATTATGTAAGGATAAGTGTAGATATTACTAAGTGTAGATTTATGCATGTAAAACAAGTGCAACAATGGATCAAATTGAACGAACATGAAGCATGTGAAGGGAGTTGCTACATCAGCAACTGTTGGTGTAAAAGTAGGAAAAATCATGCAACGCTTGGGGAAGGCAATGTATAACTTGAAACAACACTTCTACAAGATAAAACAAGTTAAAACGCCAGAATTCATTCAAAAAAATTACCATAACAACACTCTTACAAACCAATAAACAAAAGGCACAGAGAAAGCAACAAAAGGCAATAAAAGTGAAACTCATCCCAAAAAGCGATAACAATGCTCCTTGATCTCCTAAGGAAGCTAGATCATGATGATCGAATGCATAAGTGAGCCCTAGAGGTGTCCATTACATAGATTTAAGCAAATGGAGTTCATGACACATATGCTTGAGATCAAGGACAACGACGACACTTAGCAGAAGCTTCTAAAGATGGAAACGTGTCACCTTCAAGATGCTAATAATAGATTCCATACTTCCAAGGGATGATGTTACTCTTAGCTTCTTGCTTTTTTGGAACCCTGACATGTAGTACCCTAAAAGATTGTGCATTCCTAGGGAGGACCAGGCAACTCTCTCATTCATGCATTGATAGATTCTGAGCACAATAGGGTTCTGCACAATTTCTGGGCTGAGTAGATTTGGGATGCCTCTCAAGCTCTACGCAATTTCCTAGCTGAAGGTAGGATGTTAGTTGGCTCTGCATAATTCTAGAATCAAGTGCTCACTGTGGGTTTGAACTTTGCAATTACTAGACTGAGGGTTGGATGTCAGCTAGATCTACGTAATTTTGGAGCTGAAGCCTCACTTGATGGCTTGGAATTCTCTATGCAGTTTCCAAGTTGAAGACAAGCTTCTAGATTGGTCTGTGCAATTCTGGGACCGAAGCCCACTACTGGGTTGCACTGTGCATTTCCTAAGAGCAAGGTTGGTAGCCCTCAATGATTGCACAGATCATCAAGGCAGTGCAAGAAATGGATTGAAACCAAGTCATGAGGTTAACCTGTGGTTATATCGAAAATCATGTAAGAAAACAGAAGTTGTAAAGAAAAATATAAATTCAAATGAAAACACAAGTACATGGGCAATGTAAGACAAGCTACTAAGATTTAAGGAGGGAGGCTCCAAATTGAAATGAAGGAAAAAATTTGGAGGGTGGTTGTAGCCTCTACAGTAGTGGTGACACACTAGTAGAACTCCATCTCTTTGTATGGACCTCGTCTCGTGTACAACGAGTCTAACTCCTATCGAAGTATTGTTTGATTATTTGATCATCATGGCTTCCTCAGTAGCTTGAGTTAAGGATATAGTCCCTGCCATCCTCTTGATCAGTTAACACATATACCAAGCCAAGTCAATAGAGTTGTTTCGATTGGGGATGAGGGGTATATTGATGCACAAGTAATATAGATTGTCGGAGTTTTAGTTTCATCTTTTGAGTTGCTCCACTACGAGCAGGCTTAGAAAGTACTGCAATAGAGTCACTTGAGGAACACAAGCATCGCTTCGCTACCAGCGAGCCTAGACAGTACCTCGATGGAGTTGCTTGCTTCACTTATCTATGTGGGAAGCCTTTCTCTTCTTTCACCTTTATTATATTTTTCATTTTCATTTTTTTTAGAGAAATGTGCATAGGCACTTATTTATTTTCATGAGGTGGAAAAGGGATTCCGACTTATTGAGAGTAGAAGAGGTTGTCCCTTCAAAGAATTATGTTATATATACCTCTAATATACTTGTTAAGTTTTTCACCCTCATCTTACTCTACTTGACTGAGTTGACAAGGGTTAACCAAATATAGAAAAATTGATTAGAGTAGGCGGTTACTAGTTAAAGTGCATGCATTATGTTTTCACCAAGACTCACTCTGAACAAAATGTATTTTCCATCAGGGTATCATTGACTAAAGAACGCAAGCTCTTCATAAAGAGAGGGGATAAAAGATAACCAAATGTTGATAGTTGTACAAGTCCTCTTGTACTTCACCCTATTTCTCTCAAGAAGCCAAACACAGTTTCACGTGAAGCTAAACCTACAGGTGCATAACAAGCAAACAAACAAGAAAGAAAAGGATAGAAGAAAAATGAAAGAAAAAAAAGTAAGAAAAGTAAAACATGAAAGAAAAGCAAACAAGAAAGAAAAAACTACTCCTACTCCTAATCTAAAGAGTGCATGGGCCTACTCACGTGAAGTGATACTTCCAATGCAGCCATCAACGGATTGGTTGGCCCATGTAAGTGAAGGCATGGTTGATAAGAAAGATATACAGGTAAACCAAAAAGTAAGAAAGATAAAACAATGAAGACCAACACGTTCAAATTTTGAATGCATCCACATAAAATAAAAAAGTAAAAGTGCAAGACAAACACTCTATGGATGTACCATGGCGTGACAATGCATTGTGCACAAAAAACAAGCATGTACACTCTTTTGACCTTGACATATGAGAAAACATGCAGAAAGAAGAAAGCTTGCATTTCACAACATGACTTTATATGTATGACTCCTCCAATGTGTGAGCAATAGGATCGTGAGATTTTGGTGGAGGGTGTAAGATGTGCAGATCAGATTGATTTTCAATGTGTATGAGAGAGTGATGAGAAGCCTAGGGTGGTTCAACAAATTTATGATTGGGAGCAGAACTAACCTCAAGACAATAAGGACCTAACATAACCATCAGCTTGAGCTCAAGTGCCTCGATATCTTGTGGGGTTTCCACTTCATCAACAATTGGATCATCAATGACTGGTGGCTTAGAAAGATCAACAACAAGTGAATCAGAATAATGATCAAATGAATGAGCAAAGAGATCACGACAACCTCGATTGTAAAATTCGAGATGTACATAAACGTCCTCATGATCTAATGAATCGTATAGAGGGGTTGATGAGAAACAAATTTTTTCACCCTCTAAATTTCGAGAAAGAAAAGATGACAGATTGGGTGGACTTAGAAAGAAATATTTGTCCTCTCCACAATCGAATGATGGACTGACATCCCATGTGTCCTATGAATGATCAAAAGTGGGAACATATGGGAATGAATTTTCATAAGACAAATAAGAAATGGATAGATCAAAAAATATGTCACGATAGAGCAGACGAGGTGCAGAAAGAAGGAGGTCATCCTTCACCGCAAGTTCTTCTTTAGATTCCCCCACGTACTCATCAAAAATGATAGCACAAGTTTGCTTCTCAACACCAACATTGTCCACAACTTGATCCTCATGAACATCACATGTGGAGTCCGGGATGGATGAACACAAGACACCAAAATCTGGAGGATCAACAGAATGAGAGGACGGAGGTTGAGAAAACAAGTTCACGTGACAACCAACATGTTATGATACCAGCTCAAAAAAGATAGAAAGATAGATCAACGCCTTAGAAATCAGCCTTTTCGAGGGGGCAACCTCCTTTACATTACACAAATGCAAAATTCTTGGATGATACAAATGACAAAACCTCCTTTCTATATATAGGAGTCTAAGGGGTCACAATATAATCAAAGTCGACATAACAATAATAATAGAAGGACACAACAATAACAATAATGGGATCCTATGTTATTCCTCGGACTTCTGCTCTGATCGCTATCTCGTTACCAGGAGTGGTCGTGGATGGGGTTGATGGCAGCATAATTCAACAGCACGGTCTCATAATTCTCAATCTCACACCGCTCATTTTCAGTTCCCCTGTACACTCAGCAATTTCTCCTTCTTAGCTTCAGTCACCATTGAGCTTCGAGAGGATACTTCTGGTCTGGTTGTTGTGACACCAGGGGTGACTCTAGAGATGTGGGTGGAACATAAGTATGGTACTTCTCATATTGACAACAAGCAGAGCAAGGATCCTGGTGGCACTGCAACCCAGGACATGAACATTCAAGCTGGTGGCGATTCTTCAGGCAAAGAGGGCCATCCCTCTAAGGATGAAGATCCTTACAAATATGGGTGTCGCATCGATGAAGAGTCACCTTCTACCCCTCATGAAGCTTAATCAGGTCTGCGTGAAAGGGTTTTTGAATCTCTGCTGCTCGAAGGTGCTCAATTCCCTCCTATTTTTATAGTTTTTTTATGCTTCACATTTCTCATGCTCAGACCTTTTTTCTAAAGTTAAATTTCCAATTTCTCCTGTGTGGGCGGCATTCTTCTGACTGTGTCTTTGGGTCTCAGTTATAGTTACAGTTGTTTAATGGGTCAGATTTCAGTTTTGATTTGGACAGTGTAGCCCTGTTTATTTGTCCAAGCCCAGTTAACCTGTTTTGGTCTTTGACTTATCTCTGTTCAGTCTTCAGTTTCGATATTGGCTCTTTCTGTTTCTATGAACTAGTCATGGTCATGGTCCTAGAAGTTCTTCTGGTCAGTCTTTGTTATAGCTCCAAATCTCACTCTTATGGTTTGTGATGCTGCACTTATGGCCTAGGGCAACCCCTCCTTCCAGACCTGGTCCAAAAATTTAAAAAACAGTGTTTTATTCCCTATACGCGACTTTGCCCTGTGTTAAACGCGTGTACACGCGGGTCTGTCATACCCAACCCGCGTGTATCTATTAAAACACTTAAAAAAATATAATTTCCTCTTTTTCGGGCGGTGATCGCGGGTTTACCTGCTGGATCACCTGTTAGTGCCCGTGGCCCAACTGATCCCAACCAACTCCTAACTAAAAAACTACTTTGGAGAGGGTATAAAAAGACATCAAGGGGAAGGCCAAAGGGGGAGAGAGAGGAGAGCAAGATTATTATGCTGAGATTTTTCCCTTAGACCAGGTCTGAAGTCCTTGGTGCATTCTGCACTTCCCCCATCTTGCATAGGAAACCCTTGTTTCCATGTGTATTGGTGATCATTCATCCTTGACATCATCATTGAGTAGGACTTGGAAGGAGCTCTTGTTGGAGGCTTGAGACTGGAACGAATCCGGGAGGAAGCTTGCTTGGAGCCTGCTGAAGGTGCTCAGGTGATATCTTTCCGATATATGTACTTTATTTGCCTTTATATATAAAGAAACACGTCTTTGTTCCCGAATAATCTTTCTTTATGCTTATAAGATTCTTGTGTTGAATTCTTATGAAAGTGGTTACTTAAAGATTTTTTTTATAACTAACTTTATAGCATGAAGATGATTTATAAGTATTTGCACTTGTACTGTTGTGTTCCTTGATTTGTTTGTCTTGCAGGTCAAAGGAAGAAGAAGGGAACTCCAAGAAGGGTTTGGACCCTTAAGGTCTTCTCGAACGTAGGACCTTAGGTAAGTGCCCTTAACGTTAGCATTTGCTTAAAAGTAAAATGATGGCTGTGTGTGTGTGTTTCTTTGAATAAGCAATTTTCAGTCTGGTAGAGTCTTAGCCCAAAGGACCCTAGGGGTATTTTCCCTTCAACCAGAATTGGCGACTCCGCTGGGGACAACACTCTTGTTGTTCCTAGTTTGGGTAGTCCTCAAGCCAATCAGGGCTCAGCCCCTCTGTTTGTTGGTTCTGACTGTCTGATATTTTCTTAAACTCCAAGCTTTTCCATTTTTTCAGTTTGTGTTTTTTATTTTTCTTGAAAGACTTAATATACGCACTTTTTCTGGGTTACAGAAGCGTATATACACAAGTTTCACTAAGTAAACCCGCGTATACGCAGGTTTCCTTAGTTACAGAAGCGTGTACACGCATTCTGCAAATAATTGCAGGCGCGTATATTCCATAATTTTCAAGATTTATAATTTTTCTTTTTGCTGAATGTCTGTCTGGTGGTTTGGGTCAGTTTAAAGCAGTCAATTCCCTGTGACAGTTCTCTGTTTAGCAGGGGGCATCTTGTTCTGAACTCTCTCTAGTTATAAGGAGTGCTAGTCTTGTTTTTCGTTGATTGCAAGCGTCATTGATTTTTGACACACAAGATTTCTGTTTAAGAATCTTGATTGCTCTGTTTCGGCAGAGTGGGAAGATTGTGTTCAATCTTTGTGTCCATTTTGTTTTCATGACATTTTTGTTTGCTTAACGAAATCATTTTTATGACCATTTGCTCCTTCGTTTCGGGAAAGTTGTTTGTTACCATTTTCTTGAAACTTGTCTTTTGATTTCTTGGACTTTCATTGCTGCTTTTGATTGTCAAGAGTGATTTCGAACACATTTATTTTTGTTGGGTTTTCATCATTTCAAAGGTGTGAATTCGCAAAAGTGTTCGGTTGCCTTTTCTTCAATCATTAGTGTCAGTATTTTTGAGAGATTCCTTGAAAAAGACTTCTTTGTTGTTTGAAAGAAAATCTTTTGAAAGTTTTAAGTCTCGCTTTCTTAAACTTGCTTTTCATTTGATTTCCTTTTTTGCGAAGTGAAAGTGCTTTGTGTTTATCTTAGAGCTTGTTTTTATTGTTTGGACGAAATGATTGGTAGCACATCATATTCTATCTAAGCATTTTAGTGGCAAGACAAATTTGATAAGTGAGCAACTTTCCTTCTTTGTTTGCAGAGTAGTCTTAAAATCTTGCATTCACATATAGTTGTTGCATTAGGATAGATTTGCATCCCTTTTTTATGCATACATAGCTTTGTTAGCTTTTGTGAGTGTGGAGTCTGAAAAGAAAGCAAAAAGCTTTGTTTTATTTTTCCTCTGAACCCTGTAGAGATTACTTTTCATCGAAAAACAAAAAGTGCATGTGCATGTAGTTAGGATAACTTCTTTTGCATCAAAAAACACCACTAGTTTCATCTCCATTACCTTGTGACTTAAAGAACAGCCTAATAAAATCAAGCGCTTAATTAAAATCCACTAGAACTTTTTGTTTTAGTCATTACACCAACAAGTTTAGGATTTTAGGGCCTTGGATTAGGCGAGTGGAGAGTTAACTCTCCAAGGCCACATAAAACGTCAAACATAAGAGTCTGATTAACGAGAGTAAATCCAATAGCGTTAGGAAGACCAGGAAAGCTCCGGATCTGGGAGTTAAGCACGAGGGTCTGTGAAGACAGGGAAGAGAGATACCCCCTCTCCTACTTGTCCGAACTTACCTCACGACTGTTCCACCTGGCTTCTGCGACGAGTTGGTACCCATAGTTGCTCTTCCTAGGGAACTACACAGGTGGTTGCGGAGGGGAATCCCGTGGCACCTGAGGTTGACGTTGCATCACTCTCGACAGTACTACTGGAGGGCACCCTTGCGAAGCTTGGGGGCTTGCACCGGCACAGGCTGTTGTTAGGAGGTCAGCGTAACTTCCTCTGTTACCTTCGCTGATAGGACTGGGCCCTCATCATCCCAGACTATCTTCGGAAGGCCCTTTGACTCCACTTTCTTGTATTTTGGTGTCCGGTCCTCATCACCCGGAGCGGAAATACTTGGAAGTTGTTTGACTGGCTGATATCTTTAGGGACTTTCTAGTGGGTGCTCTTTGCTCCTTGTATATAGTTGGCTTTAGGTATTTTTGTCCAGTCACGTTTGGACTTTGTGTTCTGAGTGACTGGCTTACCACTCTACCGATCTTGAAAGGCTTTTGGGCGTTCTTTCGGAAGTTGTGGAGTTGCCTCCTCAAGGGCAAAGGTTTTGATTGCTTATCCATATTCTTTGAAGAGTTATTTCTATATTCCCGCAAGGGAAAGGGTGTTTGGATCAATTTAATATGGCTAGTATTCCTGTGGAAACCAACCAAGGTACCCTTCCAAAAGGGGATCCTTGTGCTTTTCCTTTCTTTGGAAACGTTGGTACTCCCTTGATGGCCACTTTGAATATTCCTGGGTTGAATGTTGGACTACCCGTTTGGCTGTGGTCCACTCCGAATATTCCGAATGCTTTTGAAGCTTCTCAGATGAATGCTTTTCAAGGGCATCACATGGGTGCTAATTGTTCATCTTCTTACAAAGAGAAATCTGGGGTTCCTTCTTCTCCTCCTTCTTGTCACAAGAAATCTAAAAAGAGGAGAAAAAGGAAGTCAAAGAAGAAGAATAGTTCTATCCCTTCATCTTCAACCTCTGCAAGTCATGTTGGAGATGAGTCTTCAGCCGCTGCAAGTCATGCTGGGGGCACAAGTCTAGTCACTGCAAGTCACACTAGCACTTCATCTTCAACCTCTGCAAGTCATGTTGGAGATGAGTCTTCAGCCGCTGCAAGTCATGCTGGGGGCACAAGTCTAGTCACTGCGAGTCACACTAACACTTCATCATCAACCTCTGCGAGTCATGTTGAAGATGAGTCTTCAGCCGCTGCAAGTCATGCTGGGGGCACGAGTCTGGTCACTGCGAGTCATACTAGCAAAGGGTCACCGACCTCTGCAAGTCATGTTCAGGACTCTCCGCAAACCACTGTTAGTCATGTTGGCGGAATGGAGATTGATAAGAAACCTGGACGTAGAAGTTTTAAACCTAAGTTCCCTTGTAAGATATGCAAGGGAGACCATCTTACTCATTTATGCCCTGGTATTCCAGAGGTTCAAAAGATATGGTCCGAGTCTGAAAGTACTTCTGCTCCTAGATCTGATATGGTTTCTCATCAATCCCATCAACCGTTGGTTGAAAATGTGGTAGAGCCAGTGCAATCGCTGGCCGATTACACTCCTCTTTTGGGGGGTGAAGTGCCTAACAAAAGAGTCTGTTTGATCTCTAGTACAGAGTCTTCTAGTATAGGGGGCATTCCGGTTTCTCCAAATGTTCCCCCTCCAAGTTCTAAGAGTGTTTCCTTTGATTGGGATAGTCTTGTTGAGCCTCGTCTTCCTTCCGCTGCACCTTTCCAAATAAAGGTCAGAGTTAATTCCACAAATGTCTATCGATGTATGGTGGATGAAGGATCCTCTACAAGTATTATATCCTCTTTGACTTGGAAAGCTTTGGGTTCCCCAAAGTTGTTGACAGCTCAGAGTCAGTTGTTAGCCTATGATAGAAGGCCTGGTGAATCTATGGGTATTCTTCCTCAATTGCCTATCACTTTAGGTGGGAAGACTGTCTTAATCGATATGATGGTGGTTGATAGCCCTTTAGACTTTAATATGCTACTTGGGCGTGATTATGTCTATGCTATGAATGCTGTGGTGTCTTCACTCTTTCGAGTAATGTGCTTTCCTCATAATGGGAATATTGTCACTGTTGATCAGCTTGCATCTGATAATCACCACCCTAATTCGACTTTACTGCAGAATGCCCCTTGGTTTGTTCCAAGTGTTCAAGTAGACTCTACCCCGCCACGGGTCAATTATGTGGCGTTGAATCCTCAATGTTCAATTGCTTCTAAGAAGGATCCTTTGACTTATTATTCTCCTTCTTGGGACTTGGTCCCGGCAGTTGACAGAGAGATTCTTCCTATAGGGACATGGGACCCTTTAATTCCCTCTTTTGATCCTTGTAGTTCTCATGATTTCTCAGATCTTGTCTTGCCTTCACAGGAGGAACTCTTTGAAGCCATGAGTTATGACTACCAAAGGAGCTCTTGGCCTGAGCCCTGTAAGGGGTTTGTTCAGCAGAACTATTATGCGTAAGCCGCAAGGCTGCGTGGTTCCCTGTACCATATTGTATATATGAGGTACGCATTTTCAAGTTTTGTATTCTATAACACAAAGATCTTATATGAAGTTTATATGTGGGATGTATTAACTTCGTGTCTAGTGTTCCTATTTTTACAGAACTTGGAAGATTTCTCCTTTGGAAGTTTATGGTTGGTCCATTCTGACAGGTATTGGTTCTCGAAACTGGCATATAGGTTAGGTTTTTCCGCCTGCATTGTGCATTTATCAGTTTCCTTTCCCATTTTGCCTTAGGATCGACCCCACCAAGTTATGGTGCGGAACCTTCTCATTGCTTAGAAGTATCATGACTTGTGTGGTAGAGCCTACCTTATCATGGGTGCCCTAGTTAGTACCCTTTTTGTCGCTTGGCACTCATGCTGATTTTTCATCCTTAGGTTCGGGAGTCCTCTGTAGTCCCGCCATGACTTATGCGTTGAAGACTCATTCTTCTTTGCTTCTTCGCTTCGTTCTGGCCTTATACCCTAAAGGCTCCTATGTGTGTTGAGTTGTATTTCTGCATTGCATGTTGACCATTTGCACCTTTTGGCCTATAGCCGGCTTCACTTGGACTCGTGTTTAAGCCCACTTTTGACCATGACGTCTGCAAAATCAACCTTGCATACCCTTGACCTCTGCAGCTTGACATACCCAGATCCGTGGAAGGAACATACCTCTGAGTGTCACTGACCAGTTTTTCACCTCCCTGCATTGAGCATAGGAACGTTCCTTTCCCAGGAACTAGATCATCTGTTTCACCGACACTCGTTCTTTCCACTGTACCATAGCATTCTTTTATTCTTTTTCCGGCTTATCAGAAAAAGACAAAAAAATAAAATATTCCAAAAAGAGCGGGAACAGGGACATTATTTCCATTTATTGTTGGCAGCTAGAGTCAGTCGTGTCGCCCTTGAACAAAGCACTCAAAACAAAGTCTCCTCCGCATGGGTGGGATTTAGTTTGACTTAGGTAAGCCATAACCTTGTTATCAAGTCAGTTCTCCCCCGATTGGTTATCTCTTCCAATCATATGGAGGGTTCGTTCGTGCCTCCTGCATGACGAACTTATACAGATTCATTATATGCTGCCACATAGTCACATTGAGTCGTGCTTTTGTTCAAGGGAAGTTAGCCTGAGTCGGCCTTTCTGCGGTGTCTCTTGACTCATTTTTCAGTCGGCCATCCCTGGTTGTCAGTGTCATGTCTATCATCACATTAGTTATATTGGTCCTTCACTCGTGCCGGTTTGAGAAGGTCCCCATTGACTTCTTGCTGGCGGGTCTTGTCCTTATCGACGACGACACATTGCTCTGAGGGCAGACCTAGAGACCGCACCCTGGCCCTATTTTCATTATTGATAGGTCACCTTGTGCTCAGCATCGATCAGTATCATGGGTCTTTGACTGAGTGGTTTCCCTTGTGTTCGACATCAGCATACATTATCACACATTGGGATTCGTGCAGTACCTTGGTTTCCATTTGACCCTATTGGTGGATACCTCGCCTCTGTGTCAGCTTTCATTATTGGTTGGTTCAGAGGGTTTCTGCCGTGCGCTAGCCACATCTTGTGTACGCCGGAAACGTACTTCGGTTGGGTTACTACATCTTTTTCGTCCGATTCCTTCCACATTATTGGCCTACGGGTTACACTCGCGCTAGATTGATGGAGGATGCCTTAATGCCTTCCTTCTAGCGGATCTTTCCCTATCGACTCCGACTCATTGCTCTGGGGCAAAGATCTAGAGTCCATTTGGCAGTACCTTGGGGTTTGCAGTCATTAGTGGCAGATTCCTCGCTATCGACAGTGGGAAACCTTCATTGTCTCCTGATTGATAGATTCTTACAGGTGTTCGACTTCAGCTCATCTATTCACACTTGTTAGATTGTACTGGGTACCTTGACGCTCATTATCATTATCGGTGAGTAGTCTCGCGTTTGTTAATGGTATACATCAATGACCGGTAATCAAACGATTTCTCACATGGTCGACTTCAGATCATTTATTCCCATGGTGTAGAAATGTACCACGGCGGTCGGTGAAGACCTCAGGTTGTATCAGCATTCATTGGTTCACTTGACAGTTGCTCCTGTTGCTGCTAGTTGATACCACTCCACCTTATATGTTGCAGTCAGTCATGGCGACATTCTATATGCTGGCACCTGAGTTTACAGTGTAGTACCATCCTATTCCATCATGTTCAGTTGGTACCTTATGGGATCAGTCTTTGATTTCAGTGATCCGTTGCATCTTTCAGCATCATTGACAGTTTTATATGTGATATTCAGATATGTACTTACTCATTATGATCAGATGATCCATTATGTATTTTACAGTCATTTATACTTGTATACTTAGTGGATCCGCTTGTACTTGATATGCGGACATGCTTTACTTTTCCTGAGCATGGGTATGCCCGCCTCAGACAGTGTTTCTTTCTGATCTCCTTTTGGTGGCTTGGCAGGCTGAATTCTGGTGAAGTCCTCCTCGGTTTTTCGGCAGAGTTCCTTTCCTTGTACTTACTTAATGTATTTCGGCCATCATGTTCCCCTTCTGACCTCATACATTAGGGGGCATCTGTTATAGCTCCAAATCTCACTCTTATGGTTTGTGATGCTGCACTTATGGCCTAGGGCAACCCCTCCTTCCAGACCTGGTCCAAAAATTTAAAAAACAGTGTTTTATTCCCTATACGCGACTTTGCCCTGTGTTAAACGCGTGTACACGCGGGTCTGTCATACCCAACCCGCGTGTATCTATTAAAACACTTAAAAAAATATAATTTCCTCTTTTTCGGGCGGTGATTGCGGGTTTACCTGCTGGATCACCTGTTAGTGCCCGTGGCCCAACTGATCCCAACCAACTCCTAACTAAAAAACTACTTTGGAGAGGGTATAAAAAGACATCAAGGGGAAGGCCAAAGGGGGAGAGAGAGGAGAGCAAGATTATTATGCTGAGATTTTTCCCTTAGACCAGGTCTGAAGTCCTTGGTGCATTCTGCACTTCCCCCATCTTGCATAGGAAACCCTTGTTTCCATGTGTATTGGTGATCATTTATCCTTGACATCATCATTGAGTAGGACTTGGAAGGAGCTCTTGTTGGAGGCTTGAGACTGGAACGAATCCGGGGGGAAGCTTGCTTGGAGCCTGCTGAAGGTGCTCAGGTGATATCTTTCCGATATATGTACTTTATTTGCCTTTATATATAAAGAAACACGTCTTTGTTCCCGAATAATCTTTCTTTATGCTTATAAGATTCTTGTGTTGAATTCTTATGAAAGTGGTTACTTAAAGATTTTTTTTATAACTAACTTTATAGCATGAATATGATTTATAAGTATTTGCACTTGTACTGTTGTGTTCCTTGATTTGTTTGTCTTGCAGGTCAAAGGAAGAAGAAGGGAACTCCAAGAAGGGTTTGGACCCTTAAGGTCTTCTCGAACGTAGGACCTTAGGTAAGTGCCCTTAACGTTAGCATTTGCTTAAAAGTAAAATGATGGCTGTGTGTGTGTGTTTCTTTGAATAAGCAATTTTCAGTCTGGTAGAGTCTTAGCCCAAAGGACCCTAGGGGTATTTTCCCTTCAACCAGTCTTCAGCAGGTCTTTTTGGTCTGTGTTCAGCTATGTAATGTGAGCATTCCGCATCTCTGGGCTAGACTTCTCGAGGCCATGGCCTCTTTGTAAAAATATTTTTGTATCAATATAAGAGTAGACAAATTCAGAAAAAAAATAGTGGGATCCTATGGGGCACAATGGGGACAATATGAGTACAACAATAACAATAAGGGCTACAATGACAATAGTAATGGGGGAATCACTAGTATTATAGGGACCTACCATGCCCCTCTCCTTCAAAAAATTGTTGTCCTCAATGCTTGAGTAGTTTTGGATGCTTTTGTATAAAATTCTCATCCTTCCATGTGGAATCGTCAGCGGTAAATTCTTCCACTTGATGAGATACTCCGAAATTGGTCAATTTCGTAGCCGTTGAGTTCTTGTTTCTGTGACTACTTCAGGTTCCAATATGATTTTTCCGTCCTTGTCAAATTTTGGAAATATTGTTTGAACTGGAAGCTTGTCATCAATAACCTTCTTTAAGCATGAAACATGGAAAACTAGGTGCACTCGGGAAGTTGCAGGATGCTCCAATTTGTATGCCATAGTACCAATATTTTGCAACACCTTGTATAGACCATAATACTTTGGTGATAATTTATTATCCTTCTTAGCTTGCTTGAAGGACATTTGTTTATATGGTTGTAGTCATAGAAATACCAAGTCACCTACATCAAAATTTCTTTCACTGCGATGTTGATCTACCTATTGTTTCATTCTATTCTGTGCCAAAGTTAGGTTCTCCTTTAATAGTTGGAGAACTTGTTGTTGATGGTCAATATGATTTTCGACTGCTTGAACCTTATAATTTTCTCTTAAATATGATGGATGGTGGGTGATAACCATAAAGTGCCATAAATGGGGTCATTTTTGCTATAGTATGGAAGGAAGTGTTATACCACCATTCAGCCAAAGGAAACCATTTGACCCATTGTGTTTGTTTATCAAATACAAAGCAATGAAGATATCCTTCCAAACATTTGTTTACCATCTCAGTTTTCCCATTAGATTGAGGATGATAAGATGAGCTATGAGCTAACTGAGTACCAAGACAAGAAAATAATTTTGTCCAAAAATTTCCAGTGAAAATGGGATCTCTATCGCTTACAATAATCTTTGGGTTTCCATGTAGCTTTTGAATTGTTTCCATAAATGCAGTAGAAACTGTATTGGCTTTAAATGGATGAGATAATGCACAAAAGTGTGCATACTTGGTAATTCTGTCAAATACCACCACGATGACACTCTTTCCTTCTGACTTGGGTAAACCTGTGATAAAATCCATTGAAACCTCCTCCCAATGTTGACTTGGAATGGATAAAGGTTGTAATAGACCCGGGGTCTTAATTGTTTCAACTTTATTTTGTTGGAAAAACAAACATTCTGCCACAAACTTTTGAATATCAAATTTAAGTCCATCCAAAAAAATTCCCTCTTAACCCTGTGGTAAGTCTTTAAAAATCTCGAGTGCCCTAATCCACATCTGTGCAGATATCTAGGGCAAGTGGGGTGGGAGGAGTTGACAGTTCAATAGATGGGTTTGAAACTTCTCCTATCCTATAGAGGTAGAGTTTGTTGAAAATTGTGCAACAAGAAATGCTTGTTGAGAATGCAACAAGATGATGGAGCTTACTAGAAAGGAGTCGCCTTCACTAAGTGGGCCCGCAGGTAATTTTTAGCGCAAAGTCTATTTTTAGACTATGTCTATTTTTAGACATATGGATCATGGTCTATGAGTTGCAGTTTGTTGTTTATGGATGATTGGTCATGTTGGGAAAAATAGATGGACTTCTATTTTTGGATCACAGCAGGAGTGATCAGAGTCTATTTTTAGACTGCTAGTCAAAAATCGAAAAGTCAAATATTATTGTCTCATAGTAATATTTAGACTATAAACTTTATCTTATCCTCTTGGAGCACTTCAGTTTGAGCTACAGATGTGGCACATGTAGCTGTCAGAAGGAAATATGCTTTCTTTGTGAGTCAGTTGAGCTATTGCATTCATGACATCAGTTAGAAATCATGTGGTTGAGTTCTGTGGAGTTGGATGTGGAGTTGATGGAGTTGTGTTCAGTTTGACTTAGTTGAAATAGTTGTATTTAGTCTAACTGGCCAATAGACTAAGTGATGAGTTTTGTGAATTAGTTATTAATTAATTCACTAATTATTAACTCATAATGCAATTGAAGAATACATCAGTTAACTCAATGCATGTACATTTCAGTGGAGACAGGTGTTAGAGGTTGAGATTGCTATCAGTTGTGACTATAATTGTGCATGAGATTTTGCAAAATCAAAGGATTGAGTATGCCCATGAGAATTACATATGCCCAGTGATATAGCCTGTGCTCACGTGATTTCCAATGTGAGTGATTCTCCAAGGTAAATAGAACTTGGAACGAGTTTGGATTCATTCATTCTCTTGCAGGATTGTACAGTGGAGGCAGGCAAAGCAGCGGGGGAGATTTGGAGATCACATCTGAGCTGTGTTGTGTGTAACAGGTGGAGATAGTGTTGGATACTTGTGAGGAGTATTGTACTATGTAATGTTACATGTTCTTAATCATTAATATACAAATAGTGTGGGGTTGTCAGCTGTAAGCTTTCCCCGAGTTACATATTGTGTTAATGTGTGCATGTGATTGATGTTTCATTGTTTTTGATGCTGCTAAATTGACGATCAACGTAGAGGAGGTTATGTATTATGAATGTATTCCGCAATAGTGTATAATTAGGATAATCTCTGTTGAATATGTGTTTATTATTCAAAATTTCTACATGGTATCAGAGCTAGTTTATTTGTAGAAAAAGTTCTACAAGTATCAAAGTTGATCATCAGATCTATTATTCAGAAAGTGTTTACATTTTATTTCTTCAAGCAGAGTTTGTAATCGGGCCAGGTAGCTTCTGGATTCATCCTTCCTTTGGAAGGTGAGATATCTGGTAAAAGCCCATACAGTCAATCTCTGTATGAGAAATACTTTGTTCTCACAAATTTTAGATCAGAAGCGGTTGATTTTTTTTGAGCTGGTGGAATTCGAATTTGCAGCAGTGTTTTCTTGGTGTCAAAGTTGAAATGTCTTTCAACGGATTACGATTGGAGTATGCCCTTGAGGGCAGCTCAAACTATATTGCATGGAAGGACAGGATGGAGGTGGTTTTAGATGATAATGGGTTGAAGGAGTTCATAGATGCAGATGTCCCAAAACCTACTGATGTTTCTCAAGTCAGGGATTGGCAAAAGAAGATAGTAAATTGTTGAAGGATTCAGTTGGAGGGCGTGAGGGATCACATTGTGTCCGACCTCCATGGAAAGGCTTCTCCATATTTGATGTGGAAAATGTTGATAGAATTATTCCAAAGCAAGAGCGACCAGAGGAAGTTGGCACTCAAGGATAAACTCAGAAACATTAGGTGTGAGAATGGAGATAGTATTCCCCAGTATCTCACGAAGTTCACCCAATGCCGAGATGAGTTGGGAAATGTGGGGGTAACTGTTGAGGATGAGGATATGGTGATTCTAGCACTCCTTGGCCTTCCTAAGAGTTGGCATAGCTATCAGGACTCGGTGAATGGAAGGGAGAAATTTCCAGGATGGGAGAGACTTTGGTCGGATCTTGTGCAAGAGGAGATTAGATGGCGCACCATAGAAAGTTCTTCATCTATGCATGATGAGGAGAACTGTGCCTTAGCGAGTAAGGCGAAGAAGGGGAAGGGGAAGGTTTCTCTTTCCGAATCCAGTTATTCCAATGATGGGAAGAAGGTTGACAAGTCGAAGGTGTGATGCTTTCATTGTCATGATTTGGGAAATTATGCTACTAATTGCCCAAAGAAGAAGTCCAAGAAGGGATCTGGGGAAGGATCTAAAGGTGAGGTAGCCTCACTTGCTTCACAGTTTGAGTTGGACTTCACACTCTTCGCATGAATGGTTTCATCCATGGTGGGAAGTGGTTGGTTTCTTGACAGTGGAGCTTCTTTCCACATGACCGGTGACAAAAGTTTGTTCAGTACTTTAGAGGAGAAAGATCTCCAGATACTCATAGGGATGGGTAATTCAGAGGGAGCATGGAGATCGCCTTACCTTGACCAATGTCAAGTATGTACCAGGACTGAAGAGAAACTTGGTGTCGATCGCGATGCTGGAAGACAGAGGCTATGATGTAGTCTTCAGCAAGGGAAAGGTTTTCCTTCGACACATCATCACTAGACAGGTGAAGCAGATTGGTTCACGAGTCAAGAACCTGTATGCTCTTGAGGTTCAAGATGCATGCAAAGCCTTGAGCAGCGAGGAAACTGATGGAGACTTGGTGGTTGAGAGGGAGCGTATATTACCTCTCAACATGCAAAGCCAGAAGAAGTCTCAGACAATTGTGGAGGAGCCATGATTGGTGCAGCAGCTTCAGGAGGTTGTGGAGCAGCCACAACAAGGGAAGCTGAGAGGAGATTGAGTAGAGACATCTACTCATGCAGAGACCTCCAGTAGGGGGAAACTTCGAGCCAGGTGGGCTGAGGGATCACATGCAGACATACCTCCAGGTAGGAGGTGGGGTGATGTGGATTGATCATCCCAAGGAGGAGGGGCAAGATCCTTGAGGTACCCAACCTCTTGGATGAGACCTTGCTAGGGGAGCTGCGATGTGGAGTAGCAGGAACTGACTGATTGGGTAGAGACAGATGCGAATGGAGCGGCAGAGAGAGCGACAGTGCAGGGAATCCCAAGATAGCACATAGCATGCAGAGTACAGCAATGAGAGAGGCACAAGTGTTTTGCACAGTGCTAGGTGGCACAGAGAGGTGTGCAATGGTGCGAGATGCATGGAGATGTTGCAGTAGCGCAGATGTTAGAGAGGGAGCACTTGTCAGCATCAGGTAGAGCTTCAGCATTAGAGTATGTTCCTAGCCCAACAAAGTGGTTAGTTGGGAGTGTCTTTGTTCCAAGTGTTGTTGGAGCAAAGTGGACCAGGCAGATGTGTTGCATGCAGAACATTCCAGAGTTACAGGATCAGGTTTGAGAGGAAGCCTTTCTTGTTGAGAGGGAGTGTTGAAAAGTGTGCAACAAGAAATGCTTGTTGAGAATGCAACAAGATGATGGAGCTTAGTGGAAATGAGTCACCTTCACTAAGTGGGCCCACAGGCAAGTTTTGGCGCAAAGTCTATTTTTAGACTATGTCTATTTTTAGACATATGGATCATGGTCTATGAGTTGCAGTTTGTTGTTTATGGATGATTGGTCATGTTGGGAAAAATAGATGGACTTCTATTTTTTTATCACAGCAGGAGTGATCAGAGTCTATTTTTAGACTGCTAGTCAAAAATAGAAAAGTCAAATATTATTGTCTCATAATAATATTTAGACTATAAACTTTATCTTATCCTCTTGGAGCACTTCAGTTTGAGCTACAGATGTGGCAAATGCAGCCGTCAGAAGGAAATACGCTTTCTCTGTGATTCAGTTGAGCTATTGCATGCATGATACCAGTTAGAACTCATGTGGTTGAGTTCTGTGGAGTTGGATGTGGAGTTGATGGAGTTGTGTTCAATTTGACTTAGTTGAACTAGTTGTATTTAGTCTAACTGGCCAATAGACTAAGTGATGAGTTGTGTGAATTAGTTATTAATTAATTCACTAATTATTAACTCATAATGCAACTGAATAATACATCAGTTAACTCAGTGCATGTATAGTTCAGTGGAGACAGGTGTTAGAGGTTGAGATTACTATCAGTTGTGACTATAGTTGTGCATGATATTTTGCACAATCAAAGGATTGAGTATGCCCATGAGAATTGCATATGCCCAGTGATATAGCCTGTGCTCACGTGATTTCCAATGTGTGTGATTCTCCAAGGTAAATAGAACTTGGAACGAGTTTGGATTCATTCATTCTCTTGCAGTATTGTGCAGTGGAGGCAGGCAAAGCAACGGGGGAGATTTGGAGATCAGATCTGAGCTGTATTGTGTGTAACAGGTGGAGATAGTGTTGGATACTTGTGAGGAGTATTGTACTATGTAATGTTACATGTTCTCAATCATTAATATATAGATAGTGTGGGGTTTTTAGCTGTAAGCTTTCCTCGGGTTACATACTGTGTTAATGTGTGCATGCGATTGATGTTTCATTGTTTTTGATGCTGCTAAATTGATGATCAACGTAGAGGAGGTTATGTATTATGCATGTATTCCGCAATAGTGTATAATCAGGATAATCTCTGTTGAATATGTGTTTATTATTCAAAATTTCTAATGAGTTGTTTGATAAGGAGTGGACAACGAGTCACCTGTGATAGCGACCTTGTCTGTCTTAGCTTTGGAAGTTCTAACACCGAGGTATTCTCGGAGGGGTTCGAATGATTCTAACTTGTGAGGATTTTCAGATACGTGAAGAAGATACTGAAACTATTCCATGAGAAATTTCCAATTAACTTCATCTTTGAGGATTTCAAAAGCAAGATTACAGAGGCGATCCCAGAATCACATAATGGATTCATCAGGTGCTTTCTGTAATTCCAAAATGAAATTATTGAGTGCTTTATGGTCATAATGATAGAAAGCATGACCTAACTCTCTGATCACATGATCGAAAGAGTGAATGGAGGTTGCAGGCAATGTGCGATACCATTGTTGTACGTGCCTTTCAAACATGTAAGAAAACAACCCACAAGCAATGTTGTTCGAGGGGACTTCATTCCTATAACAAAAGCCTACGAAGGAACCTCCATGCCTTAGCAGGGCTGCTCTACCTTCGCCATCATATTTAAGATGTGACAAGTCATCAAGAACATCCTTCGACACATTGAAATCATTTGCATGAGAAAAACATGATGGGGGTATGATTATAATGTAAGTCATGAATGATGTGTAGAGATTCAAAACAGACTTTGAGAACTCAACTTGTCATCTAGCCCTCCTTCTAGCAACAAAAATGTTGACGGGGGTGGACTCACCAACATTTCAGGGGATATCCATGGTAAGAAGTCCCAACTAGACCCCATACTATTTGGACTAGCAGTCCCAAAAGTGGGTATTACAGTAGTGCCTTAACTGCGGTAGCACACAAAGGTAAGTATGATAACTTTGTCGGAACCAAGTGTGTGACCTTGCAGTGACTCAAGTGAGATGCATGGGGGTTCTCGCACGTAGAGGGGAAAGGAAGTGTGTCTCTTATAAGCCTATAATATATGCAGACTGAAAGGAACACACGAGCATAATTACATCACAGGATGGAAGTGGAATAGTCCAAAATCTAAAGTGATGGGTTAACACAACAATACGTCTTCAACAAGATTCGTACAATCGTATACAAAATAGCTCATACACAAATGCATAAGTGAAAACATACGTTGCTAAAGTAACTATAATAGTCGAACTACAAGAACAACATATGCATGAAATCGTCCTAGCTTAATTATATTATTAAGTTAAATTTCCATCCATACATACGCCATTGACAACCACTAGCCCCAATAGTGGAAAATTATAGTCAACACCCGCTGCTCCTCCAAAGAGATGTACTCACTCTACGCTGTGGAGAATCCAAGGCTCATAACAATACTCTCCAAGCCTTCTCTAAGCAATGCCTAGCCAAAATCTTGGCTCCCAAAAGACTGGCCTATGAGTTATGAGGTTCGGGGTGACCCTTGACATTCACCTTTGTGACTCTTCATCTACCATCATGACTCTTTACATTACATAATGACTATTCACATTCCATTAAAGACACTTTGAATTTCGCCTACAAAATATTTACAACAGTATACAATTTCCACATATGCCCATGTGGGACAAAATAGGCTAGACATAGCCCAACAAGAAAAAACACTATAAATCCAGAGCGAGGGGAAAGACCAACTCATCAACCTCCACTTGATGTTACTCAGTCACATACTAATGCCAAACTTGGTATTTTGATGTGATGTCTTGATGTTGTCTTGCTGAAAGTAGACTCTTGCCTCCATGGCATCTGGGCATGTGGTCTTGGAACCTGTGTCCATCTCGTTATGGAACCTACGCAAAATTGTCCTGAGTGTGGCTGGACCACCAACGTACTTTTGCATGTTTTCTGCACTCAACTGCAATTCATCACTGGTGGCCTCATGCATCAACTTCTGCATGTACCTATCCACCTCCAGCTAGACTTGGATCTTGTGCTTAGCTTTGGTGAGGGAACCTACATCTGTTCACTCTCTTCTTTATTTGCTAGTTGTTCCAGCTCATCAACCTGTATTAGTGTTGTTTCTCTCTCATTGCATATTTCCTTTTTTCTTCTTCCTATTTCTACTTCTCATCCCTTGTTCTTCCTTTGACTCTCATTCTATTGGTTGTGATCTCAGTTTTTCTACCTACAATCTCTGCTCTTTTCTCTTCATCTTTTTTGTTGTCTCTATCCTATGCTTCCTTTTGCTTCTGCTATCAAAGCTTCTTGCATGAAGACTGGATACTCTTTTGCTCTTTAGATTTTTCCTCCCTCTGTTATGTCAACAATTTCCTCTTTATCTAATCTTGTACTGGCTTGATGCCTACTACCACTGCTGCTGGTTTCGCTGCCATGTTAGTGTTGGCTCGTTTTCTCTAAACACTTGGTCATCTGCATGTATTGGAAAGTAAACTAGCACTTATTCAACTTCTTCCCTGGTACTTCTTTTAGTGGCCTCTCTTGAATCAACTCTCTTTGGTGCCATGGTACAATTACTGCTGGAGAGAAGCACTTCACGAGTGTTGTACCTGTGGGACAGAATGGACACTCATGGCAAGAAAACATTAGCTCTTACAAATCTAACTTTACATCATGATCAAGTAGCAACCAGGGCATATGATGAGAGGAAATGTGCAGTTTTGACTGAATAGGGGTGATTGACTGACTGTGGGAACTGCGCACTATGCAGTCTCGAAAGTTAGTGTGGAAGCTTGCTGACTGGAACTGCGCAATGCACAGTTTAGTCTAGGACAGGGCCTGGGGGAGACTACACATTACGTAGTCTCAGTGACCAAACTTGGGGACTGGCTCCTAGAACTACTTAGTGTGCATTTGGAGCTAGCCTAGGACAACCTCTATGCAATTCCAGAAGCCAAGGCAGAAGCCTTGAGCTATCAGATAGCACAGTGCAAGTGAATGTGAGACCTGGGCAGGGGGAGCCCAGATATATCCATGGGGAGTGTTAAAATTGGCAGATCTAAAGGATGATATAAGGATGAGTGCATATCTAACTAAGTGTAGATGCATGCATGTAAAACAAGTGCAACAATGGATCAAAATGAAGGAACACGAAGCATGCGAAGGGAGTTGCCGAATTGGCAACCATTGGTGCAAAAATGGGAAAAATCATGTGACGCTTGGGAAGGAAATGTATAACTTGAAACAACACTTCTACAAGGTAAAAAAAGTTAAAATGCCAACGGTCGTTCAAAAACAATGAGTGAAACAACACTCTCACAAGCTAAACAAATGAAAGCCACAGAAAAAGCAGCAAAAGGAAATAAAAGCAAAACTCATCCCGAAAAGCGATAACAATGCTTTTAAGGCTCCTTGATCTCCTAGGGAAGTTAGAGCTTGATGATTGAATCCATAAGTGAGCCCTAGAGGTGTCCATTACATATATTTGAGAAAATGGAGTTCATGACATGTATGTGTGAGATTAAGGACAACAACGACACTTAGCATAAACTTCTAAATATGGAAATGTGTCACCTTCGGGAAGCTAATAATAGATTCCCTACTTCCCAAGGATGTTGTTCCTCTTAGATTCTTGATTTTTGTGAACCCTACCATGCACTGCTCGGAAATATTGTGTAGTCTTGGGGAGGACTGGGCAACTCTTTGGTTCATGCACTGACAAAGTCTGAGCACAGTATGGTTCTATGCAATTTCTATGCTTAGTGGCTCTGGGATGCCTCTTAGGCTCTGTGCAATTTCCCAAGTAAAGTTAGGCTATTAGCTGGCTCTGTGCAATTACGGACTTGAGTGCTCACTGTGGGTTTAGACTACGCAATTCTTGAACTGAAGATTGGTTGTCAACTGGTTCTACATAATTATGGAGCTAAAGGTTCACTTGATGGCTTGGATTTCTCTGTGAAATTTCCCGGCCGAAGACAAGTTGCTAGTTGGGTATGTACAATTCTAGAGCCGAATCCCAATACTGGGTTGCACTGCGCATTTCCTAAGAGCAAGGTTGGTTGCCCTCAAGGATTGCACATATCATCAAGGTAGTGAAAGAATTGGATTGCAACTAAATCGTGGGGTCAACTTGTGGTTAGATGACAAAGCAAGTAAGCAAACAAAAGATGTAATGTGAAAGATAAATTCTAATTAAAACGCAAGTACCTGGGCAGCACAAGACAAGATGCTAAGATTTAAGGAGTGAGGCTCCAAAATGAAGTGAAGGAAAAATTTTGGAGGGTGGTTGTAACCGCCACAAAAATAACTTAGGCTTCTTTTTATTCGTGTTTGCTTCTACCTTGATTTTATCTCTTGGGTCATGAGTTGTATAGAATGTGTTTCCTTTTTTGTGTTGATTAATGATGTGAATTATCCTTTTTGTCATGCTTTGTGTGGTCTTGGTTAGGGGTTTCCCCTCTCCCCTCTCCTTTTCTTGCTAGTAAAAGCCAAGCAAAGGGGAGGTTTTTAAAGTTGTATGGTGACTAGAACATTGGTTATTTCTCATCTCTTATTTGTGGATGATATTCTAACCATTAGTAATGGTAGCCCTCAAGAGGTGTAGTTGTTGAAGGGAATTCTATTTGTGTTTGGGAAAGAAATAGGTATCATAATTAACTTCCAGAAATAAAAACTTCTTGTCTCCAATATCAGGGCTGCTGAGCTTCAAAAAATATTAAATCTTCTTCAGATGCACTCCTCTCAGATGGAAGAAGATATCAAATATTTAGGTTTTCATTTAAAACCTAATACATATCGTATGATGGATTGGCAATGGTTGATTCCAAAACTGTACAAGTGAATTAAAAATTAGAGTCATAGATGACTTTCTAGGGCAGGGTGTTTGGTTCTAATAAAATGTGTCCTCGAAGCTATTCTCATATAGTGAAATTCATTGGCCTGGATCCTGAAAGGTGTTTTAGAATGCATCAGATGTATTTGTTTTAAATTCCTATGGTCAGGTTCCAAAGAGGAGTTGATTCTACCTTGGATTGGTTGGGAAAATATTGCACATCCTAAACCATAGGGAGGTTGGGGTCTCAAGAACATTTTTATGTTTTCTCATGCTTTGGCAGCAAACTGTGGTTAGTGTCTACTGACTATGCATATTTTGTGGACATCGGTTGTGATAGAAAACCATATTTCTCCCTTATTAGTAGAATAAAGGGTGTGTAGAGAAAATAAACCCCAGGGGAACATCTCAATAATTTAGAGGGAAATAATTAATAGTTTTGAAACCATCTGAATAGGTTTGGCATGGAAAGTTTGATTTGGTTCTAGGGTTTTGTTGACAGTGTTGGATCTTCCAACATTTAGGGGATATTCCTAATATGAAGTATTAGTTAGACCTCATACCGTTCAGTGTAGGATCCCCATCTGGTATAAAGGCTCATTTGCTAAATACTTAAAGATTTTCCTTGGCTCTAACTATCATCAAGAGGTAGGGATGCAATGGTTCCTTTGAAATGAAATAAGGTGTGCCTCATGAAATTTCAGTTGTAGATGTGTCAAGGTTCTTGTACTACGAAGAGGGGATAAAAGTGAGCCTCTAAGAGAGAGGTAATAGTACCACCCAAGAAGAGACACACATGAACCACAAGGATCCATCGTAATAGTCCACAAAGGATGCAATGATCGTTACAACCAACAAAAAAAGAAAGATCTGCTTAATATCCTGTGGAATAGTCCACAAGGATGGGACAACAATAGAAACCATTACAACACATTCTCAATAAGATAAGTACTAAAACAACCAAAATAGTTCAACTATCTTAGTGTATGTGAAATCAAACATGAAATACAAACATCCACAGAAAAATCTTAAAAACATTCATAATCCATGCATGAAGAACATGTTGGCCTTCAAGGATTCTTTTATTAAGTAAAATTTCGAAGACACATGTTTGCAATGTACATCACTAGATCCAGTAGTGGAGCATTGGAGCCACTCCTTTCTCCCCAAATAACTAGTTTATCTCTCTAATTCTTTGAGGGGGGAGCCAAGGTGAAAATTAATTTTCTCATATAATGAGGAACTATATATAACCGAGGGGTGATGCTTCCCCTTCCTTGTCACTCTTTGACTACCCTCATGACTGTTTGAATTCCTAAGACTTTTCAAATTTACATGACTCTTCGTATTCCACACATGTCCTTTGGACTTTCACTTTACAATACATTTCTTAAACATATGTTACATCATTAGCCACAAAGTGTGGCATGTGACTACTCATGACATGACATGACATGACATTGCTAACATGGACTACTTGCTGATGTGGAAATGTCAATCCACTTTTGTTGCTGAGTGTTGTGCCTTCTTGGGAATGCTCTTCTTTTCACCTCCGTATGACTTGGTGATAAGGAATCTTCAATGATCTTGAGTCTTGTGTTGTGATCGCAAACTAATGTTTGTTTTTCTTTTCTTGGTTGATCATCTTGTGTGTTCAACTACAAGTGTTTCTTTCATAAAGCTTACCTCCTTCATCTCCTTCTTCATCATCTTGCCATGATGTGATAGAGTACTTGCATCTACATTTCACTCATGACAAGACAACAATATTCTGAAAACCCCCTAGTCTAAGATAGTGCATTTTGATCCATTAACTGATCCGGAACAAGGTGAAAGATGGGGAGAGAGGGTCAGTGACTATGCAGTGCATAGTTCCCATAGCCAAGGGTGAGGCTTGATACCTAAGACTAAATAATGTGTATTTTAGGTAGGACTAAGGAAAACAAATGTGCAATTCTGAGAGTTAGGGGGACAAGCTGAGGGGATGGGCATTGAGAGGACACACTGCGCAATTTTGGGAGGCAAGGCAAGGAGGGCTACTGTAAACTTTAACATTTGAGAGGTTCAGGGGATGAGCTTGAGGCTTTTAATTGTGCAGTTTGTAGTGCAGGTCGAGCTGGGAGGAATGATTGTGCAATATTGGAGGTCAAGGTTGACGCTTAAGCATAGAAACTATGCAGTGCAATAGTCCTAGGAGGAAGGAACTATGCATTGC
The DNA here is from genome assembly GCA_031772625.1 of Pinus tabuliformis. NCBI lineage: Eukaryota > Viridiplantae > Streptophyta > Pinopsida > Pinales > Pinaceae > Pinus > Pinus tabuliformis. The sequence continues at coordinate 1,736,589,505 of CM062817.1, read as the reverse complement.
ATAGTGCTAAGGGGAAAGATCATATCTAGAGGACTGGAATGTTGTAGTGTGCAATTCAGGGAGGCCAGGTGAAGCCAATTTGCTTAGTATGGAAGCCTTCTCAGAAATGACTTAGTGTGAGACTAATTATATTGACGTGAACATTGATAACACTTTGACTGTGATCTCACACTTAGAATACTTGATGACACAACAACATAGAGAACCCCGGACACATGAACAATGCATTTCCCTTCATGTGACCACTTTACAACCATTTATGATAAGTGTGACACTCAATATAGACTTTGGGATGGCCGTGACGATACAAGTGTGACAGTGCTAAAAAATTTGTGAATGAGTGTGACAAATGTTTACATAGTTAGAACAACTCATATACACAAAGATAGACCCTTGAAACCATCAAAACAAGCTTCTACACATTGTGCAACAACCAATCATGCTGAAAGATGACAGTTAACCCAACTTTCAAAGGGGAGAAAAATACTTCAAGAAATATCATGAAATGATTTTCAGTGTTTGCGATGACAATATGCAAGATCAAGGAAGGCTTCAAACAAGTGAAAGCCAAAATTTTGGAGGGTGTTGTAGTAGCTACAACACTTTCCGATACACTAGTAGAATTTCAACTTCTCTGCCTCAGTTAACTTCTTTTTTACAAGGCCTTGGTTCTTTAGGGAGTATTGGTTCATCGTGTTTATTACATTGATATTCCCACTTATCCCATGAATATACATGGTTACCTTTAAGCCTCCTCAGCTGAACACAACATAAGGTTCAACAATATTACAATGTTTTGAGTTGGGAAGGGTGGTGTAGCTCATGAGCTTAATATTTTCAGAGTACAATTTACATCTTTGGTGTTTCTCTATTGCTAGTAGGCCTGGAAAGTACCTCGATAGAGTCATGCAGGGAAACAAACATTGCTTCACTACCAACGAGCTTGGATAGTACCCTAGTAGAGTTGCTTACTTCAACTCTCTACATAGGAAGTCTTTCTCTTCTTTTTCCTTTATTTATTTATTTTAAAGAGGATTGTGCATCAACACTTATTCATTTTGGGGTGGAAGAGGGATCCTATCTTATTGAGAGTAGACTCAGGTTGTTCCTTCATAGAAGCATATAGAGACTTGTGATTTAGGTTTGCTCGTTTATCTTTTTCCCCTTCTCCTCTTCTATTGAATGGATAAGCATGAAAACACAAAAACAAAAGAACTGATTGTGGGCATAAGGTTTCTTGAATAGACATAGGTTCATGGTTGGACCAAAGTTATCCTTACCTATGGATCGCATTTTCCGTCGAAACTTCATTGGCCAAAATATGTAACCAACACAAGTAAGATGGACATAAGGTTAGCCAAATGTTGAAGTGTCACAAGACTCTTTAGACTTCAGCCACACACATACTAAGAAGCCACAACATGTTCATGCACAATACTTATTCACATGAAACAAGACAAAATTCAAACAAACAAGAAAGAAAAGACTATGTATGTAGTATACGGCATAGCCCAAAATTATCATTGAAATTAATGTTGTAAGTCTTGGTCATTGATAGGGAGAGAGTCAATCTTCTCGTCAAGTGATTGAAGATGATAAGTGTGCTAGCTAAGCTTTTCATGGATAGTGAATGGCCCAATCCACAGGGATTGAAACTTAGTGTGTTTTCCTTTATCCTCGTGGGCTTTGTCCCACTTCAAGACTAAGTCACCCACACTGAAGTTGTTCTTCCCTGTAGAATTCTTGTCAAACCACCTCTTGATATGATTATGATGAAGTGAAATTTTTTCTTTTTCTTTCAACCTTTCTTCCTATAATTTGTGAAGGGTGTCCATCCTATATTGTACTAATAAGCATGGCTTGCCTTGGGATTCTTGCAAAAGTTGGAGTGTAGGAAAGTAGATATTGGGAGGGAGGATGGATTATTTTCTATATACGAGGAAGTAAGGGGAGGTGTTTAGAGAGGTCTTTGGTGTGACTCAGTCAGCCCATAAAGAATTTACAAAAGAGGAGTGTTAGTTTCACTACTAAGAGAACATGATATTTTTTATGATACATATTAGGTTCTTATTTGTGGATTCAGCAAGACCATTCCCCTATCGATAATAATTAGATGAATGCATAAATACAATACCATTTTCCAATGCAAAATTGTAAAGTATTAATGATGAACAGTGTGTTGCATTGTTGAAAACAAGGGAAGTAGGAATGTTGAACTTGGAAATGATGTTCTTCTGAAGGAAATTTATGACTTCCTGATTGTTATAGCTCCAAATCTCACTCTTATGGTTTGTGATGCTGTACTCATGGCCTAGGGCAACCCCTCCTTCCAGACCTGGTCCTAAAATTTAAAAAATAGTGTTTTATCCCTTATACGTGACATTGCCCTGAGTTAAACGCGTGTATACGCGGGTATGTGTATAGCCAACCCACGTGTATGTATTAAAACACTTAAAAAAATATAAAACTCATCATTTTCGGGCGGAGATCGTGGGTGTTACCTGCTGATCACCTGTTAGTGCCCATGGCCCAACTGTTCCCAACCAACTCCTAACTAAAAAACTACTTTGGAGATGGTATAAAAAGACCTCAAAGGGAAGGCCTAAGGGAGGAGAGAATAGAGAGAAAGGTTATTATGCTGAGATTTTTCCCTTAACCAGGTCTAAAGTCCCTTGTGCCTTCTGTACTTCCCCCATTTTGTACAGGAAACCTTTGTTTCCTTGTGTGTTGATGTTCATCTACCATTTATGACATCATGGAGAGAGGCATGGAAGGAGTTTTGTTAGAGGCTTGATGCTAGAACGGATCTGGAAGGAAGCTTTGCTTGGAGCTTGCTGAAGCTGATTCAGGTGAACATATTCCTTTTTATGTACTTTATTTGTCTATAATAAAAGAAACACATGTCTTGGTTCCCGAAATGAATCTTCTTTATGTTAATGATAGTCATGTTTAGAATTCATATGTAAATGGTTGTTTGGATTTCATAACTAACTACCTTTCTTTATAACATGAAGATGGTTTCTTTATAAGTTTTGTCCATGTACTGCTGTGTTCTTTGAATTGGTTGTTTTGCAGGACAAAAGAGAAGAAGGGAACTCCAAGAAGGGTTTGGACCCTAAAGGCCTTATCAAACGTAGGACCAAAGGTACGTACCCTTATCATAGAATTTGCTTACTATAGCATAATGGCTGTATGAATGTATGTTTCTTTGAATAGATAACTTTCAGTATGCTAGGGTTTCAACCCAAAAGGCCCTAGGGGAGTAATTCCCTCTATCAGAATTGGCGACTCCGCTGGGGACAACACTCTTGTTGTTCCTAGTTTGGGTATTTTTCAAGCCAATCAGGGCTCAGCTGCCTTTTCTGCTTGTTGTTACTGTCTAGTTTGTTCTTGAACTTTAAGCTTTGCCAGTTTCTTCAGTTTGTTTTTTATTTTTCTTGAAGCTTTTTATACACGTTGTTTTTCTTAGATACAGAGGCGTATATACACTTGTTTCTTTGAGTGAACCCGCGTATACGCAGGTTTCCTCAAACACAGTCACATATACACGCAATCTATACTTAAGTACAATCGCGTATATATTGCAATTTTCGAGATTTATAAATCTTTTTAGTCTCTGAAGGCTTGTCTGGTGGTTTGAGTCAGTCTGAAACAATCATTTTCCAGTATCAGTTATTTGTTTTACAGCGAGCATCTCGTTTTGAATTCTCTCCGATTATAAGGAGTATTGGTCTTGTTTTTTGTTGATTGCAAGCGTCATCGTTTTTGGCTAAAGCACGCAAGATTTCTTGATAGGAATCTTGGCTGCTCTGTTTCATCAGGGTAGGGAGATTGAATTCAATCTTTGTGTTAATCTTGCTTTTGGTGATTTTTTGTTTGCTTGACAAAACCGCTTTTTGTGACCATCCACTTCTTTGTTTCATGAAAGTTGTTGATTGACACTTTCTTGGAATTTGTCTTTTTGATCTTTTGGTTTTTTTTTTTCCAAAGCTTTCATTGCTGCTTTTGATTGTTAAGAGCGATTTCAAGCACATTTATTTTTGTTGAATTTTCATCCATTGAGTGGTGTTGATTCGCAAAAGTGTTTAATTGCCTATTCTTCGATCACAAGTTTCAGTGTTGTTGAGAGCATTTTTGAAAAGACTTTTTTGTTTGTTGCTTTGAAGAAAATCTTTTGAAAATCCTAGTTTTGCTTTCTTGAACTTGCTTTTCATTTGGTTTCCTTTTACTAAAATGAAAGTGCTTTATGTTTGTCTTAGAACTTGTTTTTAGTGTTTAGACGAAATGAATGGTAACATCTCATATTCTATCTAGGCATTGTAAGTGGCAAGATAAAGATTGATAAGCAAGCAACTTTCATTTTTGGTTTTTAGAGTAGTTTTAGATCTTGCATCCACATATAGTTGTTGCATTAGGATAGATTTGCATCCCCTTTTTAGGCATATATAGCTTTGTTAGCTTTTGTGAGTGTGAAGTGTGCATTAAAGAAAAGAAAAGAAAAAATTTGTTTTATTAGAAGTACCTCTGAACCCTATAGAAATTGATCTTCATCGAAAAACGAAAAAGTGCATGTGCATATAGTTAAGTTTTTTATTAATTTCTTTTGCGTCAAAAAACACCACTAGTTTCACTTCTGTTACCTTGTGACTTAAAGAACAACCTAATAAAATCAAGCGCTAACTAAAATTCACTAGAACTTTTTGTTTTAGTCAGTTACACCAACAAGATTAGGATTTTAGGGCCTTGGATTAGGCGAGTGGAGAGTTAACTCTCCAAGGCCATATAAATGTCAAACATAGGAGTCTGAATAACGAGAGAAAATCCAATAGCGTTAGGAAGACCAGGAAAGCTCCAGATCTGGGAGTTAAGCACGAGGGTCTGTGAAGACAGGGAAGAGAGATACCCCCTCTCCTACTTGTCCGAACTTACCTCACGACTGTTCCGCCTGGCTTCTGCGATGAGTTGGTATCCATAGTTGCTACTCCTAGGGAACTACACAGGTGGCTGCGGAGGGGAATCCCGTGGCACCTGAGGTTGACGTTGCATCACTCTCGACAGTACTACTGGAGGGCACCCTTGTGAAGCTTGGGGGCTTGCACTGGCGCAGGCTGTTGTTAGGAGGTCAGCGTAACTTCCTCTGATACCTTCGCTAATAAGACTGGGCCCTCATCATCCCAGACTATCTTCGGAAGGCCCCTTATTTCACTTTATAGTATTTTGGTGTCCGGTCTTAATCACCCGGAGCGGAAATACTTGGAAGTTGTTTGATTGGCTGTATCTTTAGGGACTTTATAGTGTGTGCTCTGTGCTCCTAGTTGGCCTAGCTTTCAATTTTTTGAGTCTTTAGTTAGATCATAACAAAAAATTCAAAGTGGCTGACCGATCTCCAAGACGGTCTCGAATACTTCGTGGTCTCTCGCCACCAAGTTTAGAGCCTTCTCCTAGAAGGCGTAGAGGCAATACTATCGGTGGGTTCCGTCCCACGCCAGGTGACGCATCGGAGATTGATCCTCCTCTCGGGGGCATTAGCAGCCAAGCAAGGCCTGACACTTCTAAACAAGAGAGGGACACTCCAGTCCTTTCTCGAGTTCTCTTTCAAGAGGAGAATAACATAGAGGTAGAAGAACTTTCAGAGTCATTAGCGGCTCCAAATTCTCCACTACCATCTAGTCATCCAGACGTATTGCAATACGTTGGGACTCCGACGCATAGACCGTCAAGTCTAGGTTACGCTACGCGCTTACCATCGATGACCACTACTGGAAGCATGGCTTCTACGAGTGTTACGACTATGCAAACCCCAACATCGGTGCAAGGGGGAGGAACCATTTCCATCTCCTCTGCTTCCTTGTTCGGATCTTTTGCTAGCACATCTATAGTTGGGTCTACCTGCATTCCGTCCACGAGTGGAAATGCCCAAACCAATGCTTTTGGTACTGGATTCTTCCCATTTGGCACCCATTCACAGGGTATTCCATCGATTCCATTTAGTGCCGCTACATCCATGATGGGCGGATCGGCTTCATTCCAGGGTTTTCCTTTTGGAAGTGTCATATACCACATTCCAACCCGACGGTAGGATCCATGCCTTTTTCTTCTGTGGGACAAAGCAGTAATCCTTTCCAAGGTTGGAATAACCCTGGGGTTAGTAGCGCGGGAACTGGGAATCCATTTATCAGCCAACAAGGGAATAGGCCATACTCCACGGTTAGTATGTTTCAAAGTATTCCTCCCCTTGCTTCGGCTTGGAATCCTTATCAGGGGTTGTCAACTCCCTACAATCCTTTAGGAGGAAACTTTGCTGGTTATGGAGGTTATACGGCCGGAGTTGGTCAAACTCTGAATTTTTCTAGACCACAAGGCTTGCCTTTTGGTTCAGCCGGTTCTACTGGTTACTTCAGGCAGCCTGGTGCCTCCCAAATTCCAAGACAATCTTTTCAGAGCTTTGGGAGTTCTGCCCAGTCTGGGTGGAATCCCCAAGGTCCTCCTAGGCTTCCATTTCTGGCAACGTTAAACTTGCCAGATCTCACTAAGTTAACAAATGACCCAATCAAGTACAATCCGGCCTGGCCTCCGGTCCCAACCAAACTCCCTTCAGACATTCCAAAATTTGAAGGGAAGAGTGGTGAAGACCCAGGCGACCATGTAACCACATTCCATTTGTGGTGCTCATCTAACTCCCTTATCGATGACTCGATTAGGTTGAGACTCTTTCAGTGCACCTTGACTGGTAATGCAGCCAAATGGTATATAGAGTTGCCAGGGGGCAGCTTTACATCGTTTGCTGACTTAGCCAATATTTTCTTAAATCACTTCCAGTTGCCTGTCCGCTATGATGCCGAAACTGAACTTCTGGCCACCTTTCGTCAGGATAAGGCAACCCACATTTCTGACCATATTCAGGAATGGAGACGGAGAAAGAGGCTCATTAAAGCTGAAATCCCTCCGGAGTATTGTCTCGAGTGGTTTTTGAAGTCTTTACAACCCGAGATCTCCAAGGATGTCTCCATGTCTGGGGTCTATTCTGAGGAGCAAGCCATTTTTAGGGCTCAGCAATTAGAATTGATCTACTCTCAGTCTGGGATCCTACAAAAGTACTTGCCAGATGCTCCTGGATCTAAGGTTGATGTAGCTAAGTCAAAGCCAGGTCTGCACGCAGATGGTATCTTCGGGTCAGTAGACACAACTACCATGAACTTGTTGAATCAATTGCAGCAGTTGTCCTTGCAAACTGCTTCTAACAACCAAGTCACATCGTCTAATCCCCCCGCTTCCAAAACTACTTCAATAAATGCTGTCCAATCTGACAACCCCAAAGGAAATCAAAATTCCAATGGGAAAAAGAAAGGACGAGGTAAGAAAAAGAACCAGGACGAGAAGCCTGATGCAAATAAATCTGGCAACAACGCCGGTGGTGGTAGAAATGAGTCGAGAAAGAAAGTCAAGTTTCCCTGCAAATTGTGCAGTGGAGACCATCTAACCCATCTCTGCCCTAAGATTGAAGACGCTCAGCGCTTGTTAGGACAGCAAGGGACTTATAGTTCTCAAGCTGTGTTAACGAACCCGTTTCCCGAAGGGCAGCAACTTCTTGCTGGCGCGAGTTCAAACTCTGGAACCTCCGCTGGGGGCAACCAGGAAGGGGAAAAATCGTCAAACGTTTTCATGATGGGTTCTAACGTCCATGTGGCTACTCGGTCACGTGATTATGGTGAAGCCGAAACTTCCAAGGACAAGACTGTTCCCAGAAGTACTGACCTTCATATTGAGCAACCCCCTGTCGAGACTATACCACGGATACCGAAAGGTTCCGCTAAACGCGCAACGATTAATCCTAATGCTAGGGCCGCCAAAAATTACTCCATTGTGGAGGATCTGGCTCAGAGTCCGTGCGCCATGTCCGCTTTAGAGGTTCTCCAGTCGTGTCCGGCTCAGAGAAGTGCTTTACTCTCCGCAATTGGAGTAGTCGATCCAACTAATTCTTTAGTGCTCACTTTTGACATGTTAAATGTCAAAAAGCGACTCCCTCATCATATGGCTTTCCAAATAAAGTCTACATACCGAAAAATCAATATTTTTCGCACCGTGATAGATGAAGGAGCTTCCACATGCGTTATGTCAATGTCATGCTGGAAGGCTATTGGATCACCCTTGGTTGTTCCTTCACCCACCATTTTGACTGCATTTGATGGTCATTCTCATAAGCCGCATGGGATTATCCCGACCATTCCTATATGTTTTGGGGGAAAGGTCGTCCATATTGAAGTAGAGGTCGTAGACGCTAACCTAGACTATAATCTCCTATTAGGAAGGAACTAGGTATACGAGATGGATGCCGTTGTTTCGACTCTGTTTCGTGTCATTTGCTTTCCTCATGAGGGGAAAATCATTAAGGTTGATCAATTGGACTATTGTCCAGTCGATCCTCAAGCAAGCTTTGACTCTACTGTCCCTTTGGTGGATAATCCTCGCCCGCCAACTGAGAATTTAGGAGTAGGGATGTATTCCTCATTGATGGGTACATTTGATCTTCCCTCTCCTTTCGCTAAAATCAATGCTATTTCATCATCTAAGGAGTCTCCTCGAGAAGAGTTCTTTCGAACTCATTATTTTTCAGACCCTTGGACCTTGCCTTCACCTACAACCACATTAGTTGAAGGACAAGTGAATGGAATGGCATTCCCTATATCTGCAGCTAAGCTTAGATATCAGTCTATCGTAGACTCTGCAGACAACCACTCTACTCCTTTTTCCGAAGAGGAGTTAGATGGTCATGTGGCCCCGGCTTGGAGCCTTGATTCTACCTCTACCTTGGATTGCTTATATTCGGTTCTACCTTCTGAAGAAGCAATCCTTGAAGTAATGATGGGTATAGATCGAACTTGGGAAGACTTACACCATCATTCATACTTTCTTCCTCCATTGCAGGAAATAGAATCTAGATTCTCCGAACTCTTCACTAGTGATGTTTGTACGGTGTCAAACCCTTTGGATCCAGCACACATTCGTGCTGCAAGTAATATGTCGGTAATTTCAAAAACGATACCTATAAACATCTCTAGGGACCCTAACGTCATCGAGAATATCTTCATCGGAATTGAGTGTTCCCCTAAAGAAATTCAAATCTACACCGACCTTTTTAAGGAATATCGTGATGTATTTGCTTGGTCTTATGAGGAAATGCCTGGCATTGATCCTTCTATTGTTCAACATGAGATCAAGATGTATGAAAACGCGAAACCGGTTCGTCAAAGGCTTCGGCCGGTTAACCCTAGGAAAGCAGCAACTATCAAAGCTGAGGTTGAGAAGCTGCTAAGGGCAGGTTTTATATACCCTGTTCCTCTTACTAACTGGGTTTCTAATCTAGTCCCTGTGGAAAAAAAGCAAGGAACAATCCGAGTATGCATCGATTTTAGGGACCTAAACAAGGCTTGTCCGAAAGATAATTACCCCACGCCGTTCATTGATCAGATTATCGACGAGTGTGCGGGTAATGAAATTTTTTCCTTCATGGATGGTTTTTTGGGTTATAATCAAATCTCTATCCGTCCTGAAGATCAACATAAGACAACTTTTATATGTCCCTGGGGTACCTTTGCATATAGAAAGATGCCTTTTGGTCTTAAAAATGCTGGAGCCACTTTTCAGCGGGCCATGTCATATGCTTTCCACGACATCAAACATGTCATCGAGGCATACTTGGATGATCTCGCTGCTCGTTCTCGAAAGAGAACTGATCATCCTAGTCATCTTCGATTGGTTTTTGAACGTTGTCATTTTTATAAAATCCGGTTGAATCCCAACAAGTGCGTTTTCGCGGTTACATCCGGTCGGTTGTTAGGGTTCATTGTGTCTAATGAAGGGATTCGGGTTGATCCCTTCAAGGTTGAGGCAATAGTTCAGTTGCCTCCCCTGTCCTCAATTCGACAACTTCAAAGTCTTCAAGGGAAGGCTAATTTCTTAAGACGACTTATAGCAAACTATGCCGAGATCACTAAAGGGTTTATGCGTTTGCTACGAAAAGGAGTTCCATTTGTATGGGACGACTTTGCGCAGCGGTCGTTTGATGCTTTGAAAAAGGCATTAGTCTCTGCCCCGCTTTTGAGTCCACCGGATTATGGTAGAGACTTCCTTTTATATCTCGCTGTAGCAGAATCAACCATTGGTATGGTTCTCGTTCAGGAAGACAATGCTCTCGCCGAGCACGTGATTTATTATTTGAGCCGAGGCTTAATAGGTCTTGAACTCCGCTATTCTCTGGTTGAGAAGTTGGCCTTGGTAGCTGTTCACGCTGTCCAGAGGCTCCGTCATTATATTTTTCTACGCAAAACTTTTGTCTTAGCGGCGGTCAATCCATTTCAATTTGTCCTCAGTAGGCGAGTGATTGGGGGCAAATATAATAGATGGATAGTCATTTTGCAAGAATTCGATCTCGAGTTCTTGTCTGCCAAATCTAAGAAATCCATGGTTTTCGCGGAGCTAATTTCTGAGCTTCCTTGTGGAGAGGATACTGTTTATGAGGAAAGTTTTCCCGACGAACATTTATTCCTCATCTCTTCACTTGACCCTTGGTATGGAGATATCATTGTCTATCTCCAGACTTCGAAGTTTCCCTCTACTTTCTCCAAGGATGAACGTCGAAAATTACGTCACCTGGCTAAAAACTATGTTATCATTGGTGACACATTATATTGTCGAGGGGTTGATTCAATCCTTCGGCGCTATTTAACCTTAGAGGAAGCAGAGTCTGTGCTCAATGACTGCCACAGTGGAGCTTGTGGTGGTCATCTATCAGGGCTTGCTACAGCCCAGCGCATCTTACGTGCCGGCTATTTTTGGCCTTCACTCTTTAAATATTGTGTAGAAGCGGTCAAACGCTATCACCCGTGTCAAATTTTTACTCGGAAGATGCGCGCGCATCCAGCTCCCCTTTTTCCCGTTGTCACCGTCGGTCCCTTTACTAAGTGGGGTATTGATTTTACAACTTGTAATCTACCTTCAGCGACGAATCACAAGTACATTATCGTGGTTGTAGACTACTTTACGAAGTGGGCCGAGGCCATGCCTACTTATAAGAACGATAGTGACACGGCAACTTTGTTTCTTTTCAATCAAGTTATCTCAAGATTCGGTATCCCAAGAGAGATTGTCACTGACCATGGCAGTCATTTCCAGAATCAACTAATGTCCGAATTGGCTCTTAAATTAGGCTTCCGTTAGGAGCATTCGTCCCCTTATTATCCTCAGGCCAATGGACAGGTCTAGGCAGTCAATAAAACTCTTAAGACGATACTCCAACGGACAATCGATAAAAATCGGTCCAATTGGCACATTATGTTGTATTCGTCTCTTTGGGCGTACCGAACCTCCGTCAAAACGACTACTGGTTTTACTCCTTTTTAGTTGGTTCATGGGATGGAATCTATCTTTCCGGTCGAATGTGAAATTCCATCTCTTAAGTTGGCTGTTGAGCTTCTTCCTGAGACTTCGAGCCTCAAAGAGCGCCTAGTTCACTTGGAACATCTCGATGAGCAGCGTCGAGATGCCGCCACGATGACTGAGGCCCATAAGAAAAGGGTTAAAATGTAGTATGATAAGTCTGTCCGTCCTCGAGTCTTTTTTGAAGGTGACCTTGTCCTGGTCTATGACCAAGATAAGGACGCCTTGGGGGCAGGAAAAATTTAAGCCTATGTGGTACGGTCCTTTCATTATTAAACGGGTTTTAGAAAAAGGATCATATGAGTTAATTGATTTCGAGGGAAACGAGCTGGAGGAGCCCCGAAACGGGCTCTACCTAAAGAAGTACTTTGCTTAGTTTTGACCAGGCAATCGCTTCTTTGTATTTTATGTATATTTGTACATATATCATCGAGAGTTTTTCTGATATCAGCACTTTTTGGTCTGCTTTGGCAGGTGTTGATGGATGATTTGGTCTATTTTGGGTTCGCCGATGGTGCTAGTCAGCACACTCGGAATCTTGCTTCCGCAACTTGGGTACTCTATTATCCAACTAGTCAATTAATGGTATCAAGAGGCGTGTGCATCGGTCCTGCTTCAAACAATATGGCCAAGTATACTGCTGTTATTAATTTATTATCCGAGGAAATCTCTCATGGGATCGACTCGTTGGTAGTATATCTTGATTCTCAATTGATAGTGTCTCAATTAAATAACATTTATCGGGTACGGGATCCATCTTTATATCGTCAGTATTTAAGGGTGAGGTTGTTTCAAAGATCATTTACTTATATTAATTATTTGCATATTCCAAGATCTCATAATTGGTTAGCTGATTCTATCGCTAATCAAGCATTAGACTGGCATATTAATCATTCATCACAATAAAATCAAGCATCAAAAAGTCAAACTGTATATATATATATATATATCATAAAACGTCTCGAGTGTACATATGTGTGTCCAAAAAATATACAAAATTGGGACTCAAATGCCCATAATCATGTCCAGCATATCTAATGCCTCGGCTCAGGATGAGCATCTAAGTATGTCACTATAGCATTGGCCACGCGCCGAAAAATGCGAACCCAGTCACGTGGCATGCCAACCACATGACGCTGCATATCCTCAAGAAGGTCCTCTGTGATGGCCATCGGTACTCAGCAGCTCAACCTCGCCAAGTGTCGCTGGACGTTGTTTAGAGTCCGTTCTGTATCAGCAGCTGCCTCTTCAGCTCCTCGGCTGCGTCGTCCATGCCGCGGGAATCCATCTGGTCGTACTGGCCCGATGTCTGGAACATGATCACCATATCAGTCATTTGAATCTCATCAAAAATATTTTTCAAAATTCATTTATTTGAAAAATCCAAAAAATCATAAAAATCATAAAATCTTACCAATCTCGCCCCATGCTGCATTCGGTGGTAACACTAAATCAGGATCTCCTCGGAAATCCAGCCCAGCATAGGGGTAGTCATCCACGGCAATGATCTGCTGATCCCACCAGGTGAAGAAGTCATCGTCGAAAGCAATCCTTGGGACCTCCCCACCCCCCAGACGTTTCATCAGATCAGCCCTGGGGTGCTGATGGAAACTGCTACCCTGGGGCGGAGTGCGGTAATCTTCTCGAAAAATAAAGTACACAAGATGCTCCCATATCCAAAGTTTTTAGTCTAACCCCTCCTGATAGAAGTGAGTTGGCTCTTCATGATGGCCAGAAGAGGAGTACACCAGTCAAACACAGTAGTGAGACAGTCAACTGCCACGCTCATGTTTTTCCGTGACGCCTGATGCAGAGAGGATGATCCGTTCACCCGAGCCATGGTAAACAGGATTATCCGAAGTGATAAACTCGCCACATGTGTGATGGAAATCTGGCTCCCAACCTTTTTGGGATGTCCCAAGTAGTATATCTGTACGTAATCCTCTATTGAGAGGGCACTCCGTGTCCTGCCCCGGGACTGTACTACCTCTCCCCTTCGGGAAAGGCCAGTGATAAAATAAATATCCTCCACTTCTACCCTGAGCGGCATCTGATCGATTATAAAAGCTTCCTCATCGACATCCCAATAATCAATGAGCATCTCAAGCAGACGCGTGTTTGCTTTCATATTTGGCAATTTGAAAAATTTAAGCAAACCACATCCCCGTAGGGCATCTAATGCTTCTGGACTGTTCATAACTTCATTGTCTACCGCTGTGTGCTCTCTTTCACGCCACGTGATAGGCATCCTAAGAAAAAATTGATTCAAAGCCGTTAGTTTTCGTTTAAAATGGTTCGTGGCATATACGCGGGTTCCTGTGCACACAGTCGTGTATAGGGCCCGTGTGTACGCAGGTTCGATGTTACCAACCCGCGTATACGCCGCGAGGAAATTTTGGACAAAAGTTCAACGGTGAAAACTCAATCAAAAATCCTAAAACTTGTCACAATCAATTGCAAGCTAAGTATAAGAGTTACCTGGAGGTTTTCGACGAATTTGAACGGTTGAATCTGGCTGTGGGAAGTTTGCTCCTTTTGCTCCAAATCTTTTGCTCTCAAACTCAAATGGTAAAAATGGTGAGTCCAAAATGCTTTTTATAAGTTTTGAAAATGCAAAATTTTTTCAAAATTTTATTTTGTTTGGCCTCATGTGACTTTTAACTTGGGAGCTTGGAATGTCGAGATTGGTCTGTTTTTCAGGACATTTTGGACGATTTTCAGTTTCGAGACGGTTCCATGACTGCTGACCCATCATGGCAGGTATCGTGTTCCCACTGGCATATAGGTTAGGGACACCATTTTTCCGTTGCATTATGCATGCTAGCCTCCATTTGACCGATACATCTGCCATAGGGTCGATCCCATCGTGTTATGGTTCGTCAGCCATCTTCACTCGCCGATTCTTTAAATCATGACATGATGGTAGAACCATCCTTTACATGGGCATCCTAGTTAGCACCTGTTGAGGGCCCCGAAATCGGGTCGACAACAAGGGGGATACCCACCCGGTCTGGAACCTGGTTGGCGGCTCCTTGCCTGTTTGGAGAAGTGGGTCCGACTGGGGGTAATGGGACCAGTTTCCCAATATGAAGGGTGTGCGTGTGTGTGTAGAGTTTGATGGTATTGATTTAAAGGTTTTTCTAAGCTAGTCTTAATTCTAACTGCTAAACTAACTCTATACTAATATAATCTAATGAGGAAAAACAATACATCTAATCTACGCTAACCCGGGGTGTTTTCTTTTGTTATGCGATCTAGAAAGATTTCAAACAACAGCTGGTAATAAAGATCATTCAGCTATTATCAGAATATAAATCAATAAAGATAAACCACTCTGCATAAGAAGTTAGGCAGAACAGTTGTGAACAGCATATCACATAATTATTTATTCATATGTCAAGCATAAATAAATGACTCCACCGTACAGAAGTGCCAAATGGTAATACACACATTCATACAGTAACATATAAAGAACTCAGCTGCATATCACTTGAGGAATACTAGCAGAATTTAGTCAAGAGATAAAAGTACCATTTATGACTGACTTCACTAATAAACTTCAAGCAATAATGATTTATTTCTACTTGTTCTAATATCTGCTAAGAGTACAGAAGTGCAACATCAGTAACAGACATTAAAATGCAAACATAAATAAATCTCGATCCATCCATTCATCAAAAACCCCCTCCGAGGGTGCAGAAGTGCATGTTCTGAGGACAAGTTTTTTGACAAATTTCCGGACCCTTCTCCAAATGCCATGAGAAGGGTTAAATACTACTAACTAATTAATCTTAATTACACGAATTTAGGGAAACAGCTTCAAATCACCGCCCTTTACTAAAAGCAAATTTATTTCTAAAACTTAAATCTAATTTCTGACCGTTTCTGTATATTCTCCTTAGTGCTGTAAACAGTGCAACGTTTGCCTGGGAAGAGTCAGCTGGCTGCCTTCTTCTTTCGCTCGGGAGATAAAAGTGGAAATAACAAGAGCTGGCACCTCCTTCTGACAGACCAGAAGATATTTTCGAAAATCTTTCTCTAGCTGGGTGTATTCGCTGCGTATATATTTAGCACAACCCAGGTTCTTCTCGAACTGATTTTGCTGTTGCTATTTTGGTTTCTGGTCATGCGAATGACTGAGTGAGTTAGGAGTCGTGCTGTATGGGCAATTCCCTGTGTCGAGAATTTCTTCCGTTCTTTGTTCCAGGCTTTTCTGGAGCGTCCTCCTTCTCTTGCGCTTCTTTCTCTGCTTTACCAAGTCTGAGCTTCAGGATCTTTTGCAAACACGCTGCTTTTGTGCGCCTTTGACTCTTCGTCTTGGACAGTCTAATTTCATCAATGCCGGTTGGCTGATAATCTGGAATCCGCGGTCCTGCTGCATTCGGCATCCATTTGCGGAGGCATCTTTTCTCTGTTATCTGATTGGCGCTTTCCCCTTTTCCTTAGATGTTTCCTGCATATAGATTTATATCAGTTGCGTGTCTTGCAGTCTACGCAAAGAAGAAGGGAAATGAAAAGATTGACATGAAAGCATTAAATTCTAATGAATGCATAATCCTGACATTCATCATGACTTGACTCTTCGGAAAATGCGATGCAATCATTTCTGGATACTCAAGCATGCGGTGATTAATTTCCTTTAAGGCGCGCACTTAATCTTGGGTCTATCGTGTATGTCGGAGAATTCTTGCGATGAGTCTTTTCATATCGCAGATCGCAGATCGCTGATCGCTGGTCGCGGTTCACTGATATCGCAGATCGCAGATCGCTGACATCGCAGATCGCTGATTTCATTCAATGGTTTATGCTTCTTAGTGCGACGTTTGCGATGTGCGATGTCGCATATCGGCGATCGGCGTTTCTTGAAGATCTTCTTTTTAAGAGCGCTTGGAATGCATGCGACGCGATGAACTTCGCGTCGCTCTTTCGCAGTTTTGCTTTTCGCGCTTGGGGGATGCTTCAGTCTTTCCTTGCGATGCGATTTAAGCCTTAGGGAGAAAAATACAAAAATTTTAACAAAGTATTTTTTTTTTTGGATTTTTTGTTCAGGGTCCCCCCTTTGCTTGATTTTTATGGCTAATATCAAACAAAGAGGGGGGGTTGTTGATGACCACAACAATGGCGATTCACTGTGAAGAACCAATTATCTCTGCTTGTTCTATTGCACTTTCACTTCCAAAACAGAAAAATTTTCATATATCTAAATTTTGTTATGGACAGATAGAGTATTACCCCTTATCCTATCAATGATGTTTCGTCACAACTTTTATTTCATTCAGATTGTTTGCTTCCTCTGCGTTATTTCTTGTATTTACACCAGACATTACTCGGTCTTTTCAAAGATAAAATAAGGTCTTCTCTGCGTACTGGCTTTGTAAAATATGCTCATTTGTCGTAGGTAGAGCCTCTGCTGCCCGCAAGCGTCCATAGCCTCGACAGGGTTACCATGTTATCCAGCAATGATCCTTTTTCCTGTTTGAGGTCATTTACAACATTCCAGAGAAAAATCCTTTCGACTCTTTTTCTTTCTTTTTTTTAATTTTTTATTCTCCAAAGAACAATGTCTTGGTTTGGTGGCCAAATTATGACACAGTCATTCACTTGATTTACACTTTTGCTGAACAAGTTGGCTCGTGATGAGACCCCTTGTCTTTTGATTGCAACAATCTTGAGTCGTTGCCCTGTTTTGATAGACAGTATTGGCAAAGTCAGCAAGTTATATATCTGTGATCATGATAAGCCGGCTCGTGATGAGACCTCTTATTCTTTGAGATATAGTGTTTTCTTGGATTGTTTCTCTGGATGCTGCGATTTTCCTTAGCAGGGAGGAAGTCATTGTTTTTCCTTAAGAAAGCTCTGGACGACAATAATAGAGTTTTAAAAACAACAGTTTTGCAGAGAATACTTATTTTATTATTGGTGATACCTTTCAATGTGTTGGCGTAAAACAATTTTTTGCCAAAAGTTACTTTCATCCCAGATTTTTTGAGGTTGAAACTAACATCATATTCAGGCCAAAGTTAACTCTATCTGTCAATAATAAAAGCCAGATTTTTCGAAAAATTTTGCTATTTATACAAGTGAAATCAAAATCTGATAGAGAAATGGTATGTTCCTTCATGAATACTATTTATGATCATTCACAACCAACCTTATTTATAATAAATGAAAAACTAAAATAAAACTAAAATTATCCTACAAAAATAGAAGAGTGACCTTCTATGGGAAATACATTTTCAGAATTTGTCCATTCA
Organism: Pinus tabuliformis; assembly: GCA_031772625.1. Classification (NCBI taxonomy): domain Eukaryota; kingdom Viridiplantae; phylum Streptophyta; class Pinopsida; order Pinales; family Pinaceae; genus Pinus; species Pinus tabuliformis. Next base: position 1,736,571,815 of record CM062817.1, on the reverse strand, counting down.
CAGGCAGAGAATCTTTCCTGCCTGTTAAGTCCTGCAACACAAAAGTCGATGGGCCTATGACCTCTACAATTTGAAAAGGACCAAGCCATAGCTTCTGGAATTTCGTATGTTTGCCCTTTTCTTCATGAGCCTTATCCCACTTCAAAACTAAATCTCCCATCTGAAAGTTTTTTCTGGTCATTATGTTCGCGTCAAAAGAGGATTTTATTAGCGCTTGGTGGTGAGCATGGGTTTTCTTAGCCTGTTCTCGTTGTTCTTCTAGCTTGATTATTTCCGTTTGTCTTAGTTGTAAGGAGGAAGTAGATACTTCATCAATGTATTGTACTAAGGACAAGGAGGGAATGACTAAGTGAGTAGGAAGAACTGCTTCTCTCCCGTAAACTAAATTAAAGGGAGAAGTGCCGATAGAGGCTTTCTTTGTAATTCTGTCTGCCCATAAGGCGTTTACCAGCGCTTTGTGCCAATTCTTTTGGTTTTGGTCGACTGTCTTTTTAATAATCCTGATTAGGTTCTTGTTTGTCGATTCAACCAACCCATTACCTTGCGGATAGTAGTTGGCAGAATACTTCAATTTGAACCCTCTTTTGAGCGCGAACTCAGTCATGGTATTTCCAGAAAAATATGAAGCATTATCAAATATTAAGGCCGTTGGCAATCCAAACCTAGTGATGATAAACTGATCTATGAATTCAATAATGTTTTCAGAATTAGCTGTCTTGAGAGGAACCGCCTCTACCCATTTAGTAAAATAGTCAGTTGCCGTGAGGATATACCTATGTTGTTTAGAGGAGTGAGGAACGATCTCACCTATTATGTCCAGGCCCCATTCACTAAACGGCTGTTCGATGTTAACTGGCTGCAGTGGCATGGATGACTTCTTTTGTTTTCCTACAGCAGTCTGGCAGACCTGGCATTTCCTTACGTGATTGTACGAGTCTTTGAACAGCATGGGCCAGTAATATCCTGCACGTAAGATTTTATGTGCGGTGGCTTCTCCAGCATAGTGTCCACCTGCTGGTCCATCGTGGAGTTCCTGCAAAACCTTTTCGGCTTCAGTTTTCTCAAGACATCTAAGAAGCACAGAATCATAATTTCTTTTAAACAGGACATCATTTACGAGCTGGTATTGTTTAGCTTTCAATCTCAGGGCTCTCTTCTTGGTGTGATCTAGGTGAAATGGAGCATACCCGTTCTTAAGGAAATAAATGGTGTCAGCATATAATGATACTGAGTCGTTTAGGCTTACCTCATATGCGTGTACCTCTTCAGACGAGTTTTCAGGGATTTGCGATGCTCCAGCTAACATCTTACAGAAGCCTTGACCTCTTACGATGTGTGCTGGCTTGATCTCCAGGTCGTATTCTTGTAAGGCGGTGATCCAATTCGCTCTCTTTTCGCCCACATCCTTCTGTATTAGGAGGTTTCTTACCGCTGGAAACGGTACTATGACCTTGGTATGGGCCTTTAGCAAGAAAGGTCTGAAATATTTGATCGCTTTGAAAACGGCGTATGCCTATTTCTCTACATCCGAATAATTGAGTTCAGCACCTTGTAAGTTTGAGCTAAAAAATGCGATTGGAGCTTCTACCTTTTCTTGATTCGTTTGAGTCAAAATTGCAGCATAAGAATTCTCTGAGGCAAACGTGTATAAGACAAAAGGTTCTGAAAAATTTGGGGTTGCTAAAGATGGAGCGTTGATGATGGCTTGTTTGATTAAGTTAAATGCTTCGTGCTCGTCTAGACCCCATTTAAAGTTTGAATTCTTTTTTATCATTTTTTGTAAAGGAGAAATAATACGTGAAAAATCTGGGACAAACCTTTTCACAAAATTGATCTGTCCTAGGAAAGATTGCATGGTCTTTTTGTTATGGGGCATGGGTATCTCGGAAATTTCTTTGATTCTGTCAGGTTCAATGTGAATGCCAGATTTGGACACTATGAATCCTAGCAATTTCCCTTCACTCAACGCGAAAAAAGATTTCTTCAGGTTAAGCGAGATCCCATACCTTAAACATCTTTGAAAGATTTGCTTCAAATCTTTGAGATGGTCGCTTCGGTTCTTGGAGTACACAGTTATATCATCCAAGTAAATCACTACCGATTTATTGACTAAACCTTTAAATGCAATGTCCATGGCTCTCTGCAAAGTAGCGCCGGCGTTGATCAGACTGAATGGCATCTTCCGATACGCGTAGGTACCCCATTTGGTTCGGAAGGTGGTTTTTAATTGATCATCCGGGTGTACTAGCACTTGATTATATCCTGAAAATCCGTCCAGGAAAGACATCAACTCTGAGCCTGCTACTGCCTGTAATATTTGCTCCATCGGTGGGAGGGGAAAATTATCTTTCTGACAGGCTTTGTTGAGATTCCGGAAGTCGATGCAGATTCTAATATCTCCATTTTTCTTCCTAACAGGTACCATATTGGATACCCATTTGGAATGTCTGACCGGGAAGATTATTCTGGCTCTCAACAACTTATTCAGCTCAGTTTTTATCTGATTTTCCAAGTTGGGGTGGATTTTTCTGAGCTTCTGTTGGACAGGTTTCTCGTTGTCAATCATAGGGATAGTGTACTGAATGATAGAAGTGTTGTAAGTTTTCAGCTCATCGTAATTCCAGGCAAAAACGTTTTTGTACTGTCATAGAAGACGGATATATGCTGATTTTTCTTCGGGGGCTAGGCCTTGGCCTAGATTAACGTTTTGCGGCTTCTCATCGGTTCCTAGGTTCACTGATTCGTAGTTCAGAGTTGAACTGTAGAGCTTGGCATTAGCTGACCTTTTGAACCGACTTTTTAAGTCATATAAGTCTTCTAGTTTGACCACCGATTTGGGTATAGCATTATCAGTGTTATTTTGTTGTATTTGGTGATCATGACAGTCCTCGTCAATTATCTGGTTTGAGTAGGATCCTTCAGAGGTGAGGAAACTTACGATGTCTGGGTCGTCGTTGAATACCCTCCAGTTGGTGATGTTGTCAGGGATGGACGGTTTAAAAATTAACTCTATCGAGAATCTATCTGGACTAAAGTCTTCGGAGGGAATGAGTCTGGAGGCTATGTTAGCTAACAGGTCTGCGCTTGCATTTTGGAGTCTCGGGACTGACGAAATATTGAATGCTATGAAATGTGCAGTGAGATCTTGTACTAAAGATTGATAGTGCTTCAAATGACTTGACAGGCAGTGTATGGTGTTACGTACCTGTTTGACGACGATCTCGGAATCTCCAAAGACTTGAAGATACTTGACGTTCAATCCGATTGCTTTGTATAGGCCTTGCACCAAGGCCTCGTATTCCGCTGTGTTGTTCGTGCAATCGAACTCGAGTCTGCATGTAAGCATAGTCTTATTTCCGTCTAGGCTAATTAGAACACATCCTGCTCCTGCTCCCTCGTTGGACTTAGAGCCATCAAAATATAATTTCCAAAATAAAGATGTATTTACAGGGTTCTCTAAAAAACTAACACATTTTGAATCATCAGTCTGGGAAAAGTTTTCTACTTGGGACAAAACTGAATTTTCCAAATAAGGTGATATGTGAGCATTGAAATTTCCGAGGAAAGAATCTACCGAGTAGTTGCCTATGATGTTGCTGTTGTATGCTATGGCTTCATTCTCTCCTTCCAAATCCGTCACTATGTATTTTTGGTGCAACTCTCGTTCAACCTTTATTTGATTTGGTTTCCCGTTGGAGGGTAACCACATGTGCGACCAGTCGGTTGAAAAGTATCCGTGGAGTTTCTCGGACCAGTCCCTGCTAAGAATCAAACCATAAAATTCAGGGATATCAGCCACTAGAATGTCGATAACCTGGCATACCTTGGGGTTAGACGACAGTCTTATGGTCACTTGGTTAAGTTCACCTATCACTTTGACTTGCGATCGATCAAGTTGAACTATGCGCACTGCGGATTTTTGTGGTTGAACATTCAGTTTGGCACATATTGACCTGGGTAAAATATTGGTTGAGGCACCAAAATCAACCAAGCAGTTGTGCACGTTTCTATTAAAGATTTCATAAGTGAGGAGGAAAGGAGGAGTATGAGATCTAGATCTTCCTCCAATCAAAGCGATGTCATTCGGATCGATTTTATTGATCGTGTTGACCGGAGGTCTTCCTATATGGTGGGAAGCTACAGCTGTAGGTAAAGGTGTAGTAGGTACGGCATGTAACTCTTTCATCATGATTTTCTGTTGGTGTTTCAATTTGCTCAACTCGTACAGAGTGATATTAGCCCTAGTCTTTTTCATGTCATCGATGATGTTATACTCCATTTCATCCGACACTATCAGTGTTCTTGATGGAGGCGTTTGATCTGATTGGACTAGGCTAAATTGGGTCGCTTTAGCAGTTGTTTTCTTTGTTGCGACCATTTCTTTTGCTGCAGGGCTTGCGCCCTTCTGTTTGGGGGTAGTTTGGGGAGGATCAAGTTGATTTTTGCTTCGTGTGCTAACCGGAAATGCTTCTTGATCTTCTTCTTATGGGAGGATGAAATCCCACATTCCTTGCAGTTCCACCACTTCTTCATCGTCGGTCTGTGTTTCGATGGTGCTCTCTTCTTCTTCTTCTTCAGATTCAACGTTTGAGACCACATTGGGTGGCTTCGTCTCCATGGGAGGATTTATTTTAAAATTCCTAAAAGGCTTTCTTGGGGATGATTCTGCTACTTGTTTTCTTATGTCAATCATCTCATTAGACATGGCCTTTAACACCTTTTGTAATCCTTCCATATCGAAAGGATCTTTCGTTTGCTTCTTCTTGGTGTCTTCTTTGAAATATATTTTCTTAGATTTACGTTCTTCGATTGCAGATCTCTTTTCTAGGGCTACTACGCGTTTTTCAACTGCTAACGCCTCAGTCAAATTTTCAACTAAGGTTGTCTTGCTTGCCCTATCTACGAAGATGGCCAAGTTTGAAGGTAAGACCGTGATGTACCATTCACATCTCACTTCCTCGCTGGGTTGGGAAGCAACGGGGATTTTGTTGAGGATCTTGTTGAACCGTAAGTTAAAATCTTTAATGGGTTCCCTAGCCTCAGCTTTAAGATTGGATAAATCGTTGATCAGTGTCGCTGTCGATCTATCATCACCGAATTTGGTAAGAAATTGGTTTTGAAAAATGTCCCAGCTCGTGATAGATCCGGAGGGCAGCGAAAAATACCATGACCCGGCTGTCCCTTGCATTGTATAGGGAAAAAGTCGGACCACGGCATCTTCGTTGGTAACTCCATTGAGATTAACAGAAAGCATGAAATTATTGATATGTTCTTCAGCTAGCATTCCTGTTTCTGGATTGAACTTCGGTAGCCATTTCTCAGGATGGGCAGGTATTGGACTTAGGGGTGGAGGCATTAAAACCGCCCCAGGATTGTTCCATGGAGACTGGGCCATCGCTGAGTTGCTAGTTAACAAAAGTGCAGAAGATGATCTCTGATGTTGAGAAGATGGAGATATTATGATCTTCGATGATTGCGGAGGAAGGGTTGTGGAAGATGGATGGGTGATTTGAGGTGAAGATGTGGGTGGTTGACTTCGCAGAGAGGGAGTTGAAATGGACGAAGTGGACGAAAGAGTCTCTTTGTCAGACTTTGGAAGTGCTTTCCTTGCTCTTTTCCTAGTGGGGAGAGGAATTTCAGTTGGCTGGATGCCAAACCTTTCACTCTTCAATCTGGTCAGGGGATGAGCAGGATTGTACTGCGAAGTCACGCTGCCTTTAGATTTATCAGACCTCTGAGTAAAAATAGAGAATCCCTGGAGTTTACGGATCAAAGTTTGAATTTCAGGGGGATCAATGATAAGTTGGTCTGATGTATTAGGGTGTGTAGCAGCGGTGGATGCCCGAGCGACCTCTAGTTCCGAGTTTAATCGTACCGGAGAAGTCGGGGAAGTTGGTGAGGGTGATTTGCTCTCAGAATGGTATTTGGATTTTGAATTATGCGCCATTCATAGCTCAGGCCCTCCTTCTAGCGCCAGAAATGTTGAGGGCCCCGAAATCGGGTCGACAACAAGGGGGATACCCACCCGGTCCAGAACCTGGTTGGCGGCTCCTTGCCCGTTTGGAGTAGCGGGTCCGACTGGGGGTAATGGGACCAGTTTCCCAATATGAAGGGTGTGCGTGTGTGTGTAGAGTTTGATGGTATTGATTTAAAGGTTTTTCTAAGCTAGTCTTAATTCTAACTGCTAAACTAACTCTATACTAATATAATCTAATGAGGAAAAACAATACATCTAATCTACGCTAACCTGGGGTGTTTTCTTTTGTTATGCGATCTAGAAAGATTTCAAACAACAACTGGTAATAAAGATCATTCAGCTATTATCAGAATATAAATCAATAAAGATAAACCACTCTGCATAAGAAGTTAGGCAGAACAGTTGTGAACAGCATATCGCATAATTAGTTATTCATATGTCATGCATAAATAAATGACTCCACCGTACAGAAGTGCCAAATGGTAATACACACATTCATACAGTAACATATAAAGAACTCAGCTGCATATCACTTTAGGAATACTAGCAGAATTTAGTCAAGAGATAAAAGTACCATTTATGACTGACTTCACTAATAAACTTCAAGCAATAATGATTTATTTCTACTTGTTCTAATATCTGCTAAGAGTACAGAAGTGCAACATCAGTAACAGACATTAAAATGCAAACATAAATAAATCTCGATCCATCCATTCATCAAAAACCCCCTCCGAGGGTGCAGAAGTGCATGTTCTGAGGACAAGTTTTTTGACAAATTTCCGGACCCTTCTCCAAATGCCATGAGAAGGGTTAAATACTACTAACTAATTAATCTTAATTACACGAATTTAGGGAAACGGCTTCAAATCACCGCCCTTTACTAAAAGCAAATTTATTTCTAAAACTTAAATCTAATTTCTGACCATTTCTATATATTCTCCTTAGTGCTGTAAACAGTGCAACGTTTGCCTGGGAAGAGTCGGCTGGCTGCCTTCTTCTTTCGCTCGGGAGATAAAAGTGGAAATAACAAGAGCTGGCACCTCCTTCTGACAGACTAGAAGATATTTTCGAAAATCTTTCTCTAGCTGGGTGTATTCGCTGCGTATATATTTAGCACAACCCAGGTTCTTCTCGAACTGATTTTGCTGTTGCTATTTTGGTTTCTGGTTGTGTGAATGACTGAGTGAGTTAGGAGTCGTGCTGTATGGGTAATTCCCTGTGTTGAGAATTTCTTCCGTTCTTTGTTCCAGGCTTTTCTGGAGCATCCTCCTTCTCTTGCGCTTCTTTCTCTGCTTTACCAAGTCTGAGCTTCAGGATCTTTTGCAAACACCCTGCTTTTGTCCGCCTTTGACTCTTCGTCTTGGACAGTCTAATTTCATCAATGCCGGTTGGCTGATAATCTGGAATCCGCGGTCTTGCTGCATTCAACATCCATTTGCGGAGGCATCTTTTCTCTGTTATCTGATTGGCGCTTTCCCCTTTTCCTTAGATGTTTCCTGCATATAGGTTTATATCAGCTGCGTGTCTTGCAGTCTACGCAAAGAAGAAGGGAAATGAAAAGATTGACATGAAAGCATTAAATTCTAATGAATGCATAATCCTGACATTCATCATGACTTGACTCTTCGGAAAATGCGATGCAATCATTTCTGGATACTCAAGCATGCGGTGATTAATTTCCTTTAAGGCGCGCGCTTAATCTTGGGTCTATCGTGTATGTCGGAGAATTCTTGCGATGAGTCTTTTCATATCGCAGATCGCAGATCGCTGATCGCTGGTCGCGGTTCACTGATATCGCAGATCGTTGACATCGCAGATCGCAGATTGCTGACATCGCAGATCGCAGATCGCTGATTTCATTCAATGGTTTATGCTTCTTAGTGCGACGTTTGCGATGTGCGATGTCGCATATCGGCGATCGGCGTTTCTTGCAGATCTTCTTTTTAAGAGCGCTTGGAATGCATGTGACGCGATGAACTTCGCGTTGCTCTTTCGCAGTTTTGCTTTTCGCGCTTGGGGGATGCTTCAGTCTTTCCTTGCGATGCGATTTAAGCCTTAGGGAGAAAAATACAAAAATTTTAACGAAGTATTTTTTTTTTTGGATTTTTTGTTCAGGGTCCCCCCTTTGCTTGATGTTTATGGCTGATATCAAACAAAGAGGGGGGGTTTTTGATGACCACAACAGCACCTCACTGACATTTGTTGCCAATGCTGCTCCGTTTTGAGTAGGCTCGGGAGTCCTCTGTAGTCCCGCCATGACTTATGCGTTGAAGACTCATTCCTCTTAGCTTCTCCGTTTTGTTCTAGCCATATACCCTAGAGGCTCCTTTGTGATGAGTTGTACTACTGCATTGCATGTTGACCACTTGCACCTTTTGGCCTAGAGCCGACTTCACTTGGACTCGTGTTTAAGCCAACTTTTGACCATGACATCTGCAAAATCAACCTTGCATCCCCTTGACTTCTGCAGCTTGACACACCTTGACCCGTGGAAGGAACATCCCTTTGAGTGTCACTGACCTGTTTTCACCTCCCTGCATTGAGCATAGGAACGTTCCTTTCCCAGGAACTAGATCATCTGTTTCACCGACACTCGTTCTTTCCACTGTACCATAGCATTCTTTTATTCTTTTTCCGGCTTAACAGAAAAAGACAAAAAAAAAATTAAATATTCCAAAAAGAGCGGGAATGGGACATTATTTCCATTTATTGTTGGCAGCTATAGTCAGTCATGTCGCCCTTGAACAAAGCACTCAAAGCAAAGTCTCCTCCGCATGGGTGGGATTTAGTTTGACTTAGGTACGCCATAACCTTGTTGTTGAGTCAGTTCTCCACCGATTGGTTATCTCTTCCAATCATATGGAGGGTTCGTTCGTGCCTCCTGCATGGCGAAATTATACAGAGTCATCATATGCTGCCACATAGTCACATTGAGTCGTGCTTTTGTTCAAGGGAAGTTAGCCTGAGTCGGCCTCTCTGCGGTGTCTCTTGACTCATTTTTCAGTTGGCCATCCCTGGTTGTCAGTGTCATGTCTATCATCACATCAATTATATTGGTCCTTTACTCGTGCTGGTTTGAGAAGGTCCCCATTGACTTCTTGCTGGCGGGTCTTATCCTTATCGACGACGACATCTTGCTCTAAGGACAGGCCTAGAGTTGCACCCTGGCCCTATTTTCATTATTGATAGGTTACCTTGTGCTCAGCATCGATCAGTATCATGGGTCTTTGACTGAGTGGTTTCCCTTGTGTTCGACATCAGCTTACATTATCACACATTGGGATTCGTGCAGTACCTTGGTTTCCATTTGACCCTATTGGTGGATACCTCGCCTCTGTGTCCGCTTTCATTATTGGTTGGTTCAAAGGGTTTCTGCCGTGCGCTAGCCACATCTTGTGTATGCCGGAAACGTACTTCGATTGGGTTACTACATCTTTTTCGTCTGATTCCTTCCACATTATTGGCCTACGGGTTACACTCACGCTAGATTGATGAAGGATGCCTTAATGCCTTCCTTCTAGCAGATCTTTCCCTATCGACTCCGACTCATTGCTCTGGGGCAAAGATCTAGAGTCCATTTGGCAGTACCTTGGGGTTTGCAGTCATTAGTGGCAGATCCTTCGCTATCAACAGTGGGAAACCATCATTGTCTCCTGATAGATAGATTCTTACAGGTGTTCGACTCCAACTCATCTATTCACACTTGTTAGATTGTACTGGGTACCTTGACACTCATTATCATTATCGGTGAGTAGTCTCGCGTTTGTTAACGGTATACATTAATGACCGGTAATCAAACGATTTCTCACATGGTCGACTTCAGATCATTTATTCCCATGTTGTAGAAATGTACCACGGCAGTCAGTGAAGACCTCAGGTTGTATCAACATTCATTGGTTCACTTGACAGTTGCTCATGTTGCTGCTAGTTGATACCACTCCACTTTATATGTTGCAGCCAGTCATGGCGACATTCTATATGCTGGCACCTGAGTTTGCAATGTAGTACCATCCTATTCCATCATGTTTAGGTGGTACCTTTTTGGGATCAGTCTTTGATATCAGTGATCCGTTGCATCTTTCAGCACCATTGACAGTCTTATATGTGATATTCAGACATGTGCTTGTTCATTATGATCAGATTATCCATTATGTATCTTTCAGTTATTTATACTTGTCTACTTAGTGGATCTGCTTGTACTTGATATGCGGACATGCTTCACTTTTTCTGAGCATGGGTATGCTCGCCTCAGACAGTGTTTCTTTCTGATCTCCTTTGGTGGCTTGGCAGGCTGAATTCTGGTGAAGTCCTCCTCGGTTTTTGACAGACTTCCTTTCCATGTACTCGCATAATATATTTTGGCCATCATGTACCCCTTCTGACCTCATATATTAGGGGGCATCTGTTATAGCTCCAAATCTCACTCTTATGGTTTGTGATGATGTACTCATGGCCTAGGGCAACCCCTCCTTCCAGACCTGGTCCTAAAATTTAAAAAACAGTGTTTTATCCCTTATACGTGACATTGCCCTGAGTTAAATGCATGTATACGCGGGTATGTGTATAGCCAACCCGCGTGTATGTATTAAAACACTTAAAAAAATATAAAACTCCTCATTTTCAGGAGGAGATCGCAGGTTTTACCTGCTGATCACTTGTTAGTGCCTGTGGCCCAACTATTCCCAACCAACTCCTAACTAAAAAACTACTTTGGAGATGGTATAAAAAGACCTCAAAGGGAAGGCCTAAGGGAGGAGAGAATAGAGAGAAAGGTTATTATGTTGAGATTTTTCCCTTGACCAGGTCTGAAGTCCCTTGTGCCTTCTGTACTTCCCCCATTTTGTACAGGAAACCTTTGTTTCCTTGTGTTGATGTTCATCTACCATTTATGACATCATGGAGAGAGGCATGGAAGGAGTTTTGTTAGAGGCTTGAGGCTGGAACGGATCTGGAAGGAAGCTTTGCTTGCAGCCTGCTGAAGGTGATTCAGGTGAACATATTCCTTTTTATGTACTTTATTTTTCTATAATAAAAGAAACACATGTCTTGGTTCCCGAAATGAATCTTCTTTATGTTAATGATAGTCATGTTTAGAATTCACATGTAAATGGTTGTTTGGATTTCATAACTAACTACCTTTCTTTATAACATGAAGATGGTTTCTTTATAAGTTTTTTCCATGTACTGCTGTGTTCTTTGAATTGGTTGTTTTGCAGGACAAAAGAGAAGAAGGGAATTCCAAGAAGGGTTTGGACCCTAAAGGCCTTCTCAAACGTAGGACCAAAGGTACGTACCCTTATCATAGAATTTGCTTACTATAGCATAATGGTTGTATGAATGTATGTTTCTTTGAATAGATAACTTTTAGTCTGCTAGGGTTTCAACCCAAAAGGCCCTAGGGGAGTAATTCCCTCTATCACTGATCATTCACCTATTTGAGTGGAATTGCTTCTATCCACCACATGAAATAATATGTTGTAGTGAGAATATAACGGGGTTGATTCGATGAATGTGGAAATATTTCTCCAATAATATCTAAGCAACATTGTTGAAAAGGTTATTCCACTAAAATGGGCTGAAATGGAGCGACTGATTTCTTATTTCTATCAGCACGCGTCTGACAGATTAGACCCTTGTGGGCATAAGCATGACCATCCCTAAATAATGTAGGCCAGTAAAAGTCATCTTGCATGACTTTATGTTATTTTGTTACCAAAAAAATGTCCCCTGGATTGTTCATCCTGGAGATCATGTAGTAATTTCTCTAAATCATGTTCTTCCAAAAAACTGAGCAGTACTCCATTATGGTGCATTCTGAAAAGCACCCTATACACCAGCTGGTAAGATAATGCTTTGATTTTGAGTGCCTTCTTTTTCCCTGTGAATAGATGGGAGGGCATAGTGTCGTGCTCAAGGTATTGGTGCACATACGTGTACCAAGAGTTCATGATAGTAGTGGGGGAACCTCACTTGAAATTGTACATTTTGATTTCTTGCTCCCAACCTAAGAGATCCTCTTCTTCATTTGTGTTCACTTCTTCTGTTGTTATTCGACATAGAAGATGGCCCTTGATCATGTGAACTGTTTGAATTCTAAGCCATATTACTATAGACCAGTCATCCAGTTCACTCTTCTTTCAGCCAACTCTTGCTGGAAAAATAGTGATCTGACTGCTGGGTGGAGAACAAAGATAATGCAATAATTTTTCCAAAGATAGGTCTGAAATTGCTTCAATTCCTTCTGTGTTGTGTAATACTTCTTTTCAATGGTGGGATAATTGAGTTCAAGCCCTTGAAGACTAGCTCTCATAAAAGATATAGGTCATTGATTATTCTGATCATCCTTTTGCATGAGCACAACGGAAAGAGAAGTGTCATAAGCAAAGGTGTAGAGAAGAAAATATTTGTTGAAGTATGGGATGTATAATGCAGGTGCTTCTATGATAGCTTGTTTGATACAGTAAAAAAAATCCTTTTCCTTTTAGTCCCATCTGTATAATGCATCCTTCTTTATCATATCCTGTATTGGCTTAATAATCTAAGTGTAATAAGGGATGAACTTGCGAAGGAAATTGATTTTCCCCATAAAGGACTGCATAACCTTTTTGTTCACTGGGAAGGGAATATGCATAATTTCTTTGACCCTCTCCAAGTATTCTTTAATCTCACTCTTAGCAATGATGTGAACCAAGAGGTTACCCTGAGACACTGAAAATATAAACTTGTAGGGATTAAGAGATATCCCATACTTGCGACATCGCTCTAAAATTTTCTTCAAGTGCCATATGCGATCGGATCTCTGTTTGGAAAAAAAATGTAACATCATCAAGATAGACCACTACACTATGTCTAATGAATCCCTAGAATGAGATGTCCATGTCATATTGGAATGTAGCACCAGCATTAATCAACCAAAATGACATTCGCTTGAATGCAAATGTGCCCCACTTTGTGCGAAAAGTTGTTTTAAGCCTGTCAGGCTCTTAGACCAGAACTTGGTTGTATCCTGAATATCCATCCAAGAGAGAAATTTTTTTTGACCCCAATACTGTTTGCAATATCTGCTCCATAGACGTCATGGGGTAGTTATCTTTATCCGAAGCACAATTTAGATTTCAGAAATCAACAGACAAGTAGATTTCCCCATATTTTTTTCTTACCGGGACCAAGTTTGATAGCCAAGTGGAGTGTCACACTTTGTATATGATCTGAGCATCCAACAATTCCTTAACTCTTTTTGAATGAGGGGCTCAAGCGTTGGATGTACCTTTCATAGCTTTTGTTGAACTGGCTTAGCCCCTTCCTTTATCGGAATCACATGCTCGATAATTCACGTGTCATAAGTTTAAGTTTTTCATATGTCCACATGAATACATCTCGATACTGCTTAAACAAGAGGATAAAGGCTTTCCACTCCTATGGTGTATCACAAGTACCAAGATTAATAAACTTCAGATATTTTTTTGTTCCTAAATTGATCTGCTCGTGCAACATCGTTGAACTCTGGTTTTTAACAATAACAGGTCCTCGAAAATGGTTCTACGGGTCATACATCTTTTCTAGTGATACAACAAATTTTGGCATGAGATTTCCTTTGCTTGATCTAGTTTCATCCTATAAGGTTCTTTCATGCTCATCTTCATCGATTGTTGTGTCCTCGAAAATATCAACATTTTCCATGAAGTGTAGTGTATGTTGTTCACCAATGAAAAAGCATAAATTAGTGAGATTATTAGGGATGGATGGCTTGTAAAGAATTTCAACAGAAAAATGTCTCTTAACGGTGAAAACCTAGCAACAACATTTTCCAATGCATCCATAGCTATGTTATGCATTCTAGGAACAACAATAATATTAAAATCTTGGAATTTCAAAATCAAACATCATACCTCTTATTGATAGCTTTTAAGACAAGGTGACACATAGTGAATGGTATTGCGTACCTGTCGCACAACAATTTATGAGTCACCTACCACTTTTAGCATCTCAACGTTGAGGTCAATGGCTCTTTGTAATCCCAAAATAAGTGCCCAGTATTCTTTAGTGTTATTCATGCACTAAAATTCAAAGCGGCCAAAGATAAGATGTTTTCTCTACAACGAGTCTATTAAGACGCAACTAGCTCCAAAGCCCTCCTACGTTTTGGAACCATCAAAGTACAAATTCCACATATCATATGTCAAATAATTGGGAACTACACTAGTACTATTATTACTATCACTACTAATTGTACAAATGTCATTTTCACCAGTTGGATTGGGAAGGATCTCCAACTGTGTATCTCGTGGGACTAGGGATGGTTATGCAAATAACACCTCAGTTAAGTTTCCAGGAAGCAATTACCGAAGATAAGTTCTATGAAAGCCACTGGTTCATTGTGTCCATTCAAGGGAGTAATCGTATGTTTCATGATTTCATTGAATTCACTCAAATCTTATTGTTTCTGCCCTTGTGCAACCATAAACGTGACCAGTCTATAGCAACATACCCTTATATCTTGTTAGACCAATCTCTTCTCAACAATACTCCATATGCTTCCAAAATGTCCACAATCACTATGTTGATACATTAGTGGACTTGCTCATTGGATAATAAATAGATGATGACATCTCAGAGTTCACCAACTACATGGACAAGAGTCATGTCCAGTTAAATGATTTGTGCATATGTTTTTTCCCATTTTGCATTGATTTTCTTGGTGAAAAATAATGCCATAACGTTTACCGATGCACCAAAATCAACCAAAAAATTGTGTACATTGAAATTGAAGATTTCAAAAGTTAACAAAAAAGGAGGGCAACGTGTATTTGCATCCATTATTAAAACATTAAGTACAAATTTGAGGAACCAAAGGACATACAAGATCCTTGTCTGAACAAGCATCATTACCTATGGTGGACTTCCCAAGTGCACGTAAGAGGATGTCTCGTTGGCTCATGATATTTGTTAGTTTGAACACTGAGATATTTGCACGAGCCTTCTTCATGTCTTAAATTATATTGTAATCCAAAGTGGGATAATTTTCTGAAGTGTCTGGGTGCGTGACTTTGTTTGTGACTTCTAGATTATTGGTATTACTCTTAGTACTTACCGAAGCACTTTTCGTTGCATCTTTGTTCCCAGACTTGATCAGAGTGATATGTGCTGAGCTTATGGGTGGACTAATCTTTCTTAACAATTTTTCTTTGAGTTTCTGCTTCATCAACGCTAGTCCAGTGCCTGGCCCTTAGCTTCTTAGATTGTACCAGTTGGTCAGCTTCTATGTTGAACCATCACTCAAAGTTTATTTTTTGGTCATACTATTTTGGGTTGTGAGTATGAAATTGAACATGTTTATTGTGTGCCCCACACTTGGAGTCTCTTCGGTTGCATCAACTTCTTGCTTTTCTACTATAGGCTAAGTCTGCTCATCAACCATTACCGCATCAACAATATGCGTATCAAGAATTCTCATGGCATGATTCCATTGTGGGCATGTTTTCTCGGAATGATATTCTTGATGATACGAACAATATTTTTCTATGCCCATGCTTTCAATATTCAATACAATGTTTGAGCTCTACACAGACTTAGTTGGCTGGTTGTTGGTATTTTTGGAATTTGTAGTCCCTCTGAACTAGTTAAGATTAGGAGGCTTTCTTCTCATGATGGTCTCGCTTGACCTTTGTTTCAGCTCTGCCAACTCATTTGATAGAGTCTTGACAGTATGGGTCAAGCTCTCAAGGTCAATATTTTCTTTCTCTTTGGCCTTGCTCATGGAGGCCTAAGAAAATTTACCCATGTCTTTGGAGTCTTTGGCTGGTTCATCATCTACAATGACTCCAATTGCGCAAAAGTCCTTTTCAACCGCGATTTCCTCTTCATAATTTTCTGTCAAAGTTTGTTTCACAGTTCTCTTTACAAACTGCACAATATTAGTTGGCAAGGCAGAAGTGTAATAATCAATGGTGATGGAATCATGAGGTTTAGTGTTTGTTGGTAACTTATTCAGATTACAATTAAACATGTGATTAAAATCTTTCACTTTTTCCTTTTTCTCCATCTTGAGACTCTCAATCTCTTTCAACAACATGGCAGGGGTCTTGTCATCGGCAAATTTATTAGGGAAATTTTTCTTAAACCCCATTTAGTTTTGGATGGAATTCAGAGGAAGACTATGATACCACACAACTGCTCTACCATCTAAGGTACACAGAAATAGTCTACATGAAACATCATCATAGCGTACCTCAAGTGTTTGCAGATGTAAGTAGAAGTTGTCTAAATGATCCTCCATCTTTACTATTTTTTCAGGGTCTTACTTTGTTAGGATCTTTTGTGGATGCCTTGGAATCTTGTGTAACTCATCCAGTAGTGCAAGTGCGCCCTAAGACATCCAATCCAAATCTTAGTCTACCATGTCCTCTTCATTTTCTTCCCCTTCATCTTTTGAATCTGATTGGTCTTCTTCGTCTTCTCTACCCAACTTGTGGAAAGTATCGTCTGAGAGCACTACATTATCATCGTCACCACCATTGAAGGTTGGAGGTTTTTCTAGTTTTCTGTGTTTTCTTCAAATTTTATGAACTCTTCAAGGGTGGTGAGAACCAACTCTTCAACCGTTGAGACAACTATCCCAGTAGGGGTGGTTCTGTACTTCTTCAGAAAATATGGAAGAGTTTCTATTCCAGGTATCAATCTAGTAGCTCTCGCAAAATTTTGGGTGATGGGGTGGATGGCCCTGAGTTGTTTGTATGTGAGTTTGTAAGGTTGTGTAGTCTCAAGCTAAGAAGAATTACCAACTTCAGAAATGCATGAAGGGGAGTTGCTGTGAATGTTAATGCCTTGACCAAAGGAACTCAGATTGGGGTTGGTGGGGTTATCAACCATAAAATCATGGCTTCCCTCCTTCTAGCAGTATAAATGTTGATGGTGATGGTCCCGCCAACATTTAGGGGATCTCCTCAATATGAAGTCCCACTTAGACCTCACACTCTTGTGTAGGAGTCCCATCCAGTATAAAGACCCGATTGTCGAATCCTTAAGATTTTCCTTGGCTCTAACTATCAACAAGAGAGAGGGATGCAATGGTTCCTTTGAAAAGTAAGAAGATGTATATGGTGAATGTTCAGTTGTAAATGTCTCAAGGTTCTTCTACTTTGAAGAGGGGAGAAAAGTGATCCTCTAAGAGAAAGGTAATAGTACCACCCAAGAATAGACACACATGAACCGAAAGGATCCATCTAACATCCAACAGAATAGTCTAAAGAGGATGCAATAGTCATTACAACCAACAAATGAAGAAAGGTTTGCCTAATATCCTATGGAATAGTACACGAGGATGGGACAATAATAGAAAACATTACAAGACATTCTCAATAATATAAGTACTAAAACAACTGAAATAGTTCAACTATCTTAACACATGTGAAAGCAAACATGAAATACAGACATCTGCAGAATAGTCTTACAAACATTCATAATCCATGCATGAAGAATGTGTTGGCCTTGAAGGCTTCTGTTATAAAGTAAAATTTCCAAGACAAATGTTTGAAATGTACATCACTAGCTCTAGTAGTGGAGCATTGGAGCCACTCCTTGCTCCCCAAAGAACTAACTTATCTCTCTAATGCTTTGTGGGAAGAGCCATGGTGAAAATTCCTTTGCTTATATAATAAGGGATTATATATAACCAAGGGGTGATGCTTCCCCTTCCTTGTGACTCTTTGACTACCCTCATGATTGTTTGACTTCCTATGACTTTTCAACTTTACATGACTCTTCATATTCCACACATGTCCTTTGGACTTTCACTTTATAAAACATTTCTGAAACATATGTTTCATCATTAGCCACAAGGTGTGGCATGTAACTACTCATGATATGACATTGTCGACATGGACGACTTGATGATGTGGCAATGTCAAGCCACTGTTGTTGTTAAGTGTTGAGTTTCTTCTTGAGAATGATTTTTTTTCACCTCCATATGAATTGGTGATAAGGAATCATCAATGATCTCGAGTCTTGAGTTGCAATCGCAAACTAATGTCCCTTTTTCTTTTATTGGTTGATTAGCTTTTGTATTCAACTACAAGTGTGTATTTCAAAAATATTCCCTCCTTCATCTCCTTATTCATCATCTTGCCATGGTGTGATAGAGTACATGCATCTGTAATTCACTCATGACAAGAGGAAATAAGTCTGAAAACCCCCTAGTCTAAGATAGTGCATTTTGATCTATTAACTGAGTCAAAACCAAACGATAGGTCGGGAGAGAGGACTTAGTGACTATGTAGTGTGCAGTTCCAGTAGCCAAGGGTGACGCTTGAGCTCTGAGACTACGTAGTGCACAATTTAGATAGGACTAAGGAAAAGAAACTCTGTAGTTTTGAGAGCTAGTGAAATAAGCCGAGGGGATGAAAACTGGGAGGACACACTAATCATTTTTGGGAGGAAAGGGAGGCAGTTATTGCACAGTACGTAGTGAAGGTCGAGATAGGAGGAATCACTACGCAATCCTGAATGTCAAGGCTGGAGCTTGAGCATAGAAACTACGCAGTGCAACATTCCTAGGAGGTAGGAACTGCACATTGTGTAGTACCAAGGGGCAAGGTCATAGCTAGAGGACTAGAACTAGACAATGCGTAATTTAGGGAGGTCGGGTGAAGCCATGTTGCTTATTCAAACAGGAAGCCTTCTCAGAAATGGCTAAGTGTGAGACTGGTTAGATTGACGTGAACAATGATAATAATTAACTATGATCTCACACTTAGAATACTTTACGGCACAAAAAAATAGATCACCCAGGACACATGAACAATGCATTTCCCTCTGTGTGACCACTTTACGACCATTTACGACAAGTGCAACACTCATGATAAACTTTGGGATGACCATGATGACACTTGTGCGACAATGATAAAAAATTTATGAATGAGTGCAATAGATGCTTACATAGTTAGAACAACTCATATACACAAAGATAGACCCTTGAAACTATCAGAATAGGCTTCTACACATTGTGTGACAACCAATCATGCTGAAAGACGACAGTTAACCCAAATTGCAAAGGGGAGCAAAATACTTCAAGAAAACTCACGAAATGATTTTTGGTGTTTGCAACGATAGTATGAAAGATCAAGGAAGGCTTTGAAATTGAGTGTAAGCCAAAATTTTGGAGGGTGTTGTAGCAACTACAACAAGTTTATATGCTCAAGACCCATAGCGTGGGTGCAAGCAATATCACCTTCTTCCTCCTCTTTTAATTGATTTCTTGATGGATCTAAGTATCTCCAAGTTGGATCATATTGAAAATATGACTTCTATCTTTATTTGGAGGTAGGGTTGGAAATATACTTCTGATCTTGACATCTCGAAGATATATATGGAGTCATGGAACAACTACTTGCGAGATTTACATTGTGGACATGTTAGAATTACTACTAGGGAGGTTGAATTAGTGTGGAATATATCTCTGATTAATATATATACTCCAATGGCAGGTTATGTTTATATTAACTCTGAAAATTATCCTGTTGCTCCTAGGTGATGGTGGAAAACTACCTGGAAATCTTATTTTCCACCCAAAGCAAAAATCCTAATGTGGTGCATCATAAATAACAAAGTCTCGACCCGGGACATTTTGTGAAAATGATTTACACATGGCTTTTGCTGGTGTTCCCTTTGTCAAGCCAAAGATGAATCAATCTCTCATCTCTTTCTATCTTGTCCATTCGTTCAACAAATTTGGTCTCACTATAGATCTGTTGAGGATCATATTGGTCTTTGGTCCAATGAATCTATTGAATATGCTTGGCGACAATGGTTTTCCTTTTGATCTTCTCACATTTTCAAATCCTTTCCTTTGATTTCTCATGGGGGATATGGATTTCCTATAATCACTCGATATTTATAGATGAAGCCTCCTCTCAAAGGTTTATTGCGGTTGAGGTAATGACTATTCTTATTCATTACCCTTAGGAAAAAATGTTCGTAGAGTGAGGGCTATTGAAGTTGAACATGTAGATCAATCGATTCTGTGGGATTACTTTGATGGGGCTTTGGACAAATATAGGGAAAATAGCAGTGGCATTTTTATTTTGCACATTTATGACACTCGGTTTGGGATCAAACAACTCAACGAAACTCTTGTATCCTAGAAATCTTATTTCTTTTGCTATAGAATAGGGGGTTGCAAATATTTAGTTGTTTGGTGATTCTATGTTGGTGGTTAATTGGTTGAATAGTGCACAATCTTGCATAAATATTTTCCTATCTCCAATTCTAGATGATTCTTTTCAAGTTAAAAATTATTTTAACTCTTTTTCTTCTCATCACATATATAAGGAGTAGAATTAGGAGGCAGGTCAATTATCCAAATCATTCGTAGATCTATATCAAGGGTTTTGGCAAATTATTGAGGCTTGTGGAGGCTTCATAATCTCTTATGTTTGCAGTCCTACTATGGGGCCTATTTCCCATCCACCTGGTGGTGTTTCATAATCATTTTTTGATATGTTTTTTGGTTATCAGTGGCTAATACTGAGATTATTTCAATGCTCTTTTTGACTCTATGTTGAGAGGTTTTATGTATTAAATATGGATCTTGACATGGAAATATCTAGTTATCTCTTAGGTCTTTGTTCTTTTGTATCATTGGAATTTTCAGAACCATCATAGATAATTGATTATATATTATAACAAACATTTATCTTATTATTTTTGTATACACACATGGTGTGTTTGCATAATGCAAATTTTATTATCCTTTAATAAAAATTAGGGTTTCTTTTGAAAAAAATCACATAATTTTAATTTAATATACATAATCACTAATTTGTGAAAAAATAGATAATTGTGCCATCATAAACATGTATCCAACACATAATACCCAATCTCTTATTTTAGCTCTCGTAACCCTCTTCACTCATTTCCCCTGCTTTCCTTGCACACTCTTCAAGCACACTTTCCCCTAGTTTGATGTCTTTTTCTATTCCTCATGTCCCATCTCAACCCTGAATCAACCATCTTCCATCCCTCGACTACTCATTCCTTGTTTCAATGGACCTTTCTTCTTCGCCATGGCTCGCAGTTGTTATCACTCAGGTTGTCCCTTTTGACTCCTAAAGGGATACGGCCGAGGTAACCACAAACCAACTTTGGACTACAGGCCCTAGCCTGCCTACAGTCAGAGAGGGCTCTCTCTTTATGATTTAGCTTTGTTGAAGGGGGTGATTTTAGGCTAGATATGATGCACAGGGGTTTTGATTGAGTTTTGGTGGGAAAACTGACACTTTCAGGTAGAGAGGCTGAGTATAGTCTGAATGTTTCAAACCATTGGGCGTGGAGTCAAGGAAGGGAACTGCTGGTGTCTTTCCTTAATAACAGTGAGGGAAAAATGGAGCAAGATAACTGAAGCAGAAGCAACTTTCAGGTTCAAAGGATGGCATGAATGCTAAATAAAGAGAGGCAGTTAAGAATCTCTCCAACAGGTTAGCAGAGGGGGTAATAGAGCGCTACCTAGGAGCAGTTAAGAATTCCTAGATAATTGGCAAACACAGGTGAACTGGGGTAAACATGAGCCAGAAGGAATTCAATGTTCATAACCAATTCATTCAGAAGAAAACATCAAGAAACAACAGGAATTGAGCATAGAGAGTATTTAAACTAATTCTAGGCTATTCTTTCTTCCTGCTATTTAGATAATGGCAAACACATAAACAGAGATAAGAGGCACTTATTGCTTCAGGCCGCAGTGCAGGAATTCCATCTTCAACTCTTCAACACATTCATCAACAACAGACAGTTTTCTCTCCAAGCTTTAAGCAATCTTTGATTACAGAAAAGTTCAGGTATACACAGCGAGTCTCTAGTGAAAATTATCAATTAACCAACCCTTAAAACTATACAGAGGGTGGTATATATAGGGCCAAAACTCTCTACAGAGTTCCTTTATTACATCTTGACCTAATTAGGTCATAAAAAATGACTACTTGACCTAATCCTATCTAGAAATAAATGCAAAGAATGTCTCGGGTCGTGCTCAAGGCCAATGTGTCAAAACTGAATGAATGAGGCTGTCCTCAGTGGCTTGCTGCAGTGTTTTCTGCAATAAATGGGTATGGGTTTATGCTTTCTTGCTGTCCTGGTGCCTTGAATGCCTTAATGGTGATTTGAAGGCAAGGATGGGCTGATGCTTATCGATTTGACTTTCTGGGGGCTTCATCAATGTTCAGGTGCCTCGAGCCCCTAAAAAATCATGACTGATTCTCTCTGGCGTCTTTTCTTCCACTGATACTCTCTGACAAAATCTGGGCTGCTGATCTGCTATGCCGCGGGTCTAATCACCAGTAAATGGCTGCTATTCGGCCTCTGTATCATCTGGAATTGTCTTCTGATCGTTTTGGTATGCTCTGTGAAGAAAACGGATCATTTTTGCAACTTTTCGGGCTTCCTGGGGCTGCATGGAGCGAAGATTCCTTAAAGATTCCCTAAAGATTCTCCCTTGGGGCGGGACGGTAAGTGGTATGTGGCGCACCGCTTATGGGGGATGGCGGTTTCGGAGGGAGGGGCTCCGCCACAGCCCGGTGCCTGACGCGTGGCGGGAGTACAACAGCAAAACCGCCGAACTACCGGACGTTAAAGGCCGGGCGCGTCGGGGATGAGGATGCCCGCCAGCCGTTGATCTGTGGGGCTGGCGATCGGACGGCTGGCGGCAGATGCGAAGGGACGGCGGGTTAGGGGGTGGGAATATTCGCAGGAATATTCCTTTTTTAATACGCTCGGCGGATGGGTTAAAACTTAGGGAAACGGGTTTATGCGGGTTTTTACAGGTGCGGGTTAATATTTATGCACAAAACTTTGGGTTAGGGGCGGAATATGGGTTTTTTGGGGGTTTTTAGGGTTAAGGGGGAGGTTACTAGCTGACCGGATGTCAAACTAGTTCCTTAATGACGCGGATGGGCTAAAAACAATCCCGGATGGACTGTGATTTCCCAGACTTAATAGAATTATGGCTATAATGCCAGGGAGGGGTATTTACATAGGGGAGTGTTATATACATGATTAAAATAGGGGAAGAGGGAAAATTGTTAGGGAGTTATATAATAAGGGTGATGAGAAGAAGGGAGAGGTTGATGAACTCCAGCCTGAGTACCTCCAACTGAAAAACTGCCTCAAGCCAAAAATGGATTGCTTTATCAAAATTGGAACACAGCAGTGGCACTTGGAGTAGCACAATCCTATGAAGACTTCTTTTGGCCATCTGTAGCAAATATGGAGCATTGCAGCATGCATAGCACGACATATTTGGCATGTAAAACTGTCGATCATGAAAGATGATTAACCTGCTGCAGCAGGAGGCTAACAGCAGTAATCCCTCATCTTCTCACTAATGCAAGAGCATAGACCACTGCCCCACTTCCTCTCCCTTGCCTAGTAATCCCCCCCTGCTACCCAACAAAGAGCTCATAATATAATTGAGGTTTATTTTTAGTAGCCATATTTTTATTAGGATTATTGGTAAAAAATTAAACTCGTGGTGCTTCTCTAGGTGTATTCTTCAATAATAATCTATCGCATGTTCTTTACATTTGTAATAATTAAAGAATGTAATTTTTCTTATTTTATGTGCTTTATCCATTTATAAGCAAATTGGAGTTGGTCTTTCAACATACATTCCAAATAGATGACTTATTTTTTATGCCTTCTTTTATAATATTTTTTTCCCTTAAACTAGAATTAGTGTTAGTAATGCTATTTTACTTCCTTCGATTGTTCTTAGCTATGCTAATTTATCTTCATGTTAAATGACTTCTCAAATGTGTATGTAAAAAATCCATATTTATTTATGGATGAGATTGATCAACCAACAATTTGAATGTAATTGTGAATGAGATTATTCATACCACTAATGAATTAAGTGATTAATCCCTCTTTTTTATATGCCACACTATATTAAATAGCAAAATGGGAAAATTATTGGATAGCGACATTTATCAACATGTTGGAATTATGTCCTAGGTCCTACCATTGTTGTTCTCTCTTTCAATTTTTGATGGGATTGAATTTGGCCTTGAAAACAATCTTAACCTTGTCCCAATCATGACTTGAGTCACATAAATGCTTGCTTGAGCTTACAAAAGTCCTCCCATTATCTCAAAGTTTCATAGTACATATACAACTTTGAGTCACATGAATGCTTGCTTGTGCTTACACAAGTCCTCCCATTATTTTAAAGTTTCATATTACATATACAACTTTGAGAAGGAAAGGTTTCCTCCATATATGAAAATTTTCATGTTATAAAGTGACACAAGAATTTTAAATAAATCATTTGATTCAATAGTGTGTCTTAATCCCCATGAAAAGAAAAAACTATAATAATTTTCAAGAGTGTGTCTTGATTTCCATGGGAAGAAATTTCTATAATAATTTTCACTTTAAAGAGAGACTTCAATTAAATGGAAAATTTCTCCAAACAACATTTCTAATGTGATTATGCTACATTCATTGTGAAACTATAAACTAATTTTCATTTACTTATTAACAATGTTTCGTTACAAAATGATGCTTGTAAAATATTTTGATATCGAAAGTGCAAATTTACAAGCATTAGTACTATCACATAATTTTAATTTAATATCCATAATCACTAATTTATGATAAAATGGATAATTTCTCCATCACAAACATGTATCCAACATATAATACCAAATATCTCCAAGGTGGGTGCCTTGGCACAAATCCCCCACCCTGCACTGACTCAATGCATATCTACTTACATGTAACTTCCAGTATGCTTGCCATCCACCAAAATCTTACTTAGCGTGTTATCCCAACTATGCTCATTCAAGTGACCTCACATCACCATTATGGCCACACATACAAGATAGAAAAAGATTAGGGAAAAAACACTTCACAGTGAACATATATCACCCCATTTCATTATTTTGGAATGAAAATACACCATTATTATAGAACAACCCATATTCAATCTTGCGAGGATGAGGCTATCAACAACACCTCACATCATTATATCCTTGATAGCATGCATAATCTTGGTAGCAGAACTACGTAGATGATGAACTATTTAAAGCATGTTAGGTGTGTTCTAGTGGTGGATCAAATGATATCTTTCTATCGTAGGAAAAATTCCTCATATTGAGATGCCCACATGCCTTCATCAGGACAATGCAAAGAAACCCTTTAATTCTATCCTCACTTGCTAGGGAATTTTCCCAAAGGTTACCTACAATATGAGTGGTGGAAAATTGGATTGTCTACATTCTCAATTTGAACTTCTCCAATTTCTAGGTAAGATCATTATCATTTCAATTCAATGTTTTTTGTTTTGAGCTATTACTATTTGGGCCATTTTCTAGCTACTTTGGTATGTGGATAGGAGCTTCTACACTCATCAACTCATTCTAATATAGCATCCTCATCTTCTTTTAACTCTCATAATCCCCCTAGCCCATTTCCCCTACTTCTCTTGCACCCTCTTCAAGCTCTCTTTCCTTTGACTTATTCTCAACTTCCATCTCTCCTATCCCACCTCCACCCTAATTCAACCACCTTCCTTCCCCCTGCTACTCATTTCTTGTTTCAATCAACCTTTGTCTTCACCATGAATCATAGTAATCCCTCATCTTCTTGCCGATACAAGGGCAGAGGCCACCCCTCCACTTCCTTTGCCTTGGCAAATATCCTCCCTTTACTACTGAGAAAAGAGATCGTAATCAAGCTAGGCAAGCCCAAGCTCGACATGAGAAAATCACGCCTAAATTAGTCCGCTAGGAAATATCTCGTTATGAAGCCCTTGTCAGGTAGGATAAAAAATTATACTCCAAATCAACATGTGCAAGATGAAACTCAACAGTGGATTCCAAACACAGGAACTTCAACCCACTCGAGCTATGCTAGTTACATGTAGGTTGTTAATTTCTACTAGCATACCAAAATTCTTCTTGGAGGCATTCTCACTAATTATCACATAAACCGACAAAAAAACATCCACAAGCTTGCTGAATTTGAAGATATGCTAGAAGTTATAGATCAAAAGCTTGACATCCTTCTCAAAATGTGTAGCCACACTTCCTACCTAGGGACAACAAATAAGGATCTAAATAATTGGCCTCATGTCACCTTTCAACTCTTTTAGCAAGTTTTCTATGAACCTCTCTTGTAAATATATGCAGTCATTTTATCTTATGTATTTTCTTTTCTAAATGATGCTCTCATCTAAAAAAGTTAGCATCATATGAAGATCTTGTTGTTTAGCCTTTGGTCTAGCATTCCTCTATACCGAAAAAAGAAAGAAAATTTTTTTCTATATGTAACTTTTTGATAATAGTAATACAAAGTGTCTAATTTAGAAGAAAAAAACAAAAAACAAAAACATATAATGCCCAATAAACCTAATAAATTTAAACAAAAAACTTAATATTTTTTATTTTTATTTTTATTTTGATTAAATAAAATTATACAATATATTATAAATATTATAAAAAAATTTATCGAATATAAATTCACTATCAACCAAAGCATTAACATATTTATAATCAGAAAATAAAATTTTAATAATATACCTATATGATTTGTTGGGTTTATAATGTATTTATTAAATAATCTACGACAAAAGAAAAAAATAAAAATAAAAATATATTTATCACTCTAAGTCATTGATCATCCCAATTTGAATTTTAAGAGTGCATAATTATTAATAGTTTTGAGAATGTACAATGTTTCATTTATGTTTTGTTGAATATATATGTGAATGAGATAAATCAACTCAATGTTTTTTTATTTATTTATCATTCCATATCAAATAGTGCAATAAGTATTATTATCGTTGTTTTTTTGGCTTTTTCATATTTGTTAGGTTAGAATTTGGTTTTGAGAATGATTTTAATTTTATCCTAATGAGATATAATAAATGTTTAATTGTGCTTACACAAGTCTTTCTATTATATCAAAGTTTTATAATACATATATAATTTTGAGAAGGCAAATTTACTTCTATATAAAAAAAATTCAGTGGCACAAGATTTCTAAACTTATCATTTGGTTTAAGACACAATTTCAGCGGCACAAGATTTCTAAACTTATCATTTGGTTTAAGAACATGTCTTAATTTTATTAAAAAAAAATTTCTATTAGAATTCTCACTATGAACAAAGATTTCAATTAATTGACCAAATTACCCAAACCACATTTTTAATGAAATTATACTAGAAATATTGATTAAATAAAACTAAAAATTGTTTTTCATTTCGTTGTTAACAATGTTTATATATAAAATAAAACTTGTAAACTAATTTGAAATAGAGAAGTGCAAATCTAAAAAACATTATTATCATTACATAATTTCAACTTAAAATATATAATTACTCATTTATAACACATAAATAATATCTTTATTATAAATATCTATCAAATATACAACACCCAAAAAATACCCAATAAAAATAATAAATTTAATATTTTTTAATTTTTATTAATTTTTATTAAAATTAAATAAAACTATGCAAAACATTATAAAAACAAATTATTAAATATAAATTTATTTTAGATTTTAAGCTTCTGTGGAAGTTTTTTTTGTAGTGTCATGATCCGGATTATCCACAGTTTCTAGTTCATTCTGCCAGCTTTTCAACCCCAAAGGGGTCCATCATGAGGACAAAACAGATAGAATATGAGTGAAAGATTATTGAGAGAAGATAACCTTGTGACCAGGATATAAATAAACAAGAACCCTAATTTTATAAAGACCGGCACATGATTCTTTATTTTTATTAATTATTATTTTATTTTTATTTATTATTTTCTTTTTATAATAATTTTATTTATAAAAGTTTTATAAAAACTTTAATTAATCATTTAATTATTCATTATTAGTTTAGGTTAATTATTTTAATCATGAACAAAAAAGTTTAATTTATTTTATTTTATTAATTTTTTACTTCATTTATTAACTAATTAATTCTTTTTATTTTTATTTAATTAATTACTTAATTTAAATTAATTTATAAATTATTTTTGCCTTCCTTTAATTAATCAATAACCAATTAATTAATTAATTAATTAGTTTATCTAATTAATCTAATTAATTGATTTATTAATTTCTAATTATTTTTATTTTTATTTATTTATAAATTAAATGTTAATTTAATTTGATTTGATTAATAAATTGACTAGTTAATAAAATACAAATTTTTATTTTTATTTTATTTTTTATTTTTTAATTAATTAATCAGTCCTCATTGAATTTAATTAAAAACCAATTAAAATTGATAAAGAAAATAATTTATAATACTAAAGCTCTAATTTTTATTTTATTAAAATTTTTATAATTTCTTTTTCTATAATTAAATGATTAAATTAAATTAATTTATTCTAATTAATTAATTTTGATTAAATAACCTCATTGAATTTAATTAAAATCAATTAATTCATATTACTTTAATTTCATAAAATTCTAAAATTTTATTTTCCATTAATATTTATTAGAGAGTAATTAGATCTTATTCTTAATTTTACTATTATTTTTGGTTATTATTAATCATTTAAGAAGTTATTTTTAATTTCATATTTTAATTTATTTTATTTTAGAAATAATTAAATTAAATTAAATTAAATTAATTAAATTTATTTGTTTAAATTAATTAATTAAATTCTCGAAATGCAAGACCCTCTATTATCTTCTGATCCTATGCTTCCAAGGGTCCAGAGGGGTTTATTTGTTTGATCAAAAGAAGCCAATTTCCACTGATTTCACTCCCATTGTCCCTGTTGAGGTTCTGATGAAATTTCATAATTTCAATGGCCTCTCTGATTTTTCTTTTATGATAGTTGTCTTCTCTTGCAATTACCTTGGTGTCTTCCAAACACACATGATGTTTGGTCTTGGACGAGTGCTCCGCAAGGGCTGATGTACGGGATCTTCCATTCTTTATGTGAGCGGCATGCTTTTAAGTCTTATTTTCAGAGACCGACCTGTTTCCCCAATATAACTCCTGCCACATGAGTGTACACTCCCTTGAGTTGTTGTCGATCAATGTTATGCTTAACCAACCTCATCATTTGCCTTATCCTTCCACATGTTGTAAATTGAGTGTCTAGTTATTCTTCTTTAAAATTTTTGCAATCTTATCGGTAATCCCATGGATGAATGGAAGGTAAACTATCCCTTGATTTTCTTGCTTGTCTCTAGGGGGACGCTCAGAGAGGGCCCTATCCTCAGCCCTTCTTATAGCTCTTTTGATACTCCATTCCTTGTATCCAATGTTTTTGAAGACAGAGGTTAAGTGTTCAATCTCATCCTTTATGTGATGAGGGTCAAAAATCCTGAAAGCCCTACAACTAGGGTGTTTAAGATGCCAGATTTTTGGGAGGGATGATGGTAAGAGTGAGCATGAAAGATAGCTATCAGTGTGAGTTTTCTTCTTGTACTTCCTTTAGACCTGGTGTCCCAAAGTACCATCATGAATGATCACCTAAGCTGTGGCAGTTATAAGAAGCTAAGCAGCAATCCCATCCCCAAAATCGTGAAGGATGTAAAAAAGATTATCTCTAGTTCAAACCTTGACGAAAGGTTAAAAAAGAAGTTGACCCCCTCCTGTGAAATTGTTCCCAGAATCTATGGATTACCCAAAATCCATAAAGAAGGAGTCCCCCTTAGACCAATAGTTAATACTATTGGTTCCCCAACCTATGAGCTTGCGAAATATGTTGCAAAAATTCTCAAGCCCCTTGTTGGAAACACTGATTCCTTCATCAAGGACTCCCAAGACTTTGTGAACATGATTAAGAATGAAAAATTGGAACATGATGATATCCTTGTAAGCTTCGATGTGGTATCCTTATTCACTAAGATCCCTCTTGATGAAGCCATTCACGTTATAAATGAAGTTGCTGATCCAGGGACTGCAAAGCTAGCTGAGATCTGCCTAAGGTCGACCGTGTTCACCTTCCAAGGAGTATTTTATGAACAGACATCCGGTGTGGCAATGGGGTCTCCCCTTTCGCCAATAGTGGCCAACCTTTACATGGAATACTTTGAAAAGAAGGCCCTGAATTCATACCCCTTGAAACCAGGCTGGTGGAAGCGATTTGTTGATGACACCAATATAAAATGGACTCATGGTATAGCAGAGCTCGAAAAGTTTTTCACTCACTTAAATTCGATCTCACCAGACATAAAGTTTACAATGGAACTTGAAGAAAGCAAGAGCATTCCGTTTTTAGACGTCCTAATCATCAGAAAAGAAGATGGCTCTTTGGGCCACAAGGTGTTCAGGAAATCAACCCACACAGAGAGTTACCTCCATGCCGATTCCCACCATCACCCTGCGCAAAAGATTGGTGTTCTAAACACGCTGGCCATCAGAGCCCTTCGAATTTCCGACTCAGAGCACCTAGAGGAAGAGAAGAAGCACCTAATCCTAACTTTTAAAAGTATAGGCTACAAGGAGCAGGAAATTAATAAGGCCATAAAGAAAGCTGAAAGGAAGTTGTTGTCCCTTGAACCTAAGGCTCAAGACCAGCTTAACTGTGGTACTGTTTTTCTTCCGTATATCCATGGGGTTACGGACAAAATCGCCAAAGTCCTAAAAAAGAAAAACATTATCACTCATTTCTCTGCCCCAGGTACTATCAGACAAAGTTTGAGGTCCGTTAAAGATGATATCGACAAGCAGCAGCTTAAAGGAGTTTATAAAATAGAGTGTTCCTGTGGAAAATGCTACATTGGTGAAACAGGTCGCTCCCTCCAGACAAGACTAAAAGAACATGGCGCGGATATTAAGAAAGAAAGATCTCATACTTCAGCCCTGGCGGAGCACTCCTTAAAGACAAAGCACCATATATGTCTCGAAAGCGCATCAATTATTGCTAGGGAAGAGCAACATCAGAAACGAAAGATCAGAGAAGCGCTTGAAATCATCAAACATCCTCATAATCTGAACAGAGATAATGGCGTGGAGATTAGCGGGAGCTGGCTTCCCTTGATCAAGGAAATGAAAAGCGTAAGCACTTCCGCCCGTAATAGGTAAAGGCCTCAAGCAGTAAGTTATCCCTCTCCTTTCTTGTGTCTTTAGTCTTTGTTTTCATTTAAATCGAGGTATAGGATTTTGGTAAAATTCTAGAATATTCTAACCCTAGATATTATTTCCCTTTTGGTCCCTAGGTTAAAATCTATTTCTTATAAAATTTCCCCTGGGTATAACATTAATCTCCTTTAAAATCATTATTATATATAAAGACAAATTAATATTAATAATAACATTATTAATAAGAACTATTATTAATAATTTTATAATTAATAAATAATATAATTGATATAAATAAATAAATAAATAATTAATATTAATTAATATATTAATAATCATATTATAATTAATAATATATTAATAATAATGTAATTAATATATTGAGGAATTATTTTATAATTATAAATAATAATATATAATTAAATAATTAAGAATAATAATTAATATAATCATTATAATTAATATTAACTAATATATTAACAATAATATAATTTAATATAATTAATTAATATTAATAATAATAATTTATTACATAATTAAATTAATTAACATTAATAATAATAATATATTAATATTAATATTATTATTAATATAATTAATAATATTATTACCCCAGGTTTATTCTCATTAGAATTATTCCTTCCTAGGTATAAAATTAAATTAATTTCATAACAAAATTAATTCTTTAACAAATTTATTTAATATTAATAATATAAGTAATATGATTAGTTTTATAATTAATAATATGGTTAATATAATTAAATATTAATTAATTAATAAATTAATAATAATAATATATAATTAATATAATTAATAATAATTAGTATTAATAATATATTAATAATATTTTAATTAATATATTTAGGATTAATAATATATTCAAAAACAATAAATAATTAATATAATTAATTAATAACAATAATTAATATTATTAATATAATTATTATTAATTAATTAATTAATATAATAATATTAATATTATTATAATCAATTTAATTAATATTAATAATATAATTAATTAGTATTATTAATATTATTAATAATTTAATTAAATTATTTGGTTATTATTTTCTTATTAAGATTAATATTAATTATCATATCAAAATAAATATTTTTAAAAAAATTTTAACATATTATAAAAATTAAAAAAAAAAATTAAAAAAATAAAAATAAAAATAATAATAAAGTTATTAATTCAGCCGACTTGTTTGTTTTCATAATCGTTTCATCCTCATCACTATTTATTACCTCTCCGCTGCTCTTCTATCATCATCATTCTCTCATCCTGAAGATGGATCCCACTTGGGATTCGAAACGTCGATCCAAAAATGATAAAACTGTGGATTCTCCGGTCAATTATTTAAAAGATTCATCCCACAGATCTCTAAAATCCATAATCTTTTCTACTAATCAGAACGTCTAGAAAGGGGATCTCCATAGTAAATTTGATTTCAGAAGATATAGAGTTAAGATGATTGAAGAACTTCTCAAGCTCTGCCTTACCATGAGTCCAATTCAGGTTGGTGTCATCGACAAATCTTTTCCACCATGCTCGCTTCAAGTGGAAGGAGTCAAGGGCTTTTCTTTCAAAGTACTCCATGTATAGGTTGGTGACAATAGGTGAGAGCGGGGAACGGCGACTCCAGAAATTTGTTCATAAATATATTAATTATTTATCAAATAATTAATATATTTATAATTAGAAAATAAAATTAGATAATCTAAAAGTTTATATAATATTTTATTTCTTATTGTTCATCCTAGGTTAAAATAATTTTAAGCTTGCACAACTATTAATAAAGTTGGTTTCATTATTTCTGGTATGTTTATATCGTATATATCAAATAATTTATACCGTTTAGAAATGAAGAAAAAGTTAGAAAAAATATCTCTCTCAATCCTTTTTTATCCAAACTTGAATTTTAGGATCGTACAAGTGTTAGTGTTGTGATTGTTTAACTAAGAATATGATTGTGTTCTTATAAGCTTGAATTTTAAGGTTTAAACTTGTATAACTAATAGTATTAGGAAAATATAATGTTTCATTATTTGTTATAAGTTAATATGGTATATATTAAGTAATTTATATTTTTTTAAAATAATTTTTTTTTTTAAAATCACTTTAAATCTTATTTTAATAAAATTTGAATTTTAAAATTGTACAGGGTTAATCTTGTGATGGTTTAACTAAAAAGAGGATTGGATTTATATAACCTTGAACTTTAATATGGTAAAATTGTTGATGTAGAAATTATTCAAATTAAAATATTAGTAAGATAAATAAAAATTTTATGCTTTAATATGTTTATAATTTTTTATAAATGAAATTTTCATAAAAATGATATTTAATAATATAATTTAAAATAGATATTATTAAACATTGAGTTTGGAGTATGTTTAAAATTATTTAGGTTTTGTTAGGGGTTGGTTTTCTTTAAAGGTAATAAGTTAATTTTTTTAAGGATCACCAGTCTGGTAATTACAAATGGCCTGATTTTTCTTTAATAATAATAATGTTTTAGCCAATATTAATGATAACAGACAATAAGAACTATAGACACTCTTGATACTTCAACCTAGACCACCAGCTTAGTAATTACAAATGGCATGATTTTCTTTGAATAATAATAATGCTTCAGCCAACATTAATGATAACAGACAATAAAAGTTATAGACACGGTTGATACTTCAACCAGGGACCACCAACCTGGTCATTACAAATGGAGTGATTTTCTTTAAATAATAATAATGCTTCAGCCAACATTAATGATAAGAGACAGTAAGAACTATAAACACAGTTAATACTTCAGCCTACATTAATGATAACAAGCAATAAAAACTATAGACACTGCTCATTTAAATATCCAATTATAATAAATTTTTCACCCTATAAATTTTTTTATCATAAAGCAATTTAAAAAATTATTAAAATTATTCAAAAATTAGTTAATTTAATATTTAAAATGTATTATATTATATTTTTATATAAAAAAAAAAACTATGTAATAGCTATTTTAAATCCATTATCTACCATCATAAATATTTATATTCCTGTTTCTCTTTAGTGTATTTGAGGATTCATATAAATCCAAATTCCACGCAACCATCCGACAGTGCGTTTTATTGGATAACGATTGAAAACCTAATTATTGGACAGGCCCCTTCTCAAATCTCATATCCAGTAAGATTACATTCACCATCTTTTCAGCCCATCAAATTTTATAAAAAGTGATGGACTGGTTGGCAGAGATGGTCTTGAAAGTGATTGACTGGTTGGCCAAGATCGAGCTGATAGGATTGACAGTGATGCGCACTAAGAACACACAGTTCCCCTCAATAATACTGTAGTCCCTGTTGAGATAGCATGACCAGTACCGAAATTTAATAGGAAGTGCACTGCTGTGGTAGTGCGAGTCCCATATTCTCCAATCACCAAGCGCTGTATTTACTCAAAAGGACATATCTGATTTGTCTGAATCCCTGGAATTTGATTAAACCTGCGAAGTATATGGTATGTGTGAGCCTTGCAGCATCTTACTTTCCATGGTAAAAACAAAAGAAATAATGCAAACAAGAACAATAATTTCGTGTCGTGTTGTTGTCATTTGGGCCTACTTTGTTTCTGACCATTTTGTTGGCGCTGGAGAAAGAATTTATTGTGAAATGTATACATTCTTTCCACCATGCAACCAGTCAATCTCATTGATTACTGATCATGTGGAACCATGAAATGTTGGTTTGGTCAGATCAGAAATGGCTACAGGTCTTCCCTGCCTGGATGGAATTTGACAGAAAAATTGTTAGTTACTGAGTGGTTTGTTTGTCAAATACAGTTTAAAAATTTGCAAAGCCGTCAAGATTCTTGATAGGATGGAGAGATATGAAAAATTAAATTTAACTAATAGGTCAGGAGTTGCTGAGATGTGAAAAAAGTCTAATTAGTGAAATGTGAAAAAGTCAAATTTAACGAATAAATCTATTTTGAAATTCCAACCTGGTGAGTCTATTTTGAAATTCCAAAAAATTCCAACTTTTTGAATCTGTTTTAAAATTCCAACCCTACTTCTTTGCTCAATAATATCTAGAAATCCAGGCTTTATGTTGTACCAGATGCTGCTGGACTCACAGTTAGTAGGTGGGTCATCAGATTGCACTGCAGGGAATACAATAATGGGTTGTAATTAGCAAGGGCCATGCTTTTATCTTTGGTGTCTGTACAAAGGCATTCTGCATATTATTTGCCTGTCTTTCAGGTTTAACATCAGTCCCGGAAGCCCAGTATGCCAGGCTAACGGCCGACATGGCTTGTGCCAGTCTGAATGAATGTGGCAGACCACCAAAAGAATGACAAGATTTTTCATTCTTTCTTAACAAAAAAAGGAGGAGGCCAAGCCACGGCAACTACTGCTAACAACCATCCAGCGCCACGTTATCGTTATCCGTCCTTCAATACCCACAGGCTTCTTCTTGTCTGCTTTATGGTGATTAATGTATTTTAATGTAAGAGTGATCAAATCCATGAGCAGTTTTGTGCCCAAGAGCTACTGGAGGTGCACAATTCCTCTCGTCAGAGAGCATTCAATGGGGAATGTGGGCCTGAAGGGATTCCAATACCTATCTATCCACACTGCCCACTAACGAAATTTCAGACTTTGTGCCTCGGAAAAGATGAAGTGAAAGGTAAGACAAATTGAACAATGAAATTGGGTGATTTGAGGAGAAATGATTGGATAAGATTTTTTAAATGTGTGTTCAATTTCAATATTTTTTTTATAAAAAATATAAATTATAAAAGTACTTCTCTTAATTTTGTTATTTGATAAGCAGATGGACATAATAAATGAAAAAAAATGTTTATGTTATCTATTTAATGAGCATTGAAAATGAGTTTATTAATAAAAAAAAATTAAGTCAATAATGTATAAATAAGATGTTTCATGCTCATGATGTGTTTATTCATGTGTCCATTTTTAAGTGGATTTCAAACCAAGATATATATAATTATTAATAGTTTGTGATTGCACTATATGTATTTATAGAGAGAAAATAAATGCTAATTGCTTAACCATAGTTAAAATCAAGAGGCCAAATGGCTCAAGAGAGTGTCTATTTCTTTGATGTCTATCATAGTGACATTTCTTAAGCCACAAATTTGTAGAGGGTTATGTTATTTTCCAACATCTTAAGCATTCAGAAGCTGTCCCAATAAAAAGTCTCTCACAGCTTGTTAAAGATTTACATTGTTGTTACATTAGAAAATACAATGATTCTAGAGCATCCAATTGAATTGTCTATTGAAACAACATTTACATTGTTATTTCTTGCTTGAGGTTGACATTGCATTCCTAATTACATGAGGAATCTAATAAGCTTATCAAGTGGGAATTCAAGGTTGATATTGGATCCTTATGCCCATGTAAAATAAGGCAAATGTCCCTTGGGTTCATGCATAGTGAGTAGACTTTTGTTTTCAAGAATGTGGACTAATAGAAGGGGAAAATTGAACAAGAGGGAGATAATCACATAGTTAGGTCCAAAAATGGCTACGCTTGGGTTGTTGGCTAATATGAGTGTTGAGGTGTTGCACTTTTTGTTGGTAATCTTAGAGAAATGGAGTTTAGTTTCGATTGAATGGTCAAGTGAGACGACTAAGAATGAACCTCAACAAGCGAGCCTCTATGTCTCCTTATTTTGTCATGTGCATTTAAAGTTTCATGTTAATTGAGCTTCTAGTCTATTTTACATGTCTAATCAAGTGTGTATTTGAACTTTTGGTAGCTAAAGTGAAAGTCAAGTGAATTAAGCCTAGCACTTAGCTTGTTGATAAATGCTAGGACATTTATCTTGGATCACTCAAAAGAGAGTGGTGCTAAACTAAATTCACAATGCACATTGAGATTGGGTTCTATACCCATTGAGACCAAATAAAGGTCATGATTTTCTCCATGTGAAACAATGCCATAACCCCACTTTGATGCCAAATAATTGATAGATGACATTAGTTAAATGTTATATGAATGAATGAGAATGAGTGATAGAAGGAGTAAGGTCTCATCCCTCCCACCTAGGATGCAATTGAAAGGCTTGTCATGCTTGACGCTATTTTGCTTAACGATTAGTGGGCCTAATGGTTAAGAGCACGTGTTTCCTCCTAAGAGGTCACAGGTTCAAAAGGGTAGAGTATGTATGCCTTCCTAGACTTAGCAAGTTAGAGCCGAGATGGGTCCCTTGTCCCACAAACAAGGGGTTCTCATACACACATTTGGTGTGTGGCTTGGCCGTGACCTTAAAAATGGATACTAATAATAATATAATAATAGTTGTCACATGTTGAAGTGATTTATTATACAATTGGATATTCATGAGCTTGATCATTGATGTTGAAGTGATTTATTATACAATTGGATAAACCCCTTTTTATTTAGCTCTTAAATTTTCTTTGGCATTTGTCATGATGTTATTATCTTGAAGTATGTGAAACCATGGTGTCTCTAATTGTGTACAAAATAAAGGATAAATGAGAGTCTAATGAATTTTTGTTATGTAACATATGCTTGATAATGAGGCTACTGTCTCCCAACATCATGAGGTTTTTTATATTTAATGATGGGTTAGATGAGTCCTTGCACAAGGGTGTAGGCTTTTGCACTACTCTTTATTTCTAATATTTATTTTTCAGATTTAATTGGGCCCAGAGGCTCATTCTATAACCTAGTATGATGTGTAACTATGTGAGTCTATCATCAAAGTTGATTTTTTTCACATGTCCTCCCAAATAAATAAATAAATAAATAAAATAATTATACAAAATATTTAAATAATGTGAATTCATAAAAAAATTGCACATAAAGAAATCAAATTTGCAGGTGAAGAAATTGGATCCCCGTGGACTCATATTAAATAGATATTTAAGATGGATCTATATTGGTTTTAAAAAATTATTTGTTATTTAACCTACTTATTATTCCACTTACTTTATGTGTGACCCTACATAATTTTAAGAAAAAATCTCAATGTCCAATAATCTCCTCTTAATATGCTAATGGTGTGCTATGCTAGTTCAAATGCTAATAGTGTTACTAGATTGGTTGATTTACATATTATATAAATATTAATTAGAAGTCTGTTATTGTTGTTTAAAGATGAGGATAAGTGTTTTAAATTTAATTTTATTACATATTAAAAAGAATCAAGTGTAAATTTTTTATTATTTAATTTAAATAGATTATTTTTATTATTATTTAATATAAACAAATTAGTATTTAATATAAACATATTAGTATATAATATGAAATTGTCCACATAATTTTGAATAAATAAAAACATTTTTTAATATTAAAATTATTGAATTAAAACTAGTAGTTCCATCTATCTAAAAGTTTTATATATATTAAATTTCAAAAATCTATCTAATACATTAATTAATCTCTCCAAATATTTTATAAATTTAAATTTATAATAAATTTAAAATATATTATTAATTAAAATATTATAACATATAATTATTTATTATTATTATTTAATATATTATCATCCCTGCTAACTTATAAAGCTGTTTATATAATTAATTAATTCACTACTTTGAACATTAAACTAGCCAATCTAATAAATTAATTAATCGCTCCAAATATTTTATAAATTCAAATTTATACTAAATTTAAAACATATTATTAATTAAAATATTATAATATATAATTATTTTTTATTATTATTATTTTGTATACCATCTCCCATGCTAACTTATAAAGCGGTTTATATAATTAATTAATTCACTACTTCGAACATTTAAATTTAAAAACCAACCAATCTCAAGTTAGGGGAGTATAGACTCCATCTAAGAAAAGTATTCAACTCTGGTACTTTATGATCTTTTATCATTTTATATTGGTTTAGAAATAAAATTTAAAGGTTCTGAGTGTAACTATTTAGTCAACTTTTGATATATCCACGAGGCTGCTGTACTTGATGATAATGCCTTTTGCATGGAGGTGCCAGAGCATGTCCAGGGGGACGAGAATAATTAATATAATGAGGAAAAAATTCCAAAATGTACACGGTCAGAGTTTAGAAGTTGGTATAATGCCCATCTGCATGCCTAGGCGTTGGCTGAGAATGTACAGGATATTCAGAATAATAAATGTTGTGAGAAGCAAATGCATATGCACAGTTCAGAGACAGGGCCTACTGTAGGGCGTGCCCTCCACACCGACCTGCAGCTTTATGGGCAGAAGGAGCTTGTACCCATCTCATTTAGTGCTCTTTTGTCTTGTCTATGTCTAAGACTGTGGACTCATATTATTAGCGTGGCCACCATTGCATGCAGTCTGGCTGTTTCCATCCCACCAGACCTCTGTTGTCCCCACACCAGTTGGATTTTCTTACATCTCGTTGCCCCCAATCCCTATCGCCATCCACCCCACCTCTATGGAAAACATCGTGCGTTTTCTAGAGACTATAGGGTTGGGGGTAGTTGGTTGGAATTTGGGCAAAATAATTTTAGGTCAAAGTGAGTATTTTGTCGTTCAAAATGTTTTTATAGGTTTGGGTGTTTTAGGTCAAAGTGAGTATTTTGTCGTTCAAAATGTCTTTATAGATTTGGGTGTATTTGGTTGGAATTTAGGCAAAATAATTTTAGGTCAAAGTGTGGTATTTTGTCGTTCAAAATGTATTATTGATTGTATCTTTGAAAAATCTTTAAACAATTGAACTTCAGAAAATATACAACTTAAACTTATGATTCAAATAAATACCTACAAAATTCTAAACAAATTCGACACAAAAATATATATATATATATAATACCTCCAAAATTCATAACATCATAGCATCTATATCCATCTCTATCTCATATGGCTAAATATAAATCATAGCATCTATATCCATCTCTATCTCATATGGCTATTTTGTATTGTGCCCATAGCCTCCAGAACACTGTTGGGTCTAGTCTGCTAGTGTTACATCCGTGGAGAATAATAAGAGACAAGGACAGGGCTGTTTGTGGATGAAAGGTTTCAGTCCAAAAGCGAATACGCCATTACAGTACCAATAATTTGGGAGCTAAAGCCATGGACTCTAGAACTGACTGTTTGGTTACCAATTTCCATCTTTTTCCCCTGTGAAATGGACGTTACTGATCTTTTTGAAAAGCAGTTTTGAAAAAAACAGAAGCATTTTCACAACATTGT
Source organism: Pinus tabuliformis (assembly GCA_031772625.1). Taxonomy (NCBI): domain Eukaryota; kingdom Viridiplantae; phylum Streptophyta; class Pinopsida; order Pinales; family Pinaceae; genus Pinus; species Pinus tabuliformis. Next base: position 1,736,531,625 of record CM062817.1, on the reverse strand, counting down.
ATTCTATGGAACACTTCAAGCAAAACATGTCAAACTACTTTTTCTGATCTCTGCTGTACTATGTTATTTGTATTTTACCCATCTGAGGCTTGTTTCATTCTCCTCACTCTTTTCTAGGTGACCGCTTTATCATATATTTGATTTTGGCCATATAGTCATATAAATGTCAACACAATCTTTTACTGGTGTCTACATGATCTGATTGAGTCTGAAGGTCCTACATTTCAGTATGAGAAATATGGTCAAGTAATTAATCTGGCTGGTATTGTACTCTATATATATTTATGTTAAGCTTCTTTTTTTTATTCAAATTTCATTTCTATAAATGATAAACTAAAATTATTTATAATAACTAAATTACCATTAATCAAATAAATATAAACAATCATCCACCATAAAATTCGCATTAAAAAAAACAACTTTGGCACCTTCTTTTATACTTTCTATGAATTCACACAAGTCCGTAGTACTATGTGCCAAAATAATGTCCCAAGTGTATGTAGTACTATGTGCCAAAATAATAATTTCATGAAGTGAAGTAATTTTAGCAACTCCCAAGGATCTAGGGTCGTAGTAGCAAGATCTAATGTCAAGGATAAGTAATAACTATTCTATATTAATGAAGGGTTATTTAAATGGTTTTTTGGTTTAAAATTCTCATGGAAGGTGTAGGTCAAATTTTATTTCGTTCTATATATGTAATGAAGGGATATCTAAATGTTTTTTTTGTTTAAATTTTTTGAAGGTGTAGTTCTAATTTTCCAAGCTATATTTTTGAGATGTTTTAAGATAAGAAAATTTATAAAAAGTTAAGCAAATTAATGGCAAGAGATTTCCATTGAGATATGAGAAGAAAAATGCAATGGACTATAATTTTTATTAAAAGACTTTTAAAATTGTATTAAGAATTGATGTTAATAGGAAAATGTTTATGTAAGATGATAAGAGAAAGATAAATATTCAAAAGACTTTATAAGGAGGAAATGAATACTTTAAAAATGAAAATTTACATAATTAATAATATAATTATAGTAAGCATTAAAAAAATTATTTTGCAATTTAGAAAAGTTTTCAAGTGGACATTCCATTTATAATTAAAGAATTCAAATAAATATTTTGTAACATAAATAAGAATAAAATTTTAAAATAAATTTTAGCCAAATAATAATAATTAATGTAATAAAAAGATGATTGAATTTACTAATATTTAGTAATTTAAAAATGACAAAATTATGGTCAAAGAAAAACTAAATTAGTGTTGGTTTATATATATATAATGAGATAGTACTGAGGTAGGTTAGAATAAATTTCTGTAAATTATTAATTTATTCTTATGGGTGCTCACATGGTAATGATGGCCCCAAATGTGGAGATGGGGCCATCAAGAATGTGTGCTTGCACGAGTACGTGCACATTCCTAGGAGTGTCTACTTGTTCTTGGGAAGGTTACGTAATAGGTTGGGATGGTTCCTTGGAGTCTTGTTGCTAATGAAAAAGGTCTGTATGGTGTGTTTCCATTGGTTCCACTTCCTTAAGGTGACATAGGAGGTCGAATCATATCATAGTAACTTCTTGTCACATATTTACCCCCGTTGGCCGGTTACTTGGGTAGATGTGGGAGGAAGGTGTTACAGAGTGGTATCAAAGCATGGTTCACCATCAAACTCGATGGGTTGTGTGCATTCATGTTAGTTTCATATGTGTCTCTTGTGTTGTAATACCATGTGCTTATTGCATTTGTATGGTATGAGTTATGGTTGTAGTGATGTCACAATGAGAAGTTAATGGTGTTGTTGTGGAGTGTGTTGTCATGAGTGTATGGTTGATTATGTATCGCTAATTCACGTTAGTATTCACACATGGTCAAGTGTACAATGATGTAGTGGTTATTGGCATGCATGAGATCATGGTATTTGTAATTGATATGGTCATCCATTGATGACTGGACTCTATCTAGAATGATGGGTATATGTTTATATGCTTACATGTTATATTTCTATATGTTGTCATGATTATGTTATACATGTATTATGCTTATTGGTTGATCTTACAAGTGAGGTATCCTCCCCGAATTATGCTAGGGTACGTTGGTTTGTTGTGATTTCGTTTAACTGACATGATATATCTTGTAGGAAGAATATCAAAGATGACAAGCAAGATGGTAGAATACAGTTCTCTAGAATCTCCTTATGGATCAGATGAGCAACGTTGTGTTGGGCACTCTTCTAATTTGGCAGACACACTAAGAAGCTTGAAGGTAGAAATAAGGAGTTGTAAGGTAGTCAATGCTAGAATCATATATGCACATAAGAAACAAGCAGAGGTAAATGTAGTGATACTTCAGAGTTTGTCAAAATTATATCAACAGGGACCACCTCGGATCAACCATAAGCAAGAGTAAAAAACTAATGGGGCATATGGTAGTAGGTCTCATGGTGGTTATAACTTGAATAAAGATGACACTATGAGAAATGGCAGTTTGTTCGATACTCCAGATAAGACAGGGGATGGGCACATGTACTATTCTAGTTCTAGTTCAGATAGGCACTACGATCATCATCATTATCATCCTTACAGGAGGATTGATAAAGGATAATTTCCGGATGAGTTTAAGAAATAAAAGCCACCTACATTTGATGGAGAGATGATGAAATCACAGGATGCAGAGGCATGGTTCCTTGGCATGAGGAAGTTCTTTAGGTTACATGATTATTCAGAGAACATGAAACCCATGATAGCTACATTCAGTTCCAAAGGTAAAGAATATATTTGGTGGGAAATGTGAAGAATGTCAAAGGTATTCATGAGGAGGATTTGAATTGGAATGAGTTTGAGAGACTATTCAAGAAGAGATACCTGTGAAGAGATACTTTGATGATAGGGAAAAATAATTTTATGATTTAAAGATGGGATCGATGACAAATGAGGAGTACACTAGCAGGTTCTTGGAGCTACTGAGGTATGTGCCTTACCTCAATGAGGAGAAGGCCAAGATTCAGTGGTTCATTAGTGGGTTAACGATTTCATTCAAAGACATGATTTATTTTGATGACCCTAGATCATTGGAGGAGGCCATCTAAAAGATAAAGCATTTCTATGAGTAATTCAAGTGCAAATTTGAGACTAAGCTAGACTGGAAAGCTAATGCAAGGAACAAAGGAAAATGGGATAAGAAGCTATCAAGACCTCAGGGTACAGGTAATAAGGAGAATGCGGCACCATCAAAGAAGTTCAATGCATCTGACAGAGGGCAATGGCATCGATATGTGGAGCATAACAAGGATGTAGGTTAGAAGCCTACACAGTGTTGAACTTGTGGAAAGGATCATTGCAGGAGAGATTGTCTGTAGAATTAGGGTGGTAGGCCTAAGATATGTAGTGCACATGAGGCACATATTGTTGGGGATGTTGGTCAGAGAGTTCCTCATATCTATGCAGTGCTAGGTAAAAGATAGGCATACCATTAGGCATCTATCATTTGAGATGGATGGCAACCTTTTTGATTGAGTTGTTTCTATTTTGATTGACCCTGGATCTAATTATAGATTTTTTATTCCTCACTTGGTGGATAAGTGTGGTTTGAATAAATAAGTGCATGCATAACCTTGGTTAGTGTAGTAGGCTATAGGTACAAAGAAGTGAGTTCATCATTGGGTAACAACTTGTGCATTTGATTTTAATGGTATGCCTATTGCAACACATTTGAATGTATTACCATTGGGATCATACAATATGTTGTTGAGCATGGGTTGGTTGTACCTTCATAGAACCAAGGTGGATTGCTATGAAAAAGATATTGAGTGCTTGGATGACAATGGAGAACTAAGAGTCTTGCGAGGTAAGAAGAAAGAAACATCAGTTAGAATGGTGACAATTATGCAGGCCAAGTGTAGTCGCAAGAAAGGGTCTGTGTTATTTGCAGTGCACATTTCTAGTGACAAAGGAAAGGAAGTCGAGGATGCAGATGTTTTGAGAAGGTACCTAGTTGTACAACAGTTTTAGGATGTATTCCCTGCAGATATTTTAGAGTTTCCACCTCACAGGGAGGTATAATTTTCTATTGAGTTGGTTCTAAGGGTAACTCTAGCATCAAAGGAACCTTATAGGATGAGTACACTTGAGTTGGTAGAGTTGAAGCTACAGTTAAAGGAAATTCTTTACAAATGATACACTAGTTCAAGTGTATCACCATGGAGCATATTAGTATGTTGTAGCAGCTACAACCACACTGGTGGGCTCCACTATTGCAGCAATAATGCAACAACTCCTGGAACTCCCTTCTTTAATTTTATCAACCCGGTAGTTCGTAACAAACTTGGAAGCGATGGTGCTGTATGCACAAGTACTAGCTCTTGCCGCAGCTGTCACTTGGTCAGCTGGCACAAGTCCGCTAGGGGCTTAAGCCAACTTCTATGAGCTCTTAGAAGAAGCTTTTTAACTGATGGATGAAAGCTAACTCAAAGGAAGCTAATCTACTTGTGGAAAGAAACTGAAAGCCAAAAAGAAACGCAAACCCTAGCAAACCCTAATTCTACCAGCTAGTCCTACTGACGCAAAGGAGAGCATGCAAACTACTGACAGAGATGCCAATACTTCTATGAAGGTAAAATACATGTGTCTAGGCTACCTCTATCTGAAGAAAACATCTTTTTGTATTTTTGAATAAGTTGTTAGAATTATCATGCATGTGCTTTTAACTATGTTTTTACTGTGCAGAGGTGGATTGGTGAGAGGAAATGCTTGGAGGAGGTCGGGAAGGTTTAGAGAGGGCCTAATGGGTCCCTAGCACCCTTCCAGAGAGTTTCACAGAGTTTGGCTATCAAGAAACCTCATTCGTGAGCTTCTACAGGAAGTCTGCAGGGGTTCTACAGGATGTTTCGGGAATTTCTACAGGATGTTGAGAAATTTCTGTAGGATGTTTAAAAATTGGATTTTGGAGGATGGGTGAGTGAGGGAAGATGCATGAATGTATATGGAGGTAGTATAGGGGTCTGAAGTGGCCCAGGGACTCGTGGATGGAGTGGTGAGAAGGTGTAGATAGCTAAGTTGGCTCAAAGAAGGCTGAAACAATGATGTACAAAAACTAGGGTTATGTGAGCAAATGTGGCAAACGTGAGGTAAGGATTCTAAGTAGAGGGTGGAGTGGATGGTGCTGATGGAGAATAAGTAGATGAAGGAGTGGTACAGGTGCTCTGCAAGTCATTTTTCCAATCTGAACCAACAAAGACTTGTAAATTCAAAGACCTAGTTACGTTGACCTAATTTGCTAGCTATCAGTGAAGAGAATGAACAGAAGTGTGACCTGCAATGAAACCATGTATTTTAACTCATGCAACTAAGCAAACGAAAGTCTGAACTTGTAACCAACTTCTACACATGAAAATCAAACACTAGTGATTGCATGGCAAAGCAAAATCAGTGTTTTTGTGGGCAGCAATCATCCTAGTCACAGCTCCTGATCCCACTAAGGGAGAGGTGAAAGCACAGATGTTTGATGGCCCTTTTCTTGAAGCTTTTTCTGTTAACAACCTATCAACTAAATCTGAGCATGAAAAGCTATTTTACTCATCAAAAACAACCTAAATAATGAAACAAGGTTTAAATCTAAATAACAGATTTTATTCTAAGAATGCAGCAAAAACACATGAAAGTAAACAAAGGAGGTACTGGGCACTTGAGATGGGCCCAACCCCAAGAGCTACATTCTCCTAAGAGAGATTTAGAGCTGGTGCAAAGCTGGATTCATCTTTATTGATCAAAAGAAATGTTACATTCCAAAAACCGTCCACAAGGAGAACTTGAAAATGTGCTAAAAGCAAAGCTAATCTACTGCCTAAAAATCAAACTACAAAATGACTACAAAATGAATACAAAATGACTAACTACTCGCTAACCAAAATGAGGCCCTAAGCCTTCTTATTTATACAAATTGAGGACCCCAACAGTCCTCCTAAACTTTAGGGACTCAGCTGCCCAAAACTTGCAGTTAAGAGCAGTCCTACTTGACTTGCTTGGCTGCCCTTGTGTTAATTAATTTGGTGGCCCTTGAACTCCAAGCTGATGGTGGAGAATTTGAGGTAAGGGCCCATAAATGAAGGGGACACTTTCCTACAAATCTTCTCCCTTGTTCTCCCACGAATTTGGCTACCAAGTGCTCATTAAAACCTTCAATTTTGTCTCCAAATTGACCAAAAAGGATACACAAAGAACACATTAGAGTTGTTGGCATAATGACTAACCCAATTCACTCTATTAGCATAAATATAATCAAAAACATGCAATAAACTAATGAGAATGGTGGATTAAGTCGAATTAGGAAGTTGAATGAGCCCAAATAATTATCCATTTTTGGGGCTCATCACACCCTCCAAAATTTTGCCTTAGCTTCGTTTTGGAGCCTCCCTTCCAACCTTCACAGTAGCTTGTCTTGCTTCATCAAGTTCACAAGCTTCAGTGTTTTTCTTATGCAAAGGCAGCCTCTCGATCACAACTTGATGCATTCCCCTCACAAGTTGTTCACCTGGATTTGGTCCAGCGGCAGGCTCAGCAGCTTCCCTAAGAATATTGCGCATTTCTAGAGGGAAACCAACCTTCCCTCCAGAAATTGCGCATTCCTGTCTGGCAGCCTACTGGGCTCCAAGATTGCGTAATTTTGCCAGTCAACACTCCTAGTAGGAATTGCACAATTTTCCCCAGCAGGATTGCTCAGCCCAAAATTTGCGCAAATCTGGGCAACAGTCAGCTACTTTGCCCAGAAATTACGCAAATCTCCTAGGAAACTAGCCAAGCTCCCAGCTTGAAATGCACATTTTCTCTCAGCAGTCAATCAGTCTCTTTCATGTGTAACTAAGTTGATCGGTTCCATCCGAGACTGAGCAAAACTGGCTTGCATGCATGGGCTGCTTCTCCCAAGGCAGCATGAAAAGGAATCCCTTGTTTGAAGGATATTTTTCTAGCAATTGGAGGTTACATGCAAGGATCATTTTAGAAACCTCCCACCAAGTGTCACTTTCCCTATATTTGTGGCATGCGCATCACAACCTTGATGTTATCAAAACTCATCAACCAGACGTTGCATAGCTCATTCCTCACATCAACCTTGTAGCTATGACATCCCACATCACATCTATGAGCTGTCAGCACATTCAGCTCAAATATTTTGGGGTAAGCCCGCTTCCCATGCCTTGTGTTGCATTTCTGTCGCTTTTTGTGTTTTCGCTCGTATGAGTACTGTTTGCTTCATTTCTTTGAATGCTTACTGTCATTTACATGTATATTAGCTTGTCCTAACACCTTTTTGGTTTTCATCAACATCTCACTGCTGTCACATGCATGAAACTGTTTTTCGTGAACATCGCTAATTCGACAACTCGCCTCACTCACATGCATGTTGTTCCATTTTATGAATTTGTCAATTCATCATTTGCATGCATGATCATTCACTTATTCTTACACTCAGTATCACCATGGATTTGTACTCACATTAACTTTCAGTTGCCCGTCGGTGAGTCTAGACAGCCTTGGCTCGGACTCTGCCTCACCAAGATAGCATTGTGCAATCCTGAGAGGGAAGGCTTTGCCTTCCTATATAGAAATGCACATTTCTTCCTAGTAGCTATTCCCTAGGCGTGCTTTGCACAATCCTAAGGGATATTGACTACTAGCCCAAATAATTATGCAATCAAGTCACTGAGCCTGCAACAATTGCCAGTTGAGATTACGCAATTCCAACAGTTAGCAACTAGAATGGATTGTGCATTACGCAGTTGCAACAGTCAATCAGTCTCCCAACAGCCTAGATTGTGCCTTGCAAAGTCTTCGTAGTCAGTCTCCCAACCTCCCGGCCGAAATTGCGCAACCTTCATGATTAGTCACACATGTATGTTGCAAGTTAGTTCTCAAGTTCACTTTGGTTTTTGACTAACATATTTCTTTCCATGAGTGTTTCCATGTATCTAGGTATTGCAGGTGTTCATCTGCCTCTCAAAAGTGTAGGTACAATGGTTTCCAAGAGAGCAGAGTCAAAGAAACCATTCAAAGCACACCTGGAGATGCAGTCGATCAAATGTCTATGAGCTTGCCTACTCATGAAGGTATCAAGTTGTTCATAGACAAGAACATCAAGATATCACAACAAGAAACACATGAACAACAAATGAAGGCAACATACCGAACGTATCTAATACAACGAATACAGCAAATGCAGTGAACATAGCGAATGCATCGAACACAGTGAATGCAATGAATGCAAGAGGAACGTTGTTGACGACACAGAGGTGGAATAAAGTTGCAAGATCAAACAGATCCATAGATAATGAAAGAAACTTTGGAGACTGAGGCTATGAGGTGACAGTGCAACATGAAGACTGCGCGAAGATAGAGAATTGAACAAAGAAGGAGTTTCATGTGCTGAAGTAGCAACTCAGGAAGAACATGAAGTTGCATAGATAGACAAATGAGTTGCAGCAGGAACAGGAACAACAGTGGGCACAACATGCACTCACGGATGAAACTACGCCCGTAAAAGTTAACGATCCATCCTAGTAGCTGACACAGAGTAGACATGGTGAGCAGTGTCATTGATCGCATGGAAGGGATTCAACAACATGCATGTCATTGTGCGCACACATGCAATCCAACCCATTCAACACACACACCAAAGCGAAGACAAGAATCAGTCCAATTGGAGCTAAACATGTACTTTGGCAAGTTGATGTGCATGACCACAAACACACACTTGAAGATCAACATGGACACTATGCATCAGTGTGTTGTTGGTTCAACCACACCTAAGAAGATCATGTGCATATTAGCAGATGAATTGGATGAAGGGGTCGGACCAATGCACTGGTTGCAATGGAGGCAAGAGTTCGCTTCAGAAATATGTCACCATGAAGTGCTTGCACACCATCACGAATGACCAAGATTGGCATCAACTCACCACCTTCACCATCACAAGCATGTCAAAGAGTTGGTCTCATCACAGCGGTCTAAGTGTTAGTGATGTCTTGCATGGCTTTCTCAAGCCATGTTGTCTCACATGAGTACATGTGCATTGTAATGTTGAGTCATGTCAAGTGTAAGTCAAGTGTCAATAGTTGGACGTAACAGTCATAGAGTAGGTGAAGAGTCATGAGGGTAGTTGAATGGTCACAAAGGGGAACCACCGTTTTCTATAAATAGTCCATCATAACTCATTGTAAGGGCTTTTGGCTAGCCAAGCTTCTGTTAAGACTATCTTGAAGAAAGCTTGGATAATATTGTAATGCGCCTTGGCTTCTCCACCGCACGTAGCTAGTTCATCTCTTTGGAGAAGCAGGCAGATGTGGCTGTAATGTTTCACTATTGAGGCTAGCAGGTTTACATGGATGTATTGTATGACTTGAACTTACACTTCTTTATATAATAAGAGCCAACACATTTTCATGCATATGTTGTTATTGAAGTTGGACTGCTCTAGTTGCCTTAATGATGTATGTTGTTTAACTTATGTATTTGTGTATGAACTGCTTCGTATGCAATTATATGAATCTTGTTGCAGATGTGTTATTGGTTTAACCATGACTTTGGATTGTCGACTAATCTGCTTTCCAGCTTGTGATGCATCTTCGCTCGTGTGTTTCCTTCTCAACCGAGTACTAGTACAGTTTGCCAAGGGGCACACTCATCTCACCCCCTATGTGTTAGAACCTCTCATTCACCTTCCTTGACTCACTGCAGCAGTCACACCCTTTCTACTAACAGAGTTATCTTACTTGCCTTTGTGTGACATCACAATCAAGGCATTACCTTACGACCCACTACTGTGACTCCTACACCAAATGGTTTGAGGTCTAATTGGGACTTCTTATCAGGGAGATCCCCTTGACATGTTGGTGGGTCTAGCACCATCAACATTTTGGCACTATAAGGAGGGCTAAATGACATGCTGAGTCCTCACATATGTTTTGAACCTCTACACATCTATCATGACTCACTACCTAGCTGCTCTTTTGGAATGTATGTCTTATGGAAACAATTTCATCATCCCGAAAAGATCTCAAATAACTTGTCTCATAAAAAATTTGACAGTGGAGGCTATGTAGACTTAGTCAGGCATGCGTTTGGCATTGTAGGCTCGTGCGAAAGACATGGATTCTTTGAAGAATACATGAGCTGTGCACTGTCCATTTACACGCTTTGAGGGCACCCAATGCACTAGTGTGCCATGCTGCCCGAAAAATCCATTCGTTCTCTTGCTCATCTAGTCGCGGGGATAGACCCTACTTTCAATCACTTCAACCGTCAAGCACTCAACAAAGAAATTATGAAATTACAAAAAGAACCCAATGAATCCATTCAACAATTTTACACGCACTTTTGTAATCTTGCATACCGATTCTCAGAAGATGATATTGATTAGGAATTTCTTGATGGAAGATTTGAGTATCTATATGAACCCCACTCATTACACTTCGATGATGGAGCTGCGCAATCACAGGTAGGCATAGTTGTTGCCACAAGTGACTGTCCACCTTCACCTCATCAAACAGCTCCACCACTATGGAGTGATGTGGGAGATCATACACACACCTCGGTTGAACTGTCACATCCTCCCACCCCACCTACTCTTAGTATTTTCACAGATTTGGCTTGTAAGCCTACTGGTTGTCACATGGACTCGTTCCCTCGACCTTCATCCTCACATTTTATTGATCCTTCAGATTGTACTATCTTATGTTATGTTAGAGCCTAAATCTACCTCAAGCTGAGAAAGGTAGGATCTAGGGTAACATCAAACCATGCTTAACCTGGTAGCTAGCCCTACCAGGTTGGGAGAGGGCTCTCTCCTCATCAATCTCAATGAAAATATATCAAGGAAGGCTTGAGATGACTTATGTAAAGGCTAATTTTAGGCTAGGTATATGTTCAGAAAATTTTTGATTGAATTTGATGATATTTTGTTGGCTCAAATGTGAAAGGAAGATTTGGGTCTGGGGAATGAGGCTCAGTTTTGTAGAGATCTCTATGGGGCAAGGTAGGAAAATGGTTTGGTACTTCAAATTGAGTGAGATGGAGAGCTTTTAGACAAGTGAGGAGTTGTAGAGGGCATGAAAAACTCAGGGATCCTCTTCAAACAGCTAAAAACATAGATAACTAAACAAACCCTAGGTAGAGCACTGCACTTTCAATGTATTCTACCCTTTATCCTTGTTTGATTTAGTTAAGATGAAGCAAAGAGAGATAATGGCATACAAAAATCACATGTAAACTTGCAATTACAGAAGAAAACACAATACCAAATCAAGATGCCACAAGACTCCCATACAATGCTGCAAATCCTAGTCTATTCCTTTGCCAAACTATTGAAATGAGTATACAATGAAGCTCCAAGCTTTCCCAAAAGTCCAACCCTTGCCAATGACTGAAAAATTACAAGATATAGGCAACCAACAACTCATCCTAGCCTCTAGGGGTCGAGCTCATAAGTTTAGGAGCTGTTCCAACAAAATCTAAATTGAGAACTAAAAAGTAGGCAATGGAATAGCTTGCCTCTAAAAACTAGGGAATTGATTCATTCAGTTGCAAACTACCTTTTGATGGATGAATCTACCTCTATGAGTGAAAATTTAGCATAATTACATCAAAATCCATCAAGTCACATTAAATTACATCATGATTTTTACTATTAGAAAGATAAAAGTCAAATTGTGAATAAAATAGGAAAATAACAGAGTTTTTTGGCCAAAATGAGCAAATTTCCTCCTAGCCACGCTTATTTCCCTATGCGTAGCGCCTTTTTGCAGCTGCTTTTGGAGGCCTTCCTGGTGTCTAAATTTGCTCCAAGTGGGCTTGTTGGAAATGTCTTCCTATATACTTTCCAGAACAAGTGGAATTTCTAAATTTGGCCTCCATTTGCCCCTCCAAAACTAAGTTCTCCCAACACTGCTTCCTGTGTGTCCAGAAAGGGGCAGAAAGGTCGTTTTGAGGTGTTTTTGACCTTTTTGGAAGCTCAAAACTGTCAAAATTTCTTGGCCATTTGTGGGAATTCATATCTTTTCATGAAAAATCTAGAAATGTTGAGTTTTCCTCAAAAAGAGGTCCCTAGCAAAAGCGCGCGCCAGGTGGAGCGGCGGATTAGGCAGAAAAACCTGTTTTTAAGGCCAAAAATTTCAAAATTGCAAAAAGCATCCCAAATTTCTTGAAATTTGGGCTGAGTGTCCTTCATCATGTGTTGTGTTGGGCCAAGGAAGCCTTAGCCAAGATCTAAAGTCTATCTTTCTCTTTTCACTTCCTCGATGCCTTCTTCAACTTGGCCTTCAAAACCCTGATTCTTGCTTTGCACACCTTGTTTCTCACCAAGTAATGATGGGCCATGTGCCTCAACATAGTTTTCTCTCTATTGGCTTTCTCTAGCATCTTTTCGAAGTGGATATTTGCCCTCTCAAGCCAAGATTCACGATCAGCATTGATTTCGTGTTCAAGTGATGTGAGCTTGACTTTCCTCCTTTTGGCAGCTTATCGATTTTCTCGTATATTTTGTAGCTCCGTAATGGTTTGCTGATCCTCTAGCTATTTGTTTCTTTGCTCCAAATAATTAATGATCCACTTGGCTCTATCTAGGTTGAGAGACAAATGCTGAATGTCATCTTGCTGCTCCTGAATGATCTCTCTAAGCTTTGAGCTTTGTGAGCCCAAATCGGTGTCATCATCCTGAATAAGAATGAAATCTGTCTCCTGCCCTCCTGAAGGCCCCTCATCATGTAATGGTTGCTTGCCCTTGTCCTGTACTTGCTTTGCTGATGGAGGAAATGAGACCCCTTCCACCCCGGGTGGAGATAATACTCGTTTTGCCACTGCAAACAACCTTCTAGTGCCCTTTTGATAGGTGACAAACACTGGCACACTAGTGGTTTGTGTCTCATGAATCTCCTACTGATGTGAAGGTCCTCCTGTCTCATGAAAAACTGTTGGGGGTACTTGAGGACCTGTGAAGACCTCATGTGAAATGAAATCCTCCCATGAGATGTTTTGTAAACCAAGCTGATGCAAGACCACAATTTTGATTAGTGCAAAATGATATATACTGTTATACTGCTGCTGAGGAGGCTTCCTATGCACTAAGGTGGTCATCTTCTCAATGTTTCGGCAAATAAAATAGGGGAGATTCATCATTCTCACCCTAGTGAAGTGCATCAACAATATGATGTGATAGGCATATAGGCGAGAAAACCAGCCCTCACAACTGAAATATTTAATTATGAGTTTCATCAAGGGAGCATATGTGTCCTTCAAATATCTGAAGGGAAAAACTCTACTGAGATGCCTCTGATAACCAGCCTTGATGTAAGGCTCATAATGCTCTCTATCAATCTGTTGCCTTTTATTCCACTACTCACCAACATTTGGAATGCTAGTTGCTTGGGAAATAGTCTCGGGTGTCAAGGTGAATGTCACACCTGCCAAAGTGACTTGACCATATGAAGATGGAGCACAAACAATCTGGCCAACTCATGACGGTACTAGACTCTCTCTGCCATCTAACAGAACTGATAACAAGATTGGTGTTGAAATCATGTGACAGTGAGAGGACATGCCAGCAACTCGGCAAGTGAAGTAGGTTCTTCTCATATATGTCTACCACCCTTGTGAGGTCTCCTTGGTGAATGCATTTCTCTAGAAGAATCACTGAGTGTCTCCTCATTTCGATCATAGGAAGGATTTGACTCCATGTTTGCCAATGTTTGAGTTTTCTTTGATGAGTATGAAGAGATTTATGGTGTCTTTAGATTTTTGCTGTCAAGGATGAGAATGTATGAGGGACTGTGGAGGGAAAGTGTATGAGGGTTTTTGGGAATGTTGTTGACAGGATTTTGGGGAATAGAAGGTGTTAGCCTCCTGTTGCAGCAGGTTTCATATTTCATGATTGACAGTGGAAGTGCCAAAAATGTTCATCTTTTCCATGCTGCAAAGGTTCCATTTTTGAAAGGTTGCTCAGTTAAGGGAAAGCCAAACAGCCTAAGCTTGGTTTCCCTAAAGTTTAAATTTCTTGTCTTAGAATATAGAGAATAATATCTGGCCAAACAGTTTAAACTTGGCAGATGTGAAGATAGGTAGAGAATCTTGGGAGCTCAACAGTTCAAGCTGAGCCCCTGGCATAAATAAGGGTAGTTTTTATATAGGAAGGCAGTTGAAAAGAAAAAGAAATCAGGGTTTGCAAGCCTAAGTGCACCCTTCCTGAAGTAACAAAAAATGCTAGGTGTTGTAGAAAGGGTAGGTAGCTTGGGGTTGCAGAAAAAAGATTGTCTTTTTCTTTGGCTTTAACAAGCACAACTCATCTCATCCATGGCAGAATTTTTGGAAGCATGTCTAGCTTCCCTTCTCCTCCCCCTCAAATTTCCTCACTAACATCCCCTTAAGGACCTTGGGATCTGCCCAAAAAGTCCTGATTCTGCTCCATCTCTGTGAAATATCAAGTCAAAATCTTGGCTTTCTTAAATGAAAAGAAGCCACATTTCTTGCCCAAAATCACTTTTTCACTTTCATTTGTCCCTACATCTAAGTTTTACTGATTGAAACTTAGCCTTCAGCTCTTCTCTCACCTCATAATCCATATTAACTCCTGATTTTACTATGTAGCTCCCTAAATCATTCCCCTATCCCTATTTACTACAAAAATTATATAAAAATCCCAAAAAATATTAAATAGCCCTCCCTGGCACTATAGTCATATGTTCTAAAGTCTGGGGAAATATCAAGTCCATCTGGGACGCATATTTAACCTTCCTCGTCTGTCCCTTGGGATCAGCTAACCTCTGGTGAACTGATAACCGTTTCATCCCCCCTCCGCATTCGTTTCCCACAGTTAATGTTTAAAGTACCTCATTAAACATTAAGTTGTTCATTTCCCCCTCGCTTAAACCTTACCCGCAAAACCCATCTCTGCAAAGTTATAACCACCTCGCGCTCACACAAACCCAAATCCACTTTATTAATGTTGTAACCCCCTCGCTATATCAATAAATTAAATAAAATGCTGGGCGGGTCCCCGCCATAACCCAGCGTCACATTGATTGTCCCGCCAGCCGTTAGATCTGGCCCGCCCCAGATCTACAGTGGGCGGGCTTTTCTATATGCAACACGCCCGAGCATTAGCGTTCGGGAGATGGGCGGTATTACCCGCCGTACTCCCGCCACGCGTTAAGCTCTGGGGTGTGGCGGAGCCCCTCCCCCCAAAACCGCCCAGGCGCTTAGGCAGTGCGCCCGAAACCGCTTACCGCCCTCCCCTGTGACGTAAGCCCCACGTCACCTGCCGCGTCACCCCCTTGCTCAGTCACCACGACACGTCACCTACCACTGTGTCTCTACCATCGCATTTCCACGTAACCCATCCATACATGATGACGTCATCCTGCCACATCACCCAACCATACCCCGTGACCCGCCGATGACGCCAAGCTGACGTCATCCCGAAAAAGTGCCAAAAGCGCAAAACGTCAATTTTTTTGCTTAAAAACAGAACAGACGACCGTTGTAATTCATTTTTATGGGTTCATATGAACACGCCGGCTCCCTGTTCCATTCATTCTCTCACTACCAAAGCTTCAAAGTGACCAGGCAAGCTACAGCAGACTGCAATTCAGCTTCATCGTCTATCTGCGCACCAGTTTATCCACTTTCAGCCCGGTTTGAACTAGGTATTTGTCATATCCTCCTCTTTTTCGCTCTTGCTCGTTCATTTTATCCACTGCACTCACTGTAAACCTGTAAAGTTCCCCAATTCGTAGTTCTGCTGTGCCTGAGACTTCATCAGACCTACTGGAAACCCTTTACTTCAGAAAAATCTCAGAAACCTTATGCCCATTTACACTCTTGCGGGAAAATTCTATTTAAAGCTTGGCCCCCAGTAAAAATTGCTCAGCAGCTCAGTATTGCCCAATTTTGCCCCATCCCTCTATTCGAATCCGTCCACTAAAACTGCAATTGCCCTCTGCTCCCCTGTATTGTTCCTCACAGTCTTTAGCTCCAGAGGATTCACCAAGAAAAGGGAGGTTGACCCAAAACTCCTCCAAGTTGGTCTCTTACAGCATAAGCTCTCAAGCCGTTCAACTACTATCACATTTGAAGTTCAGTTTGCCTACTCTTGCTAGTTATTGCGAGCAAATTTGACAGCCAATTGTTCATTAGCCCTCCTTTCAGCTTAAGCACTCAAAGTTGTACAATGGCCGCTCCATCTGCTCTGAATGTTACTCCCATCAACCCGCCAAGTAAAGAACTGGAGTCCATGCCCTTGGCCGATATAGATTACCTCATTCAAGACTTTGTTGCCAAAAGAAATCATCTATGCACCTACTGCCAGCTGAGAAACAACTTCCTAGACAAATCTGACAAGTATTACATATGGGAGTCCAATCTGCCCTATTATTTCCTTCCTTCTATGAATATCTTTCCTGAAATTATTCATCTCTGTGTTGCAAATTATGAACCAAGTCAGAGGGTTGTCAAGTCTTCATCTGGAAGCATACTTTTCTACACCACTCCCGACTCCATCAACCAGATGTTGAACTTCAAAAAGACTGAGACACTATTGCCCTTCTCCATAAATAATTTATTGCAAGAGGCCTCTTGGTTCCCTGGTACCAAGATTGAAATGGTTGCTGAGACATTTATGAGGGCAGATTGCCAACCGAAGGAACCACCTCCATTTCCTTATGATCATTTCAATGAGGTGGGCAAATTACTGGTAGATATGATATCTTATGTGTTGGGATTCACATCAACTGAACTTGTAGACGAGACAGTGCTGGTTATATTGTCTTCTTTCAGCCAAGGACAGCCTCCTGCTATCAAGTATAATTATGCCAGGTTCATATCAGACAAAATCCATGACCAGCTCACAATACTAGATAGGCAGGGAATTTTCAAATATTCCTCCTATATCTATCATCTCTTCATGTTTTATCGATCTGACATCTTCCAATGCCCTATCAAGAAACTGGATTCAAAGGGAGAAAGGAGGTCTGTTGTCTTCTGGTCTTCAGTTTTCCACCAAGTTCAAGACTCCCCTTATTCATACTGTGAGTTCATTGACCAGTTTGTATATCCTGTGTCCTGCCTCCTAATGAAGGTTCCTCTTCCTAGAATAACCTATGAAATGCAAAAAATCTTGCAACTGTCTAAGAATTTCAAATTAGGTGATTGGTACCTATATCAAGACCATACTGTTATCAGAATTTATGGCTGTGAGCTGTGTCCTTATAGGCTTCCGAGATATGTGCCAATGAGGCTGTTTGCATTAGAATACTACAGGCAGCTTATAAATTCAGATTTGACTCACTTCCACAGCACTAAGAAAAGGGCACAACTGAAATTCAGAGACCGCCTAGGCCCCTTCATCATGAACAAGAAGGATGGTTGGCAAGAAGCTGACCTAATACTCAAAGATCAATTTAAATTGAAGAGGAGTTTCTGGTGGGTCCCTTATGACCCGCTTGGTTTTATTAATGCCAGAAGGGTCAAGTATAGATTGACACCATATGACCACTACAAAAACCCTCAAGTCGAACCATATGCTAATCAGGATGCTTGGATACATGGAACTTTAGTGGAAGAATTGACTCAAGAGGAAATTTTGGAACAAACTGCTAAAGATCTTGAAAAAACTCTTGACTTGGATTCTGATGACCAGGTATATTTCAGGCTACCATACCAAGTGGAAGAGGGCCCGTCTACAGCTGCATCTTCACAGATTTCCCAAGGAGCTTCTACATCAGCAACAGGTACAGCCAAAGGGAAGGAACCAATGGAAACAGAGCAAACGATCAGGGAACAACTGGTCACCTCAACGGGACAAACTCAAGGGCAAGCCCTTCCACAACAAACAGAGGCGGCCCAAATACCAATCTTGCAGACTCCTGCCCATCAAGAGAGAGGCAGGAAAAGAGACCGAGAAGACTCCACACCTGCCAGTGGGTCTACACAGTAGCCTGAGTCAAAAAGGCAAAGAGGGGACTCCCCAATTGAGGAGGAGGTCAGTGAAGAAGTTATAGAAAGCCCAAGAAGGGAACCAAGCCTGCGTACACCAACAAGCTCTTTCCAGCAAGAGAAACAGGGACAACAAGAGCAAGATATACAACGCGGATTGGAGGTATCTTCCTCCACACAGAAAGGCAAGAAACTAGCTAGCACCAAGGCCAGTTTCAAAGAAATCAAGGCTCAAAACGAGCAACTGAGAATGAAATTGTATGAACAATTCTTGAAAGCAACACCTGCCAAACAGGAAAGACTGATGGCAGCATTTGATATAAAGCAAGAAAATATGTTTCTGACCCACTTCAAGCCCAAGGTTCAGCAGCCACAGTCAGCTGCAGATTTTGTTAAGACAAGGCTAGAGGTCCTGTCCAAAGATATTCACCCCATGGACCAAATATAGCTACACAAGCAGCCAGCCGAAATGCTTTATGCCACACTTGCTGAGAAGGCCACATTGGCTCATGAGTTAAATGAATCATTGAAGAATACCAACACTCAGTTGGATTTTGAAAGACTCTCTTCCATGGACAAAGATAATAGAATTAAAACACTGGAGGAGATTATTGTGGACTTAGGACATAATCCTAAAGATCGTAAGGGTGTGAGGACCCTTATGAAAAAGAAAGACGATGACATTACTGCATTAAAGAAGAGATTGAGGTTGCTTCCTACTGAGCATCCTCAAACAGGGGAACTGCAGAAAGAAAAAGAAGCTGAGGATCAACTGGATTTGATCATGAAATTAAACCAAAGAGTGATTGATTTGGAAGGGGAATTGGAGAAGGCACTGCAAGAAAAGCAGGGAGAGTTGACCTCCCAGCCGCCTCGAACACTTCCAACTGGTGTTACTGTTCCTCCAGCACAAGCAATAGCCACCCCTCCAATTATTCCAACAACCACAACAACTACAGGTGCTACAACAACAACAACAACAATTCCTGAGTCTAGCATGAGCATGGACGAATTAAAAAGGGCTATCAAAGAGGTAGAGCTTCAGGCAACAGAGATTAAACAAGCCAGAGGAAAATTGGCTGAGTTAGAAACAAAATATGACAAATCTAAAATGACAGTGGGTGAGCAATCAAGAGAAATCAAGGCCCTGAAGGATAGAATCAAAACCTTGGAGAAGGAGCTGTCATTGGATAAAACTTTGGCTAAAATAAAGAAGATCCTGTGGGCCAAAATAAATTAGTCAATCATTGGCCAATGGAGGTCAATTTAGGCAATATATGAACAAGTGGAACTGCTTGGTCATGCTAAGACTGAAAGCCAGAAAGCCAAGGCAGCGTTGGGAAATATGCCTGACCAGGCCAATAGAATGATCAATTTTCTGAATCATCAAACTAGGGAAGAGCTGGCAGCATTCCATATCATGAACAGAACAGATGCCATACTGACTGCAAAAGTGTGCTCACATTGAGAAGCCTCGTGCAAACTCTGGAGGCAAGATGTCGGGATATACAAAGAGATGTAGACAATTTTGATGTAAGGCTTGCAGCACTACAGACTAGGGAATTGCCCAGCCTGCTGACCAGGCTGGAAAACTATTGACATGTGACGAGTATTCTACCAGGCTCAATAATTTTGTCAATAATCAGCTTACTGCTGCATCAAGTTCCACAACAGAGATAGGGCCACCTACAGGACAGATGCTCTACCACAGAATGGAAAGCTTATTTTACCTGGAGCATGAGGTCAATCATCTGTTTGAGATGCCGCCTAGTTATTACAAGTACACAGAGGCTGATGAAACACTTGTCAAAATACAAAGACATCAGTGGCCTTCTGAGAATTGGTGGCAAGCAATGCTGGCCGTATTGCCCAGGTGACTTCAGTTTTTCCCTCTTTTTTGTTTATTTCAAAATTGCAGACAGCTGCAGGTCATCAGTGAGCACAGGTTAAGGCACAGAGTGCACTAGACAGAGCAATGAAGGAAGACGCAGGACAGGTGGGAGTA
This sequence comes from Pinus tabuliformis, assembly GCA_031772625.1. Classification (NCBI taxonomy): domain Eukaryota; kingdom Viridiplantae; phylum Streptophyta; class Pinopsida; order Pinales; family Pinaceae; genus Pinus; species Pinus tabuliformis. The sequence goes on along the minus strand of CM062817.1, from coordinate 1,736,511,656 downwards.
GTTACCACGCAAAAACGCTGAGGTGGCGAACCTAAGGGCGCGGATTTTTAAGAACGCAGCCCATCCGACTCAAAGTGACTCAAAAGTCAAACACTCACTGATAGAGAGAACAGCTGTGGCATTTGTATTTACTTCAGCATTTACTTTTAATCAACCACTCCTTAGAAGTAGGTAGAGAAGTTATGAGCTATTAACTCCTCATCTAGATATTTTTATATCCAATTTTTGTATAAATACGACCCTCTGCATTGTTAGAAGGGTTGGTCGGCTAATGTATCTCAAGAGAGACTTGCACTATATGTCTGATACTATTTTCTATAATCAAAGACTGCTCAAAAGTTTTGGAGAACAACGGTCTGCGCTGTGTTTAATGGTTCAAGATGTGAATGTGGAATTCTTGCGCTGCTGTATGAATCAATAAGTTCTTCCTTATCTCTGTTATTTTCATCTCATATATGCTCAAATCACAGAAAGAAAGATCGGTTTATAACTTGCATGCTTGCACTCTATGCTCAATTTCTGTGGTTTCTTAATGTTTTCCTCTTGACTTAGGCATGAATATGAATTCCTTTATGGCTCATGTTTCACCTTTTCACATGTGAATGACTGTTAACTAGGAATTCTTAATTGCTCCTAGGCAGAGTTCATTCATCTTCCTTCTGCTAAACATGTTTGAGAGATTCTTAATTGCCTCTCATGCCTTAGCTTTCACTCCATCCTTTTACCTTAAAATATTGTTTCATATGCAGCTACCTTGCTCCATGTTTGTCTTGTGACCAAGAAATTGCACCAGCGGTCCTACTCTTTGACTCCACGCCCAATGGTTTGAAATTGACCAGATAATGTTTTGCCTCTCTACTTGAAAGCACCATCCTTCCCACCAAAATAGAAGTTAAACCCCTAAACTCAATAGCTAGCCTAAAACCCTTCTCAACAAAGCTAAATCAGAAAGAGAGAGCCCTCTCTAATTGCAGGTGGGCTAGAACCTGCAGTCCAAAGTTGGTTTGTGGTTACCTCGGCCGTATCCTTTTTCGGAGCTTAAGGACAACCTGAGTGATAACAGAAGGGTTTAGGGAACAATATTTAAGCTTTGGGGCAGCAGTTAGGGTTTGGGAATTTTTAGCTAGGGTTTGGGATAGTGGGATTAGGGATTTAGAATTAGTAAACTTAGGGATATGGGGATTGGGGGAATGGGTTGATGAAAATGTAATGAGAGGGAGAAAATGAATGAGGGAATGAAAGAGTGAGGGAGTGAGAAATTTTGTGGAGTTGGCAGCAAAAAAAACAAGTTGTAAACCCTATGCAATTGTTTTTGACAAAAATTGCAAGGAGGTAGGGTTTCAAGTTTTTCTCATTAAATCACCATAAACACCAAGAGACACTCATTCACTGATCATGGAGGAATGTTTGACTTACTTGAACAACTAAAGATTGAGCAAATTTGGCAGTTTGGGAGGTGGTTGTGGATGAAATCGGCTTCCAAACCCTGTGCGTCGTGCCACAAACCTAGTGCACCACGCCACTTCAATGTGCTGCGCCTGTGTAATTTTTACACTGAAGAGTGCAGCCCAATGCGCCGCGCCAGATGGATGCGCCGCGCCCCTGAAATTTTCCAAAGTTGCTGCGATTTTGCTCTTTGGCTTCAACACGACCTTTCTCTTGTTCACTCTTTCTCCTTTAGATGCAAATGAACTCTTTAAACATAAAAAATGGTTTATATACAAAGGATTTTAATTTTTCACTTATAAAAACCCACTTTGTAATGTTTGCCTTTGACTTGCTTTTAAAACTTTGTTTTTGGGCAGTTTGCTTTATTTTTGCCTTTAATGAACTAAATGCTTTGACTTTTTGTTTGCCTTGTAGGTGATGGAGTTGCAGAGGCTTGGCAAGGTGACGAGGGTTACCACTGAGGTTATTACATATAAAATAAAATAAAATGAAATTACATCAAATTTATACATGAAAACATAAAAGCTCTGTTTTTCCTCAAAATAGGGTTTTGAGGAAAAATCAATCACTGAGCATGTGATTATGGAAATTATTGTTGTTGAAACTTTATTTGACCTCCTCATGCGCCTGCTGACCATTATTGAGAATTTTGAAGACCTTATTGACGAAACCCTAGACCTAATGAGACCTAAAACCCTAAAAATGACTTTTGCAGATTTAAAGACAAAAATTGACTACAGATGATCTAGATGAATGAAAATGGGCCAGCACATGAGGGAAAATGTATAATAAGCCACTACCGTCAGATGATCCATGACCCTAATGGAATGCAGCTGATCGGGTGAGACACCTAACATGCAATGCAACAAGAGAATTTGATCACTGATGGAGGGATGAAGATACCAACACTAACATGTTCTTCCATTCTTGACTCCTCACCTGCTGTGAACAAGAATCAAGCTTTCGACGAAGTTTGTGTTATGCAGCCAACCTGCACCATCATTCATGATGAGTGTGTGCGGAAATCTAAAGAAGAGCCCACGGTGAAAGGTGACTCCCTTCTAGTTGTGCCTCATCCGCTTCATCCTGACATCCCTTGTGACTCTGCCATTACTGATTTTCCCTGTGAAAACTCATTTCCAGATGCTTCTACTTCCAATCATTCACATGACACTTCAGATGTCAGTCTTTCATTATAATGTGGAGCGGACACATCTTCCTTAGAAAATATGTTCAATCTGTCATTTATATTTCTTGAAAACAAAGAGGGTGAACATCTTTTCTTCTCATCTACCCCTCTGCCCGATTCATCAAATCATGAGGATGCCAACAAACATCCTGAATTTTCTGATCTTGGTTGTTGTGATATATTCACTTCCTCATTTGATCAGGATGTTGATTCAACCATTGTTAATCTATCCAAGACACCGGTTTACGATGATCTATCTATCCACGAGGTCAAAACCCCCTAGATTATCGGGGAACTTCAGCCTGAGCAGATGGTTATGCCAGGTCCTCGTTGTCCTGAGGTTGGTCTCACTTTTGGTTAGGAAATTGTTGAAACACTCAAGGCTCCTCATCACTCTATGCTTTGCACTAAAGATCAACCAAACACCCAGAGTTCACTTCCTCCACTCAAACTACACGATCCCATCGCTCATGCATTGGAGGAATCTTACACAACAAGCAGACATGCACAACACAAGTGGTCTACCTTTCTCACGTTTGCTTACATGTCATAGTCAAGAGAATGAATACACTCAACATCTGTACACATTGTAGCACAACATCATAACAACACCACATAATGCATATCATGCACTATCACTCATCTTTGTTATGTGGTCACTTGTAAGCTCGAAATGTGTTTGTCTTCATTGTTACATCTTTCTTGTTTTCTGGTTCACACAACTGTCTTGTTCGCGAACCTTGCCTTCACCAACATGGGTCAACCAATGCACCAATGGCTGCATTGGAAGTATCACTTCACATGAGATGACCCATGCACTATTAGCTTAGGAGTAGGAGGAGTATTTTCTTTTGAGTTGTTTGCTTGCATGCTTGTTTTCTTACTTTGTTTGTTTGTTTGTTTGTTTTTCTGGATGCTTGTTTGCTTACTTGGTTTTCTTTCACTTCTACTTCTTCCCTTTCTTTGTTTTGTTGTTTGTTAGTTTGCTTGTTTCATCGTAGGATAGTTTCGCATGAAACCATGTATGACTCTTGAAGCAAGCTAGGTAAAGTACAAGAGGTCATGTGCTGCTATCACTACTTGGTTATCTATCATCCTCCCTCTGTATGAAGAACTTGTTACTTTTAGTCCATGATACGTCGATGGAAAATACGTACTGTTCGAAGTGAACCTTGGTGAAAACACAATTCTTGCATGCTAACTAGTGTCACCTACTCTAGTCAGTTGTTTTTGGGTTAACCCTTGTCAGCTCATTCAAGTAGAGTAAGGTGAGGGGGAAAACCTTAACAGGCATGTTAGAGGTATAATAAATTACTTCTCTGTAGGAACAACCTCCTCTTCTCTCAATAAGTTGGGATCCCTCTTTCACCTCTAAAATGAATAAGTGCTATGCACAATTACGAAGATGAAAATGAAAAAAATGAAAAAGTGAAAAAAAGTTTGAAAAAAATGAAAATGAATAAGGTGAAAGAAGAGAAAGGCTTCCTGCATAGAGAGGTGATGCAAGTAACTCCATCAGGGTACTGACTAGGCTCGCTGGTAGCAGAGCCATGCTTGTGTTCCTATGTGACTCCACCGGGGTACTGTCCAGGCCTGCTAGCAACGGAGAAACACCAAAGATGAAACCAAGACTCTGACGACTATACTGCTTATGCATCAATATACCCCTCAGCCCCAATCAAAACAACTGTGTTGACTTGGCTTGGAATGTGTGTCAATCGACCAAGAGTTTGGCAGATGCTACATCTTACAATCAAGCTAGTGTGAAACCAAGAGGAGCTGAGAACTGAGCAATACTTCTAGAGGTGTTAGACTTGCTTTTCATGAACAAGGTCCATTCAGAGAGATGGAGTTCTACCAATGTGTCACCAAGTGTTGTAGCGGCTACAACCACCCTCCAAAATTTTTCCTTAGCTTTGTTTTGGAGCCTCCCTTCAAACCTTCATAGCAGCCAGCAGAATGTCTTGCTTCATCAAGTTCACAAGCTTTAGTGTTTTGGCTACCCAAAGGTAGCCTGTCGATCACAACTTCATGCATTCCCCTCACAAGCTGTTCACCCAGACTTGGTCCAGCTGTAGGCTGAGAAGCTTCCCGAAGAAAATTTCACGTTTCTAGAGGGCAACCAACCTTCCCTCTAGAAATTACACAATCCTGTTTGGTAGCCTGCTGGGCTCCAAGATTGCACAATTCTGCTAGTCAACACTCCCAGCAGGAATTGCGTAATTTTCCCCAGCATGGCTGCTTAGCCCTGAATTTGTGAAAATATGGGTGGCAGTCAGCTGCTCTGCCCAAAAATTGCGCAAATCTCATAGGTAGCCAGCCCAGCTCCCATCTAGAAATGCATATTTTCTCTCAGCAGTCGAGCAATCTCTTGCATGTGTAGCTGAGTTGACTGGTTCCCTTCAGGACCAAGCAAAACTAGCTTGCATGCATGGGTTTCTTCTCCCAAGGAAGCATGCGAAGGAATCCCTTGTTTTAGGGATATTTTTCTAGCAGTTGGAGTTACATGCAAGGATCATTTCAAAAACCTCCCACCAAGTGTCACTTTCCCTAGATTTGTAGCATGCGCGTTACAACCTCAATGTTATCAAAAATCATCAACCGGCCATTGCATAGCTCATTCCTCACATCAACCTTGTAGTTATGACATCCCACATCACATCTAGGAGTTGTTGACACATTCAGCTCAACTATTTTGGGGTAAGCCCGCTTCCCATGCCTTTTGTTGCATTTTTGTCGCTTTTTGTGTTTTCGCTTGTATGAGTACTATTTGCTAGATTTATTTGAATGCCTTCTATCATTTACATGTATATTAGATTTTCCTAGCACCATTTTAGTTTTCGTCAACATCTCATTGCTATTGCATGCATGAAACTGTTTTTTGTGAATGGTCACTGATTCGACGACTCGCCTCACTCACATGCATGTTGTTCCATTTTCTGAATATGTCATTCACCGTTTGCATGCATGATCATTCACTTATTCTTACACTCAGTATCACCATGCATTCACACTCACATTCATTTTCAGTTGCCCGTCAGCGAGTTCTGGACAACCTTGGCCCGGACTCTGCCTCACCAAGAGGCTCACCAAGACAACATTGCCCAATCCTAAGAGGGAAGGCTCTACTTTCCTCTCTAGAAATGAACATTTCTGCCCAACAACTATTCCCCAAGCCTAATTTGCACAATCCTGAGGGACAGTGATTGCTGGCCCAGAAAATTGCACAATGCAGTCACTGAGCCTGCAACCATTGCCAGCTGAGATTGTGCATTGCGCAATTTTAGCAGTCAGTAGCCAGACTAGACTGTGCATTACATAGTTCTAGCAATCAGTCAATCTCCTAGTAGCCTAGATTGTGTGTTGTGCAGTCTTGGTAGTCAGTCTCCTGACCTCCCGACTGAAATTGCATAACCTTCATGATCAGTCACACATGTATGTTGCAAGTTAGTTCTCAAGTTCATTTTGGTTTTTGATTATCAAATTTCTTTCCATGAGTGTTGCCATGCATCCAGGTATTGTAGGTGTTCATCTGCCTCTTAGCAGTGTAGGTACAATGGTTTACAAGAGAGTAGAGTTGAAGACACTGTTCATAGCACACTTGGAGATGCAGTCGATCAAATGTCTATGAGCTTGCCTGCTCATGAAGGTATCAAGTAGTTCATAGACAAGAACATCAAGATATCATAGCAAGCAGCATCATGAAAAATAGCTGAAGGCACCATACCGAATGCAATGAATACAATGAATGCAGAAAATGCAGCGAATGTAGTGAATGCAATGAATGCAAGAGGAAGGTTGTTGACGACACAAAGGCAGAACAAATTTGCAAGATCAAGCAGATCCACCAATAATGAAAGCAACTTTGGAGACTCAGGCTATGAGGTGATGGTGCGACATGAAGATCGCATGAAGACAAAGAATGGAACAAAGAAGGAGTTGCATGTGCTGAAGCAACAACTCAGGAAGAAAATGAAGCTGCACAGATAGACGAATGCATGGCATCAGGAATAGGAACAACAGTGGGTGCAACATCTAATAAGGATGAAACTGCGCCCATACAAGTTAAAGATCCATCCCAGTAGCTAACACAGAGTAGACATGGTGAGCAGTGTCATTGATTGCATCCAAGGGATTCAACAACATGCATGTCATTGTGCGCACACATGTAATCCAACCCATTCAACACACTCACCAAGGCGAAGAAAAGAAGCAAGTCCAACTGGAGCTGAACATTTACTTTGGCAAGTTGATGTGCATGACCACCAACACACACTTGAAGATGAACACGGGCACTATGCATGAATGTGTTTTTGGTTTAGCCACACGCAAGAAGATCATGCATATGTTAGCAGATGAGTTGGATGAAGGGGCCAAACCAATGCACTAGTTGCAATGAAGGCAAGAGTTCGCTTTAGCAAAATGTCACCATGAGCTGCATGCACACCATCATGGACAACCAAGCTTTGGCATCATCTCACCACCTTCACCATCATAAGCATGTCAACGAGTTAGTCTCATCATAGTAGACCGACTATCAGTGATGTCTTGCATGGCTTACTGAAGCCATGTTGTCTCACATGATTACACGTGCATTGTAATGTTGAGTCATGTCAAGTGTAAATCAAGTGTCAATAGTTGGAAGTAACAATCATAGAGTAGGTGAAGAGACATGAGGGTAGTTGAATGGTCACAAAGGGGAATGTCAAGGGTCACCCCACCCTTTGCTATAAATAGTCCCTCATAACTCATTATAAGGGCTTTTGGTCAGCCAAGCTTCTATTAAGACTATCTTGAAGAAAGCTTGGACAATATTTTAACCCGTCTTGGCTTCTCCACTGCACGGAGCTAGTTCATCTCTTTGGAGGAGCAGGTAGATGTGGCTTTAAAATTTCACTATTGGGGCTAGCAGGTTTACATGGATGTATTGTATGATTGGAACTTACACTTCTTTATATAGTAAGAGCTAACACATTTTCATGCATATGTTTTTATTGTAGTTGGACTGCTCTGGTTTCTTTAATGATGTATATTGTTTAACTTATGTATTTGTGTATGAACTTCTTTGTATGCAATTATATGAATCTTGTTGTAGATGTGCTATTGGTTTAACCATCACTTTGGATTTTCGACGGATCTGCTTTCTAGCTTGTGATGCATCTTCGCTCGTGTGTTCCCTTCTTAGCTCAGTACTGCTATAGGTTGCCAAGGGGCGCACTCATCTCACCCCCTATGTTAGAACCTTTCATTCACCTTCCTTGACTCACTGCAGTGGTCACACCCTTGCTACTGACAGAGTTATCTTACTTGCGTCTGTGCGACATCACGGTCAAGTCATTACCTTACGACCCACTGTTGGATCTCCTACACTAAACGGTGTGAGGTCTAATTGGGACTTCTTATCAGGGAGATCCCCTTGACATTTTGGCAGGTCCAGCACCGTCAACACGGTACTATTTGTGAAGAAGAAGGATGTTATTCTTAGGTTGTGCATTAACTACAGGCAGTTAAACAAAGTGACGATCAAGAACATGTATCTGCTACTGAGGATTGATGACTTGTTCGATCAATTGAAGGGAGAAACATTGTTCTCGAAGATTGTTCTGAGATCCGGATATCATTAGGTATGCATTAAAGAAGAGGACATCTAAAAGACATATTTCTGAACCAGGTATGGGGATTATGAGTTTTTTTTAGTTCCATTTGGTTTAAATAATGATCCAAATAACTTTATGTGCTTGATGAATAATGTGTTGCATCTGTATTTAGAGAAGTTTGTTATTGTGTTCATTGATGATATATTGCTATATTCCAAAAATGAATAAGAGCATGCCAAGCATTTAGCAACAGTGTTGAGGTTGAGAGAGAATCAGTTGTATGCTAAGATTAGCAAGTGAAGTTTCTTTGAGACTGAGGTACACTACTTGGGACATGTGTTTTCCAAGGATGGAATAGAAGTGGAACCAGAAAAAGTAAGAGCTATCATGGAGTGGGAAGCTCCCAGATAATTTAGATGAGGTGAGATCCTTCATGGGATTGGAAAGCTATTACAGGAGGTTCATAAGAAACATCTCACAAATTTTTTATCTTATTACATCTTTGCAGAGGAAAGTTAAAAAATTTGAATGGACAAAGGAGTGTGAGGCCAGTTTTGAGTTGCTCAAGTAGTTGTTGACGCATGCACCAGTGTTAAAGATCGTAGATAGAGACAAATAATTTTTAGTATGTATAGATGCTTGCAAGAGAGGACTTGGTGGAGTTCTTATGTAGGATGGACAGGAGGTATGCTATGAGTCATGAAAAATGAATGAGCATGAGTAGAACTACCTCACACATGATATTGAATTGGCAGGGATCATACATGCGTTGAAGATGTGGAGGCACTATATTCTTGGTAGGAGGTTTGTATTGATGAGTGATCACAGTGGTTTATGGTATCTATTTGACCAACCGAATCTGAATGGTACGTAGGCTTGGTGGTTGGCCATGATCAATGAGTTTGACTTTGAGATAAGGTATATCAAAGGTAAAGAGAACATGGTGGTGGATGCTCTTACCAGACGGATACAGGTAAATCACTTAGTAGCTATGAGCTCTTATGGGACAAAATTACATGATAGGATCTTGTAGGTAGGTCAGTAGGATGTTAGGTATATGCAGATTGTGCACGGGTTACAACAGAGTTCAGGTGGTGGTACAGGTATATGTTGTGGTATAGGTACATGTAGTGGTACATGTATAGGTATAGATGTAGGTGCACAGGATGTGGACTATCGTCTCATGGCAGAAAAATTGGTTAGATTTAGGGACAAGAAATATGTGCCATATAGTAGTGACCTAAAGAAGGTGATCTTGAGGGAGTTTCATGTGAAACCATATTCATGTCAGCTAGGTTATCATAAGACACTCACAATAGTGAAAAAAATCTATTATTGGCCGAATTTGAAGAGAGACGTAGCAGAGTTTGTGGCTAGGTGCCTATATTGTCAATAGGTAAAGGCAGAGTGTAAGCACCTAGGTGGACTGCTATAGCCGATTGCGATTCCATAGTGGAAATGGGAGGTCATTTCCATGGAATTTATCATAGGTTTTCTGATGACAATGAGATAACATGATTCCATCATGGTAGTGGTGGAAAGGTTGAAAAGAGTAATGCACTTCATTCTAGTGAAGTCTACATTCTCACCGAATGATGTAGCATAGGTGTTCATCAAAGAGGTGGTTAGATTGCATGGAGTTTTGAATAATATTTTTTTAGACAGGGATGCAAAGTTCACTTCCAAGTTTCGGAAGGTGTTGTTTGTAGGTTTGGGCATAGATTTGGCCTTCAGTATAGCTTATCATCCATAAACACATGGATAGGATGAGAGGGTCAATAGGATATTGGAGGACATGTTGAGGATGTATATGATGCATCAACAATGGAAGTGTGAAAGATTACCTTCCACTGGTAGAGTTCGCTTATAGTAATGGATATCAAGAATCACTAAGGATGAGTCCATTTGAGGCATTGTATGGGTGGAGTTGTAATACTCCCATAAGTTGGAGTGATCCAGTTAACAGGGTGTTGATTGGACTAAACATGTTGGAAGACATGGAGCGGGAAATGCAGGTAATCAGTAAGAATTTGAAAGTAGCATAGGATAGGGAGAAGTGCTATGCAGGTCGAAACAAGTTGTTTAAGGAGTTCTAGGTTGGAGAACAGGTGTACTTGTGCATCAAACTGAAGAAAAGCTCCTTGCGGATTGGATCATGTGCCAAGATAGAACCCCAGTTTTTTGGACCTTTCAGGATTATTGAGAGGATTGGGCCAGTAGACTATCGACTTGCACTACCTCTGACAGTGAAAGTCCATGATGTTTTCCATGTGTCATTGCTTAAGAAGTATGTTAAAGATGTTGATCATGTGATTGACTGATCTGTATTGCAGGTGGAACCAACAAGAGAATTCTAGATGGAACCACAATGCATTTTGAAAAGAAATATGCACATCCTTTGAAACCGAGAAATCAAGTAAGTTAAGGTGCAATGGAAGCACTCTAGACCTAATGAAGCTACATGGGATATGGCGGATCAGATGCGGACTATGTATCCTTCCTTATTTGCTAGTTGAGCAGATGTTTTTGTATATGTCTTTCGTATATGTTTTGGTACATGTTTTGGTGATGTTTGGTATATGTACATATGTATATGGATGTAGATACTTCCATGAGCTATGTTATAAAGCTCCAATAAGTGGTATGGGTTTCATGTCATTATGATGTTATACTTGTTATGTTGTCATGTTGGTTTGCTTCTCAGTAGGACGTTCATTGTAAATACAACAAAAAACTAAGTTATAAAGATGCATGGGCAGTATGTTTTTCTTACAGTAGTCTTATTGGTTGTAGGTTTTGTTGAGCATCGAGGACAATGTTCCCCCAAGGGGGAGGGTTCTGTAACAACCTTGGTAAAATTTCCATGTAATAAAAGTTAATAAAGGAAAAATAATAACCATGGTTGGTGGGACCCTTATTCTAAGCTGAATGTTGGGAAAAAACATAGTGATGGGGATCATTGGTGATTGATTAATGGCTAAGGAAATTGGAAAAGGCAATGGAAAAGGCTTAGGAAAGGAAAAATGGCATTTTGGCACATTTATTTATGAAAATAATGGAAATTGGGAGAAAAGGGAGGTGAAAGGTCACAGGTTGCTTGTAAGGAGGAAATTGAAGTAAAATAATGAAAAATGAAAAAATAGAGGCCTCATTAATAAAAAGGCTTCTAAGGATCAGTTCACAGAATTTTGTCAGTTCAGTTTTGGAGCTCTCTCTCTCTATTCTCTCTCTCTCATACTCTTGGACACTTAGAGTTTTCTTGGAGCACTCTTTGAGAGTGTGGCATACTTGGAGTTTTGGAGTAAGAATGAAAACGAAGAGCAAGAAATCGTAAGAGGACATCGGGATCAACAACTACAACATGTTTTTCTTGCAGGTATTGAGTTACATGTATATTTTCCTCTCTAGTTTTGGTACGCATGACATATATATGTGGTTTATTAGTCATGATCTATCCCTGACATGGAGGATTTCCTGGATTGACAGTGGATTTTCCTATCCTTTCCGTTTCCTCGATTGCCATGCTATTGTCGGTTTATTTATTTGTTTTTCTGGTTGGTTTTAATGTTTCCTTAGCTTGGGTTGAGTTAAAAGTTCTTGGAAGCCCTGGTTAGACAAATGCTTTGGAAGCCCTGTAACAACTTAGGTTGAGTTACTAGTCTTGGAAACCTTAGCTAGACAAATGTTCTAGAAGCCCTTGGTGGATTGAGTTACTAGTCCTAGAAGCCATGGTTGGACAAATTCTCTAGAAGCCCGAAAATAGATGTGGGTTGAGTTACTAGTCCTGGAAGCCTTGGTTGGAAAAATGCTCTGGAGCCCTGGAAGGTTTCGGTAGAGATCAATCTGATGATGGTTTTATGATGTATAACCATGAGGTGGAATCACTATTTGATGGGTTAAGGTGGTTGGCCTTTGGAAGCCCTAGATGGTTTTGGGTTGATGTGTTTTATGAGATGCAACATTCATGATTGGAATATGGCATAGGGATGATTGGATGAAGAGAGTTTTGGCTTAGCCATGTCTACAGTCAGATGGTTTGTGGAAGTCCCACAACTGGTTGGCCCTTGCGTAATTAATATGAGGTTATTTCTCCTTGTTATTTATGAATATTGTACTGTTTTAGATGTGGATTATATGGATGTTGTTTCCTTGGTATTTATGTTGTTATTATGCTGGTTATGAATATGTATTAGGACAGTGGCAATGTATGGCTCTCATCATGTTTTTAATTGTAAATGAATGAAAAATGTATCTATGGCCTAATGGATGAAACTGCAACTAATGTGTTGAGGCATCAATTCTTCTTACCAATTCTCAGATGAGTTTGAGAACCCTATGCTTATATCTGTTGTTTACACCTGTAGATTACATATTTGTGATATGTTTGATGAAATGTCTGTCATGGCTAGTAGGGGTCCAATCAAACCCTTGTTTAAGTAATTTCATTTGTATCATCATTCCACTATTATCTTTCTATTATGAAGGTGTCATTTAGTTCTGGGCAGTGACTTGGGTTTTGGGCCTGAAAGAGTGGCTCAATTCCTGGGTACACAGGCTGTTATGAAACTAGCTCACAAAAAGATATAAAAGATAGATCAATGCCTTAGGAATAAGCCTCTTCGAGGGGGCAACCTCCTTTGCATTACAAAAATGAACAATTCTTGGATGATTCAAATGACAAAACCTCCTTTCTATATATAGGAGTCTACGAGGTCACAATATAACCAAGCCGACCTAACAATAATAATATTAAGGCACAAAAATAACAATAGAGGGATTCTATGGGGCACAATAATAACAATATGGGGACAATGGGGGAACAATAATAATAATAAGGGATACGACGACAATAGTAATGGGGGGATCACTAATATTATAGGGACCTAACATGCCCCTCTTCTTCAAAAAAGTGTTTTCCTCAACGCTTGAGTAGTTCTAGATGCTTTTGTATAAAATTCTCATCCTCTAATGTGGAATCTTCAACGAGTAAGTTCTTCCACTTGATGAGATACTCTGAAATTGATCAATTTCGTAGCTCTCGAGTTCTTGTTTCTTTGACTGCTTCAGGTTCCAATATGATTTTTCCTTCGTCGTCAAGTTTTGGAATATTGTCTGAATTGGAATCTTGTCACCTATAACCTTATTTAAGCATGAAACATGGAAAACTGGGTGCACTCAAGAAGCTACAGGAAACTCCAATTTGTATGCCATAGTACCTATCTTTTGCAACACCTTGTATGGAACATAATACTTTGGTGATAATTTGTTATCCTTCTTAGCTTGCTTGAGGGACATTTGTTTATATGGTTGTAGCTGTAGGAATACCCAATGACCTACCTCAAAACTTCTTTCGCTGTTTCATTCTATTCTGTGCCAAGGTGAGGTTATCCTTTAAGAGTTGGAAAACTTCATGCTGATGCTTGATGTGATCTTCCACTACTTGAACTTTAGAATTTTCTCTTATGTATGATGTGATGGATTGTGGATGATATCCATAAAGTGCCATAAACGGGGTCATTTTTGTTGCAGTATGGAAGGAAGTGTTATACCACCATTCAGCCAGAGGCAACCATTTTACCCATTGTGTCTGTTTATCAGATACAAAGAAATGAAGATATCCTTCCAAACATTTGTTTACTATCTTAGTTTCCCCATCAGATTGAGGGTGATAAGATGAGCTATGAGCTAACTGAGTACCAAGACAAGAAAATAATTCTGTCCAAAAATTTCCAGTGAAAATGGGATCTCTGTCACTTACAATAATCTTTGGATTTCCATGTAGCTTTTGAATTGTTTCCATAAATGCAGTAGAAACTGTACTCACTTTAAATGGATGAGATAATGCACAAAAATGTGCATACTTGGTAAGTCTATCCACTACCACCATGATAAGACACTTTCCTTCGGACATGGATAAACCTGTGATAAAATCCATTGAAACCTCCTCCCAACGTTGGCTTGGAATGGATAAAGGTTGTAATAGTCCTGGAGTCTTATTTGTTTCAACTTTATTTTGATGGCAAACAAAACATTCCACCACAAACTTTTGAATATCCGATTTAAGGGAGAGGTGTGCAATTCCCTAAGAATCTTTTGTTTGAGTTGGGAATTCTTACATAGGTATAACCAATCCTTGTACCATAACGAATCGTTTTTCCAGATAAATGTATTAGATGTACTGGGATCTTGTTGTATCTTTTGAATGAGTGCCCACACTTCCTCATCATTCTTCCATTCATCCCTTGCTTTGTTTATCCAATCTGGTTGGATAATAGAAATGGTGCAAAGAAATGCTTCCACATCCTTATCCTTTCTTGAGAGTGCATCTCCCACAAGATTTTGCTTCCCTTTTTTGTAGATAATTTCAAAGTCATAACCCAACATCTTTGTGCCCCATTTTTGTTACTCTTCTAAAGATAATATTTGTTCTAAAAAGTATTTAAGACTATCATGATTTTTTTTTACCTTGAAGTGTCTTCCCCTTAGGTAGGGTCGCCATTCCTTAAGTGCATGTAGTATTGCCAACATTTCCTTCTCATAAATAGCTTTGTGTAAATACTTTCCTTTGATTGGACGAATTTCGAAAGTAATGGGTCTTTCTTATTGCATTAAAACAACACCAATTCCATTTCTTGAGGCATCACATTCCATAATAAAGGTTTTTGTGAAGTACGGTGTAGCTAAGATTGGTGCTTGGCACATTGCCTCTTTAAGATGTTTGAAGGCCTTTGTTGCTTCTGGAGTCCATGAAAATGCATCTTTCTTCAATAATGTTGTTAGATATGCTGCTATTCTCCCATAATTCTTAACAAACTTGCGATAATACCCTATCAACTCGAGAAATCCTCATA
This sequence comes from Pinus tabuliformis, assembly GCA_031772625.1. NCBI lineage: Eukaryota > Viridiplantae > Streptophyta > Pinopsida > Pinales > Pinaceae > Pinus > Pinus tabuliformis. The sequence continues at coordinate 1,736,496,570 of CM062817.1, read as the reverse complement.
GATGCTTTATGGATGTGGGGATTTTCCATTCCTTAATGGTTTTAATTTTGCTAGGGTCTACCTTAACACCTTTGTGAGATACAATATGACCCATATATTCCACCTCTTGTACTCCAAAGGAACATTTGGAGATTTTTGCATATAATTGTTTCTCCACCGATAGTTTGAGCACCATGTCAACATGTTGGACATGATCCTTCCAAGACTTGCTGTAGATTAGTATATCATCAAAAAATACTAACACAAATTTTCTAAGGAAGGATTTGAAAATGGAATTCATCAAACCTTGAAATGTAGAAGGTGCATTATTAAGGCCAAAAGGCATGACCAAAAATTCATAATGACCCTCATGAGTTCTAAATGTTGTTTTTGGAATGTCTTCAGTCTTCATTCTGATTTGATGATATCCTGAATGGAGATCCAACTTGTTGAAGTAAATTGATCCATATAATTCATCCAATAATTCATCAATGATAGGAATGGGAAATTTGTCTTTAATAGTGAGCTTGTTGAGCTCCCTATAATCTGGACACATGCACCATGATCCATCCTTCTTGTGAACTAATACTACTAGAGCAGAGAAAGAACTTTGATTAGGTTGAATTATACCAACCTCTAGCATTTCTGCAACCATACGTTCAATTTCACTCTTTTGAACATAGGGATATTTGTAAGGCCTGATGTTTGGAGGAACACTTCTTGGAATTAAATTAATAGCATGATCATGATCACGAATAGGTGGGAGGCCCTTGGGAGTCTCAAATACCTTGGAATAATTGTCCAAGACTTTTTGGAGATCTGGAGAAATGGATTATTTCGATGTGGGAACCTCTAGTGAACATAATTGTGCAATTATGCCTCATTGTTTTTTCTTTAGAATCTTTGTCATTATGTTAGAGCTGATTATCTTTCCTGATTTCCCTGTGATACCCCTTAATTCAACTTCCTTTCCTTCTGAAGATAATTTCATGAAAAGTTCTTGAAAATTAAAAGCTATTGTACCCAAGGATTGTAGCTATTGGACTCCTAGTACAACATCAGCACCACCCATTGGAATGGAAAGCATTGGGCTATTCAATACATATTCTCCCATGGATAGCTTTATATTATGGCACTTTATAGAGCAATTTATGGTTCCTCCACTTGCAAACATTAGTTGACACTCTGGTGCTGGATATAGGAAGCAATTTAATTCCTTGGCTATCTTACAATGAATAAAATTATGGGTACTTCCCGACTCAATCAACACTATTACCTTTTTCTTCTTGATATGCCCTTCTATCTTGATAGTTTGACGAGTGGTAATTCCAACCAATGCATTACAAGATATGGTCAAATTCATTTCTTTTTTTTCTAGGGTTTGTTCCTGGTGTATATCCTCTTCTTTTGACATTTCTTGTTCCTTTTATTCCTCCTCTTCACAATCTATGTAAAATAATTTCTTCTGGGCACACTTATGATCTTTAGTGTATTTGCTATCACAACTGTAACAAAGCCCTTTTGCTCTTTTTTCTTCCAATTGTTGTGGTGTCAACCTTGTAGGTTGTGGATGGCTAGGGGAGGTAACACTTCCATCTTTATGATTGTGAGTGGTAGGCTTCCTTGTTGCCATAATTTTGCTTTCCATTTTTCTCGCCACCCTGAATGCCTTCTCCAATGAATCTGGTTCCCAAAGGCGAACCTCATGTTGGATGTTATCTTTTAAAGTCACTATGAACACATCAATCCTATGCTCCTCTGGAATATCTTTTACCCTTATATTCAATTTTTGGAAGCCCTCAATGTGCTCCATCATTGAACCCTTTTGTTTGAGATTTATCAATTGGATAATTTTTTTTTTCTTTTTGTATCCTCATAATGTGCTATCATTTCATCCGTAAAAATAGCCCAAGCGACAATTTATTTATGAGAGCAAAGCCATCGATACCATACAAACTGATTTGGTTCCAAATATAAAGTTGCAATGCGTACCTTTTGTGTGTTTTGAACATTATGGAGATCGAAAACTTGCTCCATCTGTAGTATCCATGTTCTGGGATCCTTGCCATCAAACTTCCTCATATCGATCTCTCGAACATGGTGGTTATTCAATCCAACATTAGAGTCTATGAAATCATGATTAACATTTATTTTGTTCTCATCCTGAGTTTCATTTACTACCCTTTCGCCATTAGTAAGCATTCCTTGTAGAAAATTTGTCAAATCTGTCTTCATATTTGTCTGCAAATCTTCTATGCCTTTCTTTAAATCATCCATCTTAGCTTCCACGTTGTCCATCTTAGTTTCCACACCGTCCATCTTAGCCTCCACGCCATCCATCTTAGCCTCCACGCTTTCCATATTAGCTTCCAAGTCATTCATCATAGCTTCTACACCTTTCTTTAAACCATCCATCTTAGTTTCTACGTCTTTCTTTAAACCATCCATCTTATCTTCTGTTACCTTTTGTGCAAGTGAAATTTGCTGCACTTGGTTTCGTAATATTGATATATCATGTTGCATTTCTTCCTCTTCTTCATGAGTCATGCTAGAGCTTGCAGGTTGCTTACTAGGTGTTTCCATTTTCTTTCTTTAGGGCATCAATTACCGATAATAATTCTTCACTATGAATCTTGAATTTCTTCAAACTAATTTTTCAAACCAAGCTTATGAAAATATTAAAAAAAATACACACCTTTTTTTTCCTTTGTAGGAGCTTGATATTGAATCTGATGTACCTCTGTAGTTTTGGATCTCCCAGTTCTAAAATCATGACTTGCAGTAGCCCTCTGCGTCCTCTTTCCAAAGCCACCAGTCTGATCGAAATTGGATTCTCCAAGGAAGAGTTATGCCAAATCTCCCACAGTGACCTGATTATAGACTAGTTTAGTAGAGCGAACTTGTACGACGTGCCACGTATCACTGTTTCAACCTTAGGTCTTGAAATCGATATACAGAAAACTATAATCCGTTCTCGTTCTAAACTTCTGACGAAATTTCAATCTGATGCTTAGAGAGAAAGTTATTACGATTTTCCCAAGGTCACCTGTTTAGGATGTAATTCGGGAGCCTGCAGAAACTGTAAATGTCTCATATTATATCTTCGAAAATATAGCGAGACGAGATCTAAAATTTGGACCCAAGGTTTAGACTACTTTCTTCTCAAATGGGTTTTTTTTAGCTTCTGAAACTTCGTAGCGAACAAGTTATAGCAAAACTTCCATGATGACCTGTTTTAGATGAAATTCTAGAGCTTGCAAAAACCCTAACTTCCTCAGATCATATCTCCGAAAATAAAGCGAGACAAGATTTGAAATTCAGACTCGAGCTTCAACAAGATTTCTTCTCAAATGGGTTTTTTTTTTAGCTTCTGAAATGTTGCAGACAAAAAGTTATAGCGAAAATGCCACGATGACCTGTTTGGAGCAGCGAAACCCTAGAATCCAAAGCTCTAATACCAAATGTTATGAAACCAGCTCACAAAAAGATAGAAAAGATAGATCAACGCCTTAGGAATAAGCCTCTTCAAGGGGGCAACCTCCTTTACATTACACAAATGAACAATTCTTGGATGATTCAAATGACAAAACCTCCTTTCTATATATAGGAGTCTACGAGGTCACAATATAACCAAGCCAAACTAACAATAATAATATAAAGGCACAAAAATAACAATAGAGGGATTCTATGGGGCACAATAATAACAATATGGGGATAATAGGGGCACAATAATAACAATAAGGGATACGATGAAAATAGTAATGGGGGGATCACTAATATTATAGGGACCTAACATAGGCATAGTACTAGGTAGAAAAGTCCCTGAATGCTAGCATACCATGTTGTGAGAGTGTGCAAAGCCCTGAGGACACATGCATGCCCATATCAAGGGAGTTTCTAGGAGTTTAATGGTCAAAAACTTACTGGGACCTAGGGGAAGGTTACTTGAGAGGTTGGGATGGTTCTTGGGAGTTTTGTTGCTGATGTGGAAGATCTGTATGGTGTATTTCCATCGGTTCCACTTCCTTAAGGTGACATAGGAGGTCGAATCATATCATAGTAACTTCTCGTCACATGTTTACCCTGGTTGGATGGTTACTTAGGTAGATGTGGAAGGATGGTGTTACATCAAATCAAAGCCCAGATAGAGGAGATATCACTAATTTAAAATAAACTATTTTCAATTTTCTTTTTTTTTTCTTGACAAAAAATCATGGGCTGTGAGTTGCATGTCAAATCTGGACGTATTGGTTCAAAATATTCAAAAAGTAATTTCATATCTAAATTCCTTGCGAATATACACTCACATTCAAAAAAGGAAATCATCCAAATCAGAGTATGGATGGAGGAGATCTCACTGATTTAAAATCAACTATTTCTTTTATCAAAATATTTTGTGACAACAAGACAGTTGCAGTGCAGATCTGAGCTGCCAGAGTTCTCAGATAGTGATTCCAACCACACGGGAAGATGCAGAATGACTGTTCTATTTTTGAAAACAATTTATAAGAAGGATTCTGAGCCATATTGACCGAGTTGTGGCTATTTTAAGTCCTCGCCCAAGGTACGCATTTTTCTTTAAAACCCTCATACTATTTTAGGGGCTCTATCAAGATGAATTTTATGGGAAGTAGTGATGGTCCTAATATTGAAGAATTCATACAAGAATGCAAGTATCAATGCTAATATTTTTTGTCATCCTTCCTAGGGATTTATATGAAAGATGAGGATGATAAAAGGTGGAACTCACTTGATAGTTCAAGGAGCAAACTACTTGATGAAGAAATTAAAAAAATCCATTTGGACAAATGGTCTCATGCTAGAAAGAAGGAAAAAAAGAAACAATTTTTTTTTTTTCTACCAATATCTCCATATTATAGGTTCATGGATGTATTCAGAAAGAGAAGATCATTGTGTCTATCAATCCTAGTTTCAAGCATAATTTATTAGTGCTAATTTGGCTAAAAAGTTGCAAGTTCTAGCAATTGAAAACACACATGTTGATAATGAGGATGTTCAAATTCATAAAGGTTTGAAGATTTATATGGATATGTGTTGTATTCGGATTTTTATACTTTAGATATGGATGATGTTGATGTTGTTTTATGATACCCTTGGATGGAATCAATTGGTACTATCAATATTAATGTGTAGAATAAATTACTGAAGATTTGGTATAAAAATAAGAAAATTACATTACATGATATTTCCATCAGTAAATGAAAAAAAATTGACTTTGAAGGGTGCTATGTGATGGAGGAGCTCGGATCTGCGGGGGGATAATTTAGTTTTTGAAAAAAACTTGGAGGAAAAGTTCTAGGGTTTGACAAAGAAACTGACAGAGGGTAACAGGTGACCATGGAGGTGCAGAGAGGAGGGATCTCCACTCCCTCCTACAGTAACGTAGTCTCAAATAGAGGAAGAATAGGGTACAAGAATAAGCATCCAAACTTCTTGGAGATCAATACAAAAAACACTGAAGCGCAATAGGCAGAAGGCAGCAAAACCCATGCAGAACCAGGGACCCATGAGGAAGAATGACAAGAGGAGAAAGTGGCAGACAGAGGTCATGGGACAGGGACTAGAACCAAGGTGGGGCCCTGTAAACCCAAAACCTATAATAAACCGTGGGTAGTCTTGAATGACCCAGCTCTGTAAGAGCATAGGGTCACATGACAAACTATGCCATCATATGCAAGTTTATGGGAATCTGGCCATTAGAGAAGGCGTTGTACACATGGATAAGACACCACTGGAAACCGAAGGGGGAGATAAATATACATCTTGGATCCAAAGGCTTTTTCACAGTGGTATTCACAAGCATGGAGGATAGAGATAGGATCATTAAAGGAGGACCATACTTATTTGCAGAAGCTGGTCTTTACATGCGGCCATGGATGAGGAACTTTGTGCCAGAAAGAGAAACCTTCACCTCGGTACTGGTATGGATCAGAATCTACTCCTTACCTTTAGATTACTAGATGCCAGAGTCTTTAAAAGCTATAGGCAATAAGTTAGGACATTTTTTAAAGATCTCAGAGGAAACTCTGCGAGGAAAGTATACCTCCTATGCCTACATTTGTGTGGAGATGGACCTATCAGGAGCTCTTCCAGATGAGGTCATTCTAGAATTCTATGACGATGAATGGGTGCAAACAGTAGACTATGAGCATATCCCGTTTAGATGTTGCAGATGTCATGAGCATGGACACCTATCCAGAGATTGTCCTCTTAACAAAAAGGAGGAACACCCAAACATCAATAAAAAGAAAGATAATACAGGTTTCACCAAAGTGGTAGGAAGAGGGAAAGGAGGGGGAAGGAAGACACAAAAGAACCCTACTGATAATGAGAACATAAAAAATGTCATAACAGTTTTGAGATCTTAGAGGAAAGAGAAACAGAGGAGGGTGATCATGAGAGTATAGAGAATCAAGCAGAAAAGGGGAAAGGAAAAGAGATGAGCATGGAGTTTACACAGGTACAGAATGAATACATGAAGGAACCTTTGAGCAACATGGAAATAGAAAAAGACCATGAAATGACTCAAAGTGAAAGTGGCACAGAGGACCAAGACTTACAGGAGATCCTGGAAAGGGAGAACCTAGAGTTGGAAAAGTTTCTAGAACAAGGAGGAAAACAAGGAATAAACTCCATACCTCAGGAGGAAGTTGATAAGGTACAATAGATGTTCCTCAACAAGTCACAGCAAATTGCTGTAGGAGTCAAAAAAGGACATGATAACCAGGAAAGTAAAGGAGCTTCCTCAATAGGATTAATAACTGGAAAACTGACAAAAAACCCAAGCAAGAAGAGAGGGAGGAAGAGACAGAAAGAATTGTTGTTGGAATGTGGTAAAATCATGATTGACTCAAGTAGGATGAAAGACCTGTCCAGTTACTCATTCAAAACCCATCTCAATGAAAATCACAACTTGGAACATTAGAGGACTGGGGAGTAGAAGAAAACAAAGCAATTTAAGCAATAAGATTAGGGAGGAAAAACCTGATATAGTGTTCATACAAGAAACAAAATGCTTAGTGGAGAAGATTAGAGAAAAACATAGCAAATGGTTAAAGAAATATGAATACATTGAGGTCAAGGCAAACAAATCTGCTGGGGGAATTCTCACTCTTTGGGATCCACTGAAATTTGGTATGCTTGATGCGGAAGCATCTAGACACCACCTTTCCTTGATCATCCAACCAGTGGGTGACAGACAATGTTACATGATAACCAATATCTATGGTCCTCAACCAATGGATGACAAAATTCGACTCCTCACTACACTGGAGGATATAAAGAAATGATACCCAGCTTTACCATGGATTTTAGGGGGTGATTTTAACATGATTAAGTCACTATCGGAGAAGAAAGGGGGAACCAAAACGCTTGGTAGGGATGCAGCTGCCTTCCAACAATTCCTCACCAATATGAACCTGGTAGATTTGGAAACCAACAATGGAATTTTCATTTGGAATAATAAGAGGGGGGCTCTACCCAAGTAGCCTCAAAATTGGATAGATTTATTATTTCAAAAGATCTCCTATTAAGGGGAGGTTGTCTGAATGCACTCATCCTACCCTGTGGTGGTTTGGATCACTGGCCCATATAGCTGGAAGCCTCTCTATTTGGTAAACTGAGGAATAGCCCCTTTAGGTTAGAGAATGCTTGGCTCACACACTCAAATTTCCAAACAAACATTGAAAAATGGTGGAAAGAGGAGCTACACCTTAAAGGCACAAAGATGTTCCTTCTACATTGTAGGTTCAAACATATCAAAAGCAAACTCAAAGAGTGGAATAAAAATGAATTTGGTAATATCTTCAAAGCTAAGGGAGAAGTGGCTAAGAAACTAAAGGAAATAAACCAAATTCTTATCACATAAGGATATACAAATGAAAGGAAAGAGATGGCAGAAGGACTTCAGCATGAATGGGAAAACAGATGTCTACAAGAGGAAATATTATGGAGACAAAAATCTAGAATACAATGGATTAAGGAAGGGGAGAGAAACACCAAATTATTTCACAGATCCACCATAGCTCATAGAAACAAAAATAGAATTATGAAACTTACTGATCATCAGGGAATAGAAAGGAACACCCATGAAGAGATGGAAGAGGTTATTGTCCAGCATTTTCAAAGAATTGCAGAGGAAACCAATGAAGATAGATCACTATATAGAAAGATATTTACACAGTACATTCCTAAATTGGTTTCCAGAGAAGACAATCATAATCTCAACAGACCAGTATCAGAGGAGGAATTGGAGAAAGTCATTACAAATATACACAATGGAAAAGCACTAGGCCCGGATGGGTTCAATGTGGACTTTTTCAAAACATGCTGGAGAATTGTAAAACATGAGATTTTGGAGGTTGTGGAAGACTCGAGAAGAGATAAAACAATCTTGAAGGCTTTAAATGAATCTTTTATAGCCTTAGTTCCCAAATAGGAAAACGCTACCTCCCCAGATAGATTTAGGCCTATAGCATTATGCAATGTGGTGTACAAAATAATATCAAAGGTTATTGCCAACCATCTCAAACCACTCCTCCCAACCCTAGTGTCAGAGGAGCAAACGGGCTATGTGGAAGGAAGACAAATTCTGGACAATATAATTCAAGCTGATGAGGTGGTCCATTTACTCATTACCAATAAATAGGCAAGCATGATTATTCAACTGGATATCTCAAAATCCTATGATAAAATTACCCAGACATACATAAGAGCAATACTCAAAGCCTACGGCTTTGATTACAATTGGATTAAATGGGCCATGGCACTTGTTACCACAGCGAGCTGTTCAATCCTTCTCAATGGTGCTCCCTCCAAAACCTTCAAGCCCACTAAAGGCTTAAGCCAAGGTGATCCTCTTTCTCCTTTCCTTTTCATTTTAATGATGGAAGGGTTAGGAAGAGCAACCAGAGCTGCCAAGGAGGAAGGAATAATTCAAGGGTTAAGGCTCACTCAAGGAAGGGACACGGTGACACATCAGCAATTTGTTGATGACACTATGCTTCAAGGCATACCTAGAGTCAAGGAAGCCAAAGCTTTCAAGAAGATTCTGTGTGAGTTTTCCATGGTAGCGAGTACAGAGGTAAGTCTCTCTAAATCAAAAAATTTCTTTTTCAATACAGACATATTGATTCAAAGAAATCTTTCCATAATTTTGGGCTTTCAAAGAGAGTTATTACCCTTAAAGTACTTGGGAGTTCCCCTCACTGATAAATTGTCACACAAGGGTAGCTGGGAGCCAGTTATAAATAAACTAAAAGATAAAATCAGTAAATGGACAAACAGAGCCCTAAATCTAGCAGGAAGGCTAGTTCTTACTAAGGCTATTCTACAATCCATCCCCATCTATATGTTATCAGCCATTCCGGCACCCACTAGAGTCATCACTCAGATTCGTAATATCCAAAGAGACTTCCTCTGGGGAAAAGGGGAAGAAAAGAAGAAATGGGCCCTGGTGGCATGGGAAAGGGTGTGTAAGCCAAAATCCCATGGTGGCCTGGGTCTTCATGACCCTGGAATTCTTAACAGGGTTTTGGGAGCCAAAATCTAGTGGAGATGGCTAAAGGAAATACAGGCCCCCTGGGAAAAACTTTGGAAGCAAAAGTATGCAATGGATTGGCAGGAAAAGAACCTAATAAGAATGACAGGACAAATAAAGGGTTCACAAATATGGAATAGGGCCTGGGAGAACAGGGCTCTAGTCCAAAAACATAGTTTCTGGGAGATCAGAAATGGAGATCTGGCCTGGTTCTGGGAGGATAATTGGCAGCAGGAGGACAATCTACGAAGTGAGGAATTAGCAGATATTCAAATAGATACCAGTAACAAAGGTTTAAGAAGGGTAAGTGACTATTGGGATCATTCAAGAAACAATGGGAAATGGAGAATCTGGAAACTGCTAGTTTACAGTGATGTAGGCAGGTTGAACACTCAAGCTACAACCCTTAATGGTCTTTTGGCAAAAAGGAAAATCTTAACATCAACCTTGGATGATCAGTTAATATGGGGAAAGAACAAGGCTGGTCTCTTCAACCTTAAGGAAGCCAAGCAAATAGACACAGGACTCAACCTCCCAAGCACTGATAAGATTTGGAAAGAACTCTAGACTAGATCTCATTGGATGAAAATAAAATTGTTTCAGTGGCTAGTTCAACAGGGCAAGATTCTAACATGGGATAATCTTAGAAAAAGAGGCTTTTTTGGCCCCTTCAGGTGTCACCTGTGTGGTCATCAGGAAGAGACCACTAATCGTCTCCTAAACAACTGTTCATTTACTGCAACACTGTGGAACTGGGTGGAAGATGTCTTTGAGCAGATTGACAGGAATGTAAATGACATCATTGCTACCCTGAAAAACTGGAGGACGAATTTTTCAGACAATGAAACCATAGACTCAACCTAGGCACTAACTCCAGGGTTCTTAATTTGGAATGTTTGGAAGGAGTGCAACAACAGGATTTTCAAGGACAAAAGGAGTTCGGTGGGCAGCATCCTCAATCTAATCCTGAAACAACTCAAAGAGACAGTTCACTTCCTAGGAGGTGTCACCACTAGAAAACCCATAGGACAGAGAGAGGCTAGAATCCTAGAGAAACTAGAGTTGAAGGTTTTTCTCCCCCCATGCGCCATAAAGAATAATAGGAATAAATCAGCAAAAAAGGCTTTCTGGCACCGCCCTGCTCATGGTTTTCTAAAATTCAACATAGATGGGGCCTCAAAAGGGAATCCAGGAGAAGCAAGTTATGGTGGGGTCTTAAGGGATAAGGAAGGAGACATACAGGTCATTTCCCATAGCTACCTTGGGAAAGTGACCAACAATATGGCAGAGCTCATGGCGATGGAATTATGCCTAGAAATACTACTCAAGTACAATATTTATAATGTCATCATAGAGGCTGACTCAGAATTTGTCATAAACTCAGTCAAGCAGATAAACGTTGGAGCAGCATTGGAGAAAGTCTCGAATCACTGGCGGCTTCTACAAATCTACCAAAGAATTCAATCACATTTAAGAATTCTTATAACTCTTCGGTTGGTGCATGTACATCAGGAAGCCAACAAGGTTGCAGACTGGCTTGCCAATGAGGGGGTTCGAAACAAGCATACAGACTTATGCTGCTGGTGGGAGGAGGTAACGGAGGATAGGGTGAAGGAGGAATGCTATTCTCGGGCCCTCAAGGATAGAGAGTATTACCAGAACTGAGTAATTGATGGAATCTCACCATTGGTCACTAACGGTTAGGAGAACCTCAAATAGTTTTTTAGAGAACATGCACTGTCAGTTCTCTAAGGGCGCTTTTGAAGGTCTGCACAGAGGCAGAAATTTAAACAGGGGACATCAGCGCAAAGGGGATAACAAAAAATATTGGCACAGAAAGCCAATTTCACTCCTTAGGCTTGCTATGCAAAAGGATGAGTCTTCCTTGTTCATTGCAAATAGGGGGAAAATCAGAGAGGGATATGCCACCCACAATGGAAGCTTTCGGACCTGCCAGTGGTTTCTCAGAAGGATGAGCAAAGCCATTCAATAGACGACACGTGGAGTAAGGTGATGAAGTCTTACCAGAATTATTGCAAGGTAACTCATGAGAGGATGGGGGATGTGATTTGGTTTGAGGCCGTCAAATCTGCAGAGGACAGATCCATGACCACTCTTGGTCGGGCTAGTAGGTGGGACCGAAAGAATAATATGGCATGAACGAAACCACTATCTTCGCGAGCAATCAAAACCACAAGTGGTTTCCGAGGGAAGCCAACGATTCCACTCAAAGATCAACACATGGTGGGGGACCGGTCTGGCAAACCACCCTCATTGCGCGTTATGGAGCAGGCTTGTAGACTGCGCGATATTAACTCTAACCTTTGGATCAAGAGAACAAGATCAATGGTTAGCGTTGATCATGCAACTTTATGTTTTTTTTTTGTGGGCTAATTTAAGCATGTGCGGAATTAAATTGCGGGCTTTTGCTGAGCGGAGTTGGGGTCCTCTAGTCAGTTTTTTGCTGTAAAAGTAGGTTAAATTTGGCTTTGGAGGCCTAAGGGCAAGTTTATGGGTTTTTATCCCTCTCCCTATGGGGGAGTAGATGCACCTTAGCGTCTGTTTGTAACTTGTGTAAATATTTTCTGTCTAAGTTAATGGAAGGAACATCTCTTGCTTAAGCAAAAAAAGATATTTCCATCAGTAAACAAGTAGAGTCCAAGGAGGCCCAAGCAGAAAACTCTACTGGTACTGACACATCAGATGAGGAGTCTGTGGTGGAAGTAATAATGGAAGACAAGAAACAAAATAAGGTACCACAATGGAACCTCATACCACTCAAGCTCCATTAGGTGGGGAATTGAAGATAATAACACCATTAGTTAAGGTTTCGACATATCACCACCCACACCACCCAAAAAGAAAAAAACCCACAAGATGGCACATGATTAGCAACTAGGAAGGAGGAAACTAGAAGACACACAGAGAAGCAGGGTGAGCTACCCACAACACATATCCACATGAGAACCACATGAACTAGTTTCCATCTCAAGTGAGCGAGGTAGTGGATAGATAGATTTTCTATCTTTCTCTTGGATGGATGGATGCATGTGCATGGTACCAATGGACTACTCTTTTGAGTAGATCCTATTATTTGTGTTCTTCTCATGCTTCAAGGACGAAACATGCTTAAGGGGGGTGGAATGTAGTATACCCATGGGTGGATAATATGGGGTACATGGTGACATACCCAAGGAAAGAATGATATTAGTTATCCTAGTAAATAAGGCCCACATTAATAAGTTATAAGTGGTTGACCCTCATTATAAAAAGGGACCACAAGTAATTAGTTAGTTAAATAAATGGGCCATAGTTAATAAATAAAGTGGTTAGGGTTTGTTAGGGTTTTTGGATCCTATAACATTATATATAGTCCAAGATAGGAAGGGAAGAGGTGTCAAGTATTGGTTTTGTATTGACAACTGATGTCTTGTGGAGTTATCTCCTTCCTTAAAGAGTAATTGTACGGCGTTACCCTACATCAAGAGTTTCTGTAGATATTAATAGAATATTTAAATTCTATCATTTATTGTGTTATTCTTCTAGCATATTCTTATGTTTAATATTTTACTTATCCATCTACTACAAAAGTTCCCCTAGAGAATAAAGGACCCCATAGGCTTGACTTCCCATAGGGTTATGCCCAACACAAGGGAATGGAACTCCTTATGCAGAAGCATCAACATAAGCATGAGAAATCATAGGGATATGAGTGCTAATGGGGATGGTGCCCCCAAGCATACTATCCCCCCCAGAGAATAAGGAAGCCGTAGAGAAAGGCATCCCTCCAAATATAGAACTTGACCTAGGATAAGATTTACTGTCATAAAAAAAGTTGCCCCCAGCTTGACTAGAAGAAATAGATGGTCCTCCCATCATGTTTCCCGATGCAAAGATTCCTATACCCAAGTTAGGAACCGTAGGTTGAGATGAACTAGGAGTAAATATTGTTGGGAAAGGGACCCTAGGGTCAATTTTGGGGTTAGTTAACCCAAATTTTGTAAAATTTTTTTGAAAATAATGTAAAGTCTTCATGAAATGTGGATGCAGAGCACTGTTAGGAGACAACTCATAAAAAGATAGAAAAGATAGATCAATGCCTTAGAATTCAGCCTCTTCAAGGGGGAAAACTCCTTTACATTACACAAATGAACAATTCTTGGATGATACAAATGACTAAACATCCCTTCTATATATAGGAGTCTAAGGGGTCACAATATAATCAAGCCAACATAACAGTAATAACATAAGGGTACAACGATAACAATAGTTTGTTTCTATGGGGCACATTATTAACAATATGGGGACAATAGGGGCACAATAATAACAATAAGGGATACAATGACAATAGTAATGGGGGAATCACTAGTATTATAGGGACCTAACATGCCCCTTTCCTTCCAAAGAGCATTGTCCTCAATGCTTGAGTAGTTCTGGATGCTTCTATATACAATTCTCATCCTCCCATGTGGAATCTTCAGTGGATAAGTTCTTCCACTTGATGAGATTCTCCGAAATTGATTGATTTTGTAGTTGTCGAGTTCTTGTTTCTGTGACTGCTTCTAGTTCCAATATGATTTTTCCTTCCTCGTCAAGTTCTCGCAATATTGTTTGAACTGGGAGCTTGTCACCTATAACCTTCTTTAGATATGAAACATGGAAAACTGGGTGCACTCAGGAAGCTGCAGGAAGCTCCAATTTGTATGCCATAGTACCAATCTTTTGCAACACCTTGTACGGACCATAATACTTTGGTGATAATTTATTATCCTTCTTAGCTTTCTTGAGGGAAATTTGTTTATATGGTAGTAGTCGTAGGAATACCCAGTCCCCTACATCAAAACTTCTCTTGCCGCGATGTTGATCTGCCTGTTGTTTCATTCTATTCAATGCCAACATGAGGTTATCCTTTAAGAGTTGGAGAACTTGTTGTTGCTGCTCGATGTGATGTTACACTGCTTGAACCTTAGAATTTTCTCTTAAATATGATCTGATGGATGGTGGATTATATCCATAAAGTGCCATAAATGGGTTCTTTTTTGCTATAGTATGGAAGGAAGTGTTATACCACCATTCAGCTGGAGGCGACCATTTGAACCATTGTGTCTATTTATCAGATACAAAGAAACGAAGATATCCTTCCAAACATTTGTTTACTATCTCAGTTTTCCCATTAGATTGAGGATGATAAGATGAGCTATGAGCTAGTTGAGTACCGAGATAGGAAAATAATTATGTCCAAAAATTTCCAGTGAAAATGGGATCTCTGTTGCTTACAATAATCTTTGGGTTTCCATGTAGCTTTTGAATTGTTTCCATAAATGCAGTAGAAATTGTACTGGCTTTAAATGGATGCGATAATGCACAAAAATGTACATACTTGGTAAGTCTGTCAACTACCACCATGATGACACTCTTTCCTTTGGACTTGAGTAAACTTGTGATAAAATCCATTGAAGCCTCCTCCCAACGCTGGATTGGAATGGATAAAGGTTGTAATAGACCCAGGGTCTTAATTGTTTCAGCTTTATTTTGTTGGCAAACCAAACATTCCACCACAAACCTTTGAATATATGATTTAAGGCCATCCAAAAAAAAATCCTTCTTAACCCTATGGTAAGTTTTTAAAAATCCTGAGTGCCCTCCCAAGGGAGAAGTGTGCAATTCCATAAGAATCTTTTGTTTGAGTTGGGAATTCTTACATAGGTATAAGTGATCTTTGTACCATAACGAATCATTTTCCAGCTAAATGTATCAGATGTACTAGGATATTGTTGTAACTTTTGAATGAGTTCCCACACTTCTTTGTCATTCTTCCATTCATCCCTTGCTTGTTTATCCAATTTGGTTGGATAATAGAAATGGCGCACAACAATGCTTCCACATCCTCATCCTTTCTTGAGAGTGCATCTGCCACAACATTTTTATTCCCTTTTTTGTAGATGATTTCAAACTCATAACCCAACATCTTTGTGACCCATTTTTTTTGCTCTTTAGAGGATAATCTTTGTTCTAAAAAGTATTTAAGACTATCATGATCCGTTTTTACCTTGAAGTGTCTTCCCATTAGGTAGGGTCGCCATTTCTTAAGTGCATGTAGTATTGCCAACATTTCCTTCTCATAAATAGCTTTGTGTAAATACTTTCCTTTGATTGGACAACTTTCAAAAGCAATGGGTCTTTCATCTTGCATTAAAACAACACCAATTCCATTTCCTGAAGCATCACATTCCACATTAAAGGATTTTTTGAAGTCTGGCGTAGCTAAGACCAGTGCTTGGCACATTGCATCTTTAAGGTGTTTGAAGGCCTTTGTTGCTTCTGGAGTCCATGAAAATGCATCTTTCTTCAATAATGTTGTTAGAGATCCTGCTATTCTACCATAATTCTTAACAAACTTGTGATAATACCCTGTCAACCCGAGAAATCCTCGCAGATGCTTTATGGATGTGGGGATTTTCCATTCCTTAATAGCTTTAATTTTTCTAGAGTCTACCTTAACACTTTCATGAGATACAATATGACCCAAATATTCCACCTCTTGTACTCCAAAAAAACATTTGGAGCTTTTTGCATATAATTGTTTCTCCTGCAATAGTTTGAGCACCGTGTCAACTTGTTCAACATGATACTTCCAAGACTTACTATAGATTAGTATATCATCAAAAAATACTAACACAAATTTTCTAAAGAAGGGTTTGAAAATGGAATTCATCAAACCTTGAAATGTAGAAGGTGCATTGGTATGGCCAAAAGGCATGACAAAAAAGTTCATAATGACTGTCATGAGTTATAAATGTTGTTTTCAAATTGTCTTCAATCTTCATTATGATTTGATGATATCCTAAACGAAGATCCAACTTGATGAACTAAATTGATCCATGCAATTCATCCATTAATTCATCAATGGCACGAATGGGAAATTTATCTTTAATAGTGAGCTTGTTGAGCTCCCTATAATCCAGACACATACACCATGATTCATCCTTCTTGTGCACCAAAACTACTGGAGAAGAGAAAGAACTTTGACTAGGTTGAATTATACCAGACTCTAGCATTTCTGCAACCATACGTTCAATTTCACTCTTTTGAGCATATAGATATCTGTACGGCCTAATGTTTGGAGGAACACTTCCTGGAATCAAATGAATAGCATGATCATGATCACGAATAGGTGAGACGTCTTTGGGAGTCTCAAATACCTTGGAATGATTGTCGAAGACTTTTTGGAGATCTAGAGAAATAGATGATTTCGATTGGAACCTCTAGCGAACATAATTGTGAAATTACACCACGTTGTTCCTTATTTAGAAGCTTTGTCATACCGTTAGAGCTGATTATCTTTCCTGACTTCCTTGCAATACCCCTTAATTCAATTTCCTTTCCTTCCACACAAAATTTCATGAAAATTAAAAGCTATTGTACCCAAGGATTGTAGCCATTGGACTCCTAGTACAACATCAACACCACCCATTGGAATGGAAAGCATTGGGCTATTCAATACATATTCTCCCATGGATAGATTGATATTATGGCACTTTCCAGAGCAATTTATGGTTCCTCCATAGGTAAACATCACTTGACACTTTGGTGTTGGATATAGGAAGCAATTCAATTCCTTGGCTATCTTACAATGAATAAAATTACGGGTACTTCCCGAATCAATCAACACTATTACCTTTTTCTTCTTGATATGTCCTTCTATCTTGATAGTTTGAGGAGTGGTAATTCTAGCCAATGCATTAAAAATATATGGTAGGATTCATTTCCTCTTTATCTAGGGTTTGTTCCTAGAGTATATCCTCTTCTTTTGAAATTTCTTGTTCCTTTTCTTCCTCCTCTTTACAATCTATGTAGAATAATTTCTTCTCAGCACACTTATGACCTTTAGTGTATTTTCTATCACAACTGTAACAAAGCCCTTTTGCTCTTTTTTCTTCCAATTTTTGTGGTGTAAACCTTTTAGATTGTGGAAGGCTAGGGGAAACAACACTTCCATCTTTATAGCTGTGAGTGGTAGGCTTCCTGGTTGCCATAATTTTGCTTTCCATTTTTCTTGCTAACCTAAATGCCTTCTCCAATGAATCAGGTTCCCAAAGGTGAACCTCATGTTGGATATTATCCTTTAAAGTCCCTATGAACACATCAATCCTATTCTCCTCTGGAATATATTTTACCCTTATGTTCAATTTTTGGAAGTCCTCAATGTGCTCCATCATTGAACCCTTTTGTTTGATATTTATCAACTGGCTAAAAAAGGTGTTGCTTTTTGTATCCTCATAATGTGCTATCATTTATTCTATAAAAATTTCCCAAGTGACAATTTGTTTACGAGAGCAAAGCCATCGATACCATACAAACTGACTTGGTTCCAAATATAAAGTTGCAATATGTACCTTTTTGTGTGTTTTTCACATTATGGAGATTGAAAAATTGCTCCATTTGTAGCATCCATGTTTCAGGATCCTTGCCATCAAAATTCCTCATATTGATTTTTGGAACATGGTGGGTCTTCAATCCAACATTAGAGTCTATGAAATCATGATTAACATTTCTTTTGTTCTCATCATGAGTTGCCTTTACTACCTTTTCACCATTAGTAACCATTTCTTATAACAACTTATTCAAATTTATCTTCAATTCTTCCATCTTAGCATCCATGGCATTCATTTTAGCGTCCATGGCATTCATCTTAGCTTCCACATGATCCATATTAACTTGGATGCCATTCATATTAGCTTCCATGCCATGCATCTTAGCTTCCACTCCATCCATATTAACTTGCATGCCATTCATATTAGCTTCCATGCCATTCATCTTGGCTTCAGTTACCTTTTGTGAGAGTGAAATTTGTTGTACTTCGTCTTGTAATTTTGATATATCATGTTGCATTTCTTCCTCTTCTTCATGAGTCATGCTAGAGCTTTCATGTTCCTTACTATGTGTTTCCAATTTCTTCCTTCGGGGCATCAATTGATGCTAATAATTCTTCACTAGTCCCTTTGAATCCCTTCAAACTAATTTTTCAAACCAATCTTGTGCAAAATTTAAAAAAAAACCACACACCTTTTTTCACTTTGTAAGAGCTCAATATTGAATCTATTGTATCTTTGTAACTGCGGATCCCAAATATCTAAAATCATGTCCTAATGTATCCCTTTGAGTCCTCTTTCTAAACCTGCAAGGCTGATCAAGATTGGATTCTCCAAGGAAGCTTTATGCTAAAGCTCCCATGGTGACCTAATTATAGACTAGTTCAGTAGAGCGAACTTGTACGAAGTACCACGTGTCACTGTTTCAACCTTAGTACCTGCAACTAATATATATAAAACTAAAGGCCGTCCTCTTTTTGAAACTTCTGAAAAAATTTCAATATGATGCTCAGAACAAACGTTATGATGATTTTCCCCAGGTCACCTGTTTGGAATGTAATTCAGAAGTCTGCAAAAACCCTAACTTCCCCAAATCATATCTCCGAAAATATAGTGAGACAAGCTCTAACATTTGGACCTAAAGTTTAGAACGATTTTAGCTCAAATGGGATTTTGTTTTAGCTTCTCATACATCGCAAAAAAACATTTATAGTGGAAATTCCACAATGACCTGTTTGGAGGAGCGAAACCCTAGAATCCAAACCTCTGATACCAAATGTTAGGAAACTAGCTCACAGAAAGATAGAAAAGATAGATCAACGCCTTAGAGTTCAGCCTCTTCGAGGGGGAAACCTCCTTTACATTACACAAATAAACAATTCTTGTATGATACAAATGACTAAACCTCGCTTTTATATATAGGAGTCTAAGGGGTCACAATATAATCAAGCCGACATAACAGTAATAACATAAGGGCACAACAATAACAATAGTGGGTTTCTATGGGGCACACTAATAACAATATGGGAAAAATAAGGGCACAATAATAACAATAAGGGATACAATGACAATAGTAATGGGGGAATCACCAGTATTATAGGGTCCTAACAAGCACGCAACTAGATAGGAGTCAAAGGGGTTTTAGCCCCTTGTTTTGGGTTGGTTTTAAGATTCTCCCATGATTCGTGGACCATGGTATTGTATGGAAGAAAGCTATAAATTTTTGAGTCATAGTGAGTCTTAGGGATAACTTAGAAGGAAGAATTGTGAAATTTGAATGAGTTTTGTTGTTTTGGGCAAGTGCTAAGGCAAGAAGGCTCTACTTCCTGCACTTAGGCAAGAAGGGGAAGGCTCCTACAGCTGAGTGTGCAGGAGGCCTTGGTAAGTTCGTAGATGAGTGCGCGGACCCCTAGAACTGAGTGAACAGGGCAGAGAAGTCTATAATTGGAATGCAAGAATTGAATAAAGAATGAACATTGAAGAATGATTGTGCATTCGAGTATTATTGTCAATTCTAGTTATGTTATATTTTGTCGCTCAATACTATATTTTCATAGAATAATGAATGAATGTTGTACAAAACTACTAAATATATCTTATATGTGCATGTTTTAAAGAATTGTCTATGTTTGCGAAGTTAAGGGTATTTCTGTTATGATTTATGATGAATTGGGTAGATCTACGCGAAGACAAATCTAGGGTTATTTCTTGATATGCGAAAGTGGATAATTTACTTGTTTAAGGTTTGCAAAGACCGATCATAGATCTTCTGAAGGTCTAGAATCCATTTTACCCTAGTTATAGTAAAAATCCCTAGAAGGATATTGATGTGCGCAAAGGCAAATATGAACTATCAGAGCTTAAGAACCACTTATCACATGTCCCTGGATGCAGAAACCTAATTCTAGCATCCCCCAATACTACTTCAGGTGAGACTACAACTTGCGCTATGCAGGTTGTTGTCAAAATGGCCAGCAGTTAGGGTTTTGTTGGTTGGTGCGAACAACTCTAAACCTGGGTCAGTCCCCTTAAGCCGGCAAATGGTTTCGTTGCCAAGATCGGGATCTATTTGAGAGATGTGCGATAAATGGTTCCCTACAAAGAAAGAGCTTGATAAGTGGATTGATAAAAGATCACACGCATTTGCAGCTCAAGAGAACCGGAGCCATAAATTATCAAAGAGTAGTGGTTGTAGAGATTTTTGTACACGGATGAGACTGACGTGTTCTTCTGATTCTTCCCTGAAGAGCTATATGAGTGGTAGTCCAAATTAGCTGATAGTCAAGGAACGTGGAGGCTCGAAGGACCTATAGTGTGGACTCCTGAACTAGTGCGGTGTCTAGAAGCATTAGAAAGAAATATCGCATGGGATGTGGATCACTGGGTTAATTCCATGTTGGGCAGTTTTGTGAATTATTTCGCAATCGATAGAAATATCAGCTATAGCGAAGCAGAGTGAAGGATCTTTAAAGGATCATGAAGTAAGTATTTGAAATCATTGATGACTTGGATTAAAATGTTGTTATGTGAAAAGAGGGTTATGCAGTTACCTTGATGTTTGGGTCTACACGAAGTGGGAGATTCTTTAAAAGGAATGGAGGATCTAGCCCAGAATATAGTCTGCTCATTGAACCCCCTTCAAGCAACGATAAAGGAGTAGTGTTGATTATGGTGCGAAGCGCAGTTCAGTTAATTACACATGGTATTTATTCCAAGGACACCTCATCCATATAATCCACCTCCTCCACAACCTCCACCTCATACACCTATGCCTTCACCTCCTCCACCTCCATTTCCACCATTCAACATGGTGAACGTGATGAAAATGCTGATCTTTAAAGGATCCAGAACAGTTTTTGTTTGTCACATTGGCTGTTTGGACAACACAATAGATAACTGATGACAATATTAAGAAAGCACATTTGCTTACAACCTTATAGGATTGCATATTAACATGGTATATAAAGTATTGCACTGATAACCCCAACTCGATGTTGGAAGATACCCAACTAGCTTTGAACAAGGAGTTTAGTAAGCCTAAGTCATATGCGTAGTTTGTCATTGAATTTAAGGAAATTAGACAAAAGATAGATGAGACACCGTGGAATTTTGATCAAAGGTTGAAGTGCCTAATCAGGCAGGAAAATATGATAATCTCAGATTCACAGCACCGCTCTTGCCACATTTAAGAATACCTTTTTCACAACAGAAGATATCAATGTAAACGGAAGCCTTGGAGATCACGATGAGGCTGGATGCCTTGCCTATACAAGATATGAATCTTGGGGTGCAATAGATAATTCATAACTGGAAAGTCTGCACTTGGAGTTGCAAAGCCTAAAGAAAGCGAAATAAGCTCAGTTGGAGGTGTGCACTGAGATTTGGTGTCTGAAGTGTAAGAGCCATGGACATGATAAGGACCATTTCCCAGTATTTAAGAACTATATCATAGGAGGAAGGTTTGTTCCCCTGAAACCAGAGAACAATGTTGGGACGAGCGCAGGAGCTGCGCTCTAGTGTGCTATCTGTCAGGTTAGAGGGTAGCATGCTACTGATAACTGACATTTACTGCATAAGTTTGTACAGACCCCTCAACAATTATTTTGTAATTTCTGTAAGTATGTAGGACATGATGAATGCTACTGTAGGAGTTATGAGTTGATGATGGATAGAACCCCTACCTACAGGATGCAGGTAGACAACCAGCCTCAGGATCAAGGCATAGGAGTAGTGCGCAAAGGATTCCAAGGCTGAGGAAGAGGGAAAGGCACTGGATCAGGATGACAGCGTGGGCGGGTAATCTGCTATAACTATGGTGAAGTAGGGCACTTCATGTGAGAATGTATAAATCCCACACGTCCATCATGTTAGTATTGTTGATAGTTTGACCATGTCATAGAGGAATGTCCAGTTCTTATGGAAAAGATGCAATAAAGGAAGGTGCAAACCCAACAACCTACGCAAAACATTCAGATGATGAGGTCTGAGCCCCACGAGGAGGATTAGAACATAAATATTGTGTTGAGAAGTGGTATGAAGATTGGTGTAGATAAAGGTAAGCAGCCTAAGGAAGACGGATGTGTGTGCAAGGTTTCTAAGAAGGAAGTAGACTTTGATCTTAATCATGCTAAAGAGACTTTCAAGGAAGCAAATAAGAAATTCGCTGAGGCCTCCACCTCAGGAAGTCAAGAGAAACTGCTAGGGACTAATGCAACGCACAAAGTAGATCCTTCAATACTTGCTACTTTCCTGAAGATCTGTATGAAGTTACTACATGATCAAAAAGTAGTCGAAGGATTGCAAGACTTAATAGATAAGTGCGCTAATAAGGAAAAGAATCCTAGTAAGAAGCACACGGTAAGAAAGATTGATAAGCACAAGGCACGAACGGGGTGCAAGATGAGGCTAACTAGACAGATAGGTGAATAGGAAATGGACCAGGTAATATTGGATTTGGGGTCTGATGTGAATGTCTTGCCTAAGAAGACATGGGAAAAGATGGGGAGACTTGCGCTGCAGTGGTCTCCTATTCAGTTCTGCGTGGCAAATCAGTAGAAGATTATTTCAATGGGGTACTTATATGGTGTAACGATGGACATTGAGGGTGCAAGTGCACTAGCTGACTTTGAGGTCATTGAGATAGTGGATGATAGTAACCCATACCCCGCGTTTCTAGGAATTAATTGGGCTATTGATATGAACAGGGTGATAAACTTGAAAAAACAGAAGATTTCCTTTGAGAAGAAGTCACTCAGGGTTGTAGTGCCACTAGACCCTACAGAAGGAACATGCTATACTGAACCTATGTGCGACTATGTAGAAAGTGATGATGACCTCAATCATATATACAAGATAACAATGTGAGACAAAAATTGGATCAATCCTACTGCCAATGGATGAATTGCGTGCGACAGGGATACCTCTTGCACCTCAGATTCAGATGAAGAGCTTGAACAATGGAAGAACACACTACATGAAGTATCTACACTCCACTGCAATATGATGAACAAGTCGTTGAGTTGTGTTTTGATTGAGGTAAGAAACCTTCCGCATTATGATGGTTTGACTGATGTGGAATTGTTTTTAGATGAATTTGAAAGAAGTATTAGAAGAGCATCGACTCTGGACACTAGAGTTGGCACTGCGTGTTACGCCTGCCCGTTGGTGGGGTACGAATAAGGAGAGCTTTGTTGGATGGAGAGAATACAAAAGAATGATGAAATTAAGGTTTGTCTATGCTAATACTATAATGACAGAAAAATACAACGGGAAGGATGATTCCCGCAATCATTTGGCACGATGGACTAAGGCTTGGGGGACAAAACCACAACCATAATGGGTACATATTTTGTGTCATATGTTAGATACAATCCCTATGAATTGGTATTTGGAGACGGAGCTTTGCCATGGGAGTGTTGAATGGGACATTTTAAGGGAAAGTTTTCTATTAACCTTTAGCTTCGAGGATGGTTTTGAAAGCATTGATGAGGTGCTACAAGAAATAAAAGTAGCTATATCTATAACACTGAAGGAATCATTAGAGTGGACTCAACCAGATTGGAGTACACAACTGTGCCAGGTGTTGGAATGTTATAATGTGACTGCTGGTGAGCGCCAGTATTGTAGCAAGAATGCTGCAACTCCTGTGCTACCAACTTTACTTTTATCAACCTGGTAGTTCGTAACAAACTTGGAAGTGTCGGTGCTGTATGCACAAGTACTAGTTCTTACTGCAGGTTGTCACTTGGTCAGCCGACACAAGATCACTAGGAGCTCAAGCCAACTTCTATAGATCTCAGAAGAAGCTCTATGTGTGATGAAATAAAGAAAGATTACTCTACAGAAGCTATTCTAATTGCAGAAAGGAAAAACACTGGAATGTAAAGCAAGACCTAGTAAACCCTAATTAACAAGCTAATTCTACTTTTACCAAAAACACTATGAAAAACATGAAAGAAATGCCATTACCTATTCAAGAAAGAAAACAACATCTAACCATGCTATTTCTGTAAGTAAATAAGAAAAAAAATATTTTTGGATTTTTATGTGTTTTTATGTGAATTTGACATGCATCTAATTTATTGTGTGTGAGTGTGGCAGTGAATAGGTGGAGTTAAAGGGTGGTTTTGGAGCTTGGGAGGATGGAATATGGTGTGGATGGGTCCTAGGAGGTCTTAGGTGGCCTTCTGGAGGCTTTTCCCACACTCGACCTTCAAAAGAAAGCCTACAGGAAAAACTACAGGAGGACACAGGGAAACTACAGGAGGCCGAGAGCAATTTCCGCTATTTTGAGGGTGTGAGAGTGGGTGGAAAAGGTGGATGAAGGTTGGAAGGAGGTGTTAGGGCACCTATGGTCTACCATGAACCACCAGGAGAGAGAGATGATTGGGTTTTCTCAAGGAGGGAGGAAGAAGTTCTATGAAAAATGCAGGAAACTAAGGCAAAATTGAGGTGAGGTTTGGGAAGATCTGTAGGGCATGGATCAGATGGGAGATGTGATTGCTGATAAGCTGGAATACTGCTAGAAGAGATCTACTACAAATAAACTGACAGTTAACCAAGAAGATCAAGCAAACAATGAAATGAGTGCATTTAGGAAAAACAAAGTTTTGCATTAAAATGATCTAAACTATGACCTATGAAAGGAAATGCTGAGAAATGTTGCAAGCAAGGAAAGCATGAAAGAGGAATATTGCAAATTAGGAATTCAATATGATAAGGAATATCTAAAGCAAAGCAAAACTAGACTATTAACCTACTAAAATGTTGTAAACACTAGAAGTCCTATGAAAGAGGAAAATCTGTGTTTTTGGGACAGCGAGGGTCTTTGCCTCAAATCATGGTCCCAGAGGGAGGAAGAGAGGCCAAGGCACTATTGTTAACCTTTTGAATCTTTTCTGATAATTTCTTAACCTACTACAGAAAGCACAAATGGAAGAAAACTACTAAATCATCAAAAGCAACCTATTCTTAGCCATAAAAGAAATACATCTAACAACAAATTAATCTACAATTGAAGTAAGCATACAAATACAAGTAAAGAGAAGCTTGGCTACCTAGATTGGGCCCTAACCCAAGAGCTTCAGCCCTCTGAGGTAACTCAGTGCTAGCTCAAAATGGATTCCATCTTCATTATCAAAAAATAGCAAGTTTACATGAAACTATCACGAAATAGTAAGCTCGAAATTTGAGCAGAGTTTACATAAGCAAAAAAAATCTGACCCTAGTGAGGCCCTAGGCCTCTTTTCCTATACATCTGAAGCTACCAACAACTTCCTTAAAATCATGGAGGCTTGGCTCCCAAAACTTGAGATAACTATCAGTCATCCTCCACTTGCTCGGCTGTCTTCTACTACATGATTTGGCTGCTTGTACTCCAAGCTGAATGAAGGGGAATTCAAAGTGAGGAGTAATAAATGAGGGGGATTCCCTCCTATATGTCCTCTCCTTTGTCTAATTTGAGTTATTGCTGCCATTTGACCACTGGATCCTTGAATTTGACCTAGAAATCCATCAATAATCTGAATTAAATACATGTTAGATCACATGGCATCATAACTAACTCAACTCACTCTATAAGCATAAATATAATCAGAAAATCATATAATAAGCTAAGAGAATGGTTGATTTGACTAGGTTAGGAGGTAAAATGAGCCCATATAATTACCCATTTATGAGGCTCATCATCACCCCCTTACTGAAGGTGTTGCTCATCCTCTGAGCAACTTAGTCAATCTCCTCATCTTTTATGGCCCTGGTGGCCTCCCTAGCATCCCAGGCTTCTGATGTGGTCTGCTCATGTTGGCCATAAAACCCTGCCTTTCTTTCTATGTCCTTCCACTGCTCCTCCTCTTCTTCTTCTCTTTTTCCTTCCAGCATGCCTAAGAGGAGTGGGGGACTCAGTTTGAGGCCAATCCAGTTGACCTTCAGCCTTTGCATGGAGCACTTGTACATTGGCACTCTTTTCAATGCCTCCTTCAACCTCATGGGGGAATGGTATTCCCTAATCTGCAAACTGTGAGGTAAGGTGTTCCATCTTCTCATGCATGCATGCACACAGTCATCCCCAAGTAGCCTTTGCATATCTTCAAAGTGTGCAATGGCTTGTGCCTGATTGGTTAGATATTTAGGGGCAATCTAAGGGTCATTGGCAAGCAGGTTGTGTGTGCTGATGAGTGCCATAGGATCTAATGGCTCAACTCTTATCATTAATGGCTCATTCTACTCTTTTATCATCAATCTTTTCATTTCTGCTGCCCTCAATTATTCATGGTTCATCCATGAGGCCATTGCCATTAATTGTAGGTCCCCTAGCTTGGCATTGGGGTCCCACACATTCATGTCTGTGAGGGCCATGTTGTGTAGGTAGAACTCTGCCATCTTTTCTTTATCCTCTGAGGTGCTCTGGTCACACAAGTCCATGAACTGCCTGTAGTCTTGGAAATGAATTGTGCCTCTTTGTGCCAAAGTCTTGATTTGGAATTGAAGCCATTGGTCCTTTAGAGAGAGGCCATAAGATTTGGCTCGTGTTTTGCATTGTAATGCCTCCATGGATAAGCTGGCCACGTATGCCAGCTGATTCTTTTTCTCTTGCAGCTGCCTCCTTAGGATTTCATTCTCATTTTCAAGGTGGCTTCTTGTGATGGCTTCTCTGTCTCTGAGAGCACTCAATTCTCTGCCCATTTCCCTGAGTTTGTTTTCCATATGGACAACATCCTCAACCCCTTTGGATTTTTCTATCTGCAACCACTTGTGTGTTCTCACCCTTTCTTTCTCCAATTTGAAAAACAGTGGAATTGCAAATTTCTGTGGGATTATTCTACCTCCCTCAAGCAGACTGTAATAGGAGGCAAGACTAGGCTGGGGGTCAAGTTCTTGTATCTCTTTTGCTTCCTCCTTCACCTCTGGTTTTCCTTCTATCCTTTCCTAAAGCTTTTGGGTCTCCCGTAGTTTAGACAGTGTCTCTTATAGGACTGTCTTAGCCTCCCATAGGTTTGGCTTTAGGTCCTGTAGTACTGCCTTTCCCTTCCATGTAGAAGATCTTGGAGTCCCCCTTTCATATGTGATAGGTGTCTTCGAAGGAGATTCTTTCACCTCGGTAGATGGTGAATCTTCAATGGTAATGGGAACTTTTGAAGAGGGCTGAGGTTTTCCTATTTTAATTCTTGTGCTCTTCCTTGCCCTGAAATACATGGAGGTCTATCTTTTTCTCTTTTTCTTTGGCTTGATTGGTGTATTGAGGGAAGTGAGGGAAGTTGCTGCCTCTCTTTCCAATGTCTCAGTGGACTCTTCCCCTTGTTCTGCCTTCTCTGCCTCCTTTTCTCCTTCTTCTGTCTCTTTTTCTGTCTCTTCAACTTTTCCCTCCTCTGTTTCTTTTCCTTCCTCCTTCCTTTCTTGCTTTGTTATGTCACCACTAGCTTCATCTTCTCCTCCTTGCTATTCTTCCTCCTCACTACCAGTAGGACTGACATCATAGGTTAATTCTTTTATGTCATCCTCAGCTATCATATTTCGGAAAACTTCCCATGCTATAGGGAGTGTAAAGGTATGGAGGGCTTCCTCTACTAGGAGTTTGATTAAGCCATGGTGAGCTAACTGCCCTAAATTTCTTGCTTGTACCTTGGTGCTAGAGTCAATGAGGGACTGAAGGAGAAAATAAGGGATACTGAGCTTTTGAGGTGTTGGGGTATCCATGCCATACCTCAAGTCATGGAGGATTCTGAAATGATAACCATAGACAATGTTGTGCCTCCCCTCACAAGAAATGTATTTGATTATTTGGTAGCTAACCTCATCCTAGGGATATGGTATACTAGCCCTTCTAATTCCATTTTTATCTTCCACAAGGGTTTCATTATTTTGGAAGAATTTCTTCTTGGTAACCTGGCCAATGGGTTTTTCATCTTTACTCCAAGGCAGCCCAAGAGGAAGGGTAGTGACCCTACTGATGAATTCTGGGGTTATTTCAATGGAGAGGCCTCTAATGGTTACAGTGGCATGTGTTCTTGTGTGAGGGACCAGAGAGAGAGAAAATTCTTGGGCAATCTCCTCATCAAACCCTCAGAATTTCTCAAAGAAGTTCATCCAGTTTTCCCTTGTGAATATGTCCACTACTTGGGGATGTGCATGGAGCCTAGTGGAGTTAGTGGGCTCCCTTCTCATAAACCCTCCTGTCATACTACCTATGCTTTTTTTTAAAAACCAAATATGGAGGTGGAGACAGAGAGTTTTTGAGAAAAATAAAAAAACAGAGGAGACTGTGTTTTTTTTTTTAAATAACAGAAAATTTTTATGTATTTTCTGCCCTCCTAAAGACTTATTTCCTCCTCAAATTGAGACCACTTCTTTCATATATTGATATTCAACAGGGGGTATGCATGAACCCTACCTCTTCAGACTAAATTTTGTGCCAAAAATCGTGTTTTCTCCCTTCAAAATGGCTCACTGCCCCTCCTGTAGAAGCCCGCTGTCCCTCTTGTAGATTTCCTGTAGGTGCTCCTGTAGATTTCCTGTAGGCGCTCCTGTAGAAAACTCCAAGAGCAAAGATAAGGAGGAAATCAATGGAGGATGGTGGTTATGAGGCTGTGGGGGTACAAGAAGGCTGCTATAGCTAAGTTACGAGGAGAAAATGAAGAAAAGGCGGTGAGAATACGCGGGGAGGAGTTCTCATTACCCTTTATGGATATTTTCGGTTATGAGTGCTGAGATGGCAAGGTGTATGTTGGCCATATTTGAACCGTTGGTCCCTACCGGCTTGGTCATCATGGCCCCTCCTCGTAATAATCCCTCATTATTACATCGGAGTTCACTCTTTCTCCACTACCTGTCCTTGGCATCTTTTTCTTGAGTTGACTGTGCGCACGTGTGGGTGACATCTCAGATGAGTGGAGTCAACTAGATGAAGGTGGCCAAGTTAACTGGCCACCTTTTCCTCATTCAATCTCAATCATCTCATTTCCTTCGTATGACTTCTAATTACACAGATGCAAATAGAGGAGTGATTTAGTTACTTACCTGTGATCCGAGTGTATTTGCTGTGAGCTGTTATGGCTCTCTCTGCTGCATGCCTTCATTCTTCTTCATGCATGTTGTCTCTGCTAGCTAATGTGTGATTGTGGACTTTTATAGGTTCTTCTTTTGCTGGAGCTAAGCTGCATGTGCCTTTCCAACCTTTAGATGTGCACTCTTTTGCTGTTGGTGCTAGACTTCTATGGGATCAGCTGCTACAAGAATTCCTACAGGAGCTCCTGTAGCTGCTTCTCCCCTTGAAACTTCAGCTTTTCCCTGTGCTTGGAGCTCGAGAATAATGCCATAGGTGTCATGCATGATGGAGGGAAAATAGGTAAGCTTTAGGTAAGGTTATTGGTGCCTTTTTCCTTTTTTTGTTTTTTGGTTTTTTTTTTTTCATATTGGAAAACTGTTTTTTTGTGTTTTCTTGGACAGAAAAAGAAATGATGCTTGGGGGTGTGATGCAGGCTTGGAAATGATAGCAAGGAGGCTTGAAGGTGGTAAGAGGGATGATAAGTTCCTCATGAACCTCTCCTGGTCCCTCAAATTGCCTTCTGTCAACATTTTTGGCTCTCTGTAATTCCTACAGGAGCCTCTTGTAGAAAACACAAAGCCTCCTGTAGAAAACATAGTTTTGAAAAAAAAGTACAGTGGGGTGAAAGAAATGCCAAATATGATGGAGGAAGGTGTGGAGAAGGTGATATGGATGCTGGTGTGAATGTCAGGGTTCCGTTGGCACCTTCTTCTACTTCCTGTAGTCCTCTTGTAAACCTACAATGCAACAAAAAAATTCATTTTTCTTTTCTCTTTTTTTTTTTCCTGTTTTTCCGAAAACAACTAGGGTGCCTCAGAGAGGTTTTCACCTTAATTTCCTGCCCTGGGCACCTCCAAGGGAGGTTTTCACCCAGGGATCTTATTCTTTTTTCCTCTTTTTTTTTCATCACTGGGCCACCTCGGAAGAGGTTTTCAACCCAATGATGGGACTCAAGCGCCTCATGGAGGTTTTCACTTGAGTCCTTATTTTTTATTTTTTCTTTTCTTCAGTGAGTGGGTGAAGTGGAAGCTAAGACATGCTCCACTACCATCACTATTTTATTCAAATCTTCAATAAACTCTCGCTTAGAGAGGGGTTTCTTATAGACTTTCAATTGATGTCCATTGACAAGCATGGGGATGGCTTCATCATCAATGGTTCTGATCAGAACTGAACCATTTTCATTGCATTTCTCCACAGTGTAGGGTCCCAACCATCTTGTCCTCAGCTTTCCTTTGAAATCTTTGTATCTTGAATCATAGAGTAGTGCCCAATCTCCCTCTTGGAATTGCTTCTCCTTGATATTTTTGTCATGCCATATCTTTCTCTGAAGCTGAACTACCTCTATATGGAGAAGGGCTTGCAATCTGTATTCATCCAATCCATTGAGCTGAAGTAATCTCTCCTTCTGTGCATGGCTGAGGTCTAGGTCCAGCTGAGCTACCATCCTTAGGGTATTGAATTCAAACTCTATTGACAGCAAAGCCTTCTTCCCATAGACTAGTTCATAGGGTGTGAACCTGGTGGTGGTCTTCCATGTTGTGTTGTAGGCCCAAGTGGCCTCAACTAATCTGTCCACCCAGTCTTTTCTGCTGCTGCTCACTACCTTGGTTAGGATCCCTTCCAATGCTTTGTTAGTGACCTCCACTTGCCCATTGGCTTGTGGATGGTAAGGGGTGGAATTCTTGTGCTTGATCTTATGATGTGTGAGCAGGTCTTCAATCAGGCTGGAAGTGAACTGACTACCTTGGTCTGTGACCAACTCTCTCAGGTACCCGAATTTGTAGAATATATTTTCTATCAAAAACTCAGCTACTTTTTCTTCTGTTGCTGTTTTGATTGCTTTTGTCTCTGCCCACTTTGTCAGGTAGTCGGTGCACATAATGATTTACTGCTTCTACTTTGAAGGGGGGTTGATAGGCCCCACAAAGTCCACGCCCCACTTCTCGAATGGCTCAAAGGTCACTTGAGGTTGCATGGGCATTTCATCCTTTGGAGTGGGTTTCACCATCTTCTAACACCGATCACACTGGATTGTGTATCTCCTCACATCCTGATGAAGAGTGGGTCAGTAGTAGCTTGCTTGCAATATCTTGAAGGCAGTTATTTTTGCTGCAAAATGACCTCCACAAGGACCATCATGATAAGTCAGGAGGATGTAAAAGACTTCCTCCTCCCTGACACATCTTCTCAAGATCTGATCTGGGCCAAGTTTGAAGAGATTTCCTCCAATCCAGGTGAAAGGGGTGCTTTCCCTTACTATCCTGCTATTATCTTTTGAGGATAGGTGTGGTGGGAACCGTGCTGAAACCAAGTAGTTTGCTATATCAGCAAACCATGGAGAGAGTACTGATATAGCAAATAGGTGTTCATCTGGCATTTGGTCATCCACCATTCCTTCTTCACCTGCAGGCAAATTCACTCTAGAAAAAAAGTCAGCAAAAACATTCTCTTTGCCAGGCTTATCAATAATTGTCAAATCAAACTATTGCATTAAAAGCAACCGTCTAATAATGCGAGAATTTACATCTGGTTTTCTCATTAAATATCTAATTATAGCATGATCAGTGTGCACAAAGATTTGATAGCCTGTGATACAATCTCTGAATTTGTTTGAGGAATGCACGATAGCTAGGAGTTCCTTCTCGGTCACTGTATAGTTTAACTTTGCCTTTGACAAGTTTTTGCTTATAAAGTATATGGCATAAGGTAAGTTTTCATTAACTTGTCCTAATGTTGTTCCTATCACCTTATTCGAAGCATCTGTGTGAATGTGAAATGGTAGGGCCCAGTTTGGGCCTCTGAGAATTGGGCAGTCACGAGCTTGCTCTTCAAGGTATCTAGGGCTTCTTGACAGTTTTCCGACCATATGAACTCAACATCTTTGCCTAGGAGGCTAAACAAAGGAGAGGCTATGTTGCTGAAGTCTTTAATGAATCTTCTGTAATATCCGATTAAGCCTAGGAAACTTCTGACATCTCTCACCTTTTGAGGTGGGACCCTTTGGATGCTGGCAATTTTGTTGGGGTCCACCTGCAGTCCTTGTTGAGATATTGCATGACCTAGCATGGTCCCTTCAGTCATAAAAAATTCACATTTTTCTGGACTGAGGGACAGTTTCATCTCAATACACTTATCTAGAACTTTTCCTAGGTTAGATAAATCTTCCTGAAAGTCAGAGCCATAAGGAGTAAAATCATCCATGTATATTTCTGTTGCATCATGAACCAGTTCAGAAAATATACTCAATACCGCTCTTTGGAAAGTGGCTAGAGCATTGCACAAACCAAAAGGAAGGACCCAGTATGCAAAGGTACCCCAAGGACAAGTGAAAGTGGTCTTATCTTGGTCTTCAGGCTGATTTGAATCTGATTGTACCCGCTAAACCCATCTAGGAAGGAGAAAAACTTTTTCCCTGCCAGACCATCTAACACTTGATCTATGAAAGGTAAAGGAAAGTGGTCCTTTTCAGTGGCTTTGTTCAATTCTCGATAGTCAACACAGATTCTCCACTTACCATTTTTCTTTGGCACTAGCACCAAATGAGAGAGCCATTCACTGTCAGAAATGGGATAGGTGAATCTTGCATCAAGAAATTTCTGCAGTTCTTCCTTAACAATATCTTTAAGTGTTGGGTTCATCCTCCTTTGAGGATGCCTGACTGGCTTGCAATCTTCCTTGATGTATATATGATGAGTACATACTGAAGGGTGCAATCCACTCCTTATAACTCCAAGCGAAGGCATCAAGATGTTTCCTTAGTAGGCTGCATAGCTCCTTCTCCTAGGAAGGAGATAGGGATGGATTGATTTTCAATGTTCTTTCTCAGCTGAACTCTATATTTTTGACATGGAGAGAAGTAGGGTTGGCCACACGGAGATTAGTTGAGGGGTTGTTTTGGGTTTCTCTTAC
This sequence comes from Pinus tabuliformis, assembly GCA_031772625.1. Taxonomy (NCBI): domain Eukaryota; kingdom Viridiplantae; phylum Streptophyta; class Pinopsida; order Pinales; family Pinaceae; genus Pinus; species Pinus tabuliformis. The sequence continues at coordinate 1,736,463,206 of CM062817.1, read as the reverse complement.
TATTTCTTCTAATGGTGATACACTGGGAGGTGGATTTCGAAATAAACTTCATCCTCATCCTCCTCCTCCAACCAAAGAGGTAGATCATGTTCTAGGAAGGGTTGGGTAGGAGGATATAGGGTCAACTGCTTGGACATATGCCCATTCTTGATGGTCATGTTCCCAGCTCAGCAGCTGATGTAGGCTTCGGCTGTAGCCAACCAGGGTCTTCCGAAAATGAGAGGATACCTAATGAGCTTTGCATTTGGTTGGAGAACTAACAAATCAACAGGGTACTCCCAAGAATCAACTAAGACCATCACATCTTCCACAATCCCCTTAGGGGTCACGGTGGAGCGGTCTGCTAGTTGCAGCACCGTCGTGGTCTTCCTCAAGGAGCCCTAGAGGTTAAGTTTGAGCATTGTGTCCTTCGTCATCACATTAATGGCATCTCCCAGATCAATCAAAGTATGTGGGACCATTATGCCATTGATGTGGACATCAACTACTGGGCTTCCAAGATCCAGATATTTTGGACAGATTATCTGCCCCAACATCAGGTCAGACAGTTGTCCTATGACATTGATGGTTGGGGAATCTCTCTTGCACCTTCCTGGATGCCTAAAGAACTTCTCTTTGATCAACATATTGTAGATAGGCATATCTTTTATGGCTTGGAGAAGTGGTATCTTCACACATAAATGTTTCAATTCTCCCAGGAGTTCAGTCTCTTCTGGGGTAGGCTGGATTGTCATGGATAGTCTCTCAAGAAAGGGTGTATTTGCTTTAGGTTCACTTTCCTCTTTATCTTCCTCAACCTCCCTAGGTGGAGGCTGGCTATCTGGGATTACCTTCCCAGATCACAAGTTGATTTCTTGAATCTCCACAGCATAGGTTAGGCATGATGGTTCCCCACTATACACTTGCTGAGCCTATCTGTTGTTCAGGTTCGGATTTGGCTAGGTAGGAATTTGGGGTTGCCTTGGTGGAGCAGAAGGTAACAGTTGTGGTTGGGCAGGTGCTGGAGGTAGAAGAGCAGGAGGAGAGTTGTATTGGGGCCTCCACCCATGAGATGCATTCCACTGAGGTTGCAGATGAGCATAGGGTTGAAATGAATGAGCAGCTGCTTGGGAATGATATTGAGATGTGAAGGACCAAGGAGGAGGTGTCGACTAGGAAGGATGAGTAGGGGGCCCCCAAGAAGGCATGGAGGTGACTTGGTTGGGGTGGTAGTATGCCTGAGATGTCCCTTGCATCCCCTGCTGGTATGGTCTAGGCCCATGTGGCGTCCTTTGGTTTATGTAATTGATCTGTTCAGTGGCTCCTTTGGCCCCTTGGTATACAACTTTAAGACCAATCAAGGAAAGGCACTTATTTGTAGAATGATTTTCTTCTCAGACTGAATAGACCTCTATAGAGTTGAATGGGCATTCATTCCTAGGATGCCTCCTGGTGCATCTAGGACAAAAAATGGCCAAAGCCATCTATGCTTCCTCTTGCTTTCTTTTGATATGTAAGGTATCCATTTGCATGGCAAGAGTCTACAACATCTCACTCTTGAAGTCTTCCAACATGCTTCCAATTTCCCCTTTTATGGATGCATTGGAAGAAGAGGTATTGGCTATGGGTTGACCCCGCTACCTTTCTTTCTGGCTGCTTTAGAATGGTTTCTAAAAATAGACTTTATGTCCTAATAGGATAGTTGGTAAATGTCTCCTCCAGCCAATAGATGGAGGGTGTCTAAAAGGTCTTCTCGGATTCCCCTGAGCAGGACCAACTTCAGAGACTCAGGGTCAAGTGTACACCTAACCCTTTTGTAATTGAGCTGGAACATCTCTTCGTAGTCTTCCAGGGACTCATCACTTCCCATGGTCATTTGAAAGATTTCTTCTTTAGTATCTTTTGACCTATAATAGTCTTGATACTTGTTGTTAAAGGCTTGCTGCATCTGAGCCCAAGTTGTGATTCTATTGACAAGTGGCTCCATGAACTAGCGCAATGTTACGTCCTTGAGAGTAGAAGGGAATAATTTCAACTTTTGCTCGTCTTCTACATAGTCATAAGTTTGACAAATAACGACGAACTCAAAAAAGAAGGTGTTAGGATCTTCTGTAGTCAGGCCACAGAAGTGAGGTAGGGCTGAAGGACTTACATTTTTCATTTTGGTGTCCCCATTGGTCTCCTGAATGGGAAAGTTACCTTCTATTCTTTCTCCATTTCCCCTAGCATTTCTGTTTTTAGCCATTGGCTCTAGAGGAATGTTTTCTTCTTCTTCTTCCCCTATAGGTTCTTCAAATATGTTTGGCTATTCACCTAGGGGTTCTTCTTGATCGCAGCCACTGAAGAAGAGAGAAGGTTGGATGTGTGACGCAGTGGAGGTGTTGGGAAAAAACTTTCTTGAGTTATCTCTATTCTGACGAGGCATGAAAGGAAATCTTTTTGGTTGGTTTTTTTCTTTTCCCCACACTAATAGTACCTACAGAAACTGAAATTGTGATTGAACAAAACAAATTGCAACTAGCTGAAATGAACTTGTTGAATGGAAATTTGTAGAATTGAAAAGGAAAGAAAGGAAATGCAGAACAAAAAGAAAGGAAATGATTAGTCTACTTTTTTCAAAATGAAATTTGCAGAATTGGAAGGGAAAGCAAGGAAATGTAGAGCTGAAAGAAAAGAAATGACTAGTCTACTTTTGCGGAAATAAACTATTAGCAGAATGTTGCAATAGAAAATAGAAGAAAGCAGTAATCACATAATACTCTAACGCTTCCCCGGCAATAGCGCTAAAAAGTGGTGAGTGCCAGTATTGCAACAAGAATGCTGCAACTCTTGGGCTACCAACTTTACTTTTATCAACCTGGTAGTTCGTAACAAACTTGGAAGCGTCAGTGCTATATGCACAAGTACTAGTTCTTACTGCAGGTTGTCACTTGGTCAGTTGGCGCAAGATCACTAGGAGCTCAAGCCAACTTCTATAGATCTTAGAAGAAGCTCTATGTGTGATGAAAGAAAGAAATATTACTCTACAGAAGCTATTCTAATTGCAGAAAGGAAAAAGACTGGAATGTAAAGCAAGACCTAGTAAACCCTAATTAACAAGCTAATTCTACTTTTGCCAAAAACACTATGAAAACCATGAAAGAAATGCCATTACCTACTCAAGAAAGAAAACAACATATAACCATGCTATTTCTAGAAGTAAATAAGAAAAAAACATATTTTTGGATTTTTATGTGTTTTTATGTGAATTTGACATGCATCTAATTTATTGTGTGTGAGTGTGGCAGTGAACAAGTGGCATTAAAGGGTGGTTTTGGAGCTTGGGAGGATGGAATATGGTGTGGATGGGTCCTAGGAGGTCTTAGGTGGCCTTCTAGAGGCTTTTCCCACACTCGGCCTTCAAAAGAAAGCCTACAAGAAAAACTACAGGAGGACACAAGGAAACTACAGGAGGAAAATAGGGAAACTACAGGAGGCATACATGAGGAGGCCGAGAGAAATTTTCGTTATTTTGAGGGTCTGAGAGTGGGTGGAAAAGGTGGATGAAGGTTGGAAGGAGGTTTTAGGACACCTATGGTCTACCATGAACCACCAAGAGAGAGAAATATGATTGGGTTTGCTCAAGGAGAGAGGAAGAAGTTCAATGAAAAATGCAGGAAGCTAAGGCAGAATTGAGGTGAGGTTTGGGAAGATATGTAGGGCATGGATCAGATGGGGGATGTGATTGCTGATAATCTGGCCTACTACTGGAAGAGATCTGTTGCAAAGGAACTGATAGTTAACCAAGAAGATCAAGCAAACAATGAAATGAGTGCATTTAGGAAAAATAGAGTTTTGCATTAAAATGATCTAAACTATGACCTATGAAAGGAAATGTTGAGAAATGCTGCAAGCAAGGAAAGCATGAAATAGGAATATTGCAAATCAAGAAGTGAACATGATAAGGAATATTTGAAGCAAAGCAAAACTGGACTATTAACCTACTAAAATGCTGCAAACACTAGAAGTCCTATGAATGAGGAAAATCTGTGTTTTTGGGGCAGCAAGAGGGTCTTTGCCCCAAATCATGGTCCCAAAGGGAGGAAGAGAGGCCAAGGCACTATTGCTAACCTTTTGAATCTTTTTTGATCATTTCTTAGCCTACAGAAAGCACAAATGGAAGCAAACTACTAAATCATCAAAAGCAACCTATTCTTAACCATAAAAGAAATACATCTAACAACAAATTAATCTACAACTGAAGTAAGCATACAAATACAAGTAAAGAGAAGCTTGGCCACCTAGATTGGTCCCTAACCCAAGAGCTTTAGCCTTCTAAGGTAACTCAGTGCTAGCTCAAAAAGGATTCCATCTTCATTATCAAAAAATAGCAAGTTTACATGAAACTGTCACAAAATAGTAAGCTTGAAATTTGAGCAGAGTTTACATAAGCAAAAAAAATCCGACCCTAGCAAGGCCTTAGGCCTATCTACTTATACATCTAAAGCTACCAACAGCTTCCTTAAAATCAGGGAGGCTTGGCTCCCAAAACTTGAGATAACTATCAGTCATCCTCCACTTGCTCGGCTGCCTTCTAGTGCATGATTCGGCTGCTTGTACTCCAAGCTGAATGAAGGGGAATTTGAAGTGAGGAGTAATAAATGAGGGGGATTCCCTCCTATAAATCCTCTCCTCTATCTACTTCAAGTTATTGCTGCAATTTGACCATTGGATCCTTGACTTTGACCTCGAAATCCATTAATAATCTGCATTAAATACATGTTATATCACATGGCATCATAACTAACTCAACTCACTCTATAAGCATAAATATAATCAGAAAATCATACAATATGCTAAGAGAATGATTGATTCGACTAGGTTAGGAGGTAAAATGAGCCCATATAATTACCCATTTATGAGGCTCATCAACTGCTGCAAAAGAAGAGGATGATCCGTAGAATATTACCATTGTATAAACTGAAGGACAACGCGAAGTCAAAGGACCGAAGGTGGTGAACTTGGATATATTAGAGCCTTTGAAAACTCGACAGGTAAAAATTGGATATGAAGAAGAACCTAAGTTCGCAAAGATAGGAGATTATTGGGATGAAGATACGGTTGATAAGGTAGCTAAGCTGCTGCGTGAGTACCAATACTTATTTAGAGATTTCACATTTTAGATTTCATATTTGAAAGGGATTGTCGGAGATTTAGGTGTTATGAAGATCACATTGAAACAGGATGCGAAGCCTATTAAGCAGCGACCTTATCGACTGAATCCAAAGTATAAGGAGAAGGTTCAACAAGAACCAGATAAAATGCTAGAAGCTAGTATTATTGAGCATGTAGAAGAATCATTTTGGGTAAGCGCAATGGTGGTCCAAGAAAATAAATAGAAGGGTGAGATCCACATATGTGTAGGCCTGCAGAAGCTGAATGATGCATATGTGCATGATTTATTTCTGACACCATTTACTGACGAAGTATTAGAGAATGTTGGTGGACAGGAGGCGTATTCATTTATTGATGGTTTTTCGGGATATCATCAAGTCAAGATTGCGTCATAAGATTTAAGAAGAAAAACCTTCGTGACTGAGTGGGGTTGATTCCAATATATAGTTATTCCATTTGGATTGGAAAACGCGCTTACAATCTTTTCTTGAGTAGTGATTGCAGTGTTCAAAGAGTTTATTCATAAGTACCTGGAAGTATATTTTGATGATTGGACTCTGTTTGGGTTGGTGAAGTGCCATGTTGCAAGTCTGCACCTCATGCTGGATACATGTCAAAGGTATCAGATCACGTTGAACTTGGAAAAATGTATATTCTGTGTGCCTTTCAAGATTTTTCTCGGCCAACATTGTATGTAAGCAGGGATTGATGGTGTACCCTGCAAAGATCATTGTAATTGTGAATTTGGAATCTCCTAGGAATATGAAACAAATATGCACGACATTGGGACATACTGGGTACTACATGAAGTTTATCAAGGCGTATGCCCAGATAACCACGTTGATGGAAAAATTGTTGAAGAAAGATGCGATGTTTTGCTGGGATGAAGACTGTTAGTGAAATTTTCATTTATTGAAGAAGAAAATGGTGACAGTGCCTATTTTGGTGTTTCCAGACTGAAAAAAGGAGTTTCATGTGCATGTCGATGCCTCCTGCATTGCGCTAGGAGTTGTATTAACACAAGCAGGTGAGGGAGAGCTTGATCATCTGATAGATTTTGCGAGTAGGAAGTCATAGAAAGATGAGAAGAATTACTCCACTACAGAGCATGAAGGGTTGGTGATGGTCTACGTGTTGCAGAAGTTTAGACATTATTTGTTGGGCAAACAATTTAAAATGTATATTAATCACTCAGTGCTGAAGTACTTGGTCAATATATAAGCCTGTGTTGGGGGGAAGATATGTCGATGGTTACTATTGTTCCAAGAGTACGACTTTGAGGTGATTGTGAAGCTTGGAAGGCTGAATATGGGCCTGGTTCATCTATCAAGGATTGAAACAGGTGAGAAATTGAGTAGTTTGGAGGAAGGACTTCCAGATGCACAGATATTTGCAGTGCATATCGCGGATGATCATCTTGCCAATATTGTTTAGTTCTTAATGACAGGAACAACCCCAAAAGGTTATTCCACTCAATAAAAGGAGTTAGTAGTTCGTGCCACGGATTTTTTAGTGATTGCTGGTCATGTTTATAAGATGGGAACATATGATATAATGCGATGGTATGTTCCGGAGTTTGAACGTGCTAGTATCCTAGCTGAAGCTCATGGAGGAGTGGCAGGAGGTCACTATGCAAGGAAAGCGACAATGCAGAAGATTTTGCGCATTGGGTTATGGTGGCCTACATTACATAAGGATTCTAAAGCATACTGTAAGGTGTGCGATACTTGCTAAAGGACGGGGAAGCCTTCACAAAGGGATGAATTGCCTTTAAATCCTCAAGTTTCATTACAAGTATTTGATAAGTGGGCCATTGACTTCATAGGTCCAATAAAACCACTAGGTAAGAAGATGGCCACGTGGTACATCATCATTGCAACATAATACTTAACCAGATGGGTGGAAGCGTAGTGAGTGAAGGATTGTCCAATGACCACTACTGTGAATTTTTTGTTCAAATATATCTTAACGAGGTTTGGATGCCCTAAAATTTTGATGACTCATATGGGTACGCATTTTTTGAATGAAACGATCAGCGTGATGCTTAAATAATTTCAGGTATATCATCAAAAGAGCATGCCCTATCACCCCCAGGTGAATGGAATGGTGGAAAATTTTAACAAGATTTTGGAGCATGCATTGAGGAAGGTCTACAATGCGTAGAGGAATGACTGGGACATGCACATACCTGCTGTGTTATGGGCTTAGAGGATGACCTGAAAGAAATTGAATGGTCAAACACCATTTAGGTTGGTCTATGAAATTGAAGCAGTAATGTCGATGGATTATATTGTGCCAAGTTTATAGATTGTAGCCTTGACTGAGATGGCATACCGCGAGACCTTGGAGGAACATCTCGTGTAGATCATGGATTTAGAAGAAGACCACTTCCTTGCAGGACTTCACCAGAAAGTGCAAAAGGAACGTGATAAAGCATGGCATGGTCAACATATTAAGCTACGCACGTTCAAGGTAGATGATTAGGTGTTATTATATGATATCAAGTTCACGAAGTTTCTAAGAAAGTTTCAAATGCATTAGTTGGGGCCATGTGTTATTAAGGAGATCATGGATGGTGGTGCAGTTTAGCTTGAGAAGCTGAATGGAGAACCATTCCTAGGAAAAGTAAACAGAAGTTAGTTGAAGTTGTACATAAGGGATCTTTCCCCTGTGCAATGACTATATGGAAGCAAGACAGTCTTAGTAATCTATGAAGTTGCAAAGGATTGCGAGACTATAAACTACACTACCTGACTAGGTGAAGAACGTGGTAGAGAGGTTGCATGACAGATGATAGGGGTGCAACAGGTGAAGCTGCGCTAAATGAGCTACGCTAAAGGAGTTGCGCCATGTTGGATGGTACCACAAAGGTGGGTCCAAAAGTAGTCGTTGGGGTTACTATTCATGATTTGATGGAAAAAAATCAGTTAAGAGGAGTGGGTAAGCACTATTTATGGAAAAAATATTTGGATATCTACCAACAAAGATGCATTTATTATCTAGATTTGGGGGAATGGTCAAATTTGAATTCAAAACTTCCTATGAATTAAGCGTGTTGGCCCAACAAAGAAAACTTTGCATTCTAAGAGTTGTCTAAGCACTTGGTTGTCCTAAGCTTATGAATCGTCAATTCTGGGAGGAGTTCGTGATGCCCCCCTCATTTGAAAATTACATTGCCGAAGCGCGAGAGCTGTTCAAAGAACAGATGACTACTACAAACCCCACAAAAGCTGTAAATTCTAAATGCTACCCTTTATAATGTGTCGGGCCCCGAGAGTTCAAGTATGGAAGCTACAACCCCTATACCTACCGCGCTGAGGTCGTCGAGGCTGAAGTAATCCGACGCAAAGGAGAAGTAATCAACCGCAAAAGAGAAGTATAAGAAGCTGATGCCAGTGAGACAGTCACTGAGGAAGACCCCTAAAGTGTGCCAAAAGGAGAAAAAGGGCAAACAACCGAAGAAAGTGGTTGATTTGGAGGAGGAGGAAAACCAAGGTGTGGAGGAGTTAGATGCAGAGGAGGTCGCGCCCATCACACAACTCCCAGAATATATCCCTTCATAGAAGGGAAAAAGAAATATTACCAAGGACCCAAATTCTGGGAAGTTCATGGTGTCGACTCCCCTGTTGCTTGAGGAAGTGGAATTTGAAGGCGTGGTCCTAGCATGCATTCCCGTTCTAAAAATGGATGATTGGGAACTCGCAGACCATGAGAGGTTCCCACATTTTGCAACCAACAATTATATGACCAAAATATACTATGAGGAGACTGGGGTTACGTAGTTAGAGCCCATGAAGTGGGTCATAGGTGTTAAGCAGGCTGGGTAGCTGCACATGCTTTGTGTGCCGCACTATCATTGATCAACTATCAACATAGTGTGTGTGCACCAGCTCCTCGTGTTGGTGCACGACGGGTGATTATGGCTTGGTGAGCCTATCCCCCTCATTGACATGTTAATCCATCGCATAATGAAGTTAGCATACAAAGGAGCGTACCCCGCTAAGGATTTTGGAAGGAAAATTGGGGAAAAATACTTGGTAGACAAGATGAAGGTACAGTATGGGCGTGTTAAGAAGTCGCATGGATATTCTATCTGCTTTATTTAGGACCAAGTGGTGCAGTTTTTCACCCAGATTCTTGCGGGAAAAATCATGAGGAAGTGCCACACGGATGAGGTTCTGACACCGGTAGTGTCACTAGCAGCCCAGTACATGAAGGGAGTCCAATACAATTAGGCAAATTATCTATGCAAGGAGTTCCTCGTGAACTGTTGAAAATCCCAGGAAGAAAGCAAGTCGTTTCATTATGCCTAGCTTTTATTATCTATTGTATTGGTAGCATGGAAGTTGCCGGAGGACAACCTATTTCCTCTACAGAAGAAATATTTACCTGAAGCAGCGAAGTTCGCTTCATTGTGGGCGACCAAGGATCCAGAGTGGATCAAAGAGTCCAAGATTTTTTGGATTTTGATGGAGATGGACTTGTGCACAGTCATTAGTCAAAGGCCAAGGTTGTCCCCAACCTTGTTTTCACAATTGACGGCCTTCGCAGAGTTCAAGGCTGACTTCCACAATGTGTCTATTATAGTGCGGAAGGACCCAAAGACCTATGCCACAAGCTGCCATATATGATATCTGAGACAAATGCACAGGAGATCGTGGGGATTTGGCCAACAGAGTGGCATGAGCCCACAGAGCTTGATGTGGGTACAAGCAAAGGCGTAAAGAGCTCTATTGCGTAGTTGACAGTTGCGCAAAAGTGTAGGGAAGAAGCTCAGAAGGCCACGTGCACCTTGGCTAAGTAGAAGAAGAAGGAAGTTGCTGCTAAGGCAACTGTAGAGAAAGAACAGGTGGAGAAAGAGTGCACCACCAAAGAGCAAGCAAAGAAAGAATGAAAGGATACAGAAGAAGGTGAAAAGTCATCTTCACAGCACACAGATGCGCAGGAACTGTCAGAGCAGGAAGGAGGTGGTGGTGAGGGGTAGAGCACTCCTTTCACCTTGAAGAGGTGTGGAAAGGAACAGACTATTACACAATGAAGGAAGCATCAGTCTGATAAACAAACACACATCAACCCAATGGTGATGACAGAAGGCAATCTTGATGACATCGGTGACAAGGTTAGAGACATGACCACTGAGGTGTTGCAACAGTTTGAGAAACAGTATATGAAGACGCTAGGGAGCATCCAAAAGGATCTACGTGAGTTGCAGATCTAGGCTAGCAGGATTCAAGTAGCCATCGGGCAAGCGAGCAGGGTGCAAGCGAGCCTGACACAGGGAAGTGGAACACTGGCAGAGCTGGAATATAATCTAGACCTCAAAGTCATACCATTGGCATAAGGGTCTATTCGCATAGAGTCATATGAGAATCGCACTGTGATCAACACAGTAAAGGACATGGGACTAAATTTGGTCGTGCTACTACTCTAGACCCTCCATGCACTGCATTAGGGGGTTTTAGATAAATTGAGGATTTGAGAGCAGCATGGCCTCATAGTCATAAGTGAGTTTAAGGTCAACATTGAGCAAATGTTCGCGGAAAAAATGCAGGTGCTGAAGGCAAAGGAAGAAATGCACACATGAAGACAAAACTTGGAGACAACGATCAAGGAGGCCTGCAGGTCAGTACCTGAATTAGACATACTAGAGGATGTCAAACCCTTAGCAAAAGTATGGAAATTGGCTACTGCGGTACGTGAATCAAAGGACGAGGTTGGCAGGGTTACCTTTGATTTCTAGATGAAGATAGCAGAGATGTAGTTGAAGTTACAACCCATGACTCTGCCAAAGGTTCAGGAGCAACACAAAGTAACAATCAAGAAAAATATGAACACATTGGATACTTCAGTCAATGACTACACAGCGATGTTCAACGCAACAATGGAATTATGGAAAATTCTACAGGAGGACCCGAACCTACAGAAGCTGAACACCGATGTCCGCGAGACATAGTAGAAATATGATGAGGTCCAAGAAACTATGCACACGTTGGCACCAACGCAAAGCCTCGCAAAGTTACAAGAAGGAAAGCAACTGCAAGCACAAGCAGAAGAATTGTAGAGGAAAGAGGCCCTTCTAAAGGCCAAATTACACCTGTGGCTAGAGGAAGCTTGTAAGCTTACTTTGTTACTCTAGGAAAAACTCAAGGTGCTACAATAGACACAGAGGACAATGCGCTTAGAAATGGAGGGATCGACAATAGAAAAATTGGGCGAAGAAGTGCAACAAGCTGTGGTGCAGAGCGTTGTTGAAGTTGTAGTGTTACAAGTTGAGCTTGGTGCTCTACATAGCAAGATCGAGGTGCCAGCTGAGTGACTCGAGGGTGAGTCATGTGTTGGGGGCCTATTGGGATAGGGTCCCTAGGGTTATTTTTGGGGTTATTTAACCCAATTTTTGTAAAAAAATTTGTAAATAATGTAAAGTCTCCACGAAATGTGGATCCGGAGCGCGTAGCTAGACAAGAGTCAAAGGAGTTTTAGCCCCTTGTTTTGGGTTGGTTTTAAGATTCTCCCATGTTCCGTAGACCATTGTATTGTATGGAATAAATCTATAAATAGTTGAGTCATAGCGAGTCATAGTGATAAATTAGAAGGAAGAATTGAACTTTGAATGAGTTTTGTTGTTTTGGGCAAGTGCTAAGGTAGGAAGGCTCTGCTTCTTGCACTTAGGCAAGAAGGGTAAGTGTTGGCTTAGGGGGTCATGACCTAGGTTCAAATTTAATTGCGCCAAACAAATCCCTACACTACTGGCCCTTTCGGCATCAATCTATGGTGCGTAGACTGAAGTATCACTCGAAGCAGTATTGGGGGATGCTGGAACCCAGTTTTTGCACCCAGAGATCAGTGTGATGCCTTTTTGGCGACCTAGATATGCCTTCACATAGACCTCTATACTCCCATATCCTATTGCTATAACTTCCTCCAATCAGCCTCTAGACCTTTTCAAAGGTCTACAATCAACTTTTGTGGACCCTGAACAAGTCAATTAGCTACTTATGCACGCCTTGGATTACACTTAGACCATTATTTGCTCATATCCACTTAAGTGTTTGATAACTTTAACAGAAAGTGTTATAATCATTGTGTGATCACTTAACATTAATTGTGTTCAGATAACAATGTATAACAAGTAAAGTTGCGCATCAATACATCACTATTTCATAAACCTATTATTCATCACAGCATAAAGCACATTCATACATAACAGAAGATAATAGATAAAACACAAGAATTTCTTAAACAATCTTCTTTATTGATATTCAGTTAAGCTTACAGACTCAAAAATTCCCTGTGCACACAGCTGCAGGGGTCCATGCACTCAGCTGCAGACTCTATTGTAGGCCTCTATGCACTCATATGTAGAGCGTTTACCTCCTCTAAGACTTCTACTTCTGTGCTAGGCTTCTTCGCTTTTACCCATAGACAACTTCCTTACTCTTTTTAGACTCTCTAAGACACACTTATTTATACAGTCCCATGGTCCATGGACCATGGATAGATATTCCAAGCTGACTCAAGTTATAATAAAAGAAGGGTAAAACCATTTTTGACTCTTAACTAGCTACGCGCTCTGTGACCACAAATTACAGAGACTTTACATCTTTTAACAAAAAAACTTGGGATTTTGCCCCAAAACTGACCCAGGGGAACCCATCCCAATAGGCCCCCAGCAAAAAGATCATGACTCGCCTTTGAGTCACTCGCCTTTGAACCACTCCTACTTTAGCTGCGCTCTACGTGGCTACCTGCTTCACCTGTTCAACCAACTTCTCTATGGCTGGTCCTTCGCTATCCTGCTTGATCTTCTGCTGTGTAGTCTGTAGGTTCGCCAACTTGTCCTATATATTAGTGGAGACTTGGTAGGCTTCTTCCAACCAATTATCCAACCATGCCTTAAGGACTGCCTCTTTCTTCTGCATGGCTTCCACTTGTGCAAGGAGTTGCTTCACCTCCTACAACTTGGCAAGGCGTTGCACTGTAGCCACTATGCGCGTCATCACCTGCACTCCGTCATTCTGCTATTGAAGCTTGTAGGTCTCTGTCTTTAGTCTTTGCAGGTTGGTATCTTCCTGTAGGGAAGTAACTACTTCCATGCCCTACTCAAAAATGTTGTGGAGTCCACCACCGTGATATCAACAGTAGCTAATCCATCCTTAACAAATTCTTTTCATTGTTCCCTAACTTCTGGTGGGGTTGAAGGTTGTGACTTGAGATCCAATTCTATGATTTTCAGGTTGAGATCGAACTAAACTCGAGCCACTTTTGTCTTGGCATCATGGACACCCACCGCAAGCTTCCTGATCTTGGCCTCAAGTGGTGGTTCCTCAAGAATGTGAAACTCTGGTACTGTCCTTCATGCTTTTGCCACTATGACTGCCAACTAGGTGATTTGCACCTGGAATTTTTCCTTTTCCTTCAATGCCTCTATCTTCTCGGTGAACATCTCCTCATTGTTCACCCAATATTCACTTATGAGGCTAAGCGCATGCTCCTCTCACGCTCATAACTCCGCTATCACACCTGCTTGCATCATGTGAAGATACTCATTGGGGAGCACTGCGAGGTTGAGGCCAATGTTCTTGAGACTACTCATGATGACCTTGTCATTGGCTGTTCCGCACTCAAAGATTCTTTTGGTAGTGCGACTGCTTGGAGATCCACTGATCTAACCATCTCTGCAGCTTGGCTGGTCCCTAGTGCCAAGCTCGTCTATGCAGTGCTCACCTATCCCGTGCCCATCTGGATCTTGCTGGTTTGGATCTATAGCTTGTGCAAATCATTTTGAAGAGTACTGAGTGACTATAGGTGCTTCTCTTTGAACTGCTGCAATGGTTTCCCAGTGGCATCGCACACCGTATCTCCAATCTCGTCGAGATCACCTTCTATGAGTGTGATGGGATCTAGTGGTGGCTTCGTCACTTTCAACTTCTTCAAGGGTCCCTCCTTCTATTTTTCCCTGTACCTTTTCACTCGGAAGGGGGTGCTCTGTCCTTCAACTCCACCACCTTCATGCTCTGACTACTCCTCTTCCTCGGTTTGGGGCGAAGGGGATTTACCGCTCCGCTCAAATCAACGTTGTTCTTATTCAGCCTGCTACTTTGTAGTGCACTTTTTTTCCAGTCGGGCTAAGACTATCTTGTCGTCATGTAGTCATTAGGCCATATCCCCTCTGTATGGCTTCAACAAACTTCCATTTACCCTTCCCGGAAATGGTTCTCCATTCAATTTTGTAAGCTGAACTGCGCCACCATATGCAATTTCTTTGATGACATATGGCCCCAACCAGTGCATCTAAAACTTTCCTGGAAACATAGCGAGCTTGCTATCATATAATAAAACCAAGTGATTTACCTTGAAGGTGCGTAGTTTGATGTGCTAACCATGCCAATATTTTGCGTGTTCCTTCTGAACTTGCTGATGGAATCCAACCAGAAACCTATCTTATTCGAGCTCCATTAGCTATGGGAGCCGTTCTTCTAAGGCTCCACTATTCACCATTCGTGTGACAGCTGTTATGCGTAGACTCGGTATGATATATTCCATCAATATTACAACCTCTACACCATAAAGCAATCGGAAATGCATCTGACCTGTTAGCTTTTTGCAAGTAGTTATGTATGCACATCCCAATCATTCCATTGCACGTTGAAAATCTTCATCAGCGCATTCTCCAATATCTTATTGAAAGCCTCAGCTATTCCAATGGCCTGAGGGTGATAAGGTACACTCTTTTGATGGTAAACCTGGAACTCTTCTATCACACACTGATTGTTTCATTGAGAAAATGTGTACCGTGATCACTCATCAATATATTTGGGCAACCAAACTTGGTCAACACATATTCAAAAAAAACTTTGCCACTATTTCCCTTCTACAGTCTTTCACAAGTGTTGGGAACGGGTTACCTAGGGTAAATTTTGGGGTTAAAAGCCCATGTTTTGGGGCTAAAGGTCCAAGTTTTGTATAAACAATGTAAAGTCTCTGGATTTTGTGGTCGTGGAGTGCAAAGATGTAAAATGTCCAAAAAGGTTTCCTCCCTTAGTTTAGATAGCTTGTGTTGACTTGATGAGATTCACCCTTGGTCCGCGGACCATGGGAATGAATAAAAAGGAGTCTTAGAAGAGTCTAAGGCAGTTTAGTCCTTAGGAATATTTTGGGTAATTGGTTGATGTAATGGGTCTGTGAGAGATAAGAGCGAAGAGTCTTAGCGTAGGAAGAGGCTCTACAGCTGAGTGCGCAGAGGCCTAGGGTAGAATTCTATAGTTGAGTGCACGGACCCCTTCAGCTATGTGCATAGGGAAGTTAGAGTTTGTACTGAAGATCTGAACTATCAATAAAGAGAATTATTCTTGAAATATATGTGTATGAGCTATTTTACTTCTGTTATGAATGTATGCAGTTATGTTATGTTGAATACTAGGTTTATGATTTAATGCTATATTGATGCGCAAATTTATGTGTTTTACTTTGTCATATGAACGCAAGTAAGAATATATGTTTACACGAAGATAATCATAATGCATGTTGAAGTTAACCAATACTTAAGCTAATCTGGGTAGACACAGAAGTAAGAGTAATTACAGGGGCATGTAAGTATCTAAATTTCCTATTTAGGGTCCACGAAGGACGATCGCAGACCTTCATGAAGGTTTCAAAGCCAAATAAGAGAAGTACATTGATAAGCCCTAAAAGGGTTATCAGTCTGCGTGAAGGAAGGGTTAAGGTATGAAACGACATCACAACCATCTTAGGGTGTAGAAACTTGGTTCCTGGATCCCCCCATATTGCTTCGAGTGAGACTTCAGTCTGTGCTCAGCAGATTGATGCTGAAAGGGCCTGTAGTGTAGGGATTTTCTTGGCTAATTAACGTTGAACCTGGGTCATGGTCCATCAAGCCAAAAAATGGTTATGTTTCCAGGACCAGGATCTGCATAATGAGATGTGTGATGTCGCATCACTGGAATCCAACTAAGAATGAGATTGAAGATTGGTTGGATAGAAATATCCATGAATTCGCTATACAAGAAAACAGGAATCTGTGATTGATGAAAGGATAGTGGTTGGACAGATACCTGTGTGTAGAGATACACAAGATCTTCTTATGTTCCTTTCCGATCGAGTTTTACGATTAGATCACGAAATTGGCAGACAGTCAAGGAAGGTGGAGGCTTGACGGTCCAATAGTCTGTACCCTGAGTTAGTGCGAAGATTATAAGCCTCTAAAGATAGGATCGCACGCGCTGTCGATCATTGGATTGATTGTATCATAGAAGGGTTCATGATAGAGTTTGTGGTTGATACCTCAGTAAGTTACAACGAAGATGAGTGACGCTTCTTCAAGGGGCCATGAGGTAAGTATTTAAAATCGTTAAATACCTGGATTAAGATGCTCTTGTGTGAAAAGCGGGTTATGTAGCTACCTTGATGTTTGGGGCTACACAAAGTGGAAGGATATTCAGGAACAAGGGGAAAACTGGCTTTGAATATAGCCCGCTAATTAAACCTCCTCTGAGTGATGACAAGGGAGCAACATAGGCATCTTCGCAGAGCACTGTTCAGTTGATAAAATAAGGGTTCCCGCAAATACCCCATCCACCCACACCACCTCCATCTTCAACTCCACTACATACACCTTCGCCTCTACCACCGCCACCTTCACCACCATTCAATATGGTGAACTCAGTAAAGGTACCTATGTTCAAGGGCATGGGAAATGAAGATCTTGACTAGTTTTCATTCGTCGTGAAGGTTGTATGGGAAGCTCAGGGTATCACGGATGATCAAATGAAGAAATCAACATTGGTTGGTGCTTTGCAAGATTGCGTGCTAACGCGGTACATTAAGTACTTCATTGATAACCTGACGTTTGTGTTAGCAAATATCTAGACTGCAATGAATAAGGAATTCAATAAACCTAAGTCTAAAACACAATCAATTGTGGGATTCAAAGAGATCATGATGAAGCCTGGTGAGACTCCCTGGGATCTGGATCAAATATTGAAGTGTATAATCTGTGAAGCTAACATGAATATGACTAATGGAAAACACCGCGAATGGTTTTTCGCATTGCTCCTACCTCATCTAAGGGTTGTGCTATCACAACAAAAGATTAGGACCTAGGTGGAAGCTCTAGAAATTGTAATCAGATTGCATGAGACACTAATGCAAGATGTTAATCTAGGGGTCCAACAGATTCATACACATTTTCATAACATTTGCCCAGAAATGCAGAGTCTGAAGAAAGATAGAACAGCTCGCCCTGCAGTGCGCGAAGAAGTTTGGTGCCTGAAGTAAAAAAGCCAGGGGCATGACAAAGATCATTGTTTGGTTTTCGCAAATTATGTTGCAGCACAGGGGCCAATGCCCCTCAGGCCGGAAGGTCCAGCACGACCAAGTACTAGGCCCTTGCTATGGTGTGCTATCTGTCAGGTAACTGGGAAACATGTGAAAAACAATTTGTACAGACATTGCAACAACTCTTAATCGGTGGGTCATGATGATCACACTTGCCATAGTTATGAATTGATGATGGAAAGAATGCTTGCATATAGGGTGCAGGCAGAAAGCCAGCCTTCGGACCAAGGTGTTGGGGTGGCACAAAGTGAGTATCAGGGGCGCGGACAAGGCCAAGGTGGAGGAGGACCTAGTAGAGGTCGAGGGTAGGTCATTTTTTACAACTGTAGGGGACCAGGACACTACACGTGAGACTACTTGAATCTGATGCATCTGTTGTGCTGCTATTGTACTCAGTTTGACCACGTGACAAAGGATTGCCCTATATTGTTAGCTAAGATATGCAAAAAGGGGGTGCAGCCTCAACAACTGACTCAGAACTTGCAGATGATGAGGGCTGAGCCTCGCGAGGAAGATCCTAAGGTAAATACTGTGTTGTAAAGTGGAGCGACGACTAGTGAAGATAAGGGGAAGTAGCCTGAAGAAGGTGAGTGGGTACATAAAGAACCACAAAAGGAGATCAAGTTTGATCTAGAATGCAAAAGAGAAACGTTTATGGAAAGGAATAAAAACTTTGCTGAGGCATCTACCTTAGGAAGTCAAGAGAAGTTGGCCAAAGAAATGGACCCGTCCATGATTACTACTCTCTCAGAAACATGTATGAAGCTGCTGCATGAAAGCAAGGCTGTGAAGGGACTGCATGAGTTGATCAATAAGTGCACTAGGAAGGAGAATGCTACTGATGGATCGTGTGTAGTCAGAATGATTGGTAGGCATAAGGCGAGAACGTGGCGTGAGATGAGGCTTACTCCGCAGATAGGAGAATATGAGATGGATGATGTTATTCTAGATTTTGGGCTAGACGCGAATGTTTTTCCAGAGCATACATGGGAGAGAATGGGGAGACCTGCACTACAATGGTATCCAATTCAGTTAGGGATGGTGAATCAGCAGAAAATCATCCCCATGGGAAGGTTGTAGGGAGTAATGGTTGATATTGAGGGCATGAGCGTACTAGCTGATTTTGAAGTAATAGAGATTTTGGATGACAATAATCCCTACCCCGCGCTCCTGGGGATCGATTGGGCCATTGACATGAACGGGGTAATCAATTTGAAGAAGTGGAAGATGATATTTGAGAATAAATTGCTCCGTGTAGTGGTGGCTCTAGACCCTGCAGAAGGACCACACTATACTAAACCAGTCTGTGATTATGAAAGTGATGATGATTTGGACCAGATTTACAAGATAATGACGTGAGATCAAGATTGGGTGAATTTGACAGCAGATGGGCATATTGCATGAGACCACGAAAGTTCCTACACATCAGATTCAGACGAAGAATTAGAGCACTGGCATAATTGAATACATGAAGTATCTACGTTGCGCTATAATATGATGACCAAATGGTTGCACTGTGTATCATTAGAGGTAAGAAATGTTCCTTACTATGATGGTTTAACTAATGTTGATAACTCTTTGGATGCATTTGAAAGAGAAGTACCAGAAAATCATCGCTTCCAGGCCCTGGACTGGGCATTGCATGCTACACTTGCAAGATGGTGGGGTACGCACAAGGACAATTTTGATGATTGGTGCATGTATAGAAAAATGATGAGAGTGTAGTTTGGTCACCCATAAGTGTGACTAACAGAAAAATATGATGGGAGGAGTGACTCGCGTGACCATTTGCTCAAATGGGCAGAAGTGTATGGAGCAAAGCCTCAACCAGAGTTGGTACATCTATTTTGTCATACCTTGGATGTTATACCGATGAATTCGTACTTGGAGACTGAGCTCCACCATGGCACCGAAGAATGGGATGTTTTACGCCAAGGATTTTTAATGACATTCAGCTTTGAGGATGGGTTTTGACTGTATTGATGAAACGTTGCAGGAGGTCAAGGCATCGATCTTCAGGATACTGTAGGATCCTCTAGATTTGATTCAACCTAATTGGACTACCCAGCTGAGCCACACGCTGGAGTCTTACAATGTGACGGTGGAAGTAGAAGATGACGACCTGAGGAAGATTAATATTCCTGAGATTGAAGGTCACCGTGTAGTTGAAGGACTGCAACTAGAGAATCCAGATATCACCAAGCCACTCAAAACTAGACAGGTGAACATTGGCACGGAGGTAGAGCCAAAGTTTACAAAGATTGGGTACTACTGGGACGATGCGACAGTAGACAAGGTCGCCGAATTACTCCATGAATATCAGGATCTATTCCCCATGAAGTTTTTAGATCTGAAAGGGATAATGGGGGACTTGGGTGTCATGAATATCACTCTAAAAACAGATGTAAAGCCATTTAAGCAAAGACCTTACCACCTCAATCCGAAGTATAAAGAAAGGGTCCGCTTGGAGTTGGATAAAATGCTTGCAGCAGGCATCATTGAACCAATAGACGAGTCTCATTGGGTAAGCCCAATGGTAGTTCAGAACAAGAAACAAAAGGATGAGATACAGATATGCGTAGATCTCAGGAAGTTGAATGACACCTGTGTGCATGATCCTTTCCCAACTTTGTTCATCGATAAAGTGTTGGATAATGTTGGTGGCCAAGAAGCATATTCCTTCGCAACTGAATGGGGATGCTTCCAGTATACTATGATGCCTTTTGGGCTAAAGAACGCGCCGATGATCTTCTCGCGCGTAGTCATCACAGCGTTCAAAGATTTCATTCACAAATTTCTGGAGGTATAATTTGACAATTGGACAGTGTTTGGAGTGGTAAAGCACCATGTAGCAAGTATGTTCTTGATGCAAGATACATGCCGGAGGTACCAGATCACACTCAATTTGAAGAAGTGTTTGTTCTGTGTCCCTTTTAGGATCTTGCTGGGTCACATGCTATGCAAACAAGGGTTGATGGTAGTCCCTGCAAAGATAGTGGTTATAACCAATTTGGAGGCACCAAGGAGCGTGAAACAACTGCACATCATGTTAGGGCACACAGGGTACTGTAGAAAGTTCATCAAAAGCTATGCCCAGATCACCGTGTCGATGGAGAAATTGTTAAAAAAGGATGCTACATTCTGCTAGAATGAAGAATGTCACAGGAGCTTGGACGTACTAAAATAAAAAATGGTCATCGCATTGATCGTCGTCCTCCCCAATTGGAAGAAGGAATTTCATGTGCATGTGGATGCATCCTGTATTGTGCTGGGAGAAGTACTGACATGGGCCAGTGAGGGAAAATTGGATCATCCTATAGCATTCACAAGTAGGAAACTATCTAAAGCTCAGAAGAATTATTCAACGACAGAGCACAAGGGTCTGGCTATGGTATACGCACTACAAAAGTTCAGGCACTACTTGCTAGGTGGACATTTTAATATGTATATAGACCATTCTACATTGAAGTACTTAGTGAACAAGCCTATGTTGGGGGGGAAATATGTAGATGGCTGTTGTTGTTTCAAGAATATGATTTTGAAGTTATTGTGAAACTAGGATGATTGAATGACGGACTGATCATCTATAGTGCATTGAAATAGGAGAGGAACCTACTAATTTGGAGGAAGGACTACTTGATGCGCAACTCTTTGCGATACGCATCGCGGACAGTCACTTTGAAGATATTACACACTTCCTAACAACAAGAACGGCTCTAGAAGGATATACTAGCCAACAAAAGAAGGAATTGGTGGTGCGCGTGGCAGAATTTTCTGTCATTGCAGGGTACTTGTATAAAATGGGATCGGATGAAATACTCTGACTTTATGTGCCAGAATTTGAACGAAACAACATCCTCACTGAGGTTCATGGAGGAGTCGCGGGAGGACATTATGCAGGAAAAGAAACAACGTAGAAGATTCTACGCGTTGGGTTGTGGTGGCCGACACTGCCTAAGGACTCAAAAGCGTATTGTAGGGCGTGCAGTGCATGCTAAAGGACTGGCAAACCATCGCGAAGGGATGAGTTGCCTCTGAGTCTATAGCTATCATTACAATTGTTAGGAAACCAACAATAATGTAAACTTTGAAACGGGAACTATAAACTCAAAACGGGAACTCTGGCAAAAAAAACCCCGAAAAAACATCAAAAACATTGCTAAAAACGAAAAGTGTTGATGCTGGAATAACACCTTTTTTTTCTTGGGTAAATTTTCAACATGTTTTAAAAATGGTGGTGAAAACCTTTTTTTTGAGCAAAAATTATCCAAAAAACACCCTCAAAACAAAAAGTGTTAACGCTGGGAGAACACTTTTTTTTTTTCAAAAGCAAAATTTCAACATTTCGAAATAATGGCATAAAATATTTTATCATGACCCCGAAAAACATTAAATTAAAAAAAATAATAATGAAAATATAAAATAAAATAAAGTTTAAAAAATTAAAACAATGAAAAAACACAAAACAAAAAAAGGTTAAAAAAAAACAAAACATAAATTAAAATATATACTAAAAACAAAACATAAAATAAAAATAAAAAAAGAAAAAAAAATCAAATATATAAAAAAAATTCAATCATAAAAATGTAAAAAAACAAAATTAATGATAAGAATTAACAAGCTAAAAAATAAAAATAAAAATTATAAACAAATAAACAGTAAAAAAAATATTTAAAAAAAAATGGCAAAAAAAAAAATTATCTCGTAAACCATTAAAAAAACTGGCAAAAGAAAAAAAAAACAATAATATGGAAAAGAAAAAAAAACATTTAAAATAAACTAAAAATTAAGTAGGTAAAAGTAGAAAAGAAAAAACAAAAATAACATAAAACTAAAAAAATTAAAATTAAAATTAAAAACAAACTAGATTTAAAAAGAAAATAGAAAATTAACAAAAAATAAAATAAAAT
This sequence comes from Pinus tabuliformis, assembly GCA_031772625.1. Taxonomy (NCBI): domain Eukaryota; kingdom Viridiplantae; phylum Streptophyta; class Pinopsida; order Pinales; family Pinaceae; genus Pinus; species Pinus tabuliformis. The sequence continues at coordinate 1,736,440,809 of CM062817.1, read as the reverse complement.
TAAAAACTACTAAAATTAAGATTAAAATGTTGATTATTTAAAAAAACAAATATAAAATTATAAATAAAGGACAAAAATAAAAAATAAAAAATGTTAAAAAAAAATTATCTCATAAACCATAAAAGAATTTGGAAAAAAAAACTATATATATATATATATAGGTAAAAAAAAAAAAAAAAAAACATTAGCAAAAACTAGAGAAAAAAATTAAAAATAAAAAACAAACTAGTTTTTAAAAAATAGAAAATTAAAGAATTTTTTTTTAAAAACTAGTAAAATTAATATTTAAAAAAAACAAAAATAAATTTAAATTATAAAAAAAAAAAAAAAAACCAAAAAAATGCGTATTTTTGATTAAAAAAAAAAATTAATTATTTTTTATTAAACATACATTTTTTATTTAAAAACGAAAAAAGAAAAAAATTAATTTTTTTTTTTTTTTTTTTTTATAAACATTTTTTTTATTAAAAAAAAAATTATAAAATTTTGTATTTTTTTTTTAAAACACACACACACACACACACACATATATATATATAATTTTTTTATTTAAAAAACCAAATCATTAATTTTTTTTTTAATTTTCTCTGCCCACAGCTGTGCCATCACCAGGGGCGGGCGGGTGATTCCAGGAATCGCCTGCATGCCCTCCGGCCGTCTGTGGTTGCGTGGCCATGGGCGAAGGGCCTGCGTGCAAGCCCCTCCGCCCACGGTCGCAGCCACCACGGGTGGCCAGGGAGCAGAGGGCCACGCCAATTTTTTTTTTTTTTATAAAAAAACGTTGAAAAAACAATTTAAATTTTTAAATTTTTTTGTTTAAATAATTTTTTAAATTTTAAATTAAAAAATTAAATTTGTTTAAAAAAAAGAAATTTTTTTTAATGATTTGTTTTTTTAAATAAAAAAAAAAATTATAAATTTTCTTTTTAATTAAAAAAAATTGTTTATAATTTTTTTTTTAAATTTTTAAATTATTTATTTATTTTTTTTGTTTTTAAATAAAAAATGTATGTTTAATAAAAAATGATTAATTTTATTTTATTTTTTTAAAATAAAAAATACACATTTTTTTGGTTTTTTTTTATAATTTGATTTTATTTGTTTATTTATATTATAATTTGAATTATTTTTTTTTTTTTTAAATAAAAAATAGACATTTCTTTATAAACCCTAAATGTTTTTTTTTTTTCATTTGAAAAGACATATATCTTACGCCATTTTCATAATTTTTTATTTTATTTTATTTTATTTTATTTTAAGTTTATTTTTGTTTTTCTTTTAGTATTAATTTTACTAGTTTTTTAAAAAAAATTCGTTAATTTTCAATTTTTTTTTTTAAACTAGTTTGTTTTTAATTTATTTTTTAGTTTTTGCTAATGTTTTTTTTTTTTTTAATTTCTCTATTTATATATATATATATATATATATATATATATATAGTTTGTTTTTTTCCAAATTCTTTTATGGTTTATGAAATATTTTTTTTAATATTTTTTATTTTTTATTTTTTTCTTTTTTTATATATATTTTTATATTTGTTTTTTAGAGACAATTATTTCATGTGGATCGAAAATTTAATTAATGATGTATAAATATGGAGAATATCGAAAATGCAAAATATCAACCTTCTTTTTTAAATATGCAAAACAATAAAAACCTCACTAAAAAAAATAAAAAAATAAAAATAAAAACAAGAAAATATGAAGAAGAAGACCACTTCCAAAATTATTAAGTTTACCAAATAATTATTTACAGTTCTTACATTAGAAAATTTAAAGTAAAAAAATAGGTCTTTTAAAAAAAGGGTCTGATGCAGAATTACCACTTTTTTAAATCAGCATGAAAATCACTACCATTCTAAAACGCAATGTACATAAAAAAAATTTGAAGTGCCAAAAACTATGCTCTAAAAAAACATGTGTGTTCTGCATCACCCCTTTTCAAAATCGAGTCACTTTTTTGCTATCTCTACAAAATGGGTCACAATAGCAGTTCCCGTTTCAAATTTTACGTTGTTCAACTCACAAAAATATAGAAAAGATATATCAACGCCTTAGAATTCAGATTCTTCGAGGGGGCAACCTCCTTTACATTACACAAATGAACAATTCTTGGATGATATAAATGACTAAACCTCCCTTCTATATAAAGGAGTCTAAGGGGTCATAATATAATCAAGCCAACATAACAGTAATAACATAAGGGCGCAAAAGTAACAATAGTGGGTTTCTATGGGGCATACTAATAATAATAAGGGGACAATAAGGGCACAATAATAACAATAAGGGATACAATGACAATAGTAATCAGGGAATCACTAATATTATAGGGGCCTAACATGCTCCTCTCCTTCCAAAAAGTGTTGTCCTCAACACTTGAGTAGTTATGGATGCTTCTGTATAAAATTCTCATCCTCCCATGTGGAATCTTTAGTAGATAAGTTCTTCCACTTGATAAGATACTCTGAAATTGATCGATTTTGTAGCTGTCGAGTTCTTGATATTGTGACTAATTTCGGTTCCAATATGATTTTTCCTTCCTCGTCAAGTTCTGGAAATATTGTTTGAACTGGGAGCTTGTCACCTATAACCTTCTTTAAACATGAAACATGGAAACTTTGGTGCACTCAGGAAGCTCCAGGAAGCTCCAATTTGTATGCCATAGTACCAATCTTTTGCAATACCTTGTACAGACCATAATATTTTGGTGATAATTTATTATCCTTCTTAGCTTGCTTGAAGGACATTTGTTTACATGGTTGTATCCGTGGGAATACCCAGTCACCTACATCAAAACTACTTTCGCTGTGATGTTGATATGCCTGTTGTTTCATTCTATTCTACACCAACGTGAAGTTATCCTTTAAGAGTTGGAGAACTTGTTGTTGATGCTTGATGTGATTTTCCACTGCTTGAACCTTAGAATTTTCTCTTAAATATGACGTGATGGATGGTGGATGATATCCATAAAGTCCCATAAATGGGGTTATTTTTGCTGCAGTATGGAAGTGTTATACCACCATTCAGCTAGAGGCAACCATTTGACCCATTGTGTCTATTTATCAGATACAAAGCAATGAAGATATCCTTCAAAACATGTGTTTACTATCTCAGTTTTCCCATCAGATTGAGGATGATAAGATGAGCTATGAGCTAACTGAGTACCGAGACAAGAAAATAATTATGTCCAAAAATTTCTAGTGAAAATGGGATCTCTACTGCTTACAATAATCTTTGGGTTTCCATGTAGCTTTTGAATTATTTCCATAAATGCAGTAAAAACTGTACTGGCTTTAAATGTATGTGATAATGCACAAAAGCGTGCATATTTGATAAGTATGTCAACTACCACCATGATGACACTCTTTACTTTGGACTTGGGTAAACCTGTGATAAAATCCATTGAAACCTCCTCCCAACGTTGGCTTGGTATGGATAAAGGTTGTAATAGACCAGGGGTCTTAATTGTTTTAACTTTATTTTGTTGGAAAACCAAACATTCCTCCACAAAATTTTGAATATCCGATTTAAGGCCATCCCAAAAAAATTCCTTCTTAACCCTGTGGTAAGTTTTTAAAAATCCTGAGTGCCCTCCTAAGGGAGGTGTGCAATTCCATAAGAATCTTTTGCTTGAGTTGGGAATTCTTACATAGGTATAAGCGATCTTTGTACCATAACGAATCATTTTTCCAGCTAAATGTATCAGATGTACTGGGATCTTGTTGTAAATTTGAAATGAGTGCCCACACTTCTTCGTCATTCTTCCATTCATCACTTGCTTCCTTTATCCATTCTGGTTGGATAATAGAAATGGCGCACAACAATGCTTCCACATCCTCATCCTTTCTTGAGAGTGCATCTGCCACAACATTTTTCTTCCCTTCTTTGTAGATGATTTCAAAGTCATAACCCAACATCTTTGTGACCTAATTTTGTTGTTATTCAGAGGAAAATCTTTGTTATAAAAAGTATTTAAGACTATCATGATCCAATTTTACCTTGAAGTGTCTTCCCATTAGGTAGGGTTTCCATTTCTTAAGTGCATGTGGTATTGCCAACATTTCCTTCTCATAAATAGCTTTGTCTAAATACTTTCCCTTGATTGGACGACTTTCGAATGTAATGAGTCTTTCATCTTGCATTAAAACAACACCAATTCCATTTCCTGAAGCATCACATTCCACAATAAAGGTTTCTTTGAAGTCCAGCGTAGCTAAGATCGGTGCTTGGCACATTGCCTCTTTAAGATGTTTGAAGGCCTTTGCTGCATCTGGAGTTCATGAAAATGCATCTTTCTTCAATAATGTTGCTAGAGGTGCTGCTATTCTCCCATAATTCTTAACAAACTTGCGATAATACCCTATCAACCTGAGAAATCCTTGCAAATGCTTTATGGATGTGGGGATTTTCCATTCCTTAATGGCTTTAATTTTGCTAGGGTCTACCTTAACACCTTCATAAGATACAATATGACCTAGATATTCCACCTCTTGTACTCCAAAGAAACATTTGGAGCTTTTTGCATATAATTGTTTCTCCTCCAATAGTTTGACTACCCTTTCAACATGTTCAACATGATCCTTCCAAGACTTGCTGTAGATTAGTATATCATCAAAAAATTCTAACACAAATTTTCTAAGGAGGGGTTTGAAAATGGAATTCATCAAACCTTGAAAAGCAGAAGGTGCATTGGTAAGGCCAAAAGGAATGACCAAAAATTCATAATTATCCTCATGAGATCTAAATGTTGTTTTCGGAATGTCTTCAGTCTTCAATCTGATTTGATGATATCTTGAATGAAGATCCAACTTGGTGAAGTAAATTGATCCATGCAATTCATCTAATAATTCATCAATGACAGGAATGAGAAATTTATCTTTAATAGTGAGCTTTTTGAGCTCCCTATAATCCAGACACATGTGTCATGATCCATCCTTATTGTGCACCAATACTACTAGAGCAGAGAAAGAACTTTGACTAGGTTGAATTATACTAGCCTCTAGCATTTCTGCAACCATACGTTCAATTTCACTCTTTTGGGCATAGGGATGTCTGTACGGCCTGATGTTTGGAGGAACACTTCCTGGAATCAAATGAATAGCATGATCATGATCACGAATAGGTGGGAGACCTTTGGGAGTCTCAAATACCTTGGAATGATTGTCCAAGAATTTCCGGAGATTTGGAGAAATAGATGATTTCGATGTGAGAACCTCTAGCGAACATAATTGTGCAATTACACCTTGTTGTTCCTTCTTTAGAAGCTTTGTCATACCATTAGAGCTGATTATCTTTCCTGGTTTCCCTATAATACCCCTTAATTTAACTTCCTTTCCTTCTGCACAAAATTTCATGAAAATTAAAACCTATTGTACCCAAGGATTGTAGCCATTGGACTCCTAGTGCAACATTAGCACCACCCAATGGAATGGAAAGCATTGGGATATTCAATACATATTCTCCCATGGATAGCTTGATATTATAGCACTTTCTAGAGATTTTTATGCTTCCTCCACTTGGAACCATCACTTGACACTCTGGTGCTAGATATAGGAAGAAATTCAATTCCTTTTCTATCTTACAATGAATAAAATTATGGGTACTTCCTAAATCAATCAACACTATTACCTTTTTCTTATTGATATGTCCTTCTATCTTGATAGTTTGAGGAGTGGTAATTCTAGCCAATGCATTAGAAGATATGGTCGGATTCATTTCTTATTTATCTAGGTTTTGTTCCTATAGTATATCCTCTTCTTTTGACATTTCTTGTTCCTTTTCTTCCTCCTCTTCACAATATATGTAGAATAATGTCTTCTCAACACACTTATGACCTTTAGTGTATTTTCTATCACAACTGTAACAAAGCCCTTTTGATCTTTTTTCTTCCAATTGTTGTGGTGTCAACGTTGTAGGTTGTGGAAGGCTAGGGGCAAAAACACTTCCATCTTTATATTTGTGAGTGGTAGGCTTCCTGGTTGCCATAATTTTGCTTTCCATTTTTCTTGCTAACCTGAATGCCTTATCTAATGAATTAGGTTCCCAAAGGTGAAACTCATGTTGGATATTATCCTTTAAAGTCCCTATGAACACATCAATCCTATACTTTAGAAGATCTTTTACCCTTATGTTCAATTTTTGGAAGTCCTCAATGTGCTCCATCATTGAACCCTTTTGTTTGAGATTTATCAATTGGCTAAAAAAGGTGTTACTTTTGTATCCTCATAATGTACTATCATTTCTTCCGTAAAAATTGCCCAAGTGACAATTTGTTTACGAGAGAAAAGCCATAGATACCATACAAATTGATTTGGTTCCAAATATAAAGTTGCAATACGTACCTTTTGTGTTTTTTGCACATTATGGAGATTGAAAAATTGCTCCATCTCTAGTATCCATGTTTCGGGATCCTTGCCATCAAACTTCCTCATATCGATTTTTGGAACATGGTGGGTCTTCAATCCAACATTAGAGTCTATAAAATAATGATTAACATTCCTTTTGTTCTCATCATGAGTTTCCTTTACTACCCTTTCACCATTAGTGACCATTTATTGTAGCAACTTATTTAAATTTATCTTCAATTCTTCCACCTTATCGTCCATGCCATTCATCTTAGCATCCATGCCATTCATCCTAGCTTCCATTGCATCCATATTAGCATCCATGCCATCCATATTAGGTTCCACGTCATCCATATTAACTTGCATGCCATTCATATTAGTTTCCACACCATTCATCTTGGTTTCATTTACCTTTAGTGAGAGTGAAATTTGTTGTACTTGGTCTTGTAATTTTGATATATCATGTTGCATTTCTTCCTCTTCTTCACAAGTCATGCTAGAGCTTTTAGATTTCTTACTAGGTGTTTCCATTTTCTTTATTTGGGGTATGAATTAATGCTAATAATTCTTCACTATTCCCTTGAATTCCTTCAAACTAATTTTTCAAACCAAACTTATGCACAATTTAAAAAAAACTACACACCATTTTTTCACTTTGTAAGAGCTCGATATTGAATCTATTGTATCTCTATAACTATGGATCTCGAATATCTAAAATATCATCTTGCAGTAGCCCTTTGAGTCCTCCTTCTAACCCCGCAAGTCTGATCAATATTGGATTCTCCAAGGAAGAGTTATGCCAAATCTCCCACGGTGACCTGATTATAGATTAGTTCAGTAGAGTGAACTTGTACGAAGTTTCACGTCTCACTTTTTCTACCTTATTACTTGAAACTAATACACAGAAAACTACATGTTGTCCTCTTTCTGAAACTTCTGACGAAATTTAAATATGATGCTCAAAACAAAATTTAAGCTAATTTTCCCCAGGTCACCCGTTTGGAATGTAATTTGGGAGTCTGCAAAATCCCTAACTTCCTCATATCATATCTCTACAAATATAGCAAGAAAAGCTCTGAAATTTGGGCGCGAAGTTCAAAACCATTTCGGCTCAAATGGGTTGTTTTATTAGCTTCTGAAACATTACAGAAATAAAGTTATAGCGAAAATGCCACGATGACTTGTTTGGAGCAGCAAAACCCTAGAATCCAAAGCTCTGATACCAAATGTTAGGAAACCAGCTCACAAAAAGATAGAAAAGATAGATCATCACCTTAGAATTCAGCCTCTTCGAAGGGGAAACCTCCTTTACATTACACAAATGAACAATTCTTAGATGATACAAATGACTAAACCTCCCTTCTATAAATAGGAGTCTAAGGGGTCACAATATAGTCAAGGTGACATAACAATAATAACATAAGAGCACAAAAATAACAATAGTGGGTTTCTATGGGGCATACTAATAACAATATGGGGACAATAGGGCCACAATAATAAAAATAAGGGATACAGTGACAATAGTAATTGGGGAATCATTAGTATTATAGGGGCCTAACAACAACCCTTCGAGAAGTGGGCAATTGAATTTGTGGGACCAATCCAACCTCCATGAAAGAAGACAGGTGCGTGGTACATCATCACTACGGCTAAGTATTTAACCAGATGGGAGGAGGCGCATCCAGTGAAGGACTATACAAGCGCAATAGCAACAAAATTCATCTTTGAGTATGTACTGGCAAGGCTTGGTTGTCCAAAAATTTTAATGAGCGATCGCGGTACAAATTTTCTTAATGAAATGATGAGAGCGTTGACGGAGGAATTTTAGGTGTACCATCCAAAGAGTACGCCATATCACCCATAGGCCAATGGAATGGTAGAAGTGTTTAATAAGATACTGGAGAGTGCACTAATGAAGGTTTACAATACACAAAGAAATGACTGGGATGTTGTGCCCACGGTGCTATGGGCTTACAGAACAACTTGTAATAAGCTAACTGGACAAACACCTTTTAGGCTGGTTTATGGCATTGAAGTTGTGATGCCAATGGAATACATTGTACCTAGTTCATGCATAGCGGCATTCATAGGAATGGTAGATCACGGAGCCATGGAAGAAAGGCTCGCGCAGTTGACAGAACTGGAAGAGGATAGGTTTCTGGTTGGATTCCATCAGCAGGTTCAAAAGGAGTGTGAAAAGACATGGCATGACCGACACATCAAACTGTGCACCTTCAAGGTAAATGATTTAGTATTATTATTTGACAACAAGTTTGATAAATTTCCAGGAAAATTTTGAATGCATTGGCTGGGGCCCTATGTAATTAAGGAGATTACTGATGGTGGAGAAGTTCAGTTGATGAAGTTGAATAGAGAGCCATTCCCAAGGAAGGTGAATGGTCGCTAATTGAAGCCATACACCAAGGATCTGGCCAGATGACTATATGGTGGAAGCATAATCTTAGTGCTCCAGGCAGCTGAAAGGAGGCGTGGGACTATAAACTACACTGCTCAGGTTGTAGAGATGCACGATTGGGGTACTGCACAGAATGGAAGATTACCACAGTGTCAGTAGAAGCATGAAGAGAATTGCGCTATTGAAGGAGAGACCGCGCAAGGCAGCTAGAAAGTGACTGTTATGGTCATTGTTCATGACTTGATAGTGGGAAAATGGATAAATGGAGCGGGGGTGGGGGGCGGTAATTAAGTCGGAATTTAAGAGCAAGATCTTTGAAAATCTGCTGCCACTCTAGCATTTATGAACAAATTTTGGGGGGAACGGTCGGATTCAAATTTGAAATTTCCTATAAATTACAGATGGCCAACCAACGAAAAACACTTGGCATTTTGAGAATTGTGTTGATCTATCAGACCCGCATGAACCTTGACTATTTCGAGGCTTTGGTAGCGAGTTCAGTGTTTGAGAAATTGTCGAAGGAAACTTAGGAGCTCTTAACTGGAATTATGTCAGCACCCGTGGAGACTGCAAGTGTTGGAGAAGCAATGACAGCTGAGGGAGCTACCCCAGAGGTAGCGAGTGTAGAGGTACATGCAAAAGTACCCAAATCACCAAGGTCACCTAGGCCGAGGCCTACACTGACAAGAGAGGGTCCGAAACCAAAGAAGGATAAGAAGAAAGCGGCACGGCCGGTGTGCATGTCACCTAGGAAGCACCCGCAGAAAGTAAAGCCCACTACACAAGAGAAGGGAAAGGTAGTAGATTTGGAACTCGATGAGGACATAGAAGATGTCATTACAGGCGTGGAAGATGTTGACATGGGGGAAAAAGACAGTGACGTTGAGGGGGCAGACCCTATCTCCAAGATGCCAGCATATGTTCCTCCGCACTCAGGCAAGGTGAAGTTACCAAAGGACATTGATGAGAACAAAATCATACTTTTCATACCGTTTCTTGCAGACAAAATCACATTTGAAGTCTCGCGCCTAGCGCGCATCCCCCATTTGAATCTAGAAGATTTGGATTTGGTAGATACATAGCGCTTTTCCCACTTGGCCACCAAAACATTCATGCACCGCTTCTTCTATAAAGACTCTAGTGTGACCGCGCTGGAGCCAAGACAGTGGAAAAGGTAGGACTGTTGAACCTGTTATGGGTGCCACATTACAACTGCATGCCCAAAACTTTGATAGTTATCAAGCAGTTGTTATGCTTGGTGCACGATGGGTGCCTGTGGTTAGGAGACCCAATACCGATCACTGACATGCTGATCCACAAGATCACTTTGCTCCCTCATTTAGGCTTGAATCCGGCCATGGAATTTGGTGGAAAGACGAGTGAGCATGACCTCACCGAATGAATGAAAGATAAATTCAAGCTTGCCAAGAAGCCGCATGGCTACTCCATCTCCAGCATAACTGACCCCGCGGTTAAAGTAGCCACCCAGATCTTGGTAGGGAAAATAATGAGGAAGTGTCGCGTAGATGAAGTGTCAGCACCAGTGGTATCTTTAGTAGCTGAGTACACAGAGGACATACAATTTAAATCGGCATGCTACCTCTGGAGCGAGCTCCTCACAAACTACAAAGAAGCGCAAGACCAAAGCAAGACCTTCCACTATGCATGGCTGCTACTGTCGATTGTACTAGTTGCGTGGGACTTACCAGATGACAGTCAGTTTCCTTGAATTACACCGGAGCTGCCAGTAGTAGCAAAGTTCACTTTGCTCTGGGCCACGAAGGACCCCCAAAGGGTCAAGGACAACAAGATATTCTATATTCTCATGGAATCAAGCATCTGCACCACAATCAACCGCAAGCCATGGTTCTCATTGAATGTCTTTGAGTAGTTGTATGAATATGTGGAGTTCAAGGTGAACTTCCACTATGTTTCCCTTAGAGCACGGAAGGACCCTGCACAAAAATGGTATGATCTTCCATACCTGGTGACGGATGATGCAATCACTATAGTTTTGGAGATTTATCTGGCAGAATGGTGCATAGCCTCAAACTTATCAGCTGGGTCTAGTAAGTATGTCGTGAAGCAGAAGAAAGAAGAGGCTAGATTAAATATGGAGCAGTTGGCCGAAAGACGGAGGAAGGAAGCTGAGGACAAGGCCAAAGCATAACGCACTACAAAACAACAGGCATAAGAGGAAGAGGAAGAGTGTGACTCTAATAGGAGTCAGAAGTCTCCTTCTCCATAGATAGACGAGGAGTAGTAGTTCTCAGAACAAGGAGGAGCAAACCCAAAGACTACTCCATTCCGGGTTAAGTGCACAAGGGAGTAGGAGAAAGTAGGGCAGCGGAAGAAGTCCAAGGCCAACAAATCATCCCTTGAACCAATATCCTTGATAGAGGGTGATTTGAATGATATCGATGATACAGTGTAGGAGGCAACCACTGAACTACTGCAATAGTTTGAACAACAGCAGAAACAGGCCTTAGTCGCCATTCAAACGGGTCCGTGCGAGCTGAAGATCCAAGCTACTTAGGTGCAGGCTATTGTAGGGTGGGGAAGCACAACTTAGAGCATTTTGGTGCCTAGAACATCAAATGCAGTAGAGATGGTCCATTCAATGGATCCTCATGCTGTCACGCTTTCGGATGTCACATTGACCGCAGAAATAGACGCTGATAGGGCTACTATCAGTGCCCTTAAGAAATTCAGGTTAAACTTCACTGCACTTACAAGTGAAGCCCTTCACACCCTACTAGATGGTGTGATTACAGAAATAAGGGCTCAGGAAATGTGTGCCTTGAATGTTATGAGTGAGTAGAAGGTGAACAATGCACAAATGTTTGTCGAAAAATTGTCTGTGATTGATCTTCTTAAGAAGGTCACATAAAAGAATGAGTGAACAATAGCTGTGGTGGTTGAGGCATGCCATACCGTACATAAAGTAAAGTATAGATAGAATATTAAATGATCGATAGAAAACAAGCCAAGACAAGAAACACAAGAAGTGGCGGCTAGCCAGGGACAAACCCCAATGTGGGGAAATCCTTTGATCAAATCTTCCTTTATCTTCAATAATTTAGCAGAGAGAAATAGTACATAAATCTGATTTACATTAGCAGCAGCAAACCCTAGATCAGGCAAACAATATCTTGCAAATCGACCGTCAGATCAGCTTGATTCCACCACCAAAAAATGTGGCCTTTAGAGGAGATCTAGATGGACCTACAACACAGTTTTGAGGAGGGAGTCTTCTGTTCAACGCTGGTCAACCTTTGGTTATGTAGTTGCAGCCCTAAATTTTTCACCTTCCTTCCACACGTGTGAGAGAAGAGTCTCTTTCTGTGCAATAGGAGAAGAGCCTCTTTTCTGTGCAGGAGAGAGAGAGAAGATGTGATGAGTGAGTGAGTCCAAATGAGGAAAATACCTCTTGTATTTATACACAATTGTTGATGATTGAATAGATGCGACTGTTGGGCTTCTGAGCCTACATGAGTTGCTGGTTGGCTTGATAATTATTCCATAATCAAAATAAATTCATATCTCCGTCAATACTTATCGGAATTGGATAATCTTTAGATCAATCCTACACCTCTCGACAAGAGTAATCTAATAAAAATATTATCAGCCATGAATAAGATGACCCACATGGAGTTTGTCCCTAGTTTCTAATTTTAACAGTTATGAATGTATGTGATTATGTTATGTTGAATACTGGGTTTATGATGTAATGCTATATTGATGCGCAAATTTATGTGTTTTACTTTGTCATATGAATTCAAGTAAGAATATCTGTTTACACAAAGATAATAATAATGCATGTCGAAGTTAACCAATACTTAAGCTAATCTAGGTAGACACAGAAGTAAGAGTAATTACAGGGGCACGTAAGTATCTAAATTGCCTATTTAGGGTCCGCGAAGGACGATCATAGACCTTCGCAATGGTTTCAAAGCCAAATAAGAGAAGTACATTGATAAGCCATAAAAGGCTTATCGTTCTATACGAAGGAAGTTTTAGGGAACGAAATGACATCACAACCATCTCATGGTGCAGAAACTTGGCTCCTGCATCCCCCCGTACTGCTTCGGGTGAGACTTCAGTCCGTGCTCCACGGATTGATGCTAAAAGGGCCAGTAGTGTAGGGATTTTCTTGGCTAATTAATGATGAACCTGGGCTAGGGCTCATCAAGCCAACAACAGGTTGTGTTTCCGCCCATTTGGTCAAATATTCTATCGCACACCGATTTTCTTACCTGGGGGCTGAATCTATCCTACAAAATCAATTGCCCATTTCTCAAATGGATGCAATGACACCTGTGGATTTAGTGGCAGTTCATCCCTCTACGAAGGCTTGCCCATCCTCTAACATGAATCACATGCCTTACAATATGCTTTAGAATCTTTATGTAGCGTCAGCCACCACAACCTAGCACGTAAAACCTTCTACGTTGTTTCATTCCCTGCATAATGTCCTCCCGCAGGTTCCCCATAAGCATCAATGAGGATATTGTTTCGTTCAAAATTAGGCACATCCCATCGAAGTGTTTCATCTGATCCCATTTTATACAAATGTCTGGCAATTACAGAGAAATCTATCACGCACGCTACCAACTCCCTCTTCTGCTGGCTATTGTATCCTTCTGGAGCTGTTCCTATAGTCAGAAAGTAGATAATATCCACAAAGCAGTTATCCACTACACACGCCACAAAGAGCTACGCATTGGGCAACCCTTCCTCCAAATTAATAGGCTCCTCTCCTATCTCAATGTGCGACATATGGTCAGGGCTTGCATTCAACCTTCCTGGCTTCACAATTACTTCAATATCATATTCTCATAATAACAACAACCATCTGCATATCCCACCCCCCTAACATAGGCTTATTGACTAGGTACTTCAAGGTGGAGTGGTCTGTATACATCTTGAAATGTCCACCCAATAGATATTGCCTAAACTTTTGGAGTGTGTACACCATATCCAATCCTTCGCGCTCTGTTGTGGAGTAATTCTTCTAAGCCTTTGACAATTTTCTTCTTGCAAATGCTATAGGGTGATCTAGTTCTCCCTCGCTAGCCTATGTTAGCACAGATCCCAATGCAATACTGAGGCATCGACATGTACATGAAATTCTTTCTTCTAGTCCGAGAAGACCAAGATCATCGTAGTAACCATTTTTCCTTCAAGATATCAAGAATGTGCTAACATTCTTCATTCTAATAGAATTTAATGTCCTTCTTTAGTAATTTTTCCATGGGCGTGGTAATCTGACCATAAACCATGATGAATTTTGAATAATACTCGATATGGCCGATCATTTCACGCAACTATTTAACACTCATTGGGCTTCCAAATTGATTATTACCATGATCTTAGCAAGGTACACCATATGTCCCTTCCTGCATACTACATGACCCAGCAAAATCCCAAAGGGGACACAAAACAAGCACTTCTTCAAGTTCAACGCAATCTGATACCTTCGACACATATCTGAAATTAAGCGTAGACTATCTACATGATGCTTGACTAGCCCAAACAGTGTCGAGTCATCGAAATAGACCTCTAAGAATTTGTGAATGAACTCTTTGAATGCCATGATGACTATGTAGAGAATATTGTCGGCGCATTTTTGAGTCCAAACGACATTACTGTATACTGGAAACAACCCCATTCCATTGCGAAGGTTGTTTTACTCCTGTCTTATGGCATGATCTTGATCTGATGGTATCCAGAGAATCCATCTATAAATGTATAGGCCTCCTTTCCTCCAACATTGTCTAGTACTTCATTAGTAAACGATGTCGGAAAGGGATCATGGACACAGGCATCGTTAAGCTTTCTGAGATCTACGCAAATCCTTATTTCGTCCTTTTGCTTCTTTTCCTGAACTACCATTGGACTCATCGAGTCATATTCCTCCATTGGTTTGATAATACTTTCTTAAAGCATCTTATCCAACTCCAAATGGACCTTTTCAGTGTATTTGGGATTAAGGTGATATGGCCTCTTCTTAACGGGCTTCGCATTTGGTTTCAGAGTTATTTTCATCACTCCCAAATCACCTATGATGCCTTTCAAGTCAGAAAATTTTGTGGGGAATAAATGCTGATATTCTTGGAGCAACTCAATGACTTTATCTATTGTAGCATCATCCCAATAATCCCCAATCTTTGCAAACTTTGGCTCCACCTCTATCCCAATGTTTACCTGCCTAGTTTTCAATGGTGCAATAATATCTGGATTCTCTATCTGTAGTTCCTCAACCTTGCGTTGGCCTTCTGTTTCTGGGATGTTAATATTCCTTGGATCCTCATCCTCTCCTACATTAGTCATGTTATAGAATTCCAGCGCATGGCGCAGCTGGGTGCTCCAATCTGGTTGAATCAATTCCAAAGGATCCTTCCATATTCGAAATATCATTGCCATAACCTCTTGTAACACTTCATAAATGCTTTCGAACTTGTCTTCAAAGCTAAATGTTCTCATGAACCCGTCTTCAAAGTTGAATGTTCTCATGAACCCTTCTCTTAAGACATCCCACTCCGCGGTGCCATGATGGAGCTCTATTTCCAAATACCAATTCACAGGGATTATGTCCAGTGTGTGATAGAATAAATGCACCCATTCTGGTTGTGACTCCATTCCATATACCTTAGTCCATTTGGAAAAATGATCGCGCTGAACATTCCTTCCATCATACTTCTCAGTTACCCATACTTTAGGCTGACCAAACCACATTCTCATCATCCTTTTGTAATCACACCACTCATCAAAGTTGTCTTTGTGTGTACCCCACCACGAGCAAGCATAGCACATAGTGCCCAGTCCAATGCCTAAAAGCGGTAATCCTCTGGAAATTCTCTTTCAAAAGCATCCAAAAATTTATCCACGTCAGTTTTGTTAGTGTCAGTATCTTCATCCCTCCATCAGTGATCAAAATTCTCTTGTTGCATTGCATTTTAGGTGTCTCATCGAATCATCTGCATTCCATTAGGATCATGGATCATCTGATGGTAGTGGAATATTATCAATTTTCCCTCATGGTATTTACCTGCTGGCCCATTTTCATACATTCAGGTCATTTACAGTCATTTCCTGCCATTACAGCTACAAAAGTCATTTTTAGGGTTTTAGGTCTCATTAGGTCTAGGGTTTTGTCAATAAAGTCTTGTAAAATCTCAATAATGGTTAGCAGGCACATGAGGAAGTCAAATAAAGTCTCAACAACAAAAATTTCAATAATCACATGCTCAGTGATTGATTTTTCCTCAAAACCCTGTTTTGAGGAAAAACATAGTTTTTTATGTTTTATGTACAAAATTTCATGTAATTTCATTTTTCCTATATGTAATAATTTCGAGATGTAGCCCTGGTCACCTTGCCAAGCTCCTACACTCCAGCTCCTGCAAAAGAGTCAAAAATTCAAAGCATTTAGTCCAACAAAGGCAAAAAGCAAGTCAATCTGCAAAAACAGAGTTTTAAAAGACAAGTGAAAGACAAACATTACAAAGTGGGTTTTTATAAGTGAAAAATCAAAATCCTTTGTATATAAAGCCTTTTTCATGTTGAAGAACATCATTTGTGTGCCAAAAAAGAAAGTGAGGAAGCCAAGTCGCAATTTGAGGAGCAAAAGGAAAAAAACCATAGCAAAAATTGTGAGCGTTCCTAGCGCGGCACACCTGGGTCGAGGCGCGACGCACCTAGTCGGCACGGTGCATGCAGTGCAGGTTTAACACTGGAATTGTAACTGGTACGACACACCAGAGAGGCGCGGCACACCTGTTAGTGGGCACGGCGCACCTGCCTCCAAAGCTCGAAACTCATCCAAATCGCCTCCTCCAAGCTCCAAATCGTGCCAACCTCATTCCACAAGTAAGTTAACAATCCCAAGTGCCATTGCAAGGGTTTTGGTAAGTTTTTATGGTGTTTCAATAGGTAAAAAACAAAACCCTAGTTCCTTGCATAGTCAATTGAAAAAGCTTCCTAGGGTTTGCAAAATTGCAATTTTGTTGTCCTATTCCCCCCTACCATTTTCACATCCCCTCACTACAATTTCATTCACCTCTTTTCTCCTTCCCTCTTTCATTTACACTTACCTATCCCCTTATCCCCAAAACTTAAAACCCTAATCCCTAATCCAACTACTCCCAAACCCTAATTAACATCCCTAATCCCTAATCCTTGTTCCCCAAACCCTACCATTCCCAAAGACCCTACAATCATCACAAACTTCCACATTCACAGTCCCCATCATCAAATCCCTGTCATTTAGCAGCAAATACCTATTGTTCCTATAAAATCTCTTCATACTCATCTAAGAAACATCAAACAATGGCAAACATAGAAACATATTCATCTTATGACAGAGATGAGGAAATAGTAAATGATTCCTCCCAAGAAATTCATGCATCAAGGAGACCTCACAAGGGAGGGAAACACATTCGGAAGGAGCCCACTACACATACTGAGCTATTGGCTTTCACTCTTGCTGTAGCATGCTTCAAACATCAATCTTGCTACCAATTTTGTGAGATGGTGGAAAAAGTCAAGAGCTTGCCAGACTTTTTGTGCTCCATCTTCACAATGGCCAGGTCAATTTGGCAGGTGTGACATTCACTTTGACACCTGAGACTATAGCTGAAGCAACATGCATTCTAAATGTGGGTGAGCAGTGGAACAAGGGACAGCTAGTGGACAGAGATCATTATGAGCCTTATATCAAGGCTAGCTTTCAGAGGCATATCAGTAGGGTCTTCCCTTTCAGATACCTACAAGACACATATGCTCCCCTTATGAAACTCATAATCAAATATTTTAGCTGTGAAGGCAGATTTTATTGCCTATACACCTATCATGTCAGATTATTGATGCATTTTACTAGAGTGAGGATGATGAATATCCCCTATTTCATATGCTGGAACATTGAGAAAATGACCACATTGGTGCAAAGGAAACCTCCTTATTAGCAGTATAACAACATCTATCACTTTGCATTGACCAAGATTGTGGTTTTGCATCAGCTTAGTTTACTGAATGTTTCAAGGGATGATTTCATTTCACATGAGGTCTTAAAAAGCCCTCAAGTTCCCCCACCAGTTTTTCATGAGGCAGGAGAGCCTTCACATCAGCAAGAGGTGCATGAGACTCAAACCACCAGTGTGCCAGTGTTTTTCACTTACCAAAAGGTCACAAAGAGGTTGTTTGCAGCAGCAAAACGAGTACTATCTCCACTCACGGTGGAAGGGGTCTTGTTTCCTTCAATAGAAAAGCAAGTACAAGACAAAGGTAAGCAGCCATTGCATGATGAGGGGCCTTCAGGAGGTCAAGAGAGGGAGTTCATTCTCATTCAAGATGATGACTCTAATTTGGGCTCCCAAAGCTCAAAGCTCAAGGAAATCATCTAGGAACAACAAGCTGACATTCATGACTTGTCTCTCAACCTGGAAAGAGCCAAGTGGGTGATAAATTATCTTGAGCAAAGGAACAAACAGTTAGAGGACCAACAAACTATCATGGAGCTTCAAAACATAAGAGAAAACCGGCAAGTAGCCAAGAGGAGGAAAATCAAGTTGACACCACTAGAGCAAGAGATTGAAGCTGATCATGAATCTTGGCTTGAGAGGTCAAACATACACTTGGAGAAGATGCTAGAGAAGGCCAACAAAGAGAAAAAGATGTTGAAGCACATGGCCTATCACTATTTGGCAAGAAACAAAGTTTGCAAAGTGAGAATAAGGACTTTGAAGGCCAAGTTGAGGAAAGCTTTGAGGAAGAGGAAGACAAGCTCAAGATTTTGGCTGAGGCTTCCTTAGCCCAACATAGCACTTGATGTAGGACACTCAGCTTAAATTTCTAGAAATTTTTCATGCTTTTTGTCAATTTTGAATTTTTGGAGCAAAACATAGATTTTTCTGCCTGGTGCGTAGCGCCACCTAGCGCTCACTTTTGCTAGGGACCTCCTTTGGAGGAAAACTCAACATTTTTGGATTCCTCATGCAAAAATATGAATGCCCATTGATGTCCAAGAAATTTTTTCAAGTTTTGAGCTTCCAAAAGGGTCAAAAACACCTCAAAAATGCCCTTTCTGCCCCTTTTTGGCCACACAGGAAGCAGTGTTGGGAGAACTCAATTTTGGAGGGGCAAATGGACACTAAATTTAGAAATTCCACCTGTTCTGGAAAGTAGAATCACAGACCTTTGCAACAAGCCCACTTGGAGAAAATTTGTTGCACATGAAGGCCTCCAAAATTAGCTGCAAAAATGTGCTACGCACAGGGATAGTGGCGTGGCGCACAAGATGGAAAATTGTCATTTTTGCCAAAAAACTCTGTTTTTCGCCTAGTTTTTTCTCAGTTTGACTTTTCTCTCTCTCATAGTCAAACTCATGATGTAATTTGATGTAACTTGATGGAATTTGATGTAAAAATGTTAAAATTTCACTCATGGAGGTAGATACATCATGAAAAGGTAGTTTTGAACTGAATGAATCAGTTTCCTAGGTTTTAGAGGCAAGCTGTTCCATTGCCTACTTTTCAGTTCTTAGTTTAGATCTTGTTGAAACAGCTCCTAAACTCATGAATTCGACCCCTAAATCCTAGCATGAGTTGTTTGTTGCCTATATCTAGTAGTTTTTCAGTCATTTGTAAAGGTTGGACTCTTGTGAATGCTTTGAGCATTATTGTACATTCATCTCTGCAATTTGGCAAAGGAATAGACCAGGGTTTGTAGCATTTTGTGGGATTCTTGTGGCAAGTTGATTTGGTATTGTTTTTCCTTCTGTAATTCAAGTTTACATGTGTTTATGTATGCCATCATCTCTCTCTGTTTAGCTTAACTAAATGAATCAAGGATAAAGGTAGAATTCATTGATGTTGCAGTGCTCTACCTAAGGTTTGTTTAGTTATTCATGTTTTCAAATATTTGAAGAGGATTCCTGAGACTGTCATGCCCTCTCCAACTCTTCACCAGTCTTAAGACTCTCCATCTCACTTAATTCCAAGTACTAAACCATTTTCCTACCTTACCCCACAAAAACCTCTGCAAGACTGAGTCCATTCCCCGGACCCAAATCTGCCTTTCACATTTGAGCTAACAAACCAACATAAAATTCAATCAAACTCCTCTGAGCATATACCTAGCCTAAAATTAGTCTTTGCATCAGTCATCTCAAGCCTCATTTGCTATATTTTCCTGAGATTGACAAGGAGAGAGCCCTCTCCTGACCTGATAGGGCTAGCTACCAGGTTAAGCATGGTTTGATGTTACCCTAGATCCTGCCTTTCTCAGCCTGAGGTAGATTTAGGCGCTAACAAGTTTAACCATTGTAATAAGGAAAATTTCATACCTCTGACGACACACAGTTGTTGGCTTATGTGGGCCTGACCTAGGTTTAGAGGTGATTTAGCCAAGAAAATCCCAGTACTACTGGCCCTTTTGGCAATAGTCCGCGGAGTGCAGATTGAGGTCTCACCCGAAGTAGTATGGGAGGGTGCTAGAACTAGGTTTCCACACCCCGGGGATGTCTGATGAGCTCTAGAGATCCACGGTTTTACCCTGTGCACGTTTCTATGCACACCTGTTAGTCCCTCACAACCTATGATGCTGCTTCCACGCAACCCTACTCGGGTTGTGACTCATACTATACCCAAGTTCCTTGCTATTTAACATGTTATTACCCGATTACTTAACTTATTTGTGTAGGACTAATGGTAAATTAACAGTATATCCAGCAATCATATAAGTGTGTGCGATAAACAAAATAGTATAAATGTACAGAGGCAATATACAACAAATGCACAGAAATTGGAATCAACTTCTCTTTATTTATTCTTTGTTCAAGATTACAGACTCGACACCACCCTGCACACTCAGCTGCAAGGGTCCGCACACTCAACTATAGACTCTACTAGGCCTCTACGCACTCAGTTGTAGAGCCTCTTCCTACTACTACGAACCAATATACTTAGACTCTTACTCTATGCTCGAACCATTCGTATTCATCTATCTCTCTAATTCGCTATATTTACAACTTAGAGCATTGCTCTATTTATACAATCCCATGGTCCGTGGACCATGGGTAGGCCGACGTGACATTACATTACTTTACAATACTTAGGGTGGGCAACCCTATGACTCGTCCTATACTTCATGCTCTACGCCTGCAATTTGCAGAGTCTTACAATACATTTGACCAAAACTTGGGCTTTGAGCCCCAAAACATGCTGTGGGGGGATTCCATGCCCAACAAACCCCCAACACAATCATCGTGACTCGTCCCGAATCACTCTGTTGATGTGGCGATCTTGGCGCGGAGCCCCTCCAACTGGTCCCGTACTACTCGGAGGTTCGTGGTGCAATGTTCTGCGATTTGTTAGACCTATTGTATGCGCTCTTCCGATGCTTCTTTGTGAGGGTTAACTGCCTGCCTTAGCGTATAGAGTCCCTACATCTGTGAGAGCTTGCCCTCAATATCTACTGTAATGGTGAAGGCCTCATCAATCCATGGCTAGATCCGTGCTTTGAGAAGTGCCTCTTTCTATCTGGCAGCATCCACCTACTCTTTCAATGCCCTTGCTTGTTGCATCTTTGCCAGCCATTAAGTGAGGATGACTATCTGCGTAGTTCCCCTTACATTATCGTATTACTCCTGAAGCTCGTGGGCCTCTGTTTCTAGGCATTGTATGTTGGGTTCCTCTTGCAAGGATGTGAGGACACTAAAGGCTTGGTCCAACATACCAGTACAGTCCTTCACTGCTCGTCCAATTTCTTCCAATCCTTTTTGAATAGCACTAACGCGTTGCTTTGTAATGTCTGGAGGAGTGGAAGGTTGCACCTTCAGCTACAACTCGGCAATCTAGAGATTCAGCTCCAGCTACACACGCGTTGTTTCCTCGTGCACGTTTCGGACTCCACTTGCTAGACAGTGGATCCGCATTTCTTTTGGTAGGTCTGCGACGATGGAAAACTCTAGGACTCATAGGTACGCTTCATCAACTGCTATCTGCTAGTTTTGTGACACCAATTCATCGGGCTATAGGCTGAGCTATTCGATGTTGATCTTTTTCTCACTCATCACCTAAATCACGTGGCCTTCCCTGGCGCGAAGCTCTGTGGTTATGCCATCTTGCAGTTGGTACAGTGTGTCTCACGGATGGGCAGCCAAATTAAGTTCAAGTCACTTGATCCTACCTACCACGGCTCTGTTGACCTCATTCTCTACTGTTAGCACCCGTTTCGAGAGCACTACGATGTTGGCCATATTTGCGTGTAGAAACTGCTCCACCATTGATGTGCCTACTGCATTATAGGTGGCTACGGTTCCTTATTGTGGGGGCCGTACTTGTAGTTCCTACAGTTGCACCCTTAGGGCCCCCAACACAATCTGCTACTTCGACATGGCTTCTTGGAGTTCTTCCTTGGTGACCTCGCAAACCGTGTCACCAATGTCGTAGAGGTTGCCTTTTGTTAACATGATCGGATCGATGGCCAATTTGGATGCCTTGACCTTTTTTTGTGAACCCGTTCTCTCTATGACGTGCAACCTTTTCAGTTGGGTGGAAGTTGTGCCTGGGTCCATGCCTTCTTCTGCCAGGTTTATGTCCTCTGCCTCTTATCTCGTAGACAATTTCGGGCCCTCTTCTTCCTGGGTTGTTGTGGCCCCTGTTGTCTGCACTGCTGCTGCTACTTCGGTGGCCTTTGCCTGCTCTGCGGATGCCTTTGCTGCCTCGCAGACAACCCTTACCTAGGCGGCCAATTTTTCATTGCGCCTCTTCTCGGCCAACTTTGTGACACACAACTTGGCCTCATCCTTTTGTTTTTGTGCTGTTGTCCTATCCAGCTCCGCCACATTTGGGGTGCGCCACTTGGGAGGCAATGATTCTAACACTGAAAAAATGGCATCATCAATGGTGATGAAGGGGAGCTTGGTCCATTTTTGCACCGGATCCTTACGCGCCTTGATGTAAATATTATGCATGTCCGCCTTGAAGTCTGCAAAGCTCCACAGACTATTGTGCACTGTGGGGGACAGGCATGACCTTCTATTGATCCACATCCAGATGCTTACCTCAATGAGCACCCAGAATATCTTTGTCTCGTGAATCCACTTCGCATCCTTGGTAGCCCAGAGCGACGCGTACTTTGCGACCTCTGGAAATTCCTGTTCAATGCTTGGGAATTGATTGTCCTATGGCAATTCTCCCGTTACGAGCAAAATGGACAAGAGCAACCACGTGTAGTGGAAGGTCTTGCCCTGCTCCTGGGATTCCTTACAGTTGGTCAAGAATTCCTCGCAGAGGAACTTGGCCCAGTTGAGTTGGACCCCCTCTACGCGTTGTTCGGCCAGTGCAACTACCGGCATTGGTACCTCATCATCGTGGCATTTTCTCATTACCTTCCTGGCCAGGAGTTGGGTGGCTACACGCACCCCTTTATCTTTGATGTTGCTGATTGCGTAACCCCTCTTTTTCTTCTCAATTTTATATTTCTTCTTCATGGCCTCTGCGAGTGCCAAATCTCCACTTTTTCCTACTATCACCGCGGGGTCCTTTCCCTTGTAGGGAAACTGAGAAATTTTATGGATGAGGTCCGCCATGATGGGAATAGGCTCCTCTAGCCATAAGTACCCATCATGCACCAGGAAAAGCAGCTGCTTGATGACAAAAATAGTAATGGGCATGCGATGAAAGTGTGGAATCCACAGTAGATGAAGCAATCCTGCCTTCAACAGATTGCGCAGCCATTTTTGTGGCTCTAATATTGTGACTAGCCCCTCCGTGTTTGCTTCATGAGGCTCTCCATCTCTAAGTGTGGGAACTTCTCGCTGTTTGCGAGGTCCCAATATTCAAACTTCATTATGGGCATGCGGCCCAGGTGTGAGCCCTCAAACACAATTCCATCAAGGAGGAGCGAGGTCTGGGGTGCGCTCTTGGTAGCATCCAGGTCCTTGGGTATCTTAGTTTTTCCTTTCCGTAGAGGAATGTACTTAGGAAATTTCGCTACAGAGTGCACCTACTAGATGTCCTCTTCCATATCCTCTACTTCCTCTATCTCATCGATGAGAGCCTATAGGTCCTCCACCTCCTCATTTGTCTCAATGGTGACCGCCTTGCCTTTTTCTTCCATTAAGAGTTTACCGAATCGTTGATTCCTCAGGGACATGCAAACTGGTCCTGTTGCCTGCTTATCTTTCTTGGGCCTTGGCATCCGAGGTGATTTCGGGATTTCCGACGTGACCCTAGTATATTTGGGAACATCATGTACCATGGGGTTCTGTGGGGCCTCATTGGTGGTTCCTTCTGCAGATCCCAAACATCTCCTAGTAGCCGCCATCTTGTTTGAATTATCTGTGGTCGTTCATGAACTTTGGGGCTCAAATATTGCTCTGAGCTCAACACCCTGTGCTCTAATCGGCTACTAAAATATCAAGTGAACAAGTGTTGTCTCGTGGCTAGCCCTTGGAATTTTATAGTTCCTTTTGAATTCAAATTTGACTGTTCCCCCCAATTCTGGGCCATCAATGCTTTCTTCGCGAAAGATTGTCCCAAATCTTGCCCTTAATTCGTGTCTTAAATGCCCGCCACCCACTCCCTTTTGCCTTAAATCGGACATCTCGTCATGAACAGTGACACCAACGGTTACTTCCTAGCCTACCCGCACAGCCCCCCATGCGCAGTCGTGAACCTTGTGACATGCTGATTCTATGCGCACCTCCCTCGTTGCATAGTTCCCAAATAGACTCTTTTATAGTCCCATGCTCTCTTTCAACTACCTGGAGTGCTGAGACTGTGATCCCTACGGCTAGTCAAGTGGTCGCACCACCTATGTGAGACTTAAACTCACCTTCTAGTATAGTCTACGGAAACTCCTCAATTGCCTGCGCGATAGCCGGCGCCGCACATTCTACTGTATGTAGTGCACTCCCCTGGTTACTGCGTTTAGTGAGGTGTGGTCATAGCCATGGCAGCAGAGTCATAAATTCCTAGCGACAATCTTCTAATCCCATGGTATGATCATACACACCTTTTTTTGTCATCCTTGGTTTATGACGAGACATGCTTGCTTGATCTCATTTTCTAGCCTCTTGATCTCAACGTCCATCAAAATGATTTTCTTCCTTAGTCGTACTCGGTCTTCTTCGAGTTCGTGGAGTCGAAGGTTCCCTCGCCAATGGCTTCTTGAATATTTATGTGTTCGACCTCGCGTAACTGTGTGATTTCTTTGTCTTGGGCTTTGCGCACTGTTAAGACTGTGGAAGCTCTTATTGGTGGACTCCTCTTTGCATTCTATTCAGAAATTACGGTCTCTACTCTGTTCCACACCTTTGGAATCATTTTCGCAGTCAGGGTTTTGCACATGGTCCTATAGGCCCATCAAACCGATGGTATGCGCAGGTCCCAATTAGTGTGTCTTGCCTGGTGAACCCTGTTCAGTACTTTGTACACCCTATCAAATGCTTCTTCGTGGATAATTGGTAGCGCGCGTTGCCTTTGCTACTGCTATGGTTTGTTTTGATTCTCTATTCTGGGAGTGGTGTGCACTCGTGTGGGCTGTACAATATATGTCCGTACCCATCGGGAAAGGTGGGCATGCAGGTTGTTCCGCCCCTACTGACTGGCTCTCATTTGAAGATGGGGTATTCTAAAGTGTAGGCACATCATCCTTCTGCATCTGCGCCAGTCCTCAAAATTTCCTTGATGCATACCCCACCATCGTGCAGGGGTTGCGCACAGTGCCCATTTTAGCGCATCGAAACGCTGTTGTTCTAGTACTGCACTTTCAAATTCATTCAGGAATTCATCCACCACAGTCAACCTATCATATATCGGTAGATCCCTTGCCTCTGTTGTCATGCAATGCAGTGATCTAACCATCATGTTGCAATTAAGCGCTATTACTTCGTGTAGCCAATTCTATCGTCGCTCTATATCTTCATCTGAATCCAAAGTGCAGGAGCTTTCGTGCTCCCACAAAATCCTTCCATCTGCAGTCGGATTCACCCAATCCTCTTCTCATGTGGTTATCATGTAAATACAATCGAGGTCGTCATCACTGGCATCGTCGCGCACCAGTTCTGTGTATCGTGCTCCTTCGCCTGGATCTAGCAATACTACTACGCGTAGTGACTTTTTTTGAAAGATCATTTCGTGCTTCTTTAGATTTATGAATCCATTCATATCGGTGGCCCAGTCTATTCCTAGTTGCACGGGATAGGGATTACTGTCATCGACAATCTCTATCACTTTAAAATCTTCCTGTGCACTTGAACCTTCAATATCTACTGTTACCCCTTGCAATTTTCGCATGGGCAAGATCTTCTGTTGGTTCGCCATTCGTAACTCTATAGGAGACCACTGTAGCGCGGGTCTGCCCATGCATTCCCATGTTTGTTTTGGTAGTACATTCACATCCGATCTGAGATCCAGGATTACCTGATCCATTTCATATTTGCCGATTCGCGTAGTCAACCTCATTTCCATTCCTATGCACAAAGCATGCTTTCCAAGTTTCAGGACCACGCGCGGTTCTCCTGACCCCGCACACCTAGTGATAAGTTCCTGTAATCCTTTGACTGCCTTGCTGTCATGTAGAATTTTCATGCAATGGAACCATTTTTTGGCTTATGTGGGCCTAACCCAGGTTCAGAGGTGATTTTTCCAAGAAAATCATGGTACTACTGGCCCTTTCGGCAATAGTTCGCGGAGCACAGACTGAGGTCTCACCCGAAGTAGTATGGGAGGGTGCTAGAACTAGGTTTCCACACCCTGGGGATGTTTGATGAGCTTCTCGAGGTTTGCGGTTTGACCCTGCACACATTGCTATGTGCACCTGTTAGTCCCTTGTAACCTGTGATGCTGCTTCCGTGCAGCCCTACTCGGGGCGCGACCCGTACTATACCCATGTTCCTTGCTATTTAACCTGTTATTACCTAATTACTTAACTTATTTTTGCATTACTGATGATAAATTAATAGTATATCCAACAATCATATAAGTGCACGTGATAAACAAAACAATATAAATGTAAAGAAGGCAATATACAGCAGATGCACAAAAATTGGAATCAGCTTCTCTTTATTAATTCTCCGTTCAAGATTACATACTCAACACTGCCATGTGCACTTAGCTGCAGGGGTCCGTGCACTTAGCTACGGACTCTACTAGGCCTCTACGCACTTAGCTGTAGAGCTTCTTCCTACTACTATGACCCAATATACTTAGACTCTTACTCTATGCTCGAACCATTCGTAGTCATTTATCTCTCTAATTCACTATCTTTACAACTTAGAGCCTCAGTCTATTTATACAATCCCATGGTCCGTGGACCATGGGTAGGCCGACATGACATTACATTTCCTTACAATACTTAGGGCGGACAACCTTATGACTCATCCTATACTTCGTGCTGCACGCCCGTAATTCGTGGAGTCTTACAATACATTTGACCAAAACTTGGGCTTTGAGCCCCAAAACATGCTGTGGGGGGATTCCATGCCCAACAACAACACAGCAATTTGGTCATCATGTTGCAGTTCAGTGCCGATACTTCATGCAACATGTTTTTCCAATGTTCCAACTCTTCGTCTGAATCCGAGGTACAAGAACTTTCGCAGTCCCATGCAATTCATCTATTAGCTGTCAGATTAACCCAATCTTGTTCTCGTGCTATGATTTTATAGATCTGATCCAAATCATCATCGCTCTCCTCATAGTCGCAAACCCATTCAGTATAGCATGGTCCTTCTGCAAGGTCCAATGGTACTACTACGTAGAGCGATTTCCTTTCAAACGACATTGTCCGATTCTTCAAATTGATGACCCCATTCATGTCGATAGCCCAATCAATTCCTAGGAGTGTGGGATATGGATTGCTATCATCAAAAATATCTATGATTTCAAAATCTTCCAGCGTGCTTGCACCTTGTATATCTACGGTAACTCCCTGCAATTGTCCCATAAGGATAATCTTCTACTAGTTCGCCATCCTCATCTGAATTGTGGATCACTGCAATGCAGGTCTCCCAATTCTCTCCCAGTTCTATTTAGGCAATAAGT
The DNA here is from genome assembly GCA_031772625.1 of Pinus tabuliformis. Classification (NCBI taxonomy): domain Eukaryota; kingdom Viridiplantae; phylum Streptophyta; class Pinopsida; order Pinales; family Pinaceae; genus Pinus; species Pinus tabuliformis. Next base: position 1,736,412,998 of record CM062817.1, on the reverse strand, counting down.
TTGCATCAGATCCTAAATCTAGAATAACCTGGTCCATATCATAGTCTCCTATTTAAGTGGTAAGCCTCATCTCGCACCCTATTCTTTCCTTATGCTTACCTATCTTCCTGACTACTCGTGGTCCATTAGGAGCATTATCCTTACCGACACACTTGTTTATCAACTCTTGTAGCCCTTTCATAGCCTTGTTGTCATGCAGTAGTTTCATACAAGTCTCCAAGTAGGTGGTAAGCACAGAGGGCTCAACCTCTATAGGCGCATTGGTATCTAGCAGTTTGTTCTGACTCCCTGAGGTACAGGCTTCAATAAAGCTTTTCTTCACTTCCATGAATGTTTCCTTTACACACTCTAGATCAAACCCAACCTCCTTTTCTAGAGCTTTGTAGACCCACCCACCTTCTTCAGGCTACTTTCCACTATCATCACTAGTTGCCATCCCACTTCGCAGTAAAATATTCACATTTGGGTCCTCTTCGCGGGGCTCGACCCTCATCATTAGTATGTTTAGGGTCGGATGCTGAGGCTGCGCTTTCTTCTGCTGCATATTGGCCATCAGCATACGACATTCTTTGGTTGTGTGGTGAAACTGAGTGTAGTATTGAAGTGATGAGCATGTCTGATTCATACACTCCCACGCGTAGTGTCCTGAAGTTCCAAAATTATAACAAATGACCTGCCCCCGACCTCTACTAGGTCCTCCTCCTCCTCGGCCTCATCCGTGCCCCTGATATCTTCTACGCATCCCTCCAGCACCCTGATCTGATGGCTGAGTTCCTTCTTGCATTTGATACGTAGTCATCATTTCCATCATTAGTTCATAGCTCCAATAGTGGTGCTCATCATGGCCCACCAATTTGCAGAAATCACAGAGCAATTATTGTGGTGTCTCTACAAACTTTTGCACCAAATGACAATTGTTTGTTACATGTTTTGTGGTTACTTGACAAATAGCACACCATAGTGTGGGCCCCGCAAATGGTGCTGCTGGAGCTTCCTGCCTTAGGGTCAAAAGCCCCCCTAGTGATGTAATTCATGAAGACAGGGCAGTGATCTCTATCATGCCCCTAGTTTTTACAATTGAGACACCAAACTTCTTTGTGTACCTCCGACCGAGCCGCTTTTTCCTTTTTCAATCTCTGCAATTCCAAGCAAAGGTTCTGCAAGCCCATGTGAATCTGTTGAAAACCCAAAGAAGTGTCCTGAATAGGCATTTCATGCAATCTCATCACTATTTCCAGGGCATCCACTTGTATTCCTATCTCCTGCTGCGATAATGTAACCCTTAGGTTGGGGCAAGAGTGAGGCTACAAACCATTCGCGGTGCTGACTATTTGTGAGATTCATATTAGCTTCACGGATCTGGCAGTTGAATCCTTGATCTAATTCCCAAGGCATTTCATCAGGCCTCATCATGATTTCCTTGAATCCAATTACCGACCATGATTTAGACTTAGGCTTACCAAATTGTTTGTTCAAAGTGGTATGAGTGTCTACTAATGATGCCAACAGGTTATCAGTGCAGTAATTAATGTACCATGTCAGCACACAATCCTGCAGAGCAGTAACCAACTGCTCCTTTTTAATATTATCATTCGTAATTTGTTGTGCTGTCCATACAACCTTCACAAAAAACCAAAACTGATCTAAATCCTCACATCCTAAGCCATTTGAAAACCAACAACTCCAATGTATTCGACATGTTGACCAATGGCAGGGGTGGTGATGTGTGAGTGAAGGTGTATGTTGTGGCAGTGAAGGTGGAGGTGGTGTGGGAAGATGAGGTATCCATGGAAAGCCCTGCCTTATCAACTGGACAGTGGTCTGCGGTGAAGCCTGTGCTACTCCTCATCATCACTTGAAGGAGATCCAATCAATGGACTATATTAAGGACATGTTCTTTCTTGATTTCTAGAACTTTGTCTACTTCGTGTAGATCCAAACATCAAGGTAATGGAATAACCTGCTTTTCACACAAGAGCATTTTAATCCAACTATTCATAGATCTCAAGTACTTACCGTGTGGTCCCTCAAAGAAGCGTCGCTTTTCTTTGCTGTAACTGACTGAGGTATCAACCACAAACTCTGTAACAAATCCTCCAATGACTCAATCAAGCCAGTGATCAACTACGCATGTGATCTTATCTTCATAAACTTCCAACCTATGCATGAGTTCCGGGGTCCACACTATCAGACCATCAAGCCTCCACCTTCCTTGGCCATCTGCTAATTTAGTGATCCACTCGTATAGTTCGATCGGGAAGGTGGAGAAGAATATTTAGTGTATTTTTGTGTATAAATATCTGTCTAAACAATGTTCTTTTGTCAGGCATGGATTCCTATTTTCTTGCACTGCAAATTCATGGATCTTTCTATCCAACCACTTCTCAATTTCCTTCTTGTTCCAATTCTAGTGATGTGACATCACACATCTCTTTATGCAGATCCCAGTCCCAGCAACAGAACCATTTGTTGGCTTAGGGGGTCGCGATCCAGGTTTAGGGTTAATTGCGCCAAATAAATCCCTAAACTACTATCCCTTTTGACATCAATCCTAGGTGCGCAGACTAAAGTATCAACCAAAGTAGTATGGGGGATTGGTGGAACCGAGTTTCTGCACCCAGAGATCGGTGTGATGTTTTTTTGGCAACCTATATCTCTCTTCACACAAACCTCCATACTCCCATAGCTTATTGCTGTAACTTCCTCCAATCAACCTCTAGACCTCTGTGAGGGTCTACGATCAGATTTTGCAGACCCTGAATAGGTCAATTAGCTACTTACGCATGCCTTGGATTACACTTAGATCATTATTTGCTCAGATCCACTTAAGTGCTTGATAAATTTAACAAAAAGCATTATAATATTCGCATGATAACTTAACATTAATTGCGTTAAGATAACAATGTATAACAAGTAAATTCATGCATCAATACATCATTATTTTATAAACCTGTTATTCATCACAACATAAACCGCATTCATACATAACATAAGATAATAGATAAAAAAACAAGAATTTCTTCAACAATCTTCTTTATTGATATTTAGTTAAGCTTACAAACTCAAAACTTCCCTGTGCACTCAGTTGTAGGGGTCCAAACACTTAGTTGCGGACTCTACTTGAGGCCCCTACTCGCTTAGTTGTAGAGCCTTTCCCTCCTTTAAGACTTCTACTTCTATGCTAGGCTTCTTCGCTTGTACCCATAGACAACTTCCTTACTCCTTTTAGACTCTCTAAGACACATTTATTTATACAATCCCATGGTTCGAGGACCATGTGTAGATCTTCCAAGATGACTCAGATTATAATAAAATAAGGGTAAAAATCTTTTTGACTCTAAACTAGCTACGTGCTCCGCAACCACAACTTGCAGAGACTTTACATATTTTTACAACAAAACTTCGGCTTTTGCCCCAAAATTGACCCATGGGACCCCATCCCAACAGGAAGGCTCCTGCAACTAAGTGTGCAAGAGGCCTTGGTAAGTCCGCAATTGAGTGTGCAGAAACCTGCAATTGAGTGCATAGGGTAGAGAAGTTTGTAATTGGAATGTTGGAATTGAATAAAGACTGAACATTGAAAATTATCATGCATTCGAGTATTACTGTCAATTCCACTTATGTTATATTATGTTGTTCAATACTATATTTTCATAGAATAATGAATGAATGCCGCACGAAACTACTAAATCTATCTTATATATGCATGTTTTAAGTAATTTTCCATGTTCGCAAAGTTAAGGGGTATTTCTATTATGATTTCTGATGAATTGGGTAGATCTGCATGAAGACAGATCTAGGGTTATTTATTAATGCACAAAAGTGGATAATTTTCTTGTTTAGGGTCTGCAAAGACTGATCGTAGACATTCACAAAGGTATAGAAGCCATTTTACCCTAGTTATAGTAACAAGCCCTAGAGGGATATTGATCTACACGAAGGAAGATCGGAACTGTGAGAGCTTAAGAACCACTTATCACATGTTCCTGGATGAAAAAACCTGATTCTAGCATCCCCCAATACTGCTTCGGGTGAGCCTGCAGCCTATGCTATGCAGGTTATTGCCCAAAGGGCCAATAGTTAGGGTTTTGTTGGTTGGGGCAAACAACTCTGAACCTGGATCAGGCCCCTTTTAAGCCAACAAATATCCCAGCTCCCATACATTGACTAGAGCTTGGCCTGCTCCAAATGTGAAGCTAGGGAAAGGAAATGACATAAATAAAGATGGAAAACTTGATGAGGTCACAAACATGACTAGTGGAGTGCCTAAAATGGAAGTAAGAGTTGTAGAAGAGGTATAGACCCTGCCATAGTGGGTAGTGGTAATGATGAAATGGCAACAAAGATTGCTGCTTTAGAAGGTAAAGTGGGGCATGCCCCCTTCGTAGAAGAATAAATTTTTTCATTGGACATGAAAGGTACTTCTACGTAATAAGGTTCACTACCACCAGGTATCAACTAAGCTAAGATTGATCCTAGAGGGTCGATAAAAGTTCTACTAAAATGTGGCAAGGGACTTTTGTTGACTACCTCAATGCTAAAAAAAAGTTTCCTCCCTAGGACCAAGGTTATCCCCCCCAACCTGAGTATGGTTTGAATCTTGTAATTTCAAAATTACCATACATATGCATGTTGGTAGACACTTCTCCTTAGGAGAAAGTCCTAATAGTCTATGATAATGACAATTTCTTCATTCAACCACAGTGAATATAGATTTATTAACCAATTAAGTTAGTAAGACACCCCTATGGCCAAACTATGACTCAAACCAAACAACACTCTGTAAAAGAAGCCCTAAAGGTAAGCACACACAAACAAGTCCTAGTACTATGTTTTTGATGGCCTTCCAAACAACTTTCTTACTTGTGGGATCTCAACTCCACAAGCAAAGTAGTTGAGGGGAAGGTAGGGTAGAGGGATGGTTGTTTCCCACAACCACCACCTATAGGGTGTTTATCCTAAGAATGACCACTAAGTTACCTCCATCCAATAAGGGTGAGTGAATATTGGGCTTCTAGGTAGCCAACCTTTGGTACCAAATTCCTGACAAAAGAGGTGGGTATCTTATAAGGAGAACCACCAACACCATGACCTAACCATAACCCCCAGTTACACAGGTTTCTACTTGACTCTTATTTTAGCTGTTGGAAGATGGAGGATTTAAGATCCCTATTGCAAGATGCTCAATTTTTTTCTTGGTCTTGGAGTGTTTACCTCACATTCCTAGTCCAAGACCCTATCCTAAACTAATTTTGGTGTACTACCAGTAAAAGAAAAGACAAGTCAAATTAACTTCATTAGAGCGTTAATTTTACAAGATTGGTTTTTACTCAAAAGGGAAATGCCATGAAACTTGAATGGTGTGAATAGAATCTTTCTAGTAACTCACTAATGCAACTATATGACAATGCACAATTCACTTTTAAATTCAATGAAAGTTAACTATAGGGGGATAAAGAGTCAATTCAATGAAATATGGACTCCGTTTTCAGTGTTTTTCTTTGGGTGAAATTCTAATAGGAATTCAAGTCCGGGGTTATTTCAATCAAATTATGTATAGAAAATTCCAAAATTCTATTTTAAACCCACAACCTGTTATACTCTTGTTAAAAAATTAATAATAATAATAATAATAATAATAAAATCTATGATCAACTTAGACCTGAAGCATGTGAGACTATGGATATCCATATAAGGCAAAATAGGCATAGAGAACTCAATGGAAGCAATAAAAAATAAAAAGAGGAGAATTAATGTTGGAAATAATACTGAGAGGGGGGGTGAGTATTAGTCAAATCAATAACCTTTTCTTTTCATACTCTGATTTATATGCGCTACTTCAATGAAGGTAACTTGCGTGTACACACAATTGTATTTAAGGCAACAATGTATATCCAGCAAAGTTATGATTCAGTTAATTCATCATATGTTGATCTTTAATCAGTGAATTAATACTTCATTAACCATATAAATAGTAACCATGTGCAGTAATAATATAACAAACCATCACACATAAGAAACACACATAAACACCAAGATTTAAGGTGGAAACCCAATGCGGGACAAAAACCACCTGCTGCTGTCTTCTTTTACTATAAGAAAAACTTGTTTACAATATTGTACTGGTGTAGAATCATACCAGTATGCATGCACCCACCTACAGAAGGTTACAACCTTCTCTCGTTCTCCATCTTCTACTGGAAGGGAGCTACAACCCCCTAGCTCTTGTACTAGCCAATCCGTTTACTAGTACGTAGGCTCCAACCTACAGAAGGCTACAACCTTCACTCATTTTCTAGCTGCTACTGGAAGGGAGCTCCAACCCCCTGGCTCTTTTACCAGCTGATATGTTTATTAGTATGTAGGCGCTGGCCTATAAAAGGCTACGACCTTCACTTCTTCCTCCTGGGACCATGTTTCATAAATTTTCAGACTGGATACTCCTAGAACACAACAACATAATCTGAAGGCCTCGTTTCATCAAATTTTCATACTGGACCCATCAACAACATTGAAGCTAAAAAAAAATCACCACTGCTATACAACCAATTACTAACAACCCATCATCACTAAGGCAATTCACAATCAATCAATCTGAACATTTAAAACACTGTCACCAGAATACAATCACCAGAACATAGAGCAGAACCTAGAACTCTACAATAACAACCAGAACCAATTGCAACTTCAAATATCATATTTCATAATGTATACGCTACTTTTATGTGCCTAACTAGCGTGTATACGCACTTTTACCAAAGCAAACCATCGTACAGATCTGCAAATGCTAACTTAAAACATCACAACTATTTTAGACTTCAGTCTTACCCAGATCAGAACATTTTCAGTGTAAATCATGCATTAGCATTTAGATCTAGATTATCCATGATCAAACACTATAATAATAATTCATTTCAGATCCTGATTCATCATTAGATCTCATCCCTCATTAACCACTAAGGTTCATACTTAGTTCAGATCAAGAAAACCACCAGAAATCCATAACATGCATATTTTCTTTTGATCTCACTCTTCATAAGATATTCATTACTTGGACACCTTGACCTAATGATCTTCTCCTCCTTATATAGCTTTAGGCCCTTTGTCAATACCTTGGATCAAAACCACTTAGGTCCAATACCTTGGACCAAATACCTTGGACCCAAAATACCTTGGACCAAATACCTTGGACCAAAACCTTGGTTTTCTAACATGTACATGCTTTTATTCCTATGGGAGTGCGTGTATACATATACACTTCTTTTGTTCTGATAACCCGTGTGTATACACTGCTTGGACAAGGTGAACTAGCGTATACTTCTTAAACTATTCTCTTTCTTCAATCTCTGGAGTCTGATATGTAATCCTTTGTTGTTAACCTGCTACACTGTGAACTGTCATTTGAGTGAGTTTCCATCAAGGACAACACCTATATCATAATGCCAACAATTAATAGATCTAAGGTTGGCTCCCCAGTAGAGTCACCATATTTGTTACTAGAAAATTTTACCTGAGCTAGCATGCTACTTTTAACCTAGTAGATTAAAGGATGATCTACCCAAATGTGAGTGTGTGAGCATAAGAAGATTATTAAGTATGACCCTTTGTTCCTATCCGCATAAGAAAATACACTCTACACTCATAAAATATGTTGCAAAAGAAGGGTTGACGGATTAGTACGCATCATCCTCATATGTTGTTGTGAACTCTTGAGTCTGATGTCGAGAAAACCTCTATTCTTGTGCATGTTGTTAGTTTAATAATAACATGCACAAGAATAAAATATGATTAAGATTACAAATAAAATAAAGGAACATATAGATTTATTAATGAAAAATCATAATACAAGGAATGTATACCTCCCAACAAATGAGATCCTCTCCTAAATCTTGTAGCATGGTCTCCTCCTCCCAATATAGTAGAGCTCTCACACTATAATATGGATACTTTATCTAACCCCCTTTCCTGTTGGTGATATTATATAGGTTCAGTCTATCCTTTGAGAGAATGTATCTAGAAACCTAGGGGCTTGAGAATTTAGGAGGGTTCTGCAATAATAGATCCCTATCCAACTAATACATAAGTGGGTCAAGTTTATCTCCTTGGGAATGACAAGCTATATAATCATTTTTCACAATTATGAGATTTTTCTCAATTGTCTCAATTATGAAATAATTATTATCTCATAATTATAAAATTGTGACAAATTGATTATGAGAAATAACTCAATCTTGTAATTCCACCCTTTTAAAATCTAATAAATATTACATAAGTAAAAGAAAATGTGAAAAGGGTTGCATTCTAGCCAACAATTGAGGTAAGTTTAACTTTGGTTTCTCTCACTATAATGGAGTGACAAATAGGGTTATAACAATCCATTTATCATGCCCAAGGCCTCCTAACTAATATTTCTAATTACAGGGCTAAGAAGTATGAATATTATAAAAATTCTTTAGATAACCACCAAATTTGGGATATGAACATTACCAAATGATATTTGTTGTCAATATTCATTTTCCCCAAGAAACAACCAACCTATACTAGTAAAAAATAAATGCATTTGTATGGATTGGTGCACCTACCAACTATTTCAAGACCTTGGATGGAAAGGTGATTCACGGGTTTTGATAAAACTCCTTGTAATAATAGGGAGGCACCTCTATATTTTTTAAGGAGACTATGAGCAAAGTCTAGGCTAGGACTACATGTCAACAACTTTGACATGAGAAATTTGAAAGGGTGGGTGGTTTTCACAAGATAGAGAAAATGTTAGGTGCAACCCAACACTAGGTCCTTGTCCACCTATAAAAAGGCCCAACCCACCTTCCTAACATCCTCTAGTAACGAATAGAATTATTTACCATTATGGAAATAGGAACCTTGATTTTCACCATAGTGCAATGTGTCACCTTGGTAGCATCATCATACCAGGAGCCACCAACAAGTGATGTTGCAGGAGGGGTTGGACCATTATATTTTACAGCATGGTTAGACTATGAGCTGCCACATGATGGCTTATGTGAGCCTCATAGATGTACCAATTGTGGAAAAAATCATTATTGTAGGTTTTAATAGGTTGTACAATTAATTGATGAAAACAGATTCTTAATTAAAACAAAAAATATGAAGTGGAAAACACACACATTAACACAAATATTCATCTTTAAAACCCAAAACTAGTAAAATGAACAAGATATTTTCAAGAAATATTCTTCTGTATATTATTACAATACAATATATATCCCATGACATCCATGAACCAGCAATCCCTTTTCCATGGATTAGAATACAAACATAGTTCCTTAACTAAAACTACAAAACCATGGGGAAAACCACCATGTTCCACAAAAAAACTATAGAAAAAAACATGTACCAAAAACCACTGAAAACATACACAAAAAATCCCAAAAATATATTGTGGCAACTGCCCCCAAACCACCACATAGGGGGGTATTTTTCCCCTTTTCTAAGCATCACACGTTCTATAACATGTGGGATAATTCTACAAAGAATATGGCACATACCCAACATTCTCCCACTTGTTTTCTTTGCATATAGGGGGTCATAGGAGTACATGATCAACAATCTATGACAATAATGCCCATTGTTTTTATACACCAAGAGAACTTCTCAAATCTACAACATTATTCAAAGTTCACCTTTTCCAGTAACATATTATTTTCTTCAAACACATCTCTCATGAAGTGATATTGAACATCAATATGCTTTTTCTTCGATTGATAAGCTAGGTTCTTTACTAGGAAGATTTCACTCTAACTATCACGTTTATCCTTACAACTTGTTGTACCAACCCAATACCCAAAGAAAATCTCTATAACCATATTTCTTCCTTTCTTGCATGAGTGGTTTCCATGTAATTAGCTTCTATAGTTGAGAGTACCACTACCAATTGTCTTTTTCTCATCCAAGTAATTGATCCTCCAAGTAGGTTAAACACATATCCACTTCTAGATCTTATGTGATCCAAATATCTAGCCAATTATGCATCAACAAATCCATATATGTACAACACTCTATCTAATCTTGGCCTTCCTTGGTAGTTGATGAGCTCCAGTATTGCAACAAGAATCTTGCAACTCCCAAGGCTACCAACTTAAATGATCAACATGAGGTTTGTACAAACTTAAGAGGGTCAAAACTATGTGTAGCAGACACCTTCCTCTTCTTAGTTTTACTCCCTTTTATGCAAGTGAAAGAATTCAATGAAACAACTTCAAATGAGCAAAGATATAGGTAAGTCCTCAATCCTAAGCTACAAAAGGTAAATAAAAATAGTCAAACCTATTCTACATAGGTTGGAAAGTAAATGGAAGAAATGAAATCAATTCTATTTGAAAGAATGTAAAACATAATGAAAAGTAAGAAAATGTAATGTGTCTTTCTAAAAAGGGAATGGAATTAAAGGAAATCTATTCTATTTTGTAGCAAAGTAAAGTCCTATATTTCTCTTTCAAGAAGGAAATGTTAGGTCCCTATATTACTAGTGTAACCACTTATTGTTATTAATGCAACTCCCTTATTGTATTACTTTTCCTATATAGTCCCCATGTTGTTATTCTCATGCCCCATAGAAGCCCATTATTGTTATTGTTGTGTCCCTACAATATTATTGTTATGTAGGCTCTAATTGTATTGGGAACCCTTAGACTCCTATATGTAGGAAAAAGGTCTTGTAATTTGTATCATCCAAGAATTTTTCATTTGTGTAATGTAAATGAGGTTTCCCCCTCAAAGAGGCTGATTATAATTCGTTGATCTATATTTTCTATCTTTTTGTGAGTTGGTTTCATAACATTTGGTATCATAGCTTTGGATTTTAGGGTTTCGCTGCTCCAAAACAGGTCATCGTGGAATTTTCGCTATAGCATTTTTATATGATGTTTCAAAAGCTAAAAAGAAAACCCATTTTAGATGAAATCTTGATGATCCTCGGATATGAATATTCGATCTTGTCTCACTATATTGTTAGACATATTAGCCAAGGAAATTAGGGTTTTGGTAGGCTCTCGAATTACATCCCAAATAGGTGACCTTGGGAAAATCGTTATAACTTTCTCTTTGAGTATCAAATTGAAATTTCGTAAGAATTTATATAAAGAGGACAGACAATACTTTGTTGTAAATTGTTTTCAGGTTCGAATCTTGAAACAGTGACACATGGCACTTCGTACAAGTGTGCTCTACTAAAAAAGTTTATAATGAGGTCATCCTGGGAGATTGGGCATAACACTTTCTTGGAGAATACAATTTCGATCAGACTTGTGGAATTTGAAAGTGAATGCAGAGGGCTACCACATTTTGAAATTTCAGATCTTGGAGATCTGAAATTTCAAAGACACATACGATACAATATTGAGCTCCTACAAAGCGAAAAAGGTGTGTAGTTTTTTTAAAATTTTCCATAAGTTTGGTTTGAAAAATTAGTTTGAAGGAATTTAAAGGGAATAGTGAAGCATAATTATCATTAATTGATTCCTTGAAGAAAGAAAATGGAAACACCGAGTAAGCAACCTGAAGGATATAGCATGACTCATGAAGAAGAGGAAGAAATGCAATATGATATATCAAAATTACGAGACGAAGTGCAACAAAATTCACCCTCACAAAATGTAACAGAAGCTAAGATGGATGGTTTAAAGAAAGATGTGGAAGCTAAGATGGATGGTTTAAAGAAAGGCGTGGAAGCTAAGATGGATGGTTTAGAAGAAAAACTTAAAGGCAACATGGAAGATTTGAAGACATATTTGACAAAGTTTCTACAAGAAATGCTTACTAATGGTGAAAGGTTACTAAAGGAAACTCATGATGAGAAAAAAATAAATGCTAATCATGATTTCATAAAATCTAAAATTGGATCAAAGACCCATCATGTTCCAAAGATAGATATGAGGAGGTTTGATGGCAAGGATACTGTAATGTTGATACTATAGATGGAGCAATATTTCGATCTCCATAATGTGCAAAACACACAATAGGTACACATTGCAACTTTATAGTTGGAACCAAATCAGTTTGTATGGTATCGATGCTTTTTATCTCGTAAAAAAATTGTCACTTGGGAAATTTTTACAGATGAAATGATAGCACATTATGAGGATACAAAAAGAAAAACTTTTTTTATCCAAATGATAAATCTAGAACAAAAATGTTCAATGATGGAGCACATTGAGGACTTCCAAAAATTGAATATAAGGGTAAAAGATATTCTAGAGGAGCATAGGATTGATGTGTTCATACATAATTTAAAGGGTAGCATCCAACATGAGGTTCGCCTTTGGGAACTTGATTCATTGGAGAAGTCATTTCGGTTGGAAAGAAAAATGGAAAGAAAAATTATGGAAATAAGGAAGCATACCACTCACAATTATAAACATGGAAGTGTTGTTGCCCCTAATCTTCCTCAACCTACAAGGTTTACACCACAACAATTGGAAGAAAAAAGAGAAAAAGGGCTTTGTTACAGTTGTGATAGAAAATACACTAAAGGTCATAAGTGTGCTGAGAAGAAATTATTTTACATAGATTGTGAAGAGGAGGAAGACAAGCAACAAGAAACATAAAAGGAAGAGGATATACACTCGGAAAAAGCCCTAGAGAAAAAAGAAATGAATCCAAACATATCTTATAATGCATTGGCAAGAATTACCACTCCTCAAACTATCAAGAGAGAAGGACATATCAAGAAGAAAAATCTAATAGTGTTGATTATTTCGGGCAGTACCCATAATTTTATTCATTGTAAGATAGCCAAGGAATTGAACTGCTTCCTATATCCAGAACCATAGTGTCAAGTGATGTTTGCAAGTGGAGGAACCATAAATTTCTCTAAAATGTGCCATAATATCAAGCTATCCATGGGAGAATATGTATTGAATAGCCCAATGCTTTCCATTCCAATGGGTGGTGCTGATGTTGTACTAGGAGTCCAATTGCTACAATCCTTAGGTATAATAGCTTTTAATTTTCATGAAATTTTCTTCATAAGGAAAGGAATTTGAATTAAGGGGTATCGCAGGGAAATTAGGAAAGATAATAAGCTCTAACGGAATGAAAAATCTTCTAAAGAAAGAACAATGAGGTGTAATTGCACAATTATGTTTGCTAGAGGTTCCCACATCAAAATAATATATTTCTCTAGATCTCCAAAAAGGCTTGGATGTTAGGGTCCAACCCTAACCCCCTTATTTATGTAATAGGTTCGAGTCATAGTTATAATTAGTTAAAGTGTCAATAAAGCCCATACTAATAATTGTAAGTGGTTGACCCGCATTTAAAGAAATGGACCACAGTTAGTTGCAAAGGGGTTGTGGTATTATATAGATGGTATTGACCCATGGTATTGCATGTATGAATCCTATATAAAGAATAGAGACTCCCCATTGAGGAGCGTCGTGTTTTATTTGGTAATCAAGCCATGCTCTATTGGAGGTTGCCCCCTTGAAGAGGCAAGTAAACATTGCTTTCATCTCTGAATAATAAAATACATGATGTTATTTCTCATTTTGATTTGTGTTCTGGATTGTATTTCTTTGTATATTTAGTATTCTAGCATCTTCTCATAGGTCAACAGCATAACAAGTGGTATCAAAGCACTTTCCAGGGCTGGTGGTATCTCCATTTTTAGCAGATTTTTTTTTTTTTTTTGTCTAGAGACGTGTTCCAACATCTTTAAACCACAGGATCTATCGTTGAGTGCATAAACCTGCGGATTTGGGGAGGCATGCACGTAGGAAATACAAGAGATGGTCACACTTGTTGGACTCCCTTGTAAACCCTGTGGGTACCGCGCACAGACTCTCTTCCATGTACCGCGCACAGACTCTCTTCCATGTACCCTCTAGGTATATCGGAAGCCCCCTAGACTCACCTGAAACCTCGTCGTAGATTAACCGTTGGTTGTCTTGCTGCTACATTACACCGAGAATAGCACTCGGGTAGATTACTCACACGTACGATAGGGTAGTTGGGTAGTACAACTCAGGGTATGGTTGGTCCTCCTTAGTTAGTGCCCTGAAATATTGGGCCAAGTACTACTGTTGGACACTTATGTATATTGTGATCTGTAGCACCTGACACTCCTTGAGACCATAGTTCCCTCATCTCTCTGAATATCATCCATCATCTTCTTTGCCAGATCAAATCTAGCAAGTTGGGTTCTGTCGCTGCTGCAACAATCAGATCCACCAGTTCAGGGTCTACCACCACAGTACCATTTAGATCTAGCAACTGGGGTTCTGTCGCTGCCATAGTCCTACTCACATTCTACAGTTAAGGGTGTTGCAGACAGATCTGACCATTTGTGCAGGGAGGCTTGTGGCTCCTATACCCTACGGTGATTCTCACAGGACATTGGGCATGATTAACTTTTCTAGAAATTGGCTACTGTAGTATTGATAAGTGGGGAGTAAAACTCCTTTTGGAGTAAAAAAAAAAAAAAGGCCTGAGGCCCTCCTGGGACACTTATAAGAGACTTAGCCCATAATAATTAGGATGACAAGCTCAGCGCGGTGGTACCATTCACTTGTCAACTTCAATTTTTGGGTGGTCCCACATTTTTTCACAGTTACGACAATTGACCCAGATCTGTGTATGGTAGAAACCAAAGCTCAAGCTATGGCCAATGAGAATATGGAGACCATTAAAAAATGGTTGGTAGATTTAACGATGTAGATCTAGACATTAAAAGCCACACTCACAAAGGGAAATTCAGCGTTTTAATCAGAGGCATATGCTTTTAATGAAGACCATGAATGAGAATCTATCCATCATCTTCACTTCGATAGAAATCACCAACATTCCCACCCTCGACCACCCAAGATGGACATGTACAAATTTGATGGCTCTAATCGGGAAATATGGCTATCACAAATGGACCAATATTTCACTCTGAATAACATCAGAGATGATGAGACTAAGCTATGTGTGTGTTTTGGGCAAATTTAGTGTTTCTGCAAATGCCTAACCCTCTAGACCTAGTAGCTAGTCTGGAAACAACAGACAAAGTTATTCGTTGCTTTTCCTATAGTTAATAGATAAGAGAAAGAAAAACAAAAGTACTAACTTGTAACTTTCACTTGATCCCTCTCTCCTTTGACCGATTTTGCCACTCCTTTCCGTACTTAACTCGCTTGGAAAGTACCTGCACACAAGCCAAGACAGAAACCCATCAAAGCATAAAATAATGACGATTTGTTAACTAAACATATCATAGAATCAAGAATACGATATACATCATATAAAAACATGAATGGAAAAATCTTAGAATTCTTTATTAATATAAGGAAAGATTACAACCCATGTAGATGCATGCTTGATTCAGTGTCATCCTTCCAGCTTCAAACCCTTCTCTCCTCATGAAGCAACAACTCAACATCATTACAATATTATTGATAATCTCATTCAAACAACATTTCCTTAACTTAAGAAATTCCAACCTAGAGCCTTTGAATGCTTGGTCAATTTATAGCTGAATGGAGGAGGTTAAGCCATTAATGGCCTTCATGAATGGTTTGCCAAAATTGGGAAGTGGTTCCATGGAGGAAGGGATAATGGATTAAGGTTCATTAATCCTCTTACTCATCCAAATGCGAGCTCCATCCATCTCGAAACTTCCAGAAGCATCCATTGGATGAGGAATCCAATGGATTCATTTTAAAAATTCGATGAATCTCGCTCATCGCAGGTGAAACAAAGGCTAAGTGTGATGCATTGCACCTAGTCAGTGTAGTTGGCTGCAATGCATTGCAGCCTGACAAAAGGCTCCCTGTGCTGATCTCTTTAGGGATAATTTTTGGATGAATGGTGTCATGGAAACTCTTGGGAGGCAAGCATGATGTAGGTTGACTTCATTAGGGAATGAAAACAACTGAATTAGGGGTTGATGGACCCTAATAATACGGATCTGGAAGTTTGGGTTGATGTGCCCAAATTTTCCTGTAACAATTGTCCCCTAAAGCATGAAGTCAAAAATAAACATGTTGAGTGAGATGCTTTACCATTTGGAGAGAAGGTTTCAAAGTGGAAGGTGACCTGCATCAGTTATAATACATATATCATGATACTTTGATTTTTTCTCACAATTTAGCTGAGGGAAGGCATACCCATGCTCAGCTTATAAACTTTCATTACATGTACAAATATAGTCATCTACAGATATAGACCCATGAATGGATGACCATGAATGTAAGGCCATTGTACATTTGATATAGTACTCCTGAAAAATATATCGCAGCCCGGATGGATGAAACTAGATCTGGGGTCTTCAATCTCATCCAATCTTTCACTCAATGTACAAGTCTAACCATGTGAATAGATGATCTGAGGTCGAACACGAAGAGACATTGTCTGATTACTAGCCAATGATGTAAGCCATTAACAACCCGAGAGGAATCACCGATAATGATAATGATCCTCAAGGTACTGCAGTAAATTTCGCAAGGTGTGAATAAATGATTTGATGTCGAACACCATAAAAAGTATTTCTGTCGAAGGCCAGTGATGTTAACCTATTGACGGAAGCGAGAAACCTGCCATTGATGTATGCAAGCCTCAAGGTACTAAAGGGGTGTTTCTAGGTCAACTTCTTGGATGATGTGCTGATGTCGACAAGAAGTGACTCGTTGCAAGAGGGCCTTGATGTATCCCACATCAACAACACGAAATGAGGTAAATGATTTTTGGAGATGAAACATCGACTGATGACACAAGGTTCAGGAATGGTAGGCATGAAAATGAAGGTTTACTGTATTGTAAAGGATGAAGTTTTGAATTGAATGACTTCTTTTGAACATATCGGCAACACTGAAGTGAATTGGTAGCATTGACCCAAAACAAAGTGATTGATAGTATGATAGACCAACAGTGCGATAACCATCAAGCTGAACGACCCAACCAACATAGTCATGGTGATGAGGTGAAAGTGTCATGTTCAAGAGCGACCTGCTACCATAAAGTTTTCTTGGCTTTTTCCTATTTTCCCTAGTCATTTCTGACCAATACCTTTTTATTTTTTATCAAGCTTGAGGAGGATAACATAGGCTTGTTGTATAATTCCACCCTTCGGGTGAATCCATCACTATTTGATGTTTTAACGAGTCTAGAAAAGGTGAAACTCGGTCTTTTCTAGATGGACAAGTTTGTCGCTATTTAATGCTTTTAACGAGTTTAACGACAAAGATAACTTGGTCCTTTTCACATTTAGAGAGTCTGAAAAGGGACTAAAAGGAAACTCCACAAGTTCCTTTTCATACATTTGTCTCTCAAGCTTGAAAAAGCATAAAACAATACAAGAGAGAACTTATTGATCATGTTTGACCAACGAGTACCTTTTTTGTAGTTAATCTATCTCAGCCTGAAGAAGGGGTGAAACTATACTGAGTAGATATCGATTCTAATCCATTAACGAGCTAGAAATGATAAGCGCTCGGTAATCTTTTCATGTTTAGAGAGTTTGAAAAGAGCTTAAAGAGGACTCCATTTTAAGGAATGAATGGTGTCTAGGGTAGCAACTGGTTTCAGTGATGTTGGAACTTCTCAAAACATGTTGATTTATGTGAAGAGGCTGGCTAATAAGACCACTCATTGCAATTGTTCCTCAAAAAGGGTAAAACAACCAAGTGAAAGCGTATGATAGGCAAAAGGGATGGTGGCGATGGAATGAAAACAACCAAGGCTTATCTGACAAAAAAGGTTGATAAAATGGCAATCACAAGGGTTAAAATGGAAATGGGTTCATTTTTACACAAGCTTGAACCATACGGAACTATGCTTGGATTCAGTTTCATGTTTACACAAGCTTGAAATGAAAAACCATGCTTGGATTCAGTTTCATTTTTACACAAGCTTAAAATTAAAAACTATGCTTGGATTCAGTTTACATGCCCCTAGCATGATGAAAGGAAAAATCTCCTGTAACCAGATGGAAGTTGTTGCGGTGAAGCAGGACGTTTATCCAACACCTTTTTGGCTTCGTCCAGATAGACAAAGGTGAATGGGTGATTCCCTTCACATAACCTATAGGGAAACTTAACTTTACCACTAGGTGCATGCCCCCCAAGCTTCATTACATTCACCTAAGTAGACTACTCATGGCTATCAAGTGGATGGAATGAAGGTTATTTTATGAGATCAAGTGAAATACTCAACTGGGATTTTACGAGATCTACTCAAAGACTCGACTTGGAACTTTTCTCTAGGGAACCTTGTTTCATTTTTTAATGAGCTTGACATAAGACAAGGAACTCTGCTCAGATTCCTTGTTTCATTTTTTAACGAGGTTGACATAAGACCAGGAACTATCCTGATGGACTTGTTTCTTTTTTTAACGAGGTTGACACAGTAAAAGAACTATCCTCATGGATCTGTTTCATTTTTTAACGAGGTTGACACAAGACAACGAGTTGTCCTTGGTCTCCTTGTTTCTTTTTTTAATGAGGTTGACACAAGACAACAAACTATCCTAATGGACCTATTTCATTTTTTTAATGAGGTTGACACAGTAAAAGAACTATCCTCATGCCCTTGGTTTCATTTTTTAATGAGGTTGAAACAAGACAACAAACTATCCTCGGATTCCTTGTTTCATTTTTTAACGAGGTTGACACAAGACAATGAACTATCCTCATACTCCTTGTTTCATTTTTTAACGAGGTTGACACAAGACAACGAACTCTCCTCGAACCTGTTATCACTGAAAATTCTTTTGCCAAAACTTTTTTTGCCTAGCTTAAAGACAGGGTGTTTTCGCAGCACATGAATTCTTTTTAGCAGTTTCGCAGCGCTACCGGTTTAGCTGGTTTCGTAGCGTGCTACGAAATTGGGGATTTGTTCGAGTTTTCAGTGGAGGCCCAAATCCTAGCATGCCTATTGTACAGAGTTTTGCTTCCCTCCAGGAATGCAGATGAGAGCAGTGACAATGTTTTCAAGGAAGCACCTTATGATGATGCAGCTATTGTGGGATTGGCATCAAGTACATTAAGGGAGTTATCTCTGAATTCTGGTTCATGGGTGATTGCAAGAGTCTTTGTTTTGGATCCTCCAGACAAAAAATCTATTGAATTCCACAAATCACAGAGAGTACTATGTTCTCAGCTGGCATGCTTGAAGCATATGGGCCTTCTGTCAGTGTACTGTTTGTCTGAAGATTATGCTTTAGTCATTAATCCACAGGTGGCGTATCTATCACTTCAACTGGCCTTTAATATTGGGCTACATTTAGCATGCCTGAAAACCCTCATAGGACGTGGTAAAGGATCTTTTGCTTCTCTATTCTCTGAAAGTGTTTCTGCTGAAAATAAGTCTCTAAATGCAACTGCTGAAGTGGAAATCATTCCGTTTACTGTTCTTCATCAATCAACAAATCCAGTCCCGCTTAGACCCCTGAATCATAATTTTTAGGGTTCTCAACCTATTATGCCTAGATATGTTTCACACTTAAGAATATCTTTTGCAAAAATACCTTCTAGTGGAGTTCTTGATGGTTTAAAGAACAGCATCTATTCTCTAGAAGCAAAAGAACGCCAAGAAATGATAGATACTGCCTTACATGATTATTTCAAAGGTTGACAGAGTTTATGGCTTTGTGGGATGGCTTTTACAACAGATCAAATTGCTCGGTTTACCGTTCTTGCGGCAACTAACAGGCCTGAAGAGTTAGATAAAGCAATACTACGACATCTTCCTAAGGTATTTGAAGTTGGGATGCCTAGCTGTACAGAGAGGAGCTACATCGTGAAACATGTCATAATATGGGTGCCTGCAAAGAGACAGTTGACGGTTGTACAAGCAAAAGTTGCGGTGGTCATAAAGTGGACATAATGCACTTTTCAATAGGAACCGCAATTTCAGGTCGTTTGTTTGGCACCAACATAAGTGATAATACAGATGGCGCTGGAGGAGATAGGTTTGGCCATTTGGTTGATTTATATGCATCCACACAGTCGGTATCTTGATGGATTGGATCCTCAAGGAAATGGAAATGATGTTAATTTTAGTGCGCAGAATGATTGGCAGGGAGCGTAGGGATAGGATTTGATTGCCAATTCCTTTGGTTTTCTGGAGAATGCAAGCCCATATGCATCAACTGGTAGCTAAGGAACTTATATTCTTGAGTTTTCCAGGCTCCTGCGCACATCTGATCGTCTTCAATAGGATGTTCGATTTGTTATAAGACAGGGGACATCCAGCAGGCTCGTATTGGTGGCCATATACGAGAGCGATGAGAGCGCTAACGCTTTTTATTGGGCTCTTAGCAATGGGTTAACATCGTGTCATTCTAATTCATGCTCAGCGCCCTCCAAATCCCCTTTCCGCAGCTCGAAGATCTGGTTTCATGGTGCCAGCAAATGTACTGAAGGAATTCGAAAACGATGTTAAGAAGTCTACAGAGAGGAAGGCAAGCTGAAAAAAATGTTTTGGCGGATGACTGGTTTCTCTCTCCCTTCAGCGGTGGATTCAATTTTGGATAAAGAAGCATGTACAGTTGAAGATCTCTTTGCCGAGGAAGAAATTATTCAAAAGCGCTAGACTATCAACAATCGCCTTATTAATTTTCTTTGAGGCAAGGAACAAATGTAACAAATGCTATGTTATATTGTACAAGAGCCACCAGATGGCGCAGAAAGTAAGCGAGCTTTCAGGGTTCCATTCATAGCGTGTGAGATATTCTCTGGTGAAATTGTCATTATTTTCAAGACACTGGTTGAAGAGGAAGATGTAATGAATTTACTGTTTTCCCTCTTGGAATCTGGCCGGCTCCATAGAACCTTGCTGGTTGGATACTTTAGCAAGGTTATGATCTGCTTGTTGTTATGAAAGACGGTAGCCACCATTCGTTATATTCAAGCACATCAAGAGATACTGGCTAAGTTGGTAAATTTGATTGGTATTCCATCGATCATAGAGATGCATTGAGCTCAATGAATTGTACTGCAGCACATTAAAATGCAGCAGAAACACTTTGTGCTATAACTCATCTTGCTCCATCTGCACTGGCCTTGGAGCTTTCCAGCCCAAGCTTTATGGAACGACTTTTTTGTAATGCCGTAGAGAACCCACAGTTGAAATCTACAGTAGTGCATTCGTTATCCGTATGCATTTCATTGTTAGACTGTAGTAAATGTAGTTAATTGGGAGCAGTTAGTTCAGCATGGGGAAATCATATCATTGAGCCAGTTATAACTCCAAATCCTGAGACAGGGGATGGCATGCTACACGGCCTCCCCATGGTAATCCTTGGTAAACTGCTTGAGCTGTTGAATGTGTCTTCTGATGCAAATGTTCTGCATACCATATATGAAGAGACAGAACAGTTAAAATCTCATCTAAAGGTTGTAGAGTTTCGGCTGGAAGAGGTTATTTAACTCACATGCTTTCTGACTGTTATGGCATTAAGGATATAGTACTAATGGAGCGCAGGTTATATAAGTTCAAGGCTGATCGAAGTTTAAAACAGACGGAGGCCATCAATTTGGAGCGCCTAAGAATGGACATTGAAGATTTGAAATTGGAAGCTGTGGAATCTTTGAAGGACTTTTACTATGCTGCAAAAGGGTAACCTCCAATATTTCACCATCAGACTCAGAGATCAGTATGCTCGAAGATCATATATATCTCTTATCAAATAAGAGAAGTAGATGAGGACCAGGGACCATTAAAAATACAGTAGAATTTATTATGCATATTACAAGACTGTGTTTTTGAAATTACACAGCAGTTTCGTAGCGCGCTACGAAACTGCTGTAGGTGGTGATTTTAAACGCAAAGCAGCTATTGTGATACTCTGAGCGGGATTTGTGGAAGAGAGACACCTATCTATTAATATCACCTACAACACATCAGAAACATGGCAGCATTCCATACCTGGGGTTATTAAAAGAGCTGGGACATGTTGCTGAACTTTCGAAGGATGATAGGAGACAGGGACCTTAAAAGTAGGTGTTTTGATCCTGATAATAAATGATCCATCAGCGCTAACAGGTATCCAAAGTCAGCGTTCCTTGCATCTTTAGCTCAGCCATCTCAGCCTAACTGAAGGAGGACAGCTGTCAAGGGTCCAAGAAGAATCAAGCATACGAGGAGAATGGAATTAGTGTTTTAGTTTGATTAGGATTTTATGTAATTACAGCTCAGCATGTTTGTAATTAATGAATTAGTTAAATAGCATGTAGGAGTAGTTAATAGGGCCTTCGAGCTCACTCTAGAGAGGGAAGAAGGTATTCCTATAAAGGGATCAGATTAGGATGTAATAAGGGTTGGAGATTTTATAAAAAAACAGAGTTTTTATCAGCTTGTGTAAGAAGACTTTGACAGTAATACAAGAGTTACTTTTTCTTCCCAAGATTCATTATATGTTTATGGCTCAGAACATGTGTGGTTTTCTCATTATCTTTTATGTATTTTACAGCTCACTAAATATGCAATCACTCTGAATTCACCTAGTGCTCAGACTTCCTGTGCTTATTTATGAGTTGAGTTTTTTTGGAGAAATGTTTTGAGTGTTAAACGTTATATGCCTTGGCTTCTATTATTAAGTGATCAATAGTTTACTGCAGAAGTGAATGACTCCATGAGCCCAATGGAAGAAGTGTTGTTTTGTGTTTCCAACCAGCTTTGTTTTCATAAAAGTGTGAAGAGTTAGCCATCTGTTGTTGTGATTGATTTTTATCAAAAGTCTGTGAGAGAGCCCTCTCTGACTAAGGAGGCTAATCCTTAGTCTAAAGTCTGGTTGAAAGAGTTACATAAAATCTTGCTTGGTTGCAGCCCTTAGTACTGATTTTGTGATAACAGAACCTTTCGATAAAAACTCATAAGTGGTCATGAAGGAGAGATCTAGTTCCAATGCCCCTAGTACATGATGTACAACATCACTGGATTGATCGTCAATTGATGTAGGTATGGAAAAGGTTGCCACATAATTAACCCATGGCAGGGATGATACCATTGGTACAAAAGGACCAATTAGGGATGATGGTTGACCAGGAGCTATATTTGGACCGGGAAATGAAAGCTGGTCAACGGTGACAATTCTGCCTTCATGCGGGAAACAAATCACTTGAAAGAGTGTTGAAACAATAGCACCCATGTCATAAAAATAGTCATGCCCAAGAAGTAAACTGTAATCTAAGGGTCCTAGGACTACCATCACGTTTAGATAAATGGTTTTTCCTCCCAAGGTAATGGGTAACCAAGGGAGGATCCCTAATAGTTAACTTGTTCCTCTGTTGAAATCCAACAGATTCTAGGTAACTGGCATAAGCGGCGATGAACCAAGAGCTTGCCAAGCAGTTGAGGAAAGGATGCTCATTGATGCACCTTCATCTATAATGGTATCTGATACAATCATATTACAAACTTGTACTATGATTTGGAAAGGCACATAAGAAGGAAGGTGAAATCCTACTAGCCGATTCCAATCAAAGGAAGTGACTAGACTACTTGGAGGGGGTCCCATAGAAACAAGACAATTAACCCTTTGAGTTACGAGAATTAGAGGATTTTCCTCCTGTCTTGATCGAATAGGAGGACTACCCCCAAGTTCATTAGAATCTGAAGAAACAAAAAGAACTTGAGTGGTATCATGTTCACTCTCTTCGGAAAAGGTACGATTTGTTGAAGGTGAAATCAGGTAATCTGTTACCTCAACCTGTTGATTTAGGTCGGGTATAGACTCATAGGATTCAATTTCAGAGAGAGTGGGTTTGACTGATGGTTGATTTGAATCAGTCAATTCATCAACTAGTGAAGGATTTAGGGATAGTTTCCTGTAACCAGATGGAAGTTGTTACGGTGAAGCAGGATGGTTATCCAACACTCTTTTGGCTTCATCTAGATAGGGACAAAGGTGAATGGGGTGATTCCCTTCACATAACCTACAAGGAAACTTGACTTTTCCCTTCTCTCCATGAACTTTACTATCACTAGTTGATGGTGTGTCACCAACATGATCTCGAGAAGTTGATGATGCAAGATGATGTGAATGAGAAGACCATTCTTCCAAAATCTGAGGAATATCAGGAAAATTTAGAAGAATATGGTCTCCCGCACAAAGTTTTCATGGATATCGAACTTTGTGAGGCTTGATGAACAGTTTCTCATTAGATGTTGAATTCAAAGCAATGGTTTCTTGGTTGCCCCTTTGCTGAATTTGCTTCTTCTTTTTCTTATTCCCTTTCTTCTTTTTCTTAGCCACTTGGTTACTAGTACCATTACTTTCACCAGGCGAAGAGGAAGAAGGGGAGGAAGAAAAAACCGAGGAAGAAGGCAAAGGGTCAAATTTAGGATCAAATGGAGGTTGATTTTGTCTAGTTGAAGGTGTACTCGATTGCGGAGAAATCATGACATTTTGAACCAAGGAGGTTGAAAACAACCATACTGGCAAGCCAATGGTAAATCCCAGAAGGGACAATGTAGCCATATATGGAGCACCAATATTTCCAAATGGAAAGGACTAGGATTCCCATCAAAAGGAATCCTTTGATTGGTGGACTCTGGATTTGTCACCATATGTTTCAACCTAAGATCAACTAAGGAGAGAGCGTGGAGGATGTTATCTGTGGTCAATTAATTTTTACAACACTGGAACACAACTTCGGTTTTTCATTTTTAAAGAGTCGAGAAAAAGCAAAAGATGACTCTAGTCGCCTTTGATGTTTAATGAGCCTAAAGGGACAAGTGCTTAGATGAAACTTTTCTTTTAAGGAGTCGAAAAGGAATGAAAGTGACTACTCTGGAGATACTAGACAAGAGGGTTTACCAAACTAATCACAAAACTGCAATATACACCTTGGTGGTAAATGAAAGATAAATTACCAAGGATTTACTGTATGACAGTCAGTCTTCCCGAATGCTGTGTTCGATGCATTGTGATCGGTAATGCGGTAGACTCAGCTTCCTAGGGATAAATGATTTCAACCTATTAGGGTCTCCCGCTATATACTCGATAGTACAGGGAGCACAAGTCTGTACTAGCACTTATCAAATCAGAGAGAAGGAATCACCCAACCTCAATGAAAATGACAACCACTAGGTTTTAAGATGCCAGAACACGTCTCTAGCCTAGACCTCTAGATGTTTTTCATTAAGTTCCAATGCATTATTAGATTAATTGATGTAAATTTTAGGTTGATATTGCTTAAAATTTGCCTTTTAAGGTTCACCATGAGATGTTTTCCGAAATTCCTAAAAATGCAACTAGAATGAGAAGCACTCTTTCCATTTGATTTCAGCAATGAAAATCCTAGCTATGAGGGATAAAACATACAAGTACGGTTTGAACAAGCAACAAAGAGCACAAACTAATGCAATTCCCTAAACCATTCCTTTCAAGCATTCACAAACTTCAAAATGCAAATTGCATGTATTTCTTTTCAGTTTCTCTTAATGTGAATGATGTAATAAGAAAAACTAATGCACAAACGATTCAGATCTTTTTTCATAAAAAATGACGATTTGTGACAATTTCTTTTAAAAGGGAAAGGAAGACTGTACGACACTTTTGATTTTAAAGAAATGAAGATTTTCGACACTTTAAATGAAAATACAAATCAAATGCACAAATAAATCAATCAATTATTTATGAAGGAAGTCTTTATGACACTTCATTTTTTCAAAGAAAATGACGATTTTATGACACTTTTCTATCGACAAAACAATTGATCAACTATGTTCTAACTTTGACTATAGACTGATAATGACAAAGAAAACAGTAAATAAACACTAATCAATCCAATCAAAGTAAGGCTGGCTGGCTAAGGAGATGAAAAGACTGTTTTTAGAGATAAGACATCATCGATATTTAGAAAGCAAGCAATCAGAAGAATTTTGGCAAAAATTCAATCCAAAGGTGGGAATTTAACCTAAGGTTGATCAGCGCAGGTCAAACAGGGGCTAACTGCAGTGCATAGCACTGTCTCTCACTAAAAACTACGCTGATTTCAATGAATTAAAAACTGATCAGTGCAGGTCAAAGAGGGCCAGTCTGCATTGATCATTGCAGACCAAAAAAGGCAAAACTGCGCTGATTAAAATATTCCTTTGTTAATCATCACAGGTCAAAGAAGGCCTAAGTGCGATGCATCACACTGTCTCTAAGGCTAACCTACACTGATTCCTGTGAGGTCACTCAAGAGTCATCTAACCTCAAATTTTGACCAAAAGTCAATGCAAAAGGCTGAATTACAACAAGTAAAGTATGTCCAAGGTGTCTAATGAGGTGATAAGCTACTAAAAGGGATAGGATCTCTTCCCCAGTATGGTCGCCAATTTGTTTTGGGAAAATTTAGTGTTTCTACAAACGCCTAACCCTCTAGACCTAGTAGCTAGTCTAGAAACAAAAGACAAAGTAATTTGTCGCTTTTCCTATAGTTAACAGATAAGAGAAAGAAGAACAAAGGTACTAACCTGTAACTTTGACTCGATCCCTCTCTCCTTTGACCAATTTCGCCACTCCTTTCTGCACTTAACTCGCTTGGAAAGTACCTACACACAAGCCGAGATAGAAACCCATCAAAGCATACAATAATGACGATCTGTTAACTAAACATATCATAGAATCAATCTTTGGTGGCTCAATCTTTCATGGACCAGATCTTCAAATTGCATGGCATGCCCATTTCCATTGTGTCTGATCATGACCCGAGCTTCACCAGTAACTTTTGGCATGAACTTTTCAAGCTAGAAGGCACCCAACTACAACTAAGTACTTCCTATCATCCCCAAACTGATGGTCAAACTGAAGCCATCAGCAAATGTCTAAAGACCTACGTCAGGTGCTTCACTTCAGAAAAGCAACATCAATGGGTACAATGGTTAACTTTACATGAATGGTGGTATAATACTAACTATCATGCTACCACCAAGATGACTCCATATGAAGCAGTTTATGGTCAACTCCCCCCTTCACCTACTTCTTATATCCCTGGACGCTCTAAGGTGCAAGCAGTGGACCAACTCCTACAGAACCATGCAACCATGCTAGCCCATATCAAATATAATCTCCATCAATCTCAAAGTCACATGAAGCAACAGGTAGGCCAACATCGTTCAGAGCACATATTTCAAGAAGGGGATCAAGAATTCTTGAGGCTGCAACCATACAAGAAAACATCACTCAAAGACAAGGGTCATCAGAAATTATCTCCAAAGTTCTACGAACCTTATCAAATACTTCAGTGCATTAGCAAAGTAGCCTACAAGCTAGCCTTTCCACCCATTGCAAAAATCCATCCTATCTTCCATGTATCATGCCTCAAGAAATTGGTGAGGAACAATTGTAGAATTCAAACCAGTCTACCTGAATTGGATGAAGAAGGTTCAATCTAGATCCAACCTGAACAGGTCCTTGATAAGCAAGAATAACATCTGTGCAGCTACACGATCAAGGAAGTCCTTGTCAAGTGGAAAGACACCTCTCTGGAAGATGCGACCTGGGAACCAACCACTATTCTTCAACAGTTTCTGCAGTTTCAGCCTTGAGGACAAGGTTGTTTTTATGGGGGGGGGCATGTTAAGGTCCAAACCTAGCCCCCTTATTTATGTAATAGGGTCAATTCATAGTTATAGTTAGTTAAAGAGTCAATAAATCCCATATTAATAATTGTAAGTGGTTGACCCGCATTTAAAGAAAGGGACAACAGTTAGTTGCAAATGGGCCATGGTATTAGATAGATGGTATTAAGAGAACCATGGTACTGACCCATGGTATTGCATGCATGAATCCTATATAAAGAATAGAGACTTCTGATTAAGGAGCATCGTGTCTTATTTTGTAATCGAGCCTTGCTCTATTGGAGGTTGCCCCCTTGAAGAGGCAAGTGAACATTGCTTTCATATATGAATAGTAAAATACATGTTGTTATTTCTCATTTTGTTTTGTGTTCTAGGTTGTATTTCTTCGTATATTCGGTATTCTGGCATCTTACCGCAGGTCAAGAGCATAACATTGGATAATCATTCCAAGGTATTTTAGACTCCCAAAGGCCTCCCACCTATTTGTGATCATTAGCATGCTATTCATTTGATTCCAGGAAGTGTTCCTCCAAAAATTAGGCCTTACAGATATCCCTATGCCTAAAAGAGCGAACTTGAACGTATGGTTGCAGAAATGCTAGAGGTTGGTATAATTCAACCTAATCAATGTTCTTTCTCTACTCCAGTGGTATTCGTAAACAAGAAGGATGGATCATGGTGAATGTGTCCAAATTATAGGGAGCTCAACAAGCCTACTATTAAATATAAAATTCCCATTCCTATCATTGTGGAATTATTGGATGAATTACATGGAGCAATTTACTTCATCAACTTGGATCTCCATTCAGGATATCATCGAATCGGAATGAAGATTGAAGACATTCAAAAAACAACATTTAGAACTCATGAGGGTCATTATGAATTTTTGATCATGCCTTTTGGCCTTACCATTGCACCTTCTACATTTCAAGGTTTAATGAATTCCATTTTCAAACCCTTCCTTAGAAAATTTGTGTTAGTATTTTTTGATGATATACTAATCTACAACAAGTCTTGGAAGGATCATGTCTAACATGTTGACAGGGTGCTCAAACTATTGGAGGAGAAATAATTATATGCAAAAAGCTCCAAATGTTTCTTTGGAGTATAAAAGGTGGAATATTTGGGTACTCAGTTAGCTCATAGCTCAACTTATCATCCTAAATCTGATGGGCAAATTGAGATAGTGAACAAATGTTTGGAAGTATATCTTCGTGGCTTTGTATCTGATAAACAGACACAATGGATCAAGTGGTTGCCTCCGGCTGAATGGTGGTATAACACTTACTTCCATACCGCAACAAAAATGACCCCATTTATGGTACTTTATCGATACCATCCACTGTCCATCACAACATCTTTAAAATAAAATTGTAAAGTTCAAGCAGTGGAAGATCAAATCGAGCATCAACAACAAGTTATCAAGCTCTTAAAGGATAACCTCACTTTGACGCATAATAGAATGAAACAACAGGTAGATCAACATTTCAGCGAAATAAGTTTTGATGTAGGTAATTGGGTATTTCTATGACTATAACCATACAAACAAATGTTTCTCAAGCAAGCTAAGAAGGATAAGAAATTATCACCAAAGTATTATGGTTTGTATAAGGTGTTACAAAAGATTGGTACTATGGGACACAAATTGGAGCTTCCTCCATCTTCCAGAGTGCACCCAGCTTTCCATGTTTCATGCTTAAAGAAGGTTATAGGTGATAAGATCCCAGTTCAAACAATATTGCAAGAACTTGATGAGGAAGGAAAAATCATATTGGAATGGGAAGTAGTCACAAAAACAAGAAATCGACAGCTACGAAATCGATCAATTTTAGAGTATCTCATCAAGTAGAGGAACCTACCCGCTGAAGATTCCACATGGGAGGATGAGAATTTTATATAGAAGCATTTAGATCTACTCAAGTTTGAAGGAGAGGGGCATGTTAGGTCCCTATACTGCTAGTGTAACCCATTATTGTTATTAGTGCAACCCCCTTATTGTATTATTATGCCCATATAGTCCCCATGTAGTTATTATTATGCCCCATAGAAGCCCATTATTGTTATTGTTGTGCCCCTACAATATTATTGTTATGTAAGCTCTGATTGTATTGGGACCCCTTAGACTCCCATATATAGAAAGGAGGTCTTATCATTTGTATAATCCAAGAATTGCTCATTTGTGTAATGTAAAGGAGGTTTCCCCCTCGAAGAGGCTGATTTGAAGTCATTGATCTATCTTTTCTATCTTTTATGAGCTGGTTTCATAACAACAAATCACACTTTGCATAAAGTAAATTACAGGAAGGACATCTAGACTAATTGTAGAAATAAACATTCAAGAAGCAAGAAATGTAAGAGATGAATAGAAACCTAACCAATCCTCAGCTCACCAAAGTGGCCTTAGAGAATTCATAGGCTATAAATCTACTTATATCATGAATTTGGAGTGAATTTGGGCAAGGAAGATCTTGAAAGCAAACTGCTACAAGGTTGCTACAGGATTGTTGTTTCCCGAGTTAACTTGCCAAATTCCCAAAAAAATCAAATTAAAATGAGATGTGGTAATTTTTTTTTATTAATTAGGATGCCGAAATACTTCAATACAAATGGAATCACTCAAAAATACCCTTGCTAACATGTGTTAAAAATTAGCAGAAAATTACTATTCTAAAAATCAATAATTCTGGAATTATTGAGCCAGTTAACCTACCAAATGCCTAATATAACTAAGTGAAAATCATACGGGCTGGTTTTTTTTATTAATTATAATTTTTTTAGGGCTCAATATAAGTTTAACCAACTCAAAAGAGCTCTGTTAACACATGATAAAATTCAACAGAAAATTACTACTAAAAACCAGAAATTTCAGAGCAGTGAACTAGTAAGCTAATATAAGTACCCAAATGCCTAAGCAAATCAAGTGAAAATGTCATAGGCTAATTTTTATTAATAATTTGTATGTTTTTAAGCTTCAATAGAAGTGGAATGAACTCAAAATGAGCTCATTAACATGTGCCAAAATTGAGCATAAAAGTACTACTATTCTGCTACATAATACTTCTAGAGATTCTAGAATTGTGAACTAGTAAACCAATCCAAGTAGCTCAATGATGAATATGACTTTGAAAAAATGTTTTGAGGACGGATCATACTTGTAAATGTATATATGACCTGAAAAAAATACTCATTTCAATCATTTAAATAATCTAACCTACAACAAATTATACATGAATATTAAGTGCAAAAATAGGAAATGCATGTGAATAGAAGTGCAAAGAAGATAAATTGTAAAATAGGGATCTGAGGTTCCTGGGATGGAAAATACCAAGGATAATTAGAGTCCTATGAAGTAATCCAATCTTTATAAGCTAAAAATGACACCAAACTTCATTATTTGAATCAATCCAAGTACATCCCTACCAGACATGGAAGTAGCGCTGCTAAATAACAAGTTTTATTCACAAGACTAAGAAATACATGCCCCTAGAGGAAAATTTGAATTTTTACGTATAAAAATTGATGGGGAAGAATCATCCATGAAAGGAGATGGCTTTCCCCTCCAAAACCACTCAAAAAGTGGATCTGGTTACCAACAGTAAAAATCTTATTTATTAAATGATGGGGAGCACATTCCTATATTTTCTCAATCACTGGAGCTCCAAAATTTGTTCACTAGTTTCATAATATCATGTTCATTTATTATCCAATATTGATCCATCCCATAGTAGGGAGCAAGTCCCTATATTATCGCATTCAAAATTTACTTAATATTCTCTCAATATTCTACAAAAATAAATAATATTAGGCACAAAATGTGCAATTATCTCTAAACCTTACTAATGATTACATTATAGCTCAAAAACATGTCATCAAATGAAAAGAGAGAGGTTAAATGTGCTGAAGGATGGTTAGATGGGCCTTAAATTGTATCTAATTTTGAGGCTCGTCAGTAGCATAATCCATAGCCTATAGTGCCATGCAAATAACTAAAAATCATGTTTAGTGCTATCCAATGCTCCTTCCTTGGGTTTGATATATACCTACTAAATACTCCCACTAAA